>JANAVB010036819.1:3883434-4577860 GCA_029216955.1 Iris pallida | reverse complement strand
AGCTTCTCTTCTTTTTATGTGTTTTTGCAACTCTTGCGGGGAAATAGCGTATTCTGTCCCCTTTTTAAACTAAACGAAACACTATCTCTTGTGATGTGTTCATTTTTTCATGACTTGATGATTTATGGACCTATTACTTTTGCGCACCTTGGTTTTTAGGTACAGATAAAGTTATAAGGAACCAACATGTTTGCTCAGAGGTAATGTGGACATGGCAATCATTAGGTTCAAATGATAGAATCTTCCTACTCAGGTGTTTATGGACGTGGTAGGAATGATCCTGTGGGGGATACGCTGAACACTCAGAGGTAATGGGACGTGGAAGTTCTGCGATCAATGTACGACAAGTAGGAGTTGTTGTACGGGATGTTACTCAGAGGTATGTGGACGTGGTAACATGAGGATAGCGTAAGCTCACGAATGTAAGGTTCCGCTTTGTAGGATGTAGAGAGACAACTCAGAGGTAATGTGGACGTGGTATCTTTCTACGGATGCCGGAACCTGGTTCGAAGCGATTGATTTTTGAAAAGAGGTTGTTGGGGAAATAGTCTTGAGGATGTCAAGTAGTACTCTTTAGGAACTTGCCGTTGATGGGCATCATGAACAAGTCCCATTGGGTTTGGCGAGCCGGTAAGCACCGTTTGAGTATACCGTCTCTGATGAAGGGTCCTTCCCATTTGGGCTCGAACTTCCCTGGTGTCTTGTGAGTTAACACCATTGGCCTTCTGACTGCTAAAACCAGGTCGCCAACTTGGAAAGTTCTTGCTTGACCTTTTGTTGAAAGCCTGTTTTCGGGCTTGGTAAAGTTCGATGCGTTGTTGATCTAGGAGACGCTTTTCGTCAAGTGCCTCCATTCCCGCAGACGACGAGTTGATTTCTTCTGTGAGATCGTTTGTGATTGCCACGCGGAGCGAAGGTATCTGTATCTCGAGAGGCAGTACTGCTTCGCTCCGTAGACCAAGAATGGAGTGTTGCCTGTTGGGGTCCGTACCGTTGTGCGGTAGGCCCAAAGGCATTCGCCAAGCTTTTCGTCCCAGTCGCGTTTGTTGGACACGACTTTTGAGTAGCCTGACGATAGTTTTGTTGAACGCCTCGCCAACCGTTTGCTGCGGAGTATAGCGGTTGAGGCCACTTTTGAATGCGATTCTTGTCACAGAACCTGCTGAAAATGTGGCTGATAAACTGAGGACCAGTCATGGATGCCGCCGGGGTACCCCAAACGGTAAATGACATGGTGTTGATAAAGCTGACCACCCTGGAGCTTTTTACTTCCGCTAGTGGACTGCTTCCGCCCATTTGGAGAAGTAATCGGTGATGGCCAGGATGAAGCGGTGTCCTCTCGATGAAGGAGGGGTGATTGGCCCTACAATGTCCATGCCCCCGGCTTCGAATGGCCAGGAGGCGACTGTAGGATGTAGAGGTTCAGATGGTATGTATGAAGTCTGCATGAAGTTGGCAGCATGCACTTCTAGCATATTCATACTGCGTCGGCAACCATGGTTGGCCAGTAGTAGCCCATACGTCGCAGTCGATCTTGCAACTTAGGCCCTGGTTGGTGAGCTCCGCAAGTTCCTCATGAGCTTCTCGAAGAGCTTCGGCTGCTTCTTCGTTAGACAGGCATCGAAGGAGAAGCCCGTCGAAGGAGCGTCGGTACAGCGTTTTAGTGGCTGTATCGTAGTAGAATCGAAGAGAGCGTCTCCTGACTGAGACGGCTTTCCTTCGGGTCCTTGGAAGGATTCCGTAGACGGAAGTCGATGAACGGGAACTCCAGTCTCGGACATTACATCGTGTTCGTCGGCATGCGTGAGCCATTTGCAAACATAGGTTGTTTCTGGGACAAATCAGTCTCGGCCAGTCACCGTACATATGTTGAGTCCCAAGGGCACGGCCAAGGCTGCGAGGCCAGCCAGAGCGTCAGCCTCCAAGTTTTGTAGCGGGTACATGTTCGATGAAGAACCCAGTGAAGGTTGAAATGATGTTCAATGCAACTTCATGGTAAGGGATCAAATCTTCATGGCGAACCTCGTATTGCCCCGAATCTGGTTTACCGAGTTTCGAGTCGCCGTAGGCTTCCAGATGATCCACCCCAGCTGTTGTGCTAGCTGGAGTCCCATGACGAGTGCATTGTACTCAGCAACATTGTTGGAGCACGGCTTCGAAAGGGAGTATGCGCTGGATGACCTGATCGGGAGACTAAGACTACCCCACTCCTGCGATGATTTGGCCGTTGGGGCCCGTTCTTGAAGCGCCATCGAAGAACATCCGCCAAACGGGGCTTCCTTCAGTGACGTTTGATTCTTGGACTTCATCCGGATATCTTCATAGAGTTTTGAAGATTCTGGATGGGGTGTGCAGCTAAAAAGTCAGCCGAGCCTGACCCTTGACTGCCTTCTGCGGGACAAACACCATGTTGTATGGCGTTAGTAGGATCGCCCATGTAGCCAGCCGGGAGTTTAATGACCCTGGCTTCTCATGAGAACTCTGAGCGGATTGACTCGGGAGATGACGTGAATTGTCTGGCCCGAGACGTAATGACGAGTCTTCTGAATGGCAAACACCAAAGCCAAGCACTCCTTTTCAACGGGTTGTACCGTGTTCGGCCCCGATGAGTGTTCGACTGAGGTAGTAGATGCTGCTCTAGCCATCGCTGTTTTGAGCCAAAGCGCCGAGGGAATGATCCATGCACGGACGTAGAGGAGGAATGGTTTGCCGGCGACAGGTGCCACTAGGACTGGCGGGCTTGTCAAGTAAGCCTTGATGTCGTCGAAAGCCTTTTGGCACTCCTCTGTCCAGACTAAGAGACTCCCTTCTTCATGAGCTGAGTAAAGGGTTGACATTTACCGGAGAGGTTTGCTATGAAACCTCCGGATGTATGCCAAACGTCCCTGTAAGCCCCGAAGTTCTCGAAGGTTCTTGGAGGGTCCTGTTGAGGATGGCTTAGTCTTCTCGGGATCGACATGATGCCTTTTGCCGTGATGACAAAGCCCAAGAATTGCCGCTAGAAACCCCCAGGAAGGATTTAGCGGGTTCATTTTGAGTTGAGTGCCCGCATGAGATCGAAGACCGTCTTCAGGTCTTGTAGGTGATCTCTTTTGAGGCGGCTCTTGACTGCGATGTCGTCAACATAGCACTCAACTGTCTTGCGAAGATGTTGACGGAAGATGGTGCTCATAGCTCGCTGGTACGTTGCACCGGCGTTCTTCAAGCCGAAGGGCATTACTGTGTAGCAGAAAACACCTTTCGGAGTCCTGAATGACGTGTGTTTTGCGTCATAGGGAACATCTTGATTTGATTGTAGCCTGAATACCCGTCCATGAAGGACATGCGTTCAAAGCCATGTGTTGTCATTACATCGGTGATTGGGAGCGGGAATTCCTTTGGGCAGCAGAGTTGAGATCCCTGAAGTCGATACAGACTCGATCTTCCCGTTCTTCTTGGTGACAGGGACGACGTTGGCTACCCAGTCTGGGTGTTGTCCTCACGGTGAAGCCACTGGTCAAGAGTTTGTCCACCTCCTGATCGATGGCGTTCATGATGTCCGGGCGGAAGCATCGCTGTTGTTGTTTGATAGGTTGGCATCTGGTAAGATGTTCAACCTATGCATCGCGATCTGTGGTTCGAGACCGGCATGTCTTCGTAGCTCCAGCGAAGACGTCGATATCCTTAGCCAGTTGGACTAAAGATTCCGGGTCTTCTCCTTCCAAGCTTTTGCTGATAAAGATGGGTTTAGAAGAAGACCCATCCCCGAGGTCGATCTGCTCGACTTCGTCTTCGGTGGGAGGTTCTCGTAACTCAAAACGAGAACTCCCATTGTTCTCCTAGACGTTGAGCCCAGGGTTCTTCTTCGAAGGGTTCCGGCGGTTGGTCCTCGCCTTCATCCTTCTGAGGTTGCGCCGTCATGTTAGAGCTGACAGCACTTTCCTGAAGACTGATCCGATAGTATCGGAATCCCACGTCGATGCTTCAGACGAGTGGGAATGTTCTATGTCTTCTGCGTCTGAACTCTCTAGAGTTGATGGCGGCGTGACATAGCCTAACCCCCGTCGAGTCCGATTATAGTAATCTGTGGCTTTCCATTGGGCATCGAAAGTCGGACAGGAGATGCCGACCCTTGCCGTAGTTTAGGCCTTTATTGCTTTTCAGGTCGTAGCCCATCTTTTGGATGATGTGCTTAGCCGCATCCGTGTATCGATAGATTGTACTCTGCTGGTATCAGGTTCGGGCTCGATTGAGCGGGTTTCGACGACGCTCGATTTTGCCCGAGATGACGGTGCCTTCGTCTCGGCTTCGTGGAGGGACTATGAAGACTCCTTGAGACGGGACTATTTGATTGTGGTAGGCGGTCGTTACTTGTGTTTGCAACGACCGTAGAGCGTTGTCTAATGTATACATGGCATTCCAGTGTGGAAGACAAGATAATTGAAAGACACTCTATTATTGATAAAGTACGAGATTTTATCCCGTGGGATTACATTGTCGAAGGAGGGTGCGTCTACATCAGCAGAGATATATTCGCCAAGCTCCTCATCTGTAAGCACTGGGGCCGGATCAGAGAGTCCTCCACCGCTCTGACTTTGGGGTCTGAGAGGGTTATGTGAGCCCTCTCCGGCATCTTGGATGACTGCGGCGGCTTGCCTTTAAGACGCACCTTGAGGGTGCCTCAGTTGCGCCTCGATGAGTGGCACCTCCCTTGTAATTTTACCACCAGGGGAGCCGCTGTTTGTGGTGGCTTCCCCTTGAGGCGTATCTTCAGGGGAGCTTCGCGAGCTGGCGCTTTTCCTGATAGCTTGATGCTCATGGAGGCGCCTTCTGGGGTGGTCTCCCTTCAGACAGATTTTCAGGGGGCGTCAGGAGTCACTTCGGGCTCCAAGTCTGGCTCTGTTGCCGTCTCTGCTTCATCATCGGCATCGTTGGCTCCTCCTCGTCAAGTGGCTGTACAAGTCGGAATCGGTGAAGTAGGCCTCAATCCCTTTGAAGGGATCGATATCTGCAAACTCCGTCGGATGACGCCGTTGGTGGATACATATTCATGCATTGGTGGAGCGTGGAGGGCACCACCATGTACTCATGTAACCATGGTCGTCGAGTAAGATGTGTGTTGTAGTTGACTCGGCATCCACCACATAACAAGTCACCTCAGTTTTGAGGCTGCCGATGTGACACTTCAGCCGGATCTTGCCCAGTGGCTCGCTCTTGTTGGCGTTGAAGCCGCTGATGGTCGTTTGGAGGGCGCCAGCCGGTACATTGGATCCCCAGCTTTGATAGCAGCGCCTTTGGAATGATGCTTAGGGAAGACTCTGGATCGATCTGAATCCTGCTCACCTTTACCGAACGATGTACCCTGTGTAATACAACGGTCGGTTATGTCGGGTGCTTGAGCAGCATGTCTGTTGGGTGAAGGTTATGTTTGGGATAACTTCATCCGCACAATGACAGTGTGCACAAGTAGTTGGGAGGTCTTCAGGTGCTTGACCTGACTGAGAAAGGATTCGGCATCCTTCAGAGCTTCGTAGAGAGCTTCTCGGGAGTCCTTGGAGAGACGCAGGAGCTCGAACAAAGACAGGCGTGCAGGAGTACTGGCCAGTTGTGCCAGAATGTCAAAATTGTGGGGCTTGGCTAGCCCCGAAGCATTTTCTTTCCGCAGAGGTCTGTCGAAACGGGCCTCACTTGCTTTGTTTATTGGCTGCTGAGGGCTTGGATGGACCTCCTCAGGGATGGTGCCAGGAGGCACTACTTCGGCGGCAGCTTCACCGGACTGGGAGTTCTGTTGTGCACGTGTCTGCACAGAAGGCCTCTTCCGTTGAAGAAGAGACCGTCGACAAGACTTGATCTTCCTGCCTTTTGCTTTGAGGGTAGGGCGTACCTCGGTTGAGTTACCTCGGAGACGAGGTCGGGGTGAACCCAGAGGACCTCTCCTCGAGATGTGGTGAGGGACAAGTCCACTAATTGTCACGGGTGGGTGGCAAATTCACCACGTCCATTATCGCCTTAGGGATGGGGACGACGCCATCTTGTGTGGTAGTCGGCGGCAAGGTGCCAAACTGAAGTGACACCATATTAGCTGACACCGTCTTCTCTTCATAGTCGACGGAGATTACATCCGCATTGATCATGCGCTGGATGTAATTTTTGAGGACGTAGCAGTCCTTAGTGGGTGTCCGACAAACCGATGGTAGTGACAGTACCTCGGGTTGTCCACTTTCTCGACTTCATCGGGCCGCTTCGGGTCCGGAAGCTTGATCTTGTCACCCTGCTCAGTATCTCAAAGAGTTGCAGGGTGTCGTCATCATTGAATGAATACACCTCCTTGGGTCTCGGTGCCAGTGGAGGCTTTGAGTAGGCGCGATGAGCCCTTCGAGGCATTAACAGTCAATGCCTGTTTCCCCTTTGTTTCTCGTCCGGAGTGTTGGTTGCAGACTTTTCCCCTTATCGTCAAAGGCGGGGAAGCTAAACCCAGAAGACGTGCATTGGCCGCCTTCTTCTTCTGCAGCTTCAGCTTCAATGATTAGGGAGCTCCAATCGGGAGGGGGAGTAGAGTTAAGCCAGAGCTTTACTGCAGGCAGCATGTTCATACTGCAAGCGGAGAGAAGCGCATGTTCTGGCATGCCTGGAGGTAGCCTGAAGCAGGCCTGACGGAAGCGTTCGATGAATGCTCGAACCGTTTCCTTGTCCTTCTGGCGTATCTCAATGAGAGACGCCATCGTCATGTCCTTCCCACCGTCGTAGAAGCGGTCGAGGAAGAGGCGTGTCAGGTCGTCGAAGGACGATATGGAATGATCGGGAGGCTGCAGTACCAGTCATACGCCACCCCTTTCAGGACCCCAACAAAGATGCTGGTGAGGAGCGCGTCCTCCTTTGGAAGATGCCCTGTCTGCGACTGGAAGTACGTCAGGTACCGTCGTGGAGAGTTTCCGTCATACGGCGTGAGTGTTTGTGGTTTATACTTTGGGGATAAACCACCTTGTTCCACTCAAGGGGATAAGGCTGGGGAATGCCCATCTTCTGGCGCTCCCTGCCTGTTCTTGGACTCGAAGCGCTCCCGCAGATCTTTGATTATTTCGACCACGTCGTCAGTGGAGCTAGGAGTCGGGGAAGGAGGTACTACTGGAGTGGAGCGTTTGAGGGCTCCGATGTCCGGGGGCTTCTGTGTCTGAGGGTGTCCGCTGGAGGGCACACTCGACTCTCCATTGGCTCCTGGGTCGGGACCATTTGAAGGTGTCCTGATCAAGGCCGACCGCATCTCAAACACTGCTTGAGTCAGTGCTTGCATTGAGGCAGAGAGGGTTTTGAGTCCTCCCTCTAGCGAGTCTATGCGCTGGACAATGTCCTGTGGCGGCGCATCAGTCTCAAGATCACCCCGGTCATGTATACTGTCATGACACGGCCGGAAGTGGATGGATTAGTTGAGGCTTCGCTCTCAGCCTCGCTCACATGTAGGGGAGTGACTTCTCCTGGTGTTTGGCCACCCCCAGCCACATTCTGGAGTTCGTCTTCGACAGGCGCATCTGCAAGGGCCTGACTGCCCTCAGCTCTGTCTTGAAGGGCCTCTTCGTTTTCAGCACTACCCCCGGCGGTGTCCTGGAGGACATCGTCCTTTTGAGGGGCTTCAGGGAGGCCATCTTCGCCTTGATGAAGATCGCCGCAGCTGTGCTTTGGACATCTTCGTCTTCGGAAGGAGGCTCGACAAGGGTCTGGCTACCCCCAGCTTCCTCCAAGGACTTCTTCCTCGACCGAGTGCCTTCGAACACTCCAGAGGTCGTGAAGCTGCCTTGGTTTTCCTCGGCTGGCTTTGGATGAAGACGAGGAATTGGCAGTCGTCTTCCGGACAGATGAGGAATTGGAGATCACGTTGCATGACGCAATCTTTAGTTCCTCTTTTGCTGACACCTTCGTCCCAAGGCGATGGGTAGGGGTGTCGATGATTGTAGCCGTTGGAAGACCGACTGCTTTGGCTGGGGTACTGCCGTCTTGCAACAGCAGTTGATGGTGACCACTGCACAAGTGTGCCCCGTGAGAGGCGCATCGTGCTTGTGGCAACTCTCCTGACGGCGCTTGTGAGTGATCACGTTGCGCAAGTCGTTGAGGAGAGTGCTACCCTCACACCCCTCAGGCGCATGGCAGGGCCAAGCGCCGGGGTGGTCGGGTGAGTGCTGCGCCCCCTGATCTATACCAAGCAGGCATCACGATCAGTAGTGGGGGAACCACAGCATTTGAAGTGACTTGAACGGACCTCGAACGCACAACCAGAGGAGGCGCGGGAGTTCAAGACCATAGAGTTTGCCTCTCTCGGCTTGGTTGTGCACGCAGTGAATGCGCCCAAGCGAGATGAGGACTTTGAAGGCGACTCGTTGTCGGTGCAGAAGCACTTGAGTCAACCTTGTACAGCTTGCCATCGGCAGCGGCGTGATTGTAAGCGCGTGCCTCTTGCCGGCTGCTGGCATAGCACGTTTGTGGCGCATGGCCCGTGCCGCCTTGGATTTCTTCGTACCAGCCCTGGGGCGCATAGTACTCAGCATCCAAATTCTCCTCGCCATTACAGCGAGTGAGTCTGTCAAAGACAGAGGCTCTTCGTGGCGCATCAGAAGTGATGCGCGGGGCATTGGCTGCGCCCCTGCTCCGTCGACGTATCTTCCTCGCCTGAGAGGAAGATGGCTGGGGAACGTGGTCAGCCGCACGCTTTCTGAGAGATGCGCTGCATCAGCGGGCGCACCTTGACTGCTGAGGACGTCAGCAGGAAGGGAAGGCTGGACGGGTGCATCCCCTTCGACGGTGGTGCCCGAGGCGTCGACTTTGCGCACCAGACTGCGCGGGTCTTCTTCGGCTTCGATAGTCGCTTCGAAGGACTCGCACTTCCTTCAGAAATGAACTCCTCGTACGCCTGTTGATTGAGGCGCACTACCAGCATCTTGTGGGAGGAGCCCACCTTCACGTCGTCGGCCTGTGACACGACTTTCTCGGTAGAGGAGAAAGAGGTCCCCAGCAGAGTCGCCAGCTTGTTGCCATTAAAATTGTTTTGATTGAAATCTTAATACAAACAGAACAGTGATACAATATAGGACTTAGATGTAGTCCTAGGAGTACACTTTTGTTTAAGCTGGGTCCTTAGTGCCAATGGAGCGAGTGGTAATGCGTTGACTCCGTTGACCGGCTGACGGCGGTTATCGGTTCTCTGAAGGTGTTTGATTGCTCTGGGTGCTGGAGCTTGCTGAGAGAGGAGGAAGACGTTGAGTGTCTAGAACTGCCTCTCCGGTGATTCTCTGTTGTGGATTCTCTGTGAGTCTTGTGTTCTGAGTCTCTGTCTGTGTGTGAAGGGGACGATCCTTCTATTATAATTCTGCAGGCTGGCTGCTCATGCGCGCATATAGGATGCGCCGGGGTGGGGACGCCACGTGGAGGTTGCTGATAGAGGCGCATGGATGCTGCGCCTGATCGAGGGGGAGAACTCTTCATACTGCTGTTGTGAGCCGGCACGTAGCAGAAGAGAAGATCTTTTCGTTGCTGAAATCTTGGACGAGTTGAGTCAAAGGACACGTGTCATCGACCCATGGTTCGAAGATCTCGGATTTGGTGGAGAGGAGTAATCTGGTGAGCTGCGCCTTGGATTGGGCGCAGGAGGAGGCTGCGGCTCATAACCTTTAGGAGTTACAAACCATTTGGGGGCATGGCTTTTGAGGCGCATGCAGGCGACTTTCCTTCTGTCTTTTGGGATCAGAGATCAGTCTGGGGCGCATGGCTTTTGAGGCGCATGCAAAACTTCAATCGGAGACTCTTCTTCTGTCTTAGGGATCAGTGAAGGGTCTGAGGCGCATGGCTTTTGAGGCGCATGCTGGTTTGGACGCATGGCCGTAGAGGCGCATGCGGGTGTGGACGCATGGCCGTAGAGGCGTATGCGGGTGTGGACGCATGACCGTAGAGGCGCATGCGGGTGGCCACGTGGCAGTAGCCGTCGGAATAGAGTCATGATGATGCTGACGTTGCCGACGCTTCGTTTCTGAATAAAGCTGTCAACTGTTCAGACTTGGGAGGCGTGCTGCCAACTCTGTCAGTTCAGCATTTAATGTTGGTGACGTTCGATGGACAGCTGAGTGGGCGCGTCGGTTGGCGTTCCATCGGTATGGAGATGTGTGGGGGCGCACCTCTATAATGCGCCGAGTAGTACTGAGGGCGCGTCTGTGTGATGCGCCTGATGCCGAAGGGCGCGTCCGTGTGATACGCTGTCTGGCTGGCGCATCGGACATGTCTTTTAATGATGCAGCTGTCTCGCTCTTCGAGTGCTATAAATAGCCGTTTGGCTGAATTCGAGGCGTCCGATTCATCCATTTAATGTAAATTTATTGCACGGAATTCGGAAGGCCATCCACTTGGCGCGTGGGTTTGATCTGCCCGGCCTATAAATAGTGGCATGGAGAAAAGGTTTGCTTCTCATTCCCTCACGTACTTCCAACATGAACTTGAACATGCGGGTGCATTCTGTTGACGAAGTGCTCCCGAGGGTGAAAATGAGACGCTGTGTTGTCTTTGATGCACTTGAAGGTGACTGTTACATCCAAAAAGACGGAGTCGAGGGCTTCTGAGGCAGGCGGAAGGTGCCTGTTGCATCCAAAGATAGGGATGCTCGAGCCTCGTCTCCGTTATTCCGGAAGAGCCGTAGATCGGAATGGCGGTGCAAGGCTCTCTCTTCCTGTAAAGTGGGTTTCCCCACTTTGATCGTGTCGAAAGCTGCTCCTTTAGCCGCGGTTTCGATCACGGTCTTCCTTCGGCTTTGGAGGCTCTTTCGAAGCCTCCCCTGGCCACAGCATTTGCGGTGCTCTTCTCTTCCTTGGTTCCAGCCAGAGGTTAAATGCTTTGCTTGGCGAAGCACTTATCAGGTGAGCCTGGTTGGAAGAGCGGCACATAACTGGGCTCTGCTCGGCCAGGTGAGCCTGGCTGGAAGAATTGGCTGAAGGGATGCACATAACTGAGCTGCTGAAGAGATGATGGGATGCGCCTGGATGGAGGCGCATGGTATTTGCTGCGCCTAACTGACAGCGCATGGTGACTGCTGCGCCTATCGGAAGGCGCATGGTGGCTGCTGCGCCTATCTGGAGCGCATGGTGACTGGCAGCGCATGATGACTGCTGCGCCTAACTGGAGGCACATGGTGGCCGTTGGCTGTAGACTTAGGATCTTTCCTTTGTAGAAATTTTCCTTTGTACAACCTTTTCTAGACATGTAATAGACTTTTATATATAAATAAAAAGTCCTTCTTCGAATGTCTATACTTATTGACTTTGCTGTGAAGTTCTTCGTCTGAGTTCTGGCACACATGGGTTTTCTGTTTGTGAAATTCCATGCTTCTATAATTGTTATTAGTAACTGTCCGCTACTAATGTGTGTCCCATAATAAGACATTATATACGAATTTGTGCCTGTTGGATAATGTGTGTCCATCTTTGCAGAATTATTTTCAAATGGATATGAATTACTACTTGCGGAATCGTTCATGGATGTACAATCGTCGTCCTGATGATATGTGTGGTGTGCGGAATGAATACATAGCGGGGAGAAGAGCAGTTCCTGCAGTTTGCTAAGGCGTTCCCTCAGTACATGGACGGCACCAAAATTAAGTGTCCGTGTGTGAAATGTCATAACGTGAAATATTATCCAAAAATGGAAGTGACATATCATTTGTACTCGAGGGGTTTCACGCCTAATTACTATCAGTGGACCGCACACGGAGAACTTGTGTCTTTAGCATCAGAGCGGAGCCTTACGTTGAGCCGTATATACATGCGGAACCTAATTTTATTTCAGATAATCATGCATACGACGACGGTGCGTGAACATGGTTTTCGACGCTGCGGGGCCTAGTTTCGTTCATGATGCACCTGAGGAGGCAACGAACGCCGATGCTGCACAGTTCATGGAGTTGCTGGAGAATGCAAGGACTCCATTGTATCCTGGTTGTGGGGATCATCACCGTTGGAGGTGGTTACAAGACTGTTGAGCATTAAGTCAGATTTTAACATGTCACAAGAATGCTACAACCGAGTGTTGGAGTTGATTATAGAGATCTTGCCGGCGGGTGCTAAGTTGCCTAAAGACTTCTACCGGTCTAAGAGGATGGTGAGATCGCTCTGGATGGGATACGAGAAAATCGATTCCTGTCGCAATGGGTGCATGCTGTACTACAAAGACGACAAGGACGCAGATGTGTGCAGATTTTGTGGTACTGATCGCTATAAGACAACTAGTACAGGAAGGTCTACCGGTTGCAAGAAGACCGACCGATTCAATGCACTACTTGCCTTTAACGTCGCGGTTGCAAAGATTATTTATGGTGAAAGAGACGCCGAAAATATGAGTTGGCACATGAGAGAACAGATTGAAGGAGTGTTGGATCACCCATCCGATGGAGAAGCGTGGAAGCACTTTGATCGAGTGTATCCAGATTTTGCTTCAGATCCGCGAAATGTCAGGTTGGGACTATCTTCTGACGGTTTTACTCCTTTTGGTCTTTCGGGATCCCAGTATTCGTGCTGGCCTGTGATTGTTACTCCGTATAACCTACCGCCTTGGATGTGCATGAAGACTCAGTACATATTTCTAACCATTATAATTCCTGGTCCGAACATAACAGAAGAAGAACTATTACATTAATTGAACGATGTTGTTTTCAGCATATTTAATGATGAGGTGAGGTCGGGTAGGCCACACATAACAGAAGAAGAACTAGAACAAGAAATGAGACGTTATTTTCCATCATGGTTGAGTGCATATGTAAGACTTGAGAACTCTGTAATTACCTTTTTGTATATGCACTTGATTGAGAATGAGCTTAATTGCTTCTTTCGTGGTTTAGGTCGATCGTCCATACGCAAGACTTGAGAATGAGTCTATTAGAACGCTAGCCAAGGGACCAATTTATGCTGCAAAAATATGGCCAAGCTACTGTGTAATGGGTTTAGGTTCAAGTCAACAACTTGCCCGATCAGAGACAACTTTGTGGATCTCGATTCCACCAAAAACAGCTGTTTGTGTATCAGATCTTCGAACTACAAAGATGTTGATGCGGGCAATGATTTCTATGGCGTGTTACGGGAGATTGTGGAGCTGACATATAGTTATGGAATAGAGCCTGCTAAGATTGTGTTATTCAGGTGTGATTGGTTCGATCCGATTGAAGGTCAAGGTTAGAAAGTAGACAAGCACGGTCTTGTTGATATAAACTATCGACGTCGATATCAAGCCTATGAACCATTTGTCCTATCAAGTCAGGCTCAGCTCGTGTACTTCACAAGTTATCCTAAACGGGGAACAACAAGGTCGGACTGGTGGGCAGTATGCAAGACCAAAGCTAGAAATACCTTTGAGGTTGACGATATAGCTTATCAACAGGATGAACTACCTCTTGTAACAAATATTATAGAAGTAGACACGACGGAAGTTTCCTATTACACATCTAATTGTGTAGAAGAAGTAGAATTATCTGAAGAGAAGATACAGATGAAAGTGAAGATGTGGGAGGAAGAGAGAAGAAGAAGAAGAAGAAGAAGAAGAAAGAAAGAAAGAAAAAAAAAAGAAGAAGAAAAAAAAAGAAGAAGAGAAGAAGAAGAAGAAGAGAAGAAGAAGAAGAAGTAGATGAGCTAAACGAACTGGATGAATTTTCAGAAGAGGATTAAATCTGTACGTTTGTTTTATAATCATATTTGACACTTAGTGACACTTCTACATATAAATCTGTGACACTTCAGTGACACTTTATTGACACTTTTATTGACACTTCAGTGACACTTTTTGACTATGATATTTTTCAAAAAATTTGTGATGTCTATCATATAAAATGTTTTTTTGTTTTATTGTCATATTTATTGTCAGGTATGACTAGACCATCTGGACGACGCGGAGGATTATATATTAGGCAGCCCCGTCAGCCTCGGGCTGGGGATGGAGAGGGCAGTTCCGTACCCTCATCCTCATCTCCGAGTACGCCAGTGTATCGTTCTGTTCCCGGTCCATTACCGGGACAGGGCAGTTCTAGCAGGTTGGCGACTCCTCCTCGTCGTCCAGCCTTCCTGATCCCGCGTCCAGCATCCCTGATCCCGTCCAGCATTCCTACTGTCGACGGCTCTATGGAGGGAGCCCACGCCGATCATATGGAGGACGGCGATCAGACTGATCCTGCCCAGGCAGGAGGTGAGAGCGACCTCCATGCGCCCCCGGGCGAGACGCGTATGGAGATTTGGACGGGGGCCTATGAAGTAAGTTAATTAATTATTATATATTTCTCAAATGATATATGTACATATATATTCATGAAAAATTATATGTATAGATATCGGCCTTCTGCAGTACAGAGACAGTTGGGGACATTTGTGAGGCAGAACTATGGTGGGCCTTGGCTCAACTACTCAGATGCTCCCGCAGATAGGAAGGCCTTTGGTTCGCCCACTTCAAGGTAAAAAATTGTTTATTTTTAAATTTTAATAATCATTTGGTTATTATACAACTTTTGTATTTTACTTCTTGTAGAGGACCTATTTCTATCCACCACACCGGGCTGCGAGGATCGAGGGCCAATTTCCTGCCGTCATAGCCAAGCTCATCCGTGATGCGACCGACGACCAGAAGCGTGATCGCGCCGGACGTCCGATCCAGGGTGGATTACGCCAGAGCAGTGGACTGCGATGAAGGCTAGATTGAGCGAGCGCCAGTACCAGGAGCGGTCTGAGAAGGCCAAGGTGGCGCGGTCGAGCGCCGGTAAGTGTGTGTGGCGGCTCCATTCCGATGACGGAGCATTTTCGTCGTCTGGTACGTTTCCTATGACGGACATTAATTTATATATGGTTCGATATAATGTTTAATACTAATAATAGATAAATATTTTAACAGGTAAAGAAGGGTGAGGACCCGAACATGGTGACCGTCTTCCTGGTCACCCATCGGAGGGCTGGGGACTTCATTGACGAGAGGGCGACGCAGGCATATGTAAGTTCTATTCAACTAATATTAACTGACTATAATCTAGAAAACAGGAAAATAGATATCAATATAGACTTTAGTAAACACTTACACGTTAGCAAACATGTTCTAGGCGAGTTTGTTCGGCTACAGAAGGAGGCGGCTGATGCCGCTGCTGCTGCTAGTGCGCAAGCAGAGGGAGGGGCTGGTACTTCCTCCAGCCGCCTGCAGAGCCATCGCCGGACGAGCTCTGGATGACCGCCGTTGGCGGTCTTCCGAAGGGTACGTACTACGGTACGGGATCCTACGGCGCGTATTTGGCTTCGGAGTCATCCCGGGCCCCCTCTGTCAGTGCGCAGTCTCCGGCTACACAGGCGTCGTCACGAGCTGAGGATGTTCGTCGTCAGATCGAGGAGCTGCATCGCGAGTTGCAGCAGCAGATTTTTGATGCGGTCGAGCGACGATCCGACCCTCCGATCGTCACCGGACGATTTGATGCGGGTCGAGCGCAGTATACAGGAGATGATGAGTCTGCATCAGGCTGCAGCTGCCAACTTGCAGACGCTCACCGAGTCTACGCAGCGCACGGAGCGTAGACAGGTCGAGCTGGACGGATCGCAGAGGAGCCTTTCTCTCTCAGTCGCTCAGTATACTGAGAAGGTGGTGAGTGCCCTTGCTGCGCATGGTGAGCGACTGCGAGAGCTGGAGCAGGTACGTCCTCCGGGTCCATCGACGGCGCCGACTCCAGATACTGCACTGCCTCCGGCGCCGACTCCAGACATTGTACTGCCTCCTACTGCCCCTACGGTACAGCTCACCCAGGAGCAGTATGATTACATTCTATCCCAGTTGCGCGGCAGGGGTCGCAGTAATTTTATTGGTTTTTTTATGACTTGTATGTATTGGCCCTATGGGCAAATTGTTTATTCATACACTGTTGTTTATACACTTGGTGGGAGACTTTTTATCATCTTCCATTTTTATTTGACTCTATTGGATGTTTGTGAGGATGTGTGTCTTTGATATTTACTTTGCACTGCCTCCTATTTTTATTGTGATATTTACTGTGATATCTGCGACGGAATGACAAATATACCTACGCTGGGTTATAAGCGATGATCTGATATACAAAGGAGATGCTGCCGAAATTTTAAAAAAATATATTGTGTATTTTTGTTATGATGTGTGTCTGTGTTTACAGTGAATGTGAAATACAGTGTTCGGAACCATCGACAGTTTCGATTACTGTTGTATGTTTTATCTTGGATAGAAATAGCAACAGTTCAGGGTGCACTTCTGAGAGCTTCATTTTCACGTCCTTCACTTTCTCGGACGTCGTAAAGGTTCCCGAGAAGGTGAAGGACGTGAAGAGGAAGCTCTGAGAAGTGCACCATGAACTGTTGCTCTTTCTATCAAAGATAAAACATACAACAGTAAGCGAAACTGTCGATGGTTCGAACACTGCACTTCACACACTGTAAACACAGACACACAGCATAACAAAAATATCAATTATATTTTTTAAATTTTTTTTTTATATTAGCGCGTATAGCGACGTTCTGCGACGTACTGCGACGTCACACAGGCGTCGCTATACGTCGCTAACTAGCGACGTTACGTCGCTCGACGTCGCTAATATACGTCGCTACGTTGCCCACGTGGCCACGTGGATGCCATGCCTCGTCACATATAAACTTTTGAAGCGTCGCAACTTGTCGCTTTACGTCGCAATGTTGGCGACGTACTTATACGTCGCTATCTGTCGCTCATTTAGCGACGTCTAGCGACAATTAACTACGCGTCGCAAATAGCGACGTTTTGCGACTAAATTGCCATCTGCGACTTGCCTATAAGCGACGTAGGTTTTTCGTCGCTAATTACGTCGTAAATCATTGTTAGCGACGTATTTCCTGTATTTAGCGACGTCTCCTGACGTCGCTAATCTGGGTTATTTTAGTAGTGAGTCTCCTGAGTTAGTACCGGCCCTTGTTGCTGACCATCCTGGTCAGGTTGTCCATGTTGCTGTCCATGTTGTTGCTGTCCAGCTCTGACAGGTGCGGACGAAGTGCCCCTAAGAAAAGGGACAAGAGAACAATCAAACGACCGGACATGAAGGATCAATGAAGTCAAAGGATACTGGAATGTCAAGCTAGAGTTGAGAGTAACGAATCATAAGATTAAGGGAAAACATGTGTGATTGAGACATCCTAAAACCCCACAAGTCTGAAATCAGACCTGCATGGGCCACCACTAAAACCTTGTCACGCCCCAGAACCAGAATACTGGAGAGCGGGGGAATGACTCAGCCAGCTACGTATTACGGGTAGATGAAAACCGTATAATACGATCAATGCTGTCTAAAAGACAAGGGGGTGCATACTACATGAAAGTCTCGCTATGGTCACTTCACATCTATTGTCTCAATCATTCAAACAAGAAACAGAAATAGAGAACATGTAAGATAAAGCAGTAAGGCGTCCCAAACGCTCTGTCAAAATGTTCTTGATATCTGGCTTTACAAAACATAGCCAGATAATGTAGCAAGGTGTGCACAATTGTTATCAGCTGCAGTCTGACTTAATTACAATTATGTAAAAGTAGGTACAAGACAATCCGATTAACATGTCGGTGCCAAACGGCAAAGTATAAAGTAGATAACAAAACGGACGAAAAAGTAAGAAACCCACTCGAGTCCTCCTGCGATCATCCCTCTAGTGTTGACCATCTTGAAGGTAGAAGTAAGCTGGATCCTCGGGGACTGGCTCTAAATCTGGCCATGCAAAACCAGAGAGGTTAGACCTCAAATAGCAAGTACCACAAGGGAGCACGATATGAGGAATGAAGCCAGTATATAAAGAGATATGATAATAGATCTCTGCTATCTACTAGGACTCTCACAACATCACGACACTTCGAACCAACCTCCCAACCAAACAAGGACAGAAGTTGGCCCGTCATGTCCTGACATTCTGATCATCTCAGTTAAGTAACAGAGTAGGTACAGTGCACAAACAAATCAATTTAAACGGCCAGGCAACTACTACGGCTTGCTATTGTGAGTCCCAAGTTATCTTGGTTTTATGCAATGAGGATTTCTCAGTTCTTACTATGTGCAAGCAAGGCTAGTTTACCAGTCAATCAATTGCGCCAATCATGAATTAGACGAGTCCCAGCGAGATGTCCGTCATTAATACAATATTCAATAGATAAAATAACCAGATACCGCTCCCTGCCCGTGTGGCAGATTTGCAGTATCTGTGGGGACCAACCGGCCTGTCGGGCACTACTAGTCCCAAGAGGGCTGCCATGTAAGAACTCGGGAATCCATTCTCTCCATGTAATCATTATTTTATTTAACTTAATAGTCTCTACGTTGAGTAAAATTCTATGCCGTAGGTCATGGTCATTCAAATGAGTACTTTCGTACGGAGTACGATATGCACAACTCTACAACGATACCAGTACGGTTAGGTTGCAGGTCTTACATAGCGTAATGCAACAATCAGAACTAACCACGGAGTAATCATGCCTTGACCATAAAGTACACATGCTTCTTTGGTAAGATAAATAAATAATAAATGAATTGAAGCCTGCATGTTCCTGTATGCCAATATTCGGGATTAGCCAGTCGTTTTCAATAGTTCATAATTAATATGAATGTGTCTCATTCATTCAATATAGACGACTAGCCAGTCTCTTAGTTTCAACTAGGAACGCATGATCAATTATTAGTCAAGGTCACAATCATTATCACTGGTGACAAGGCATGAAAGTCAACTAGTATTCAGTGGGGTCGAGTCTACAACTCTCAGGGTTTAATTCCAGTCAATCGGGGTATCTATAACTCAATTTACGACACAAGGTACATCTCACGTAACAATCTATATTTAACAAATATTAACATATCATGATTATATCAAGTTTATGCAAAAAGGCGTAAGGATAAAATGGACGTTAAATATCTAATAAGATATCAATATACAGGGCTATAGAAGATCCAGGGTAAGCAGGCTACGCTCATGTCAGCCTACGCTCAAGTCAGGCTACGCTCAAGTCAGCGTACGCTCAGGTCAAGCTACGCTCATGTCAGCGTATGCTCAGGTCAAGCTACGCTCAGGTCAAGCTACGCTCAGGTCAGCGTACGCTCAGGTCAAGCTACGCTCAGGTCAAGCTACGCTCAGGTCAGCGTACGCTCAAGTCAGGCTACGCTCAAGTCAAGTTACGCTCAGGTCAGCGTACGCTCAGGTCAAGCTACGCTCAGGTCAAGCTACGCTCAGGTCAGCGTACGCTCAGGTCAAGCTACGCTCAGGTAGCTACGCTCATGTAAAGCTACGCTCAGGTTAAGCTACGCTCAGGTCAGCGTACGCTCAGGTCAAGCTACGCTCAGGTCAAGCTACGCTCAGGTCAGGCTAGCGTATGGACTCGCCTACGCTCAAGTCAGGCTAGCGTATGGACTCGCCTACGCTCAGGTCATACGCTCACAAAAGGCAGCGTATGCACTCCATACGACTCCTTGTCACCCAAGTCAGCGTATGCAAGACATACGCTTCCAAAAGGCAGCGTATGCACTCCATACGACTCCTCATCAAGGCAGCGTATGAGATCCATACGACTTCTTATCAAGGCAGCGTACGAGATCCATACGACTCCTTTGTCAAGGCAGCGTATGAGATCCATACGCTTCCAAATGGCAGCGTATGGGGACTGCACTGCACTAAAGAGCGCGCGCACTCAGTGGCACAAGCTAAAAAGCTCGCGCACTGCTCACTGTCTTCTCCAAAACAGCAAGAACTCCATGGTTTGAACCCAAAGCTTCAAAAGTCCATAACTTGGTCAAAATAAGTCCAAATCTAACTTTGCAAAGGTCAAAATTGGGTAGAATAAAATTCTCTACAACATGGAACCATCAAAACTTGAAAACAAAGAAGTTTGATAGATCAAAACCACCAAAATTCGAAAATAACTAATTTATAGATCTACTAAAATAAAACTTCAAAACGAAAAATGCCAAGTTCTAAACTCTCTTAGAAACACAAGGGGAAGAGAATGGAACCATAAAAATGGGTCCTCATGAAGAAGCAAGATGTACTTGCCTATGGGTTTGGTAGGTGGAGAGAGTAATGAGAAAGAAGAAGAAGGGTAATGGTGAAGGAGAGTAATGAAGAGAGAAAGAGTTTGGGGACTTTAAATGGAAGGGGTGGTGGTAGGTGGGGGGGTTAGGTTTGGTTCATGATGAACCAACTAACTAAACCAAACCAAGCCGAACCCAAGTCTAGCTAAGCAGAGAAATAAAAGCAGAAAGTAAAATGCAGATAATTAATTAACATGAATTTAAAAAAATTTAAATACAAGATAATACATGATAAATATTAAATAAATACATTTAAGTAGTACATGTATTAAAAATACGAATACTGGGAACGGGGAGTGACACCAACTCTATTGTCTTGTTAAGTGTTGTGAGTCTTAGGTGGCTCCTATGTGGCATGAGCCACAAGACAATGTCTTGTTTATGTGGCAAAATTATATCTCAAAAGACAATGAGATAGAAAAACTATCTCCAATGCAAAAGTATTGAGAAGACAATAAAAAGTATTTTTTTTTCAACTTCCAAGGCAACTTTTAGGACAACTACTCATCTTCTTTCTTTTTTCTAATATTTTTTATTCATAATTGATGACATGGAAGAGAAGACATTGTCAAGTGCATTGTCTAGAACAAGACAATCAACTTCACAATGTCTTCTTTAATTTTTGCCACATAAACTTCACAATTGATTTGACAATTACATTGGAGAAGAACTTTTGAATAAAATTTTGTCATTCCTACGTGACATTAACTTTTTTCCAAAGTCACAATAGGGTTGGAGATGCTCTTAGAGCATCTCCAACCCTATTGTGAGTTTAGAAAAAAATGGTTGTCACATAGGAATGACAAACTTTCATTCCAAAAATTCTTCTCCAATGCAAATGTAGAATAAAACATGAAGTTGACATGGCAATGACATGGCAAGGAGAATGTGACGTTGGTTGTATAGATCTAGACAATGCACTTCACAAAGACTTTTTTTCCACATCATCAATTATGAATAGAAATATTTATAAAAAAGTTGAAGAAGTGGAGGAGTTGCCTTGAAAGTTGGAAAAAATATTTTTCTTGTCTCATCAATACTTTTGCATTGGAGAGAGTTTTTCTATCTCATTGTCTTTTGAGATATAATTTTGCCAGGGTTGGAGATGCTCTTAGGACACAAAGGTTGAAGGGTATTATTAGTATTCAAAGACGAATCCACGTGGAGAGTATAGTAAGGCTCAAATCGCCGTTGATTTGAAAAAATAAATAGATTTTTGATTTTTTTTTTTTCAAAACTTTTGCTCCATTTATATATTAATATGGCTCTATGTCTCTACTATTGTAATGCGGCTTAGAACTTGCTCCAAATTAAGCCGTGTTATATATCATCAACCAACTAATTTAAAACTTTTTAAAAAAAATTAAGTACCATAACTGTAAGTTGTCTTGTCACGCAGTTGGAAAAGAAATTTAAAACCTAAAATCCTCCTAACTATATGAACATGTATAAATAAAATATTTTAAAATTTAAATTATATTTAAACTAAATAAATGACGTCATTATCTAACTAAACATATATCCAAAATTAAAAAAATTATAGTAAATCATAACTAAAATATATTGAAATTATATTTAAAATATTCTAATATAATTTAAATTTAAATATCTTTCACTAATATTGTTGATTTTTTCTTTTACACACGCGGAAGTAACTAGTATGGATAATGTTGAAATGTAACTCACTTGGTTAAGTATTTATGACTTGATTTTGAGGTTTTGTGTAGGGGTGAGCAACGGTTCGGTTCGGTTCAAACCGAACCGTATATATGAAAACCGAAATAACCGTAAACCGTATTCCTCAAAACCGAAAACCAAACCGTTTTTATAAAAATCGAACCGAATTAATTCGGTTCGGTTTTCGGTCGGTTCGATTTCATGGGTCAATGTACCGGACCTTCAAATTTTCAACAAAATGCGCCTATTTAAATAACAATTTATTTAAAAATCTGGCATTATTTTATTGATGAGTTATTATATTACATAGTGAGAAAAATATTAGTATATAGATCGAGGGTAGAGAGAGAGAGTGCTCAAAGAAGTACCGACGGGAGAATAGAAGAGAGTGCGCTCAGTTAGGGGTTACAAAATATTAGTATATGTAGATTGAGGGTAGTTTGATAAATAATTAAATCTAAATCGATTTTCGGTTCGGTTCGGTTATCCGGATCAAAAACCGAAAATCGAACCGTTATTTCAAATTTTCAAACCGAAAATCGAACCGATATCGTAAAACCGAACCGTTTGTCATATTTCGATTCGATTTTCGGTTTACAACCGTTATATGCTCACCCTTAGTTTTGTGTTCGAATCTTTTTCCTTATTCATATTTGAAATCATTTATTCCCCTAAATCTCCACTTACCTTGGTTTTCAAACCCTACCCCTTATTGGACTTTCGGAGACGTGGATGTTAGAGCATCTCCAACCCTATTATGAGTTAGGAAAAAGTTGTTGTCACATAGGAATAACAAGTTTTCATTCATAAAATCTTTCTCTAATGCAAATGTCAAAAAAATTGTGAAGTTGACATGGCAAAGATATTGTGAAGTTGGTTGTCTAGTTCTAGACAATGCACTTGACAATGACTTTATCTCCACATCATCATGTTATGAATTAAATATTTAGAAAGAAGGGAATGAGGAAAGAAGTTGTCTTGGAAGTTGAAAAAATTGATTTTATTGTCGTCTCAATATTTTTGTATTGGAGGAAATTTTTCTACTTCATTGTCTTGTGTGAATATAATCAGGGCCGGCCCTGACCCAGAGCGGCTGTCCAGGACCCCATAAAATTTGGGAGCCCAATTTTTTTTTAATATATTATATATATTTGTAATCTTGTATCGAACATAGAACTAATATGTAACATGACCCTCCTAGGTTCAATTCTTGGCTGCAACATTTTCTAAAATTTACTTTTAGTTCAATTTTTTATATTATATGGGTCATATTTTAAAAGTTTGCCTAGGACCTCCATGAACTCAGGGTCGACCCTGAATATAATCTTGCCGTCTAGAAAAGATATTGTCTTGTACTTTATGCTACATAGAAATTACATCAAATTAATATAATTGGGTTGGAGATGCTCTTAGTATCGATTGTGTTTTATGTATAGATCCAAGCATGGCAAGTGGATTCCTACATATCACCCTTGACTTTCGATATTTATTAATTATACTATAAATTTTATTATCTTTGAATGCTTGGTTATCTTTGTTGAAAACATAAGCTTTTGTCGTATATAGGTTCTCAAGTCCATTTTTTCACCCACTAAGAGCATCTCCAACCCTATTGTCTTGTTAAGTGTTGTGAGTCTTAGGTGGCTCCTATGTGGCATGAGCCACAAGACAATGTCTTGTTTATGTGGCAAAATTATATCTCAAAAGATATTGAGATAGGAAAAACCTCTCCAATGCAAAAGTATTGAAGAGACAATAAAAAGTATTTTTTCCAACTTTCAAGGCAACTCCTCCACTTCTTCAACTTTTTTATAAATATTTCTATTCATAATTGATGATGTGGAGACAAGTCATTGTGAAGTGCATTGTCTAGATCTAGACAACCAACTTCACATTCTCCTTGTCATGTCATTGCCATGTCAACTTCATGTTTTATTCTACATTTGCATTGGAGAAGAATTTTGGAATGAAAGTTTGTCATTCCTATGTGACAACCATTTTTTCTAAACTCACAATAGGGTTGGAGATGCTTAAAACTAGGTGGTATGTTCACATCCCAATAAAAATATGACACATGATACGAAATTACTTTGGTGGTGAACAAAATCACTTAAAAATGATTTATGTGGTATAAAAATGTCACGTGTCATATGAACATTCTACCTAGTTTTAATGGGTGAACAAAAATGGATTCTATGTTCTCTCTTAATAACTAATGGTGTTTTGTTAAGAAGCCAAGTGCATTGTTAAACGATGTAGTTCATTTACTTGTACACGTGTTACAAATTAGGAAGAATTTTTATGTCATGTGCTACATATAAAGAACTATTTAGTGCTCCTATATTCCTCACCCGTTTTTTCCTCAAATGTTTTGCCATCATGTGTCCGAGCACATGTTAATACATTAATAAATATATATTTAAGATGGATATTTCTATCGGCACATTCATCAATACACATTTTAAATGAGAGGGTAATTGATAAATGTAAAATGTGTAATCAGTACACCTCTTATTTAGAATATGTATTGAAAATGTACTGGTGGAAGTATCAATATAAAATACACATTTATCAATGTGCAACACGTGTCTTTAGGACACATGTAACAAAAAATTTTACGACTTAAATAATCACATTATTGTGCTTATTTAACCTCCTTTTAGTTTTTTTTTGTATTTGTATTTGGTAAGAACAAAAGTGATCATAATAGCAAACTATATATTTTTTAAAAAATTTATACGTAATTACCTAGCTAAATTTAATGAACAATTTTAATTAGTAAAGTTTTACAAGGACATATTTGAAAAAAAAAAAATTACGGTGAAGCCAACTTTCCTTATTATATAGTAGTATATATATAGATTTATACGTAAGTACCCAGCTGGCCTCATTAAATTGAATGAACAATTTTAATTAGTAAGTTAGGTAATGACAAATTTGGAAGAAAAAATTATGGTGGAGCTGACTTTCCTTCTTATATAGTATATAGATGAACAATTTTAATTAGTAAAGTTAGGTAATGACATATTTGGAAGAAAAAAATCAACCAAAATTTTCCAAAATAAAATAAAGAAAACATTAAATATTTCTTAAAATATGATAAAATGAATATTTAAGAGTTGGAAACTCTGATACAATACGTACCAAATACAGGAAAGAAGAATTTACGGCAGTATAATATAGGTTATTTTTTTAAATTTTGTTTTTTTTTTTCCGTTCTTGTTTTCTTGTTTTTTTAGTTGGATTTTGAAAGTTAACCGTTATTCAAAATCCAAATGCTAATTATGTCGAGACCCAAACAAAAATATACTAAATTATTGAGAGACGACTCTAATTATATCTATTATGGAGACCCATTACGAATATCCTAATTTATTGGAGATCCAAACTCTAGTAATGTCTATTATGGATATAAAAACAAAATATTCTAACTTATTTGAGATCTGAACACTAATTATGTCTATTGTGGAGACCCAAACATAAATATCCTTATTCGACACCCAAACTCTAAATATCATATATTCGAGATTCAAATCTTATTTAAGCTAACTATATCGTATATATAAACACATATCCAAAGTTAAGCAAATGACCTCTAGCCTAGTGGTTAAGAAAGATGCATGTGGCCCAAGTGATCGGAATTTCGAGCCCTAGTGGAGACAATTTGCCATAATTACTCATTGTTTATATATATATATGTATATATTTGAATTCAAATATATTTATTTTTATCTAATTTTTTAATAATATTACCAAAAAAAAAAAAAAAATTTCGCATATGAACACGACTAGTATAAACAAAGTCTCAATTTCATCTCCAAACCAGATATCAGATAAGAATTGTAGCGATGGAGATATATCCAAAAGTAATTGGACCTCACAAGATAAATCTAAAAAAAAGCCAAACCCAAGTTACTAAATAAATGGACCCGAGAGAAAGTCCAAAATGGACAACCCACCAGAACGATGGATCAAGTGAAACAGTGTCAGAAAACTAAAATAATATACACGCGTTCTGTCACCTCTAATGTTTAAACTCAGGACCGAACTCATCTCACTATTATAGTCAGCGAAGAAAGGTATAACCTTGAAATTGAAGCACAAAGAAAGTGTAAATGTGGGTGTATTTGGGATTTACAGACACAAAGTCCAGGTGTTGTGTCGAACATCACAAAAAAAAAAAAAAATTTAACTCAGAAATTTTTAAACGATGAACCAAACAGACCCAAGTGTCTATTGAATGATCTAATGGCAAACTCTAAGCATAGCTAAACATCAAAACATCAAGTGACAAACGGGTAATAAATGAAACTTGATCAACAAACACACAATCCTTTATTTTCTATAATAAATAAAAATGATAAAAATGATAAGCACAAGTCATATGGCTAAGTCATGTCAAATGTTATACTCTCTTTTATTGGAAATAAAAGCGGGCATATTCTCCAAAAATTGCGTCCATAACGAGACAACACTCGCACCACTAAATACGATAGTTGATTTATGCATAAACTCAAAAATCGCAGAACAAAAAAACAAAACAAAAACTAAGTGAAAATTTTTAAATGATAAAAAATATATTGAATAGCGAGGTCACTACTAAATAAGGTTATAACGCATCACTACAATTTCTTAACTTCCGAGAAAATACACAAAGAAATCTCCATAGATTACAAGAACATTCGAGGAACTCAATCTCTTTCTTTTTCAACCTCTTTATTTCTTCTCTCTTTCTTTGAGCACAATATTCCTTCACACAAAAAATTCGAGGTCCCTTTATATAACATGTCATGTTTTCAATCCTAAGTAGGTATGATATTTTTCATATTTAGAAACTCATTGAACTATGTAGGACTAAAATTTTGCTCTAATCCTATTAATATTAACAATAAATATTAACGATAATGCTACTGAGACATTTTTTTTGACACACTGATATGACGTACATTATTAATGTCAATTATTACCTGTGTTTTAAAACTTTTTTTGACATCCAATAATATACTGCTACTTTTGTGTAGCTATGAAGTGTGTCAAAAGTATGTATCCCTGTACCATTACTTTAATATTAATATGAATCAAATTCTAACATTTTTTTTTTTATATATATTTCAATGTCTGAATTGTTCTTTGGAGTACTCTTATGACATTGTTAGAGCATCATTAGTAAGGCCCATCCCATTTTCTAGATTCTAGATTTAGAATGTAGGAGCTCATTTTGTAGAATAATAAGTCTCATTCCTAGTCCCAATTTTTACAATTTCGGTTCCAATCCATCCATGGGTGCTAAGGGTTGGGCCTCCCAATTTCTAGATTCTAGATTGTAGAAACTCATCTCGTAGAATAGTAAGTTCCAATTTGGAACCCAACTTTCTAGATTCTAAACTTTATATTATTTTTTTCCTACATTAATTTTGACCACACATTTTTTGGGACCGGAGCTCACTTTATCATTTTCTACTATTCTCATACAAACCCAATCCATTCTACATTTACCTTTTTTTTTTGAAATTTTGGGCTCCAAATTGCATTGGAGAGTCACAACTACTAATGATGCTCTGGAATCCGATGAAAAAGAAAAAGCTAAAAAGGAAAAAGCAACAGGTAGGCCCACGGAGTACGCATAATCCTCAATCCTCCCAACCCACTTTCTGCTGACAATTGAGGGGAAAAAATCCCAAATAATTTTCTCGAAATAAAATCCCTAAATCATTTTTATATTTACAAAAAAAAATATCCTAAATAATTTTCTCGAATAAATTCCCTAAATCATTTTATATTTACAAAAGTCCTTCATATCTTGCTATTTGTTCAATGCTTCAAGCCCTCCAAATCCCCCGTAAGTTGAGGATAGTGAGTTATAGTATGGGAATAGATGTCGGATCTAATGTTTATTTATGAAATATTTGTTTGACTAGTATTCTGAAAATGCCTATTTCAACTCCTAATAGAATTACATATTTGAACAAATACATACGTATACAAATCATTTGTCTCCCTTATCACTTTTGGTATCAATTAGGAAACGTATCTATAATGCAAATTAGTGATTAATCAATTAGTAGTGACTTTCGAGTTGTAATTTGTAAGGCTTACTTTGGATATATGTTCGTTTGTTCAAATGTACGTTTATTGATTTGGTATTCCTAAATTTTTTGTTTAAGCTCTAGAATGAATGATACATTGAAAAAATCGTCCATTCCGAAAACAAGTGGTAAGACTCTCTGTGATCACATTTGGTACTAAAATGAAAGGCAAATTATTCGATTCTCTCATTGCACTTTTTTTTTTATTACAATCTACACACAACTACATGTTCTTACGAGTGAAAATTTTGAACTCTGCTGGTTATGTCTGGTGTCCATATTGCTTTCCATATAATGACACATTGCATATGATGAACCTAGTCTGTGCGATGCGGGACATCCACAACGTCGTAGGACCAACGAAAAATGGCCACGATCTGAGCTGACGTGGATCAGAATGTGGCGTCCGTGCATAAAAACTCAACGGTTAGGACGCCACGCGGACGGTCGAGGACCGACACCATTCTACCACGGGTATAAATGACGGCCGGCCCGTCGTGCGGCACCGTAAGGACGTCGAGAAGACGTCGTGCGCATAGAACGGATGGCTGGACGGCGTCGGCTGTCGTAGGCGTCGTGAAGACGTCGGAGACGCTTTCGGCATCGTGGGCGAAGCGATGCGTCGAGTTGCGAGCGTCGAAAGACGTCGGCCATCTCGTGGAGTTCTGGAGCGCGCACGGATAGTGCGCGAGGCGTGCATGTTGGACAATGATGATAAAGCCAGTGTAGACAAGATCCGCACGAAGAGTTCGAAATGATATGATGACCGACTAAAAATTGTATGTAAGAAGACGTACGATTTAACTAAGCCTGCACGTCCTGAGAGAGAGAGAGAGAGAGAGAGAGAGAGAGAGAGAGAGAGTACGTAATGAAACATAACTGCAATTCGGACCGGGCCAACCCAACCCAACCCAACCCTCTTTAGCAAATAAGATAAGGTTTAAAGGACTTTTATAAAGATACCCTTCCATTTCACTTTTTTCTCACAAATAAAAAGGGAGTTCTCTTCTTCTTTACTCCGAGGGAAAAAAAACGGTTATTCTTCAGAAGGCGGTTTGGAGCTCTTGCGAGCGGTTTTCCGACGAGTAATGAGCGGTTTCCGGTTTTGATACGGATCAAGAAGAAGAAGAAGGAGGAGAAGATGGTGAAGAGGAAACCTGTACTCTTCCTCCTCTGCATCACAGTCGTCGCCCCCATCCTTCTCTACACCACATGTAAATTCAAATCGTTTCTTTTCATTTTTGGCAAAAAAGTGGGTTTTGAGGGTTTTTTTTGTTGTTGTAGTTTTGTGATAAAAATCCGATCTTTGCAGCTGACAAAGGCTTCTCCGAGGACGTTTCCACTTGGGTCAGTGCCAAAGCCCCTTTTTTTCGAAGATTTTGTACGATTTTTATTTTATTTTAAATTTTTTTTTTTTACCTATTTTTATAGAGTATTGGGAACGAAGCTGAGAAATTAAGCGCCATTCATCAGGTATTTTAAAATATTTATATTTAAGTTTTTTCCCCCTGCATTTTTGTTAATATGTTGTGATTGATCCGTAGGAGAGTGCTGGTGCGTTGAAAGAACCGGTCGGAGTGGTTTATTCGGCCGATTCGAGCAGTTCCGGTCAGATCTTGGCGGAGTCAAGCGATGGGGTGGTCAAAGGTTGGGTCTTTAATGGTTTTGAAGCAAATTGATTTGAAAGATCTGTGGATTTTATGGGTTATTTGGTTATACAGAAATGCCACTGGGGGAATCTAGAGAGCACTTGACCCGGGTACTGTCGGCGACGACGGCCAACGAGGGGGCTCGGTCAGAGGAGAGTGTCATTGAGCAAGTCACGAGGAGTGAGAGCAATGACGACGGCGGTGCCCAAAAGTTGCAATTGGCTTCTCAAGGGACTACAGAGAAGAAGGTAATCTTTATTGTGCTTATGTTGCCCGGACATGAACATGACACGGCAGTGGATACGATGAGACACAACATGATCTTGTGCGTCTGTGCTTCCTATCCTAGGTACCGTAAAACAAAAGTTAAAACAATAACTATGAGGGTTAGGTTACTTCATGCTGTCAAAAATTAGCTAAAAGTAATCATCATTGAAAAAGTTTGAGCAAATTGGGAATGACTTCTTTAGAATATGTCGGGTTTCCACTCATCCAGATTCTTTTTTGTATAGGGATGTTGGTTTATTTAGGAGAGGCTTTGGTTCTTACTTCGCTATCTTTGGCTTGAGGAATTGGATTCTTGACTTATGAAAGTTATAATGTATACTTTAGTATATAACGAAATTGTGATGAATTTATTCATGACTTGTGGGCTTGGCTCACTGGATTATTTCTACTAAATTTTCCCCTCCATGGGTTGATTTAAAATGTTGAATAAATTTAGGTTCGAGTTTTTGGGTAGAAGACAATTCTTCTTTCTCAAGAAGTACATTCTCATATACCTTCTTTTTTTTTTGCTATATATGTTATTTGGTAGAAAGATGCTTCAGAAATTGTTTACTATACAAAATTTGGCACGGTTAGAATTTTGAGTGACGGGTATACGATGATTGATATTTCATAATTTTCTAGGAAATCAACAACCGAGAACAGTCAGAACGAACTTCAGCTAAAGGCGATCATGTGAAACCTCAAAGAGCAAATGCTGATAAGGTTGGTGCCAACCTGGTCATGCCTGATGCTAGAGTGCGGCAGCTGAAGGATCAGTTGATAAGAGCAAAAGTGTACCAAGGGCTGGCACAGCTTCGAAGCAGTCCACACTATATAAGGGAGCTTAGAAATCGGATTAGAGAGCTTCAGCGAGTACTTGGTGAAGCAACAAAGGACTCAGACTTACCAAGGAGGTATTGCTAGTTAACTTCAAGTTCATCAGTATGTCTACGCAACCTGATATAGTTATCTAAGTGCTCTATCAAGTCTATGGATCTGGCTGTAAATGTCATACTGGTTGTTGTATTATGTGATTGCAGTTTTTTGCTGTGGGAAATCGTGTTTTCTTTTCTTTCTTTCTTTTTCTTTTGGAGAATAAACTGTGGGGAAAGTTGCCCCTTGTTCCACTAATGGTATTTAATGAAAAAACGTGCATGCTTTTAATCAATGTTGATAATATTTTCTGACTCGTTTTTTCTATGAGACACTTACTGAAATGAAAATTGTACTTGGCTTGATGTAGGAAAAACATCTTAAGAGTCGTTGCATTAGCTTTTCGAAAATCTTAAACTAACTTAGTTCCATATATTGCTAAAGTTGATTTAAACATTGAGAGTTCTTACTTAAATGTTTTGGAAGGTAGCACGCCCCATTTTTTTCATGTTAATGGCTATAATGGCGTCCAAAAATAGATCTCATATCACAACTCATCCTTTTCTGTTGTTTTTATTCAGTGCCAACGAGAAAATGAAAGCAATGGAGCAAATTTTGGCAAGGGGCAGACAAATGCAAGATGACTGCTCATCTGTTGTAAAAAAGTTGCGAGCTATGCTCCACTCGTCTGAAGAACAGTTACGAGTTCACAAGAAACAGACCTTGTTTTTGACCCAGCTTGCAGCAAAAACCCTCCCTAAAGGTCTCCACTGCCTTCCTTTGCGACTTACCAGCGAGTACTACTTGCTGGATCCCAGCCAACAACAGTTCCCACATCAAGAAAAGCTCGAAGACCCTGCACTGTACCATTATGCATTGTTCTCCGATAACGTGTTGGCAGCATCAGTTGTTGTGAACTCTACTATTTCTCATGCCAAGGTAAGTTTAATGTCTACGTTTCCTGTGGCATCATAGTTCCTTCTAATTACAAACAAAATTTTTTCTTTCTTTCAGCATCCTTCAAAGCATGTTTTCCATGTTGTAACTGATCGACTCAACTACGCTGCAATGAGAATGTGGTTTTTGGCTAATCCACCAGGGAAAGCTGCCATCCAAGTTCAGAATATTGATGAGTTTACATGGCTAAATGAGACCTATAGTCCAGTTCTAAAGCAGCTCGGATCCCAATCTATGATTGATTACTATTTTAGGACTCACCGTGTAAATGCTGATCCCAATCTGAAGTTCCGAAATCCTAAATACCTTTCAATCCTGAATCACTTACGATTCTACCTTCCTGAAATTTTTCTGAAGCTTAACAAGGTGGTGTTTCTAGACGATGATATTGTTGTACAGAAGGACCTGACCGCTCTTTGGGAGATTAATCTCCAAGGAAAGGTCAATGGTGCAGTAGAAACTTGTGGGGAGAGCTTTCACCGGTTTGATCGTTATCTTAATTTCTCACATCCTCTTATTGCCAAAAGTTTTGACCCTCATGCTTGTGGGTGGGCTTATGGAATGAATGTGTTTGATTTGGATGAATGGAGGAAGCAAAAGATAACTGAGGTCTATCACTCTTGGCAGAAATTGGTAAGACAAAAGGAGCACCTCTTTTGTACTTGTTAATTATGCTTATGCGTGCTAGCTGAAATCATCCTAACTACACTTGAATGTTATTTTTTTCATGGGTTTTATTTTATTTTTCCCTACACAGCAAAATTTTCATAGGAACCATAAAATGAGCTGTATCGTGTTTATTGGACATACTTGTTGGATATATCAATGTCATAACTGTCTTCTCCACATGAGCCCCAAAGTAGTCAATTTACCTTTCAATGTCATCATCCAAGCCTTCTCCCATCAAAATGGGTTCGGTTATGGAGCATAAGAAAGCTCCATAGAAGATATAAAAATCTTTTTATTTACGACTATCGACCTGACGTCAATCCTCTATGTATTGTTGGTGCCAAATTTCTAGCCAAGGTAGCTATGACCATCATAGAGTCAAGCCATATGCTTGTTAGCGGACATGTAGACCTACCTTTTGGGTATGCAATTTAAGCTCATGCAATCAAGAAGCACATTCCAAGTCCCCCCTAGACTATAAACATCCTACACAAAGAGGTAAGATATGATTTTCTAGGTTGAGTTGCATTCAACTCTTTGACACTTTAAGCCAAAGAGTGAAAAGGAATGATAATCCCATACTTTTAACTTCAATATCTTGTGGAAAAAGTGTAATTTTGTCATACTACATAATTGAACTTCAACATTTACCATAATGAGGTAGAAGAACACAGTTTGTGCATCTTCCCAGGAATCCTATTTATTAGTTTTGAAAACTAACGTTCCCGACTCGTGCCTGGAACCCAAACCCAAATGATATGTACAAAAGCGTATTAGGATGCTCAGAGTGGAATGATACCCTGTATTTGCAATCCAAGCATTTAGATTTATTCTCCAATTTGTAGGCATTCTGGACATTCTAAATTAAAGGATGTGAATATTTCTTTAAACAGTCTATTCATGTAGTTTGCATTTGCACTCATGATTTTGGCCCAATCTTTCAGATGGCAGTGATTCTCAATTTATTCATGACCATAATAACCTTACTACTAAAGAGATGTCTGCATATAGATATTGGTCGCCCTATTAACGTTTATAGAATAATGATCTGAGGATGTAGATACAGGGACACTTCTAATTCTTGTTTCTTGATGGCAGAAACACTAGGGACACTCTGGGACACTTCCGGCCACTAAATCATGATAGTGTCACAATTCAACTGCTGCTATCACTAAATCATGATAGTGTCTAAATCAAGTCCGGACTGTGTCAAACAAATGTTGTAGATCAGTTAAACCACATTTTAAATACACGTTTAGAGTCTTTAGACATATTTTGCATGTGGATATACATACTATAGCTCTATTTCTGCATTCCTGTGACACTTGACGCCTGTGGCAAATGTCTGCATAGCACTACGTAGCCTGAGCTTTTGCTTTAATACCCGTAAATTTCTCATCAGCATCTGAAATTCCTCTCCCAACCTCTTCCTTGATTCCGGGTCTCAGGCACTAGTTTAAAACAACTATATTTGAAATTCAGTTGGTTAATCTTCGCAGAATTGTTTTCGTTTGTAATATAATATATTAAGTCTTGAGCTAAGTGATTTTCTCCCCATGCAGAACCATGATAGAACACTGTGGAAGTTGGGAACCCTTCCACCTGGGCTGATAACATTTTGGAAACGCACCTTCCCTTTAGACCGCTCATGGCATGTGTTGGGCCTTGGCTATAACCCTAGTGTGAACCAGAAGGACATAGCACGTGCAGCTGTCATACACTACAATGGAAATATGAAGCCTTGGTTGGAGATCGGCATGCCCAAGTATCGAGGCTACTGGACTAAGTATGTGGATTACGATCAAAGTTTTATACGAGACTGTAACATTGCTCCTTAGATGGTATTTTGATGCTTCCCTACAGTGCTATGCCAAATTTCTGCAATTTTTAGTTCCCTCCCCCCCGAGTTCAATAGTTTAGAGAAAGTTAAATGTTTTTTTTTTGTTCTTTGTGCTCTAGCTTCTATATATTGCCGGAGTTTTTCTTCTGTCAATCTTTTTCCCTCTTCTACATAAGTGAAGGTATATGGTTGTACATGATTCAGAATTTGTAGTTTAGAAATGGGAATTTTATATTGTAGGTTCTCAATCCTATAATTCTTGTGGTCTTCATGAGCAAACTAATGAATACCTACCTGTCTTCTTTCCCTTCTTTACATTCACCAGTGTTCTTTGGTCCCCAAATGCCGACTTCTTTCTATAGCCCCCACTGTCATGGAGATCTTGTGAAAAGTTTGATGGGTCAGGATGTTTATAATTCATTTCAAAGGTCAAGTTAATCATCTATACTATTTGGCATCTTGCTTTTTAATTCATTTCATGCTGAGAGTTCACTTGTAGTCTTTTTTACATGTAGCTTTACTTCATGCTGTGAAAGAAGTACTTCTTAGTTTTGAATTTTGATTGTTGCTGTTCTCGATGGGAGAACAAGCTATCAACCGATTTAGCTGTTTTTTTGGTCAAGCTTGATATTACTTTGAGAACATTCTTGTGGGCTTTTGCTATCTTTGAGTGATTTGCAGATCAATAACTTAAATTGCAACTTCTTGAGCACAGGGTTTCTATATCCAGCAGATGATTCTGAATTTTGAGAAATGACATAGGATTTCATGTGATATATATATATATATATATATATATATATATATATATATATATATATATATATATATATATATATATATACTAGTCATAACCCGTGCCCATAGGGCATGGTTCATTTAAGGTATTCCCCCTCAAAATCTTGGACCCCCAATTTTAAACGAACAATAATAATTATGAGGCCCCCACTCTCAATAATTCTCATCCACAACCATTATGAGTGCAAACCCCACTCTTTGGATTCCCCATAAAATTCCACTCTCAATAATGCTCATTCTCCATAAAACCCCACTCTCAATAATGCTCATCCACAACCATTATGAGTGCAAATTCCACTATTTGGATTTCTCATAAAATTCCACAACCGTTGATTCACCAAGATTAAAATCCCAACCACTCTTTATCTTGGCACAGTCAGCCCTAGGATTCAAAAACCTTTGTGTTTTGTATAATATATGTTTTGTATAATATATATATATATATATATATATATATATATATATATATATATATATATATATATATATATATATATATATTTTTTTTTTTTTGTATAATATATATATATATATATATATATATATATATATATATATATATATATATATATATATATATATATACAATAGTCTCCCTTATTGTACAATTATGGACACTGATATGAATAAGGATACGAAGGACACCATTTTCAGTATTATTGTAAATACATCTCTATGGAAATATACTATATAGATAGTGCAGATTGGTGGAGGAGAGTCGTGTGTCATAGTACTATTGTTGGGGAGTCAACGTTCACCACTGCTACGTGGTGAGTTCGGACTACTGAATAAATTTTCATATTGTGGGTTGCACATGGTGGTGGAGTGTGTGATCATCATTTATAAGAACTGTTGGTTGTTTATTTTTATGTGATGTGATATCTAATTGTTATGGACCTATGGACCTATGGTGGAGCTGTGACAAAGCTGTCCATGTGCCTTTTTCTACAGTTTGTTGGTGACCCCAATTAAGTGGACATCAATAGATTTTGCCCTCCCATGAGTCCATGACTTGGATGGGTGGGGGACATGCACGGATACAGACTTCATTGTTGTTTATTTTTGGTAGTTTTTATGTTAGGGGTGAGCATTATTCGGATTTGGACCGAAAACCAAACTAAATAGGAGATTTAATTCGGTTTAAATTTTTTTGGTTCGATTTTGATTTTGGAAATACTAATTTCTTTATTGGTTTTCTATTCTGGATTTCGGTCCAAAATCAAATATGACTTACGAATTATAAATACCCTAGATAGTATACATACTTTTTGATTAAAAATGTGGATAAGGTGAAAACAACAATTCTATATGTTGGTTTTGAAGTCCAATTTTGATAATTTAATAACTAGTTTAACTTTGGACGTAATGTTTAAATACAGCAAATGTATATTCGGTTTTGGACCGGATCTATTAAACATGGGTTATATGGTGGCGAGATAAATATAATTGATTATTCGGTTTTGGACCGGATCTATTAAACATGAGTTATATGGTGGCGAGATAAAGTTAATTTAATAACTAGTTTAACTATGTATGTTGGTTTTAAAGTCCAATTATAATTTTTAATATAATTTAATCATGATTCTAGCTTTGGACCGAATCTATTAAACAATATAAATAGTTAAATTGAATAAATATAATTGATTATTCGGTTTTGACTAGTTTTAATTTTGGTTTTAGTTTTTTAGAATTTTGGTTTATTCGATTTTGACTATTTTAGTTCTCACCCTTTTATGTAAACTTTTGGATTTAAAAGCAAGCTGTTAAAAAAATATTTTAAAATCTAAGAGTTAAAAGAAGAGAACTCAAAATTCTATTAAAACACATAGGGTTTCTCATATAATCAAATATAATCAATGTGGGACTATAGGATATTAACATGAGAAAATTTGAGTGGCACCCCACTTTTGTTACGCTTATTTAAGGTGCACCCCACATGTTTACATGAATGTATGACACCCCACACTTTCAACGTTTTTCGTCCAAAACTAACAGTTGACCGCTTTGACCCATTTTTTAGGACGAAAATGCCCTCATCTTCTTTTGTGTGTCCCCCCCTCCCCGTCACACGTGGCTGCCCCCCCCCCCCCCCCCCGTGCTCGGCCCCCCTCCACGGCGTCGTCGCACCCCTCCCCCCGACCTCGTCGCACCCCCCCGGCCATCACCACCACCACCATCACCTCCATCATCACCATCATCACCATCATCACCACCATCAACCATCATCACCACCACCGACCCCCTTCCCCCCTCCCGCTCTGCCCTCCACCCCCCCTCCCGCTCTGCCCCCCACCCCCCCTCCCGCTCCGCCCCCACCGCCGTCGCCGCTGCTGCTGTCGCGCGCTGCTGCGGCTGCTGCTGCTGCTGGTGATGATGGTGATGCGGTGGGGGGTAGGGGAGCGGAGCGGGAGGGGGAGGGGTGGGGGGGCGGAGCGGGAGGGGGGGTGGGGGGCGGGGCGGGAGGGGGGAAGGGGGTCGGTGGTGGTGATAATGGTTGATGGTGGTGATGATGGAGGTGATGGTGGTGGTGGTGATGGCCGGGGGGGGGGGGGGTACGGCGAGGTCGGGGAGGGGGGGTACGGCGACGCCGTGGAGGGAGGCCGAGCACGGCGGGGGGAGACGGACAGTTGACGCGGGGAAGAGGACGACAGACAAGAGGTATTTTCGTCTAAAAAAATTGGTCAAAGCGGTCAACTGTTAAGTCTTGGACGGAAAACGTTGAAAGTGGAGGGGGGGGGGGGGGGTGGTGTCATACATTCATGTAAACATGTGGGGTCCACCTTAAATAAGCGTAACAAAAGTGGGGTGCCACTCAAATTTTCTCTATTAACATTGTACCACGTTATGGAGTGTCGACATGGGGCTGATTTCATAGTAGATTTTTAAGTCTGGAAGAACACTGACGTCATCATTTGCTCTACACAATTGTAGTGCTACATAATTGCAACATGGAGACATGATTCTAGTGCTAGATAATTGCAACATGGAGACATGATGTAGGCTTTGGTACCATTTGATATGAATATTGAGAGAATATATTTTTAAAAAAATCGTTAAGAGAAGTGAGCACAAGATGAAATTAACCTATATCAAATCTCTATAAGGTGGCTTAGAAACGGCTCAAAATCTAGTCGTCTAAACATTTGTAAATCTTCAATCAATTAATCCAAAAAATTTCAGAAAAATAAAAATTCTAATCCTCTCTTATCTCCCGCATAACCCAAAACCTTCTCTTTTCTTCACATATATCTATAACAAATCCTCAACCAATTGATTAAAAAAAAACTACGAAAAATCCTCAATCAATCAATTAAAAAAACTTACAAAAATAAAATTTCTAAAAACTACTCCCTTCTTATCTTCCGCACAACCCAAAATCATCTCTTTTGTTAACATATATCCATAGAAAATTATAATTAAAATATAAAGAAATATATAATAGATCCTAATCAAAATATAAACATATATATAACAAATCTCAATTCAAATATATTTAAATATGTAAACTATTTTCAATAATATCATAAAGATTTTTTTTTTACGTACAACTCACATGAGTTTCTCGTATAACCGTTATGGATATTTGATAATTGATATGATTATGTATTAACTTTTGTGGTTGGTCAGTACCAATTGTGAAATATGGACATAATGAATGTAGTATTTTAGAAGTTTAATATCAGAGGTTGTGTCTATTCGTCCAGTGTTAAGTCAATCCTTGTGTTGGGACCAGCAACGCCTACGAAGCGCTCTAATCCACGTGTCTGAAACTAACCGCAACATAAATTATGGTAACCAACCCAAACAGAACGAACCACTGCCTAACAAAATCGCTAAGCCACATCAAACACAGTATTTTTAGTGACCATGTCACCTAGACAATTTTCGATCTTTATAATTTTATAAAAGATACAAGACTGAATATAAATTTGTTGAATAATTTGTCCTAAGGTTCAACCCCCTCACCGAACTCAAGAAAAAACACAAATTACACCAGAAATCACTCATCCAACCCTGTAGCGATCTTCCTGAACGAGGTAGATGATTCTCCGAACAGATCTTCTTTTTTCTGTTGTCTCGAATGACGAGCCATAAGCTCCTATATTGTGTTCCTCCTTGCTCCTCCACCCTCAACATATATATATATATATATATATATATATATATATATATATATATATATATATATATATATATATATATATATATAGGTTGAGAAACTCTATTTTAGATCATAGAAAATCCTAAAATAGTCCAGCATCAACCTTGGACGTCCAAATCTTATCACAATAATGACTTGATACATATTTGGGACCCATAACTGTGCTGTCCGTCAACAGACCGACCCAGATCAAATACTGATCGAATTCAGTTGGGCAAGGCCTAATTGTTCTGTGAGAATTTGGTAGAGTTCGGAACGAACTCAATCAGTTCCCAGTAGAACTCCTTTTATGTCCCGACGATGTCCAGGCTGTCCTTTAGCACCTCGAATCAAGGCTGGACCCAACATTCTTCTCCTTCAGTCTGATGAGAGGTGTTGGCCCCATAGCTCCTCAACTGGGCTCCATGCATGTCGCGGACAGATTTCCTGCTCCCACTCGTCGTTGATCTCTGATCCACCAAATTGCTGTGCATCTTCCTTCGTCTCCAGCTCCTTGACCACTACGTCGACACTAGCTACCACGTATAGCACCTCCTTTACAATAGGGATCTTTCTGTAGAGCTTACTCTTTAGGATACACGTCACTTGGACTGTGTATATGCTATATATATATCCTTTGCATCCGCAGCCTGGATAAGTTAGGTAGTCTGCAGGGTGGCCAGCCGAATCGAATTTTTCAAACTGCATATGTTAGTAATTAGGATTGTGGTAACCCTAGTTAGCTAATATATCAAGCCGTACTCATTACTTGGCCGTGATTATTGTATGGAGTTCAGTCTAGTCTTGTCTAGCCCAGTATCCAGATTTTGCTTGTTCAATACGTTGATGTTCATATCTATGCTCTACTTTTGTCGATAAATGATTTGAGACTAAGTTCTGCTTAGGAGAAGGGTTACAATCCCGATCGTTATTTGGTTTACGGGTTGTAATTCAGTTCCAGAATAGTTTCTATATCTTGTCATTCGTCGTCTTATTCAGTACTCATATGCTATACATGATCACTATGCTGTACATGCTTACATGTCCCGATTATCTTACACACTTACATGACCCGGCTACTTTACATGCTCACATGTACGATTATCTTACATGTTGTCACCTCCAAAATTCCATATCTAGATTAGGCTAGTATTTATTAATATTTAGTATTATTTATTTATTTATGATTAGTTTTGGTCATAAATCATTAATCGTATCATTAGCCTTAATCGTGATTAGTTTTGATCAAAGGTTCGCTAATTGTGATTAGCGACTAATCACACTTAGTCAAATATGGGTTAATGAATAACACCTAGCATAAAATATCTTCATGGAAGGATAACTATCTTCATTGAATAAATATCTCCATTGGATAAATATCTTAGAAGTTAGAAATATCTAAGTTAGATAAATATCTTTGAAATAACAAATATCTTGATTAAATATCTAACTATGACATGGATAGCCATCCAACCCTCCATTCCATCCAACCACACAATCAAACACCCCTCCTCTTACACATGTGGCTGGCCCCCTTTTCTCTCTTCATTCATTCATTCATCATCCAAAGTTTCTCTCCATAGTTTATTTTCTTAGTTCTTTAGCTCCTAAACCTATACCACCACACAAACACCTTCACAACCACCACTTCAACCTCCACAACACCTCGTCCCTATTCCTGAAACAGCAACAAAACAACCCCTGTTGTCCCCACAAATTTAGCAGCCCCTCCACCATTTCTTCATCATCTTCATCAATAACTTCACCACCACCACACCCATCACCTAGGCCACCACCACCATCACCTAGACCCTCTAAAACACTCAAATAGGTGTTGAAAATAGCAGCTATATAGTCTCAAATTTGACAGCCCTTTACTAACCATTCCATGGTTTTGATGTATTAAACCTCCACCAAACCTCCACCATTCAATCCCCTTTCAATCTCCATCTTCCTTACCACCAACGAACACCATAAAACGGCTAAAAATACCCCCAGATGCGACGTGGATAGCAGCTATAGGCAACATAATTGTGTACAAAATGAAGGCGTAGCCCTTGCAAGCAAGGATGATTTGAAGCGGAGTTCGTACCGAATATCGGGCGGTAAATCCCTTAGGCATTTTTCTATTCAAGTTGATATATATATTTATGATATATTTATGAATAAGATATGAATATGAATGTGGTTAATATGATAGGTTAATAAACCAATTGATAATAGTTAGATACGTAGTTGGTTATGAACCTAGAACCTAGAACCTAATAACTTAGTAAATAGGTTTGTATTATTTCAATTCACCTTTTGACACTGTAAATTCATAATATATGTTACTTGGATCTAGATACATATTCTGACCCATATCACCCACTCATGACGATAGGTGAATACATTCTCTGATTGTTTTCAGTATTCGATAGCTTCTATATTTCGTGCTCTAGTTATGTCTACTTGATTCTCGTCACAAATAATTCACGGATTGATATTATACGGATTCATCTTTAGGATATGTATTTATATGTGTTGGTCATGTTGTTCATAATGACTTACTCCAGTTTATCTAGGTTCATGTTTCCATGTTTCTAGAATCATTGTATCCAGACTCAAATCCATGAGCATTAGTCGGGGTGGAAGAAATACTATGTAGAGATGTGATCAAACCATCTAGTTCATTTTTATTTTATCCAGACTGCTAGCTAATCATATATTTACGTATGGTTATGCCTTACGATCTAGTTTGATAGCCATCGATACGATGTGCCTAATACCTTAGCCGATAACAAATCTAACGTAGTATTTTAAATCACTTAGAATAGTCCAGTTTTACTGGTCATTTCATTTTCATGTTGTCACACCTTGTCCCTTGCTTGATTACTTATTTTCTCTTTACTTGTGACATACATAATTCCAGTCTTTCCAGTTATATGGTTTTTACATATGCTTAACATATTTTATAGTCTTTACGATATATTTGGAACTGCTTTCATTGTATTGTACTTCGCTTCAATCCTGACTAGATGTTGAAATATAGGAGACGATTATGAGGCTCAGTGTTCCACCTATTATGGACCGCATTAGGACCTTTTAGCGGAGCTTAATCTTTTCCTACTAGACGATCAAGAGACCCTCGCATCGGAGATCCCAGCTGCGACTACTTACTTTTAGTATAACTTAGACTATATATTTTGTCCGAATTTGTCTCCGGTAGTCTACAATCTTTATGTTTTACTTTTGGATCGAGACTCTTTTGAGTTATCTTACCTAAACTTTGGATTTAGTAAATAAAGTATTTTGTATATAAATTGTTTCTTCTCGTGATATCTTCTTTAGAATCGAGTTTGAGTACTATAAACTGTTTTATTTATTCATTGTCCTTATTGTGAGATTTTGGACATCGTTCTACCGTCGACACTGTGACGTAGGCTAGATGTACCCACATACTCGTGTCCGATCATCTGGGTGCGATCGTGATACATTTTTATGGTGGCCTATGTAGGTCAGGCTTCGCAATTAGTGCGATGTCGTGGTAGTACTTAGATTTAGCCATACTGCTGCGAGCCTGCAATAGAATATAATTGATGGATTATAGGAGAGTCTGGAAAGTATAGTACTCAATCATATATTAGGATTTCTTGATAGATTCCTGGGATGACCCTTCAGAATTTTACCTTGAACCTTGCTTAAATCTATTTCCATTTGCTTTTATTCACCTTCACTTGAATACATGTTGTTGTAGAACCTAATTCTTTCATCAAGACGAGACTTATGGAATATAAAAAAGACCAATGGAATAGGTGTTAAGCTCATAACCATTTTAGATTGAGAATAGAAGAATGGTTAGTCAAAAACTTATATTAATAAGTATTTCGAGGTTGTATTTTCAACCAAGAAAGCCTGAATTTGGACCAAGATACTACATCGAGATTTAGAGGATTTAATGAAATAGGATCGAATAATAAATGGAAGAATAGCATACGAATTTGAAGAAAAAAAATGAGGATTGCAAAACAAAAATCAGGTTGAGAATGATTCGCAAATGATGATTATAATTTATGAAGATTGAGTGGATGGTACTGTGGACTTGTGAAGAAAAGGAAAAAAAATTAAGCTTGTAATTTTATACAATTTTAAGGTGGTAAAAGACATTGAGGAGGATGTTAATTTGTCTTATCATGCTTAAGTAGCTAAGATAATGGTTCATTATGAAATGCGGTTATTATATGAGGAATAAAACTTTGAAATTATAAGGATAAGAATAATGAAGACAAATATATTAGGACAGAGGATCAGATGAATAAATTGGTAGGATTGATGATGAAGTTCTGAATTATAAATACTTCAAGGTTACAACTTATCTATAGGATTTGGCAAAACCAATATAAGCATACAAGACTTGGACCAATTACTGACACATGAGATTTTAATGACAGTTGTGAAATATGGATTTATGATTTCCAGGTGATTACTGACACATGAGATTTTAACGACAGTTGTGAAATATGGATTTTATGAACAAAATTGAAGATTGCTAAAACAAAACAAATGATAATTTGGGAACTGATGGCCTTATGATTTATTCTTGATTTTGAGGATAATAGAATTAAAGGGAGATGGAAAATTTTGATATTTGAAGGCCTTAACTAATTTATTGGATGGAGTCATTAGTATGTTTAAAAATCTAAATATAGTAGAGTTTATATGGATTGGTAGATGATGGTATTGTGGATGGAAATACCAATTGATAACGATATTTTGAAGGACCAAGTCTAAATCATCAAATATTGGTAGTTGATAATCGACAAATGTGAAGTAAGAGAACTGGATATCAAAACAAGGTGGACATCTCAGAGGGTAAAATTGAAGGATTTGTTGATTATTGACATATGCAAGAAAATGATAGAACAACAACTTCATTATAATTGGTGAGTAAGAGTAAGTTTCATTCCCTGAAATTATTTTCTTGATACCTCTGTTATACTTACATCCATCAATTTGGCTTCTATTTAGGAATATGTTACTCTAATATAGCTATTGACTAAGATCTTGTTTTTCCTTTTGAATCTTATTATCCTCCTTACTTTCGGGATGGCCGACGGAAGTGTCCTAGTCATTTAGCTCTAGAATAGAGGAATTGGTTATCATGTGGTACTGATTTATATTTTTAGTCTGGTAAGAAATATCTTAGACATTGAGCTAATTGATGAAAGATAGAAACATAAAATCTTTGCCTCTTGAGATACACAAATTTAAATTGGGAACAATAATCTGAAACAAGATTATGAATGAAGGAGTTTTCCAAAATTCTATAAGGTAGAAATTAGTAAACGAAGATTGATGGATTAAAAATACTTCGAGGTTAAAGTCTTAATTTAGCAACATTTATTATTGATGGAGAAGATAAGAATATGATCGAAACAATGACATTGAAATTTTAGGTGGATTAGAGGAATACAAAGAATAATTCGAGGTTAAGATGAAGAGGCTGAAATAGAACTGTGGACATAAATTATGACATGAAGATCATAGATCTAGTTAAAGTCAAAGATTAGATAATTTTTTTTATAGAATTCAGAGTTCGATAATGGATCACGAGATTATATGGATATATTTAAGGTTAGTTAATTTTGAGGCAAATTAAGTATATATTCTAGAACAATTATTTCAACCAGCTACTTCTATTTTCCTGTTAACTTCATTCTTGTATTGATTCATGCTGAGTCATTTGCAACATTTACATCAGTTAAACTCTTCTCTCTGACTATCCTAGTCGTGTTATTCTTTAAATTTTTAGGACAATTCGTTGAATGTCCTTGAGGATTAAGGAGTTCATAAGTAAAATTTCTTGGTGGTAAATTTTGATTAATAGCTGAAAGGATATATTTTGGGAATTTTAATTTTGATGGTTCTAAGATCATAATGAATCTAGAGTTTTTGTGGTTTTGATGGTTGAAGGAAAACTAATGAAATGATTATGATAAAGATCGATCGATGTGAAAATATGAATGAAGATGTGTGACAAAATTTTGTCTGAGGGTATATATTCAAATTGAGGCAATAGAGGAAAAATTCGAAAGATAAGTTTGAATTTTTGGTAGTTATGGTAGCCACCGAGCATTAAAGATTGAGTAATTTGGTTAGCCTATAATATATATACGTTTTGACTCTTCTATATTACCTGAATTAGACAGATTGAATAGATATTAAGAAACCTAAATATCGAGGATTTGATTGGAAAGGAGTTGCATTGAGGTAATGAGATCAAAGAATGATCAAGAACTTTCTGGTGAATGCTTGTATTTGAATTTGAATTTTAAGAACATTATATAAATAAGTAGCACAATGAGTAGAAGGTTATGAAATCGATGATGGGATTCTATACTTGAAAATATTAAGGACATGCCTGGATATACCAAGATTTTGAGTTTAAATTAAAAGAGAATTTTATAAACTTGGAAGATGGAAATATTCTATACTGATGGAGGAAATGGAAATTTCATCAAACCATTGATATGTGTCACGACCCGCACCCGGTTTACGGGCACGAGAACGTAGGTACGTCCAGCCTACGCCGCAGTGTCAGAGGTAGAACACTGTTCTAGGTCAATCTATCTAACACAATATGATATACCCTCCAGACGGAGGACAATCTCATAAGGATACAAACTCAATCACAAATCTAGGGATAGATAAATAGCACGATGAAATAGATAAGAAAATCTACAAGAAAGAGGCAACTAGAAGTGAAGTAAAACAATTTTATTAATTAACTCAAGATCTCAATACAACTCTATGATAAACAAGGAAAGAAGAAACACAAACTCTATACTGTTTGCGAAAAACAAAATAAAAATTTGTTTTATTCCAAACTTGTAAAAGAGTACAAAGTACAATAAATTCTGGAAAAGTACAACTTTAGAAATCTGATCAGAAGACGATCACTTTATCCCTTGGACTATGTGAACTTGAAGACTGTAGCCTCTGGAGAATGCAGCAGCAATTTTATAAGAGTCCTCCTTTTGATGATGATTAGAAACTCTATTTATAGAGTTCACAAAATAACTGTTTAGCAGTTATTCTGATGTGCGCGAGGCTGGATTGTGCCATACTGGATTGCGCCAACCTCCTGTTGCGCCAACTTACATTCAGTTGTCAATCGTGTACTAACTGTATTTAGACGCATGGCATCGTATGATTGAGATACGCGTGGTCGTGTACAGGATAGTAGACACGTCTTGAGAGATTAGTGGCATGTGCGCCACATCATCCTGCTTTAGAATGTAAGTTGTCTCAACTTTTTTAGGTTGCGCGAGCTTTAGTCAACAAGTCAACCTGCGCTTAATTTGAGCTGTGCCTACACACGTGGCAGCTTCTGAGTAAAAGTCATTCAGATTGCGCCTAGGCGCAACTAAGGATTTTGTTTAGATTGTGTCTGGGCGCAACTCACGAAATGTACAGGACAGCTGTCTACCAACTTTTCCTTGAGCGGCACACTTCATGGGATTCGAAGAGATTTTCCTCGTTCTCTGTTGTGTCAGTCGTCAGTATGGTCAGGTAATGATGACCATTAAGTGTCAGCTGCCACGTAGGCTTTGGCACAAAAAGATTGGGCGCAGTCTGATATCAGGCGCAATCTGATCGATGGCGCAGTCTACTTCATATTAGTTGCGCAAGTAGACTTTTGGGGCGCAACTTGATCACTGATCAGTATATTGAAGGCGCAACTTGATTTTTAGGCTCTACAAGACCCCCTTCAAAGTTTTCAAAACTTAAAGACATTGCAAAGTTTTGGAATACTTTGAATTTATAAAAGTTTGACTAAGTCAGGTTGCGCCGGTCTCATGCTCGGTCATTATGATTAAATACCTTTCTCGAAAATATTCAATCTTTTCTTCGTCTTCCGGAATTTTATTGATTTCTTTCAGTTTCCCATGAGGAATACGAAGAGTTAATTTGTTGCTATATATGTAGTTGATCTCCGTACTTTACTTCTGTTCTTCAATGGCCCCCAAGAAGAAAGAGATGGAGACCAAGGCTGACACCACAACCAAGTCTCCTGAAGCGAGACAAGATATTGCGCCTACAACCTTTTTGTTGGAGGCTGACCCAGCGTTGAGGGCAGTGAATTTTCTGGACTGTTTCGGTTTAACTCCGTCAGTCTTCAATCATTCGAGTGGCGGATCATCCTCTGAGGAGCATGCCAATTCAGAAGAACTTCTCAACCTGATGCGTCGCTCGAGGATCTGCACCATGCAAGAGTTGGACGCCGCCCTTCGTCAGACTGATGAAGGCAATGACAAAAAATAATGTTCTGGACAGAACCCTTTTTTTTTCCTGTCCTTGGTTGTAGGGGTCCACCTATCTTTATGCAAATAAATTTTTAAAATTTCTGATATTGTGTGGCTGTGACTTCGAATGGTGCTCATGGACATATTCTTTTAGCTGATTCTTCATTTTACTGTTTCTTCTGAAGAACACGTGGCAGCCGTTACACGCTTTTAGATGCCTATTTTCAGTTCTTTCCCAGAATAGAATCCTAGAACAACGCACCGATCTCATTTTCATCCTCTTTAAAAAGGACATTCATAAATGAACGAACCATTCATACTTTCTCAAAACCAATGTCTTTCCACAAGGCTTCACTTGCGCCACTTTATTCTGACACTATTTGCTTGCATGCTGTGTCTTCAAAAATTGGTAAGTCTTAATAAAGAATCAATAGTATGAGTACTTTTCTTTCGCACCACTTCTGGAGACAAATATTAATCTGCATGTTGTAGACACTTATTGATGTGTGCTAACTATTTCTGAGAATAGGCACACACTGTGGCCCAGTGTTTAGCTCTGATCAGAGGCGCGTATTGCTTGTTATACGCCTGTTCGATCAATGTTCAGTGCTGATATGCGCTTATTCGTAGGCACATTGCTGATGTGCGCCTGTTTGTAGGCACATTGCTGATGTGTGCCTGTTTATAGGCACATTGCTGATGTGCGCCTGTTTATAAGCGCATTGCTGATGTGCGCCTGTTTGTAGGCGCATACTGATGTGCGCCAGTTTGTAGGCACAATGCTGATGTGCGCCTGTTTGTAGGCGCATATTGATGTGTGCCAGTTTGTAGGCGCAATGCTGCTGAGAGTTGGATGGTGGAGAGACAGAATTAGGAATCGGATTAGAAGGGAGATCTCGTTCCTAGTTCTCCTGGCGGGCTGTCTCCTTCCACCAGTTGTATTGACAGCAGCTCATCTTTGGGCTGCTGTACTCTGTGGTTCTCCTCTAGTCTTTCTTAGAGAGAAGACCAGAGTTAATTCCATTGTCTGGCTCGTTTCTTCAGGCCAAGACGACAAGGAATTGCCACCAACAAATAAGAAGATCCAAAGATGTAATAGATCTTCATTATCAATGGGAAGATCCAAAGATGTAATAGACCTTCATTTAGAATGAAAATCCGAGATGTAATAGATTTTCATCAAGATGTATATATGTTTTTAAAGAAAAAAAATAAAGGATAATTTTTTTCTTCTCTATGATTTGATTTTGACGTGGTGATAAGAAACATAGAATCAAGGAAAAATGTGGATAACAAGTTGCTGATGTAATGCAGAATTTCAAAAGTATAGAGATTGTGAACTTTCATGAGGAAAAGTGAACGGTCATTTCAATTTTCGAGATAAGGACATTGAAAATGAATGGACAGTCACGAACAATTATAAATGAGTGAACAGTTACAAATGAACGAACAATTGGGCTTCTTCCAAAAAGTCGCATCACTTCTCGAGATTGACTATCTGATTGTTTTGTCTATAAAATAGAACAAAACTTTCGTTGATATCGTCATTTCTTTTCTGTACAAAATGTCCTCCAAAGATTTGCTCATCCCGAAGCTTGAAGAGAAGACCAAGACACCACCTGCTGAGTCTTTAGTACCTCCTCAGAAAGATAGGGGTGAAGGCTCAACTGTTCCCGCACCAGGAGAGGGCTTGATTTCCAAGCTAGTAGAGCCTGAGAAGACTGCCGAAGAAGAGGCATTGAGGATGGCTGCGTGCAAGTTCTTTGTGAGTTCAGACAATGAGATGTTTGAACTGTTGGCGAACTATGTATTTAATCATGAAGGATCAGGGCCTCCTCCCCATCATTAATATTATGTAATTCAATTCTGCTTTTGAATAAAAAATAAACTTTTATTTACATCATGTTTCTGAAAATAAAGTACATTTTGTCTTCATACATAATATTTCTTGAGAAATTTGCCATTGATGGGCATCATAGCAACTCTACCATCCATATCTGTCAATTGATAGGCTCCGTTAGAAAAGACTTTATTTATCACATATGGTCCTTCCCATTTTGCCTCGAACTTGCCTTTGCTCATATGTGTCATAGTCATAGGACGTCTGACTGTAAGAACCAACTTGCCTTCTTTAAATGTTCGTACTCTGACTTTACGATTGAAAGCTTTTGAAATTTGTGCCTAATAAAGTTCGATGTGCTGTTGAGCTAATAACCTTTTCTCATCAAGCGTCTCCAATTCCTGAAGCCGAAGATAATCATTATTGTCTGTAGTAAGCTCATTAGCAATGGCGATTCTTAATGATGGAATTTGAATCTCCAAAGGTAGTACTGCTTCACATCCATACACCAGAGAAAAAGGTATACAACCTGTGGGGTTACGGACAGTAGTGCGATATGCCCATAAACATTCTCCAAGTTTATCACTCCAATTACGTTTGTTAATAGAGACAAACTTTTTTAGGAGTTTGATAATGGTCTTGTTGAATGCCTCAGCCAACCCGTTAGCCGAAGGATTATAGGCTGTTGAGGCAATATTATTGATTCTGTTGTCATCACAGAACCTATGAAACTTCTGGCTGATGAATTGCAGCCCATTATCATGAATGATTCGGCGAGGGACACCAAATCTATATATCACATGATGTTTAATGAAGTTGATGACACTACTAGTTTTTACTTCAGCCAAAGGTATAGCTTCCGTCCACTTAAAAAAATAATCGGTTATAGCTAAGATGAACCGATGCCCTTTAGATGAAGGAGGATTGATAGGGCCAATTATATCCATGCCCCAAGCTTCAAAAGGCCATGAGGCTGCAGTTGGATGAAGAAATTTCGATGGTTGGTGAATGAAATCTGTATGGATTTGACATGCACGGTATTTCCTTGCATAATCAATAGCATCTGATACCATAGAAGGCCAGTAGTAGCCCATACGTCAGATACGATCCTGTAGTTTAGGACCAGGTTGATATGCTCCATAAACACCATCACGAGCTTCACGTAATATCTGCTTTGCTTCATCAAATGCTCGTTGACATTCTTCCATTCAAATAAAAGACACACCTTTCTTCATTAAGTGAGTAAAGGGTCTACAACGTCCAGATAAATTCGAAATGAACCGCCTGATGTACGCAAGTCGACCTTGGAATCCTCGTAGCTCTTTTAGGTTGCGTGGAGGACGCATCTCTTGAATGACTTTGATCTTCTCGGGATCAACGTGTATACCCTTAGAGGTAATGACGAAGCCGAGAAACTTACCACTAGAGACACCTAAGAAAGACTTGGTGGGGTTTATCTTGAGTTGATGCTGGCGCATTAGATTGAAGATAGTTCTTAAATCTTGAATGTGATCTTCTTTGAGACGACTTTTGACAGCAATATCGTCAACATAGCATTCGACAGTCTTTCGCAAATGATCTCAAAATATAGTGCTCATAGCCCGCTGGTAAGTTGTACCTGCATTCTTAAGGCCAAACGGCATGACCGTATAACAGTACACACCCCGAGGAGTACGAAACGAAGTATGTTTCTCATCTTCAGGATTCATCCAAATTTGATTATATCCAGAAAACCCATCCCTGAAAGAAATTCGTTCGAATCCACATGTATTTTCAATCATAACATCAGTAATTTGGAGAGGAAATTCGTCTTTGGGGCAAGCATCATTAAGATCCCGAAAATCTATGCAAACTCGAACCTTTTCGGTCTTCTTCAGGACAGGGACGACATTGGCCACCCAATCAGGATGTTGTTCTTCCCTAATAATGCCACAAGCTATAAGCTTTTTGATTTCATCATCAATTGCATCCATCATTTCAGGCTTGAATCGCCGTTGTTGTTGTTTGACCGGTTTGACATTCGGCAAGATGTTAAGCTTGTGAGTTGCAATTTGAGGATCTAATCCCGGCATATCTTCGTAACTCCAGGCGAAGACATCAATGTATTCACGAATAAGGTGAAGTAACTATTGTTTATCATCTTCTGAGAGATTTTTGCTGATAAAGATTGGTCGTGATACACCTTTCTCTCCAATATCAACTTGGACCAGTTGGTCTTCATTAGGTGGTTCTCGTTGTTCAAAACGAAGTTCCTACTGATTGTCCATCCCTTGTACCCAAGGATCCATTTCAGGAGCTTCTTTAATGTCACTTTCGTCGTCTTCTGAGAATTCGGCAGACACCATATTAGAAGATACTATCACCTTATGGATATGACCGATGCTGGTATCAGAGTCCCATGAGATAGAATCAGAAGAATTTGAACGTTCTTCTTCATCAGATTCAGAAGGTTCTGGAGTTAGAAATGGTGATATATAACCTAGTCCTCGTTTCGTTTTACTGTGGTATTATTGTGATTTTTCTTTTGGAACAGCAATACGAAGAGGGGTTCGCCTTCCTTTACCATTATTGAGACCTGTTCTGAAATCATAGCCCATTTTACGGATGATGGCTTTAGATTGTGGACTATAGCGTCGTAATTATAGCCTTCCTGTATCATCTCTATCATCATTATAGAGCATGATTTTTGGTTCTTCTCTCTTGTTGAAGAATATAGGCTTTTTATTTTTCTTTCGAGACGGTACTAAGAAGTACGATTCTTGTATTGATTCCAGTGATACCACATTTCGTCGAGATGATACGACTTCTATTGTAAGTGGCTTAAAGTTATCTAGCATATCCAAATAACACTGAGTATAGTAAAAGACATCAGTATACTGCAAAGGAGATGCTTTATTGATCTTTATACCATCATTTACAACGGGGACTTTAGCCTTAGTAGGCTTAGTCAGATTGATGGCAAGAGGGGGAGAAGAAGAACGAGAAGGAAAAGGGAGCTTCTTGCGACGAAGATCGATTACAAGCGGCTCAGAAGAGGTGAGCTCCCTTTGTTTCTGACTATCACCTTTAGGTCACTTCTCATGGGAAGGTAGATAAATAGTCAGTGGTTGGGAAGACTGAGGACAGGAGGTACGTTCCTTGACTGGAATCACCAGAGTATCATTAGATATACTCTTCTATTCTTTATCTGTGTCCATTGTTAGTACCACCTTCATGAATTCCTCTTTGTACATACGAGAATCGTTGCAATATGCTTCAACCCCTTTGAAAGGATTTAGATCTGCAATTTCTTTTTGGACTTCTCCATTACTATCCATATATTTGAAGCATTGGTGGAGTGTAGAGGGTACAATATTGTGTTCATGGAGGAATGGCCTTCCCAATAAAGCATTGTACGAGCCATGATTGTCAATAACATAGAAAGTTACCTTTGTACGAAGATTGCTAATTTGAAGTTTTAGGCGTATCTTCCCCAAAGGTTCACTTCTTCCTTGATTGAATCCCAGGATGGTAGTAATAGTTGTAGAAAGATTATGTACTGGGATTTTCAAAGCGTCCAATAAGGACTTTGGCATGATGCTAAGTGCAGATCCGGGATCAATCAGAATACGACTTTCATGGTATCCACATATTCCGTGAAATAGAGAGGACGATCATGACGATTGTCTTCTAACAACATGTCATCTTGTGTAAAAGTGATATTGGGCATTAACTCAAATACACTATGACAATGTGCACAGCTGACTGGCTCCTTTTCAGGCTCCTTGAGAAAAGTTAAACATGTGTCAGCCTGCATCAAAGCTTCACTTAACGTCTTACGAGTTTCTTTTGAGTGACGTAAAAGTTCAAAAATTGACAATCTTGCTGGAGTATTGGCTAATTGAGCCAATATGTCAAAATTGTAAGGCTTTTCAAGTCCAAGAGATGATGACTTTTTCAATGCTTTATCAAAGCGAACAGGTTGCTTTCCCTTGTCTGCTGATGTTGGTTTAGGAGAAGATGGTTCGACCACTAGCTCAGATGTAGACGGTGTATCTTCAGCAGGAGAAGATGATGGAGGAAGAGCATCCGGGGATAGAGCAAGGTTTTCTTGATTTTTGGAATACTCCCGAAGATAAGGTTTCCCAGATCTAGTGCCCATTAGGATTTCTTCTTCTATTTATGGTTCAAAGGATACCATATTGCAGTTCTTTGATTTAGACTTGCAATGCTTTGTTTGTTTAGAAGAGGAAGGCATTTCAAATTCTGCAACCAGATCTGGATGAATCCACATAATCTCTCCTTTGTCAGTTGTCATTGAACAAGACCTTCGTTTTGAGGAGGCAGGATATTCACAATTTCTAGAGTAGTCTTTGGAATGGGGACAGTCCCATCTTGTACGAGTTGTGGTAGAAAATTGCCAAATTGGAGAGAAACCACATTAGCAGTCACTGTTTTCTCGTCCTGCTGTAGAGTAATTACTCCAGAGTTGACCAACTCTTGGATTTTGCCTTTGAGCACATAACATGCTCTGGTTGGATGCCCTATGAATCTGTGATAAACACAGTATTTAGGGTGATCAGTTTTACCAACTTCTTCTGGTCGCTTTGCCTCTGGAAGCTGAAGCTTATTGCTTTTGATCAAGCAATCGAAGATGCTCAACGTATCATCTTCGTCGAAAGAATACTCTTTTTTTGGACGAGTTGACTTTTGCAATGGTGCTGATGGGGTGGATGCCGTCTGAGTAATATTGACAGCCAAAGACTCTTTGCCTTTAAGATTGATGGCCAATGTTTCTTTATTCTTGCGGTTATTCTGGCGATTACTACCCCCAGGTGTAGAATGTTCATCTTGGTTAGGGTGAGTCATCTGGACTCCTAACTGCTTGAACTTTTCAGCACTCACTTCTGCTGCCTTTGTATTAACAATGAAAGAAGGCTAATCCTGGAATTGTGTAGATCCCATCCACATACTGATAATAGGCAACAAGTTTGATTTGCAAGTGTCTATTGTTACAGCAGATGCAGTACCTAAAGGCATTTTGAGTGCCTCTCGGCGGAATCTTTCAACAAAACTCTCTGTGGATTCATTGTGCCTCTGTTTAATTTTAATGAGGGCAGACATTGTCATGTCGTTGACTCCCTCATAAAATCGTTCCAAAAACATCTGTTTGAAACCAGCAAAAGAAGTGATACAACCATCAGATAAGCTACAATACCAGTCATATGCTGCACCGACTAAACAACCGACGAACACTCTGGTAAGGAGAGCATCATTTGGCTGTAATTGATCAGTCATCACTTCGAAATGATTGATGTACTGACTTGGAGAAGTGCTACCATCAAACAGCATAATGGTTGGAAGTTTATACTTAGGAGGAAATGGTACTTCCTTCCACTCTGTAGGATATGGTTGCTTGATGCCCAATCTTTGTAGGCCATCCTTCTGCTTGAAGGCCTCAAACTGAGTGCGTAAGAGTTTCACAGCCTCATTAGCATCCCCTGATGTTTGAGAATTGGTGGGCTGGTTAGGAGTGTTAGGAGGAGGAACAGTATGGTAATTACCACCCCCAGCACCAGACTGACTTGGATCAGCTTGAGTTGGCACAGAAGCAACCTGAGGGGCCGGTACCCCCAGACTAACAGGTACAGAAGATGCTATAAGCTCCGGATTTATAATAGGGTTTACAATCGGAGGCACTGTATGTTGAGCTACCATTATGGTGTGCATGCTTGCAACCATTTCTGCCATGGTTTTCAATTTGTCTTCTAATGCAACAATTCGTTGCTCTTGGCTAATTGATGTAGAGGTATCTTGATCTTCTGTGATGGTATATGCCGTCACTTCTCTTGCAGCTATTGACGAGATAGTTTGTTCAGAACTTTCACTATCTGCATCATACTCTGAAAGAGAGTCCTCTCCCATATGGGTGATAGGGAGATCTTCTTGATTAAAGACACCTTGGATCAAATGTCGATTTCTTGATCTTGTGTATTGAAAGACACCTTCATTGGATGCATGGATCCGATCTAAGTATTGTTGACTAGGATTACGGGATGTATTACGTCTTGGACGTTTCCCACCCCCAGTGCCTTGAGAAGTCATGTTAACAGAAGCATATAATAGTTCATCTTCGTCTTCTATTATATGTTCAGGAGTTGAAGCATAGTTCAGACGATCGAAGACAGATCGTCGAGCCGATTGGCAACAACAGTTGATGACAACTTCATGTAGGCAATGGTGATTTGAAGCGTAATTTGGAGGTGAAGAAAGCATTCCCGTAGTTTTCCGTCTTCGTGTAAGACGTTGCCGGAGATCAGTTACAACCACATGACGAGAAGAAGTCGGAGGGACATATTCCTTAATGATGTTAGGAACATGTCTCCTATTGAGATAAGCACGTAAATCTGAAAATTCCGCTCTTGGTGTCTCTGTTTGTGATACCTTCAATTTTTCTTGTTTGGATCTTGAAATTTGCAAGGTAGAAAGATCTTGGCCAGAACCCATAGGAGTAGGCAAGATACCTCTGTGATCAGTATTCTTTCCAGTATCAGAGATCCGAGGACCTCTGTTTACAGGAATAGAATCTGATACATCTTCCTCTGAGTCATAAACCAGGAAAGTTTGAGGAAAGACCAAAGGGTGCTTTCCTTTATTTTGAACAGGGTTAGCTAAGAAGCGTTTTCCTTTATTTTGCTGTGCGATCATTTTAGGCATAGATTGTGTCAATTAAAAAAATGCCATGGGACTTTTTTCTTTGTTCTGTCTAGTGTTAGCACTAGGACATAAATTCTCTAAGTTCAGAACTTGAGAATCAGAAGAGGGTATATCTAAAAGACTAGTTCCCTTAAGTTGCGCCGGAGTAGCAGATTGCTTGGGTTGCGCCCTAGTCCTACGGACTATTGGTAGCGCCTTGGCAGCAACTTTGATACACTGTGCATGGGCAGTAGAGGGAGCAGATTGTGCCTTAGCAACAGAAACAGGCTGTACTGGAGCCACTGAGGCGGATTGCGTCTTGATCATCGAGCACTCAATTTGTGCCTGGACAATCACGACTGTGGGGGATTTAGGAGTCCACACAGCCATGTTTTTGGTAATAGCCACTGCGCGCTTGTTGCTCTTGGTGTTGATCATATTCTCGTAGGCCGTCTGGTTGACTTGAACAACCAGAGTCTTCTGCGTCTTACCGATCGACGTAATGTCACATTGAGTTGTCACTTTCTCGTCGGAGGAGAAAGTCGTCCCCAGCAGAGTCGCCATTTTGTTTGCGAAAAACAAAAACAAAATAAAAATTTATTTTATTCCAAACTTGTAAAAGAGTACAAAGTACAATAAATTTTGGAGAAGTACAACTTTAGGAATCTGATCAGAAGACGATCACTTTATCCCTTAGACTATGTGAACTTGATGACTGTAGCCTCTGGAGAATGCAGCAACAATTTTGCAAGAGTCCTCCTTTTGATGATGACTGGAAACTCTATTTATAGAGTTCAGGAAATAACTGTTTTAGCAGTTATTCTGATGTGCGCGAGGCTGGATTGCGCTATACTGGATTGCGCCAACCTCCTGTTGTGCCAACTTCTATTCAGTTGTCAATCGTGTACTAACTGTATTTAGATGCGTGGTATCGTATGATTGAGATGCGCATGATCGTGTACAGGATAGTAGACACGTCTTGAAAGATTAGTGGCATGTGCGCCACGTCATCCTGCTTTAGAATGTAAGTTGTCTCAACTTTTTTAGGTTGCACAAGCTTCAGTCAACAAGTCAACCTGCGCTTGATTTGAGCTGCGCCTACACACGTGGCAGCTTCTGAGTAAAAGTCATTCAGATTGCGCCCAAGCGCAACTAAGGATTTTGTTTAGATTGTGCCTGGGCGCAACTCACGAAATATACAGGACAACTGTCCACCAACTTTTCCTTGAGCGGCACACTTCACGGGATTCGAAAAGATTTTCCTCGTTCTCTGTTGTGTCAGTCGTCAGTATGGTCAGGTAATGATGACCATTAAGTGTCAGATGCCACGTAGGCTTTGGTGCAAAAAGATTGGGCGCAGTCTGATATCAGGCGCAATCTGATCGATGGCGCAATCTACTTCATATTAGTGGTGCAAGTAGACTTTTGGGGCACAACTTGATCACTGATCAGTATATTGAAGGCGCAACTTGATTTTTAGGCTCTACATATACAACTACTCCAAGCTCTACTAGTGTCCTCTAGGGTAGCTGTGAACTCCAAGTTTTCTGTAAAATTTATCAACGGGTCCAATCAGGACTGGAATGAATACATCTCATCAAGTAAATCCAAGTAAATGACGAAAACTATAAAAACAATTATAGATAATTTTATTGATGAAGCATAGAAATTCGAGACAGTTTAAGATGTAAAACTATAGTAAAAGAACAAGAAAAGCGAAAGCTGTGAAACAGAATATCATGTCAATGAAGACTGTAAATAAAAGCTAGCTGAACTAGAATAATGTGATATGAGTCCAGTGATACAATATATGTCAAGTGTGATTCCATTCAATGATACAAGTAGGGTGATTCTTGTAATGGTTCTTGTGATGATTCTAGTAAAGATTCTTGTGGTGATTCTAGTAAAGATTCTAGACAATACTCACAGTGTGTTTTAAAATACTGAGATCGACATGTAAACGGCTAGGGGTAATCCGGCACATCACAGACTGGCCAAGTGTGGGACGGCTATCGTTCTTGTATAATTCATAGGGAGGTGGTTCGAGTATTTAGGAATGTTTACATGTCTACTCAAGTATTTTCTCGCCCGACAAATATGAATGAATCCATAACACGGCACGTAAATCGAGAATAAATCTAGCTAGAACATGAAGGTGCTTGTAGGTGATTCTTGTAATGATTCTTGTAATAGAGGCTAGACAAGTAAGGTATGTGTGTCGTATACATGGACTACAGAAAAATATTAATTCGTGTTTGTAACCGAGAATCAAACAGAATTGACTAAAACTGAAATATAGAATTCGACAAGTAAATGAAAGAACTTTCAGAGAATGTACTCGCCTGACAATCCGAGCTGTTGATGAGGATGTCTAACTGAACTGGAGTGATATAAACCTATTTTAAGTATACACATGTCACAACCAAATCTAAAATATTAAAGGAAATAGCCACAATGCAAGACTACATGCTTCTAGGTCCCTTTTGGTCAAAGTCAACCCTTGGTCAACTCTGGTCAAACCTGGTCAACGCTGGTCAAACCTGGTCAAACATTGGTCAACTACTCCATTTACTAATTTCTAGGTCATACACAAAATTTCAGGTCATTCGGAGTTCGTTTGAGTTGAATTGGATCAAGTTTGACCCAAAGTTGACTTTTGTCAATTTGGTCAACTTGTCGACCAATTCGACTAAACTAGGCTCAAAATGACAATCTAAATCTGTCCTAGGACTCCTATAGTTATATACACAACTACAATCTATTCTAAGACGGTTCTCAAGCATACAAACTATGCACACATAGGTATATATACACACATGTGTATTTACAATACAAACCAAATCCTAATTCTAACAAATGATTGTGTGTGTGTGTGTCCTGGAGCTAACTGAAGTGAGTAAATTCTGAGATTAAAAAAATCCAAACATAACCATGGTATACCTCCGCAGATAGTACCTCCGCAGCAATAATGAATAGAGCCGGGGAGAGAGGGTCCCCCTGCCGGATCCCTCTAGACGCCGGGAAAAAAGCTGTAGGAGCGCCATTAAGTAGAACCGCATACCGGGTATCCGCCAGGAGACGATAAATAAGATCACAGAAAACCTCATTAAAACCAAATCTTCGAAGAACCCGTAGGAGGAAAGACCAATTAACTCTGTCATAGGCCTTCTGCATGTCCAGCTTTATTGCAACATTTCCACCATGATTGGATTACCTCATAGATGCCACCATATCCTGAGCAATAATGATATTGTCCACAATCTCTCTCCGCTTAACAAAAGCACTTTGCTCTGGAGAAATAATTTTGAGAAGATATTCCTGCAACCTGCAAGCAATAATCTTGGAAATTATCTTGTTACAGAAATTGCAAAGGCTAATAGGGCGGAAATCAAAAAGATTCCTCGGGTGCTCGACTTTGGGAATAAGAAATAAGAAGGTATCCGAAATGGATACCGGAAGGCGTGCACCCAAGAAAAATGACCCAACGGCTTCCTCCATGTCAGCAGCAATAATATCCCAACAAAATGAGAAGAATCTCCCAGAAAATCCATCCGGACCGGCACCACTAGCCGGATCCTTCCCCCGAACAATCTCCAACAGCTCCGCTCTGTCAGAACAACGAACAAGATCAGAATTGTCCTCCATAGAGATGATACCAGGGATGACATCGAGGAAGGCGTCCTCATCTGAAATAGGCTCAGCCCTGAACAGCTTCAAGAAGAATAAAGAAGCCTCCGTCGCTACCTCCGCAATAGACCCAGTTTCTGATCCATCAGCCCGAATAATTTTCTGAATACCCGCATTTCTTTGCCTGCTCCTGGTGCACTCATGGAAATAGTGAGTATTCTTATCCCCTTCCAGGTCCCATCTCAATCTAGCTTTTTGTTTCCAGAAAGACTCCTCAACCTGGACCTTTTGCTTCAATCTGGCGACGGCCTCCATCCAGGAAGCCCTCCCCCTCTCCGAAGGGTGGAGCTCATAATCCTGCTCCGCCGCCAAGGCAGCGTCCTCGGCCTGACGATCCTTCTGAAAAACGTCTCCGAAAGTAGCTCTGCTCCATCCAGCCAGAACATGCCCCGTCGTCCTCAAACGCATGCCCAACCGCTCAAGCGCATCATAATGCCAGCATGAATTCCACGCCCGAGCAACAATCGTAAGAAAATCCGGATGAGAAGTCCAAAAGTCGAAAAAAACGGAAGCCTCGACGCAGAGGGGAAGAAGCAGGCTGGCAGGATACCAAAAGAGGAGAATGATCAGATTCTGCCCGATTAAGATGCTCGCAAGAGACCTGGACTCCATCCAGCCAACTGCCCGTCACGAGTACCCTATCAAGGCGGGATCCCTGACGATCAACCCTCGATTGCCCGTTCACCCAAGTATAGATGCTACCTCTGAAACCAACATCGGAGAGCCCGGCAGCCAACTGAAAGTCGAAGAAGTCCGCAATAGCCCTCGTGTCAGGAGGTCGACCTCCAAATTTCTCATCCTGAGAAGCAATGATATTGAAATCCCCACCCACCGCCCAGGGCGAAACAATGTCCCTGGTTTGGACGTCCATAAGGTGCCTCCACAAACTCCTCCTCCCCTGACGTGTCCCTGCACCATGAACAATCGACAACCTCACCGGGACCGAAAAACAGCTCAGAGAAAGCTGCACCGTAATAGCCTGATCACAAGAATCAATACAATTGATCCCAAGACCCGACTTGCAGAAAAGCCAAATATTACCCTTATTATTGCAAAAGCTAGCATCAAAACCCGACCTCAGTTGATAAGAAAGAAGCTTAGAGGATATCACCTTGGGTTCAATAATAGCAAGAACCTGAATAGAGTTGGTCCGACACAAGGACCTGAGACGGGATATAGTAGCTCTGTTCGCCGTCCCCCGAACATTCCAAATAAGGAATTTAACTATGGACCCTCTGGGGGTCCCGTCTAACCCGGGAAGCATGTGATCGAAGAAGCCGATCCGACTGAGGTGCCATCGACTTCCTCCGACTTCCAGCCGCCTTCTTGAATGGAACCATCTGCCAGTCTTCTTCACGTCCCTCGGAGAATGAGGTGGAAGGTCTAACCTCAGGCAATGACACCATATCATCTCCCGGAGATGGGTCATAACCCCAGTCGGATAAAGGACCGTGACCGGCCTCCTTCCACTCCACCAAGCTGCGATCTTCAGTGTCAGAATCAGCCGCTATAACTCCCTATCCCAGCTGGCTATAAATAATAATAGGAAGATCCGATAAAACAATAGAACCAATACCCCGCTCAGGGCCCATCTGCCCATCCAAGCTAGAACCCGGAGCGCTACGTCCCTCCTGCATGGGCCGTCCGTCATCCGACCATAAAGCCAGCTGGCCCGAAGATGACTCCCCCACGTGCCAGGATGGCAGAACGGAACTCGCGCGATTATCATTTCTCCCATGCAATCCGGGCCGCGTGGTCCCCGTGCTATCATCACGCCCCTCGACGCGCCTCCACACCTGCCGTGTCCCCTTCCCTTTCTCACGCCTTGAATGTCTCCTCCGACGACCCCTGGTAATCCCACGGCCACCTACCGGGCCATTCTCCTCACTCACTACGCCTGGAGAGGGGCCGTCGGGGATGGGCGATCTATCAGCTACTCCCACGGAAGAAGTCACCACCTGGAGACGCCCACAAGCACTCTCAACATGGCCATGATGACCACAAGGGACACAGTAGAGAGGGCTCCGCTCATAGACAACTGGCTGCGAGCGAACACCATCCGGCAGTTGGAAGAAGACCTCATGTTGAAGTGGTTTGCTGACGTCTACTTCAACCAATACCCTGGCTACCCCCGGCCTAGAAAAGGAAGCCATAGCCCGGTCAGTCATGAGCGGAGTGTCGAGACCAGATGCGATGGACAGAACCGCAATGGTATCAAACATACAGCGGGGAAGCCCAGGGAAGGCCACCCAGATAGGAACCCGAGGGTCCTCTCCCATCGGCAAAAAGTCCACGAACGACCTGAATAACACCATCGGAACCCGGCCAACGAACCAACAGTCCTTAGACCGCAGCCGGAGAAAGTTACTCTCGACATGAGGTCGTATAAGAACGTGTCGATCATCGATAGCCTTCACTTCAATCAACCCCCTGAAATTCTACGAATCAAAGGCCTTTCTAATAGCCTCAACCGGGAGTCTTCGTCGAGCAAACTTGCCAATAAGGTCTAGCCCACACGGCGCCGTGAGGACCACCATATTCGTCTGAGTGAAAACAACCACCTTCCGACCATCGAAAACAATGGCTGGTCGGAAATCCACTCTCGGCGATCCACCCGTCGACGCCGACGCGGGTCCGCCCACCACCGCAGCGAAGGTCCGTGCCGTGCCATTCGTCCCTCCACTTGCCACCTTCAACGAATCCGCCTCCGCTGCCGGAGGTTCCACCCACAGTGCCTCACGAACCGGAGACCCCCTATGGACTGGGATGAATCCCCCCCCGCAGCCGAAATGACGCCACCCACGGGGAGTCCAGGAGGGCCATATCCCCCCACTACCGATCCAGACCCATGGGGGGCGGATCCTCCCACCGGGGCTGAAACACCGCCCCACCCATGCACAGTCTTGTCACCCCCTAGGACGACTCCCGCCACTCGACGGCCAATATGGCCGGAGCCTCCCACATTGCCCGGGGGGACAGAGCCCCCCGTCGGGTCCGCCAGCCGTTCCGCGCCGAGGGGAACGCCTCCAGCAACACACACCGGCGGGTCGCCCCCAGGGACGACGACACCCGCCGAGCTACGGCCAGGGTGGCCGGAGGCCCCCGCCGTTGAACCATCAGGGGGGGCGGAGCCCCCCGCCGGATCCATCATCGAGAATCGCCTACAGGAATCCTCCGCAATCCACGGATGCCCTGACGAGCCTATGATCATATATATATATATATATATATATATATATATATATATATATATATATATATATATATTTTTTTTTTTTATATATATATATATATCAATGCTCAAAAGGAAGAATAGCCAAAGGTTTTGAAATAGTTTTAGTGAATCCAAATCTGGAATTAAATCCCCCTCGACCCATTCTCAACATATATACATTAGCAATAGGTTTCAACGGGGTTTTCTAATGCATATAGTTAAATATATATATATATATATATATATATATATATATATATATATATATATATATATATATATATATATATATATATATATACATAACTACAAAGAAAACACATATACTCATAAATGATAGAAAATTATGAAACAAATCCAAAAGTTGGTTCCCACAAATCCAAAACCTCATATACGTACCAAAAACTCAGATTTTATAAGCTAATTTACTGGAAATCAAAATATCATACTCAAACTCTAAATCAAATTTAAAGAAAAATGCATTTTTCACACAACGAACCAAAATGAGATATACACCAAATGAACCTGCAAAACTCGGCATACACGTTGGTCTCTGTAGAAGTATGAAATTTGAGGACCAAAATCCTAAGCGCCAAACATTACATGCGCCAGGGAGCTCAGAGGAAGTACTTGGCACAGCAAAGCAAAGTATAGACATTAAAAAAGGATTTTTATTTCATATAAAAGTCTATTACATATCTAAAAAAGAGCTGTACAAAGGAGAATTTCTACAAAAAAATGACCCTAAGTCTACAGCTAGGCGCAACAACCACCATGCGCTCTCAAACAGGCGTATCTCGCCATGCGCTCTCAGCCAGGCGCTTCCCTTCAGCAGCTCAGTTATGTGCATCCTCAGTTATGTGCATCCCTTCAGCGACTCAGTTATGTACATCCCTTCAGCAGCTAAGTTATGTGCCGCCCTTCAGCATCCCAGTCAGGCGCATCATGAAGTCTCAGCATCTGCGCCATCAAATGCTTCGACTAATGAAGCATTTAATGAGGAAAATGAGGGTGGCAATCAACTCTCTAGCTGAAGGAAGAGCTCCCCAAACCAAGGAAGAGGAGAGCACCATAATCGACCCACGGCTAAAGGAGCAGCTTTCAACCCAACCAGAATGGGCAACACCCACTCTAGCAGGAGGAGGAGCTCTCCCAAAGCCCAAGGAAGATGATCGGGGCACCATAATTCCGATCTGCGGCTCTTCCGGAATAACGGAGACGAGGCTCGAGCATCCCGATCTTTGGATGCAACAAGTACCTTTCGCCTGCCTCAGAAGCCCTCGACCCCGACTTTTGGATGTAACAGTCACCTTCAAGTGCATCAATAAAGACAATGCGTCGCATCTTCACCCTCGGGAGCATCTCGTCAACAGAATATACTCGGGCAAACAAGTTCATTTCGGAAGGACGTAAGAGAACGAGAAGCAAACCCTCTCCATGCCACTATTTATAGGCCGGGCAAATCAAACCCATGCGCCAAGTGGCTGGATCTCCGAATCCCGTGCAATAAATTTGCATTAATGGTGATGAACCTGACGCTTCGAATTCAGCCAAGTCAAAAACGGCTATTTAAAGCACTCGAAGAACGTAATAGTCGGGCCCATAAAGACGTATCATACAAACGGATGTGCCGGCCAGACCGTGTATCATACTGATGCGCCCATCAACACCAAGCGCTTCATAAGGATGCGCCCCAATGCGTCCCTATGCGTCTAGTGGAACGCAGATCGATTCGCCCACTCATAGGCCTATCACCTGTCAAGAACATTAAATGCTGAAGTCTGACAGAGTTGGCAGCACGTCCCCCGAGGACTGAACGATTGACAACTTTTTTAGAAGACGAAGCATCGCCGACGTCAGCATCATCATTGCTTTCCTCCGGCGGTTACAAGCCACGTGGCCGCCCAACCATCTCGCATGCGCCTCTGCAGCCATGCGCCCAAATCTCTGCATGCACCTCAAAAGCCGTGCGCCTCAGACTTTTCTCTGATCCCTAAAAACAGAAGTAAAGTCACTACTGAAGCCCCGCATGCGCCTCAAAAGCCATGCGCCCCGACTGGTTCGTGACTCCTAAAGGTTACAGGCCAAAGTCTCCTCATGCGCCCAATCCCAGGCGCATCCTATCAGATCACTCCCCACCAAATCCGAGATCTTCGAGCCATGGACCTACGACACGCGTCCTTTAACTCGATTCAGCCTATGAAGGGGTGCTAATCACCCGAGATCTCAGCAACTAAAAGATCTTCTCCATTGCTACGTGTCAGCTCGGCCGCAGCCCACAAAGGCAACAGGAAGGGTTCAACTCCTCAATCAGAGTGCATCGCCCATGTGTCTCCATCAGCAACCACCACGTGGCATCCCCGCGTACAGGCGCATCCTACATATACGCGCATAAGCAGCCAGCCTGCAAGATATAAATAGAGGGATCATTTCCTTCTTCCGGGAGATACACACACATCGCACAACCATCGACATACATATATAGAGAGGCAGATACAGGCACTCAACGTCATTTTCCTCTCCGTAAGCTCCGACACCCAGAGCAACTCAGACCTTCAGAGAACCGATAACCATTATCAGATCGTCAATGGAGTCAACGTATTACCACTCGCTCCATCGGCACAAGGGACCCAGGTAAACAAAAGTGTTCTCCTAGGACTATGTCTAAGTCCTACATTGTAACACTATTCTGTTTGTAATTGAAATTTGCAATCAAAAGATTTAAATGGCAAACAAGCTGGCGACTCTGCTGGCGACCTCTTTCTCCTCTACCGAGAAAGCTGTGTCGCAATTCGACGACGTAAAGTTGGGCTCCTCCCACAAGACGCTGGTCGTACTCCTCAATCAACAGGCATATGAGGAGTTCATCTCTGAAGGCAGTGCGAGTCCTTCGAAGAGGCTGCCGAAGTCAAAAAAGACTCGCCAAGTCTGGGTGCGCAAGGTCGACGCCTCTGGCACCACTACCGAAGGGCATGCGTCGATGCAGCCTACCCTTCCTGCTGACGTCCTCAGCAACCAAGATGCACCCACCGGTACAGCGCATCTCTCGGAGAAATGTACGACTGACCACATTCCCCAGCCATCTCCCGCTCAAGCGAGGAAGATGCGTCGACGGAGCAAGGGTGCAGCTAATGTCCCGCGCATCACCTCTGATGTGCCACAGAAGGTCTCTGTCTTTGATAGACTCATTCGCTGTAGTGGCGAGGAGAATTTGGACTCTGAGTACTATGCGCCCAAGCGAGCTGGTACAAAGAAGTCCAAGACAGTACGGGCCATGCGGCTCAAACGTGCTATGCCGGCAGCAAATCAGAAGCATGCGCTCACAATCATGCGCGCTGCTGATGGTAAGCTGTATAAGGTCGACTCGGGTGCTTCTGCGCCGGAAATGAGTCGACCTTCAAAGTCCTTGTCTCAATTGGGCGCATCTGTTGCGTTCGCAACCAAGTCGAGCAAGGTAAACTCTGTGGTCTTGAACTCCTGTGCCTCCACTGTTTGTGCGTCTGAGGTTCGTTCAAGTCACTATAAATGTTGTTCCCCCACTACTGATCTGAGCGCCTGTTTGGTGTTGGATCAGGGGGCGCAGCATTCACTTGACCACCCCGACGCTTGGCCTTGCCAGGCGCCTGATGGGGGTGCAAAGTTGGCACTCTCCACCAACGATCTGCGTAACGTGATCACTCACAAACGTCGGTCAGGAGAGTCGACTGACAAGCACAATGTGCCCCTCATAGGGCACACCTGTACTGTAGTCACCATCAACTGTTGTTACAAAACAGCAGTCCCGGCACCAAGGCAGTCGGTTTTCCAGCGGCTACAATCATCAACACCTCTCCGACGTCGCCTCGGAAAGAAGGTGTCAACAAAAGAGGAGCCAGAACTAAAGGTTGCTTCATACAACATAATCTCTAACTCCTCGTCAGACCGAAAGGCGACTGGTAATTCCTCGTCCTCGTCCAAGAGCCAGCCGAGGAGAACCAAGACAACTGTCCCATCGTCTGGAGTGTTTGAAGGCACTCAGAGGAGAAAGAAGATCCTGGAGGAAGCTGGGGGTAGTCAAGCCCTTGTTGATCCTCCTTCTGAAGACGAAGATGTCCTCCAGAGCACAGCTGTGGTGGATCTTCATCCTGGAGACGAAGTCAGTCTCCCGGATGTAGCTGGAGGTAGTCTGGCCCCTGTGGACCTGCGTCTCGAAGACGAAAAAGTCCTGCAAGACAGAACTGGGGGTAGTCAGGCCCTGGCCGATGCTCCTGAAGACGAGGATGTCCTCCAGAATATAGCTGGAGGTAGCCAGGATGAGGCTCCGGGAGAAGTTTCTCTTCTACAAGAGAGCGAGGCCGAAAGCGAAGCCTTAACTGATCCATCCGACTCTAGCCGTGTCATGACAGTATACATGACTGGGGGTGATACCGAGCCTGATGTGCCACCAGCAGACCTCGTCCAGCTCATGGATACCTTGGAAGGAGGACTCAAAACCCTCTCTGCCTCCATGCAAACAGTGACTCAAGCAGTATTTGAGATACGGTCAGCTTTGGCCAGGACACCGTCTACTGGTCCTGATCCCGGGGCCAATGGAGAATCAAGCGTACCCCTTCAATGGGTATCCTTGGATACAGATCGTCGCGAGGCACCACGGACGTCGGAGCCCTCAAATGCTCAACTCCAGGCGATACCACCTTCCCGACTCCCAGCTCCACGGAAGACGTGGTTGAGATGATCAGAGACTTGCGCGAGCGCTTTGAGTCCAAGAATAGACAAGAAGAGCGCCAAAAGATGGGCATCCCCTAACCTTATCCCCTCGAATGGAACAAAGTGGTTTATCCTCCTAAGTATAAACCACAAACATTGACGCCATACGACAGGAAGGACTCTCCACGTCGCTATCTGACGTACTTCCAGTCTCAAACGGGACATCTCCCGAAGGAAGATGCCCTACTCACCAGCATATTTGTCGGGGCACTGAAAGGAGTAGCGTACGAATGGTACTGTAGTCTCTCCGATAACTCCATATCTTCCTTCGATGATCTGATGCGTCTCTTCCTCGACTGTTTCTACGACGGCGGGAAGGACATGACAATGGCGTCCCTCATAGAGATGTGCCAGAAGGAGAAGAAAACAGTTCGAGTATTCATCGAACGCTTTCGACAGGCCTGCTTCAGACTGCCCCCGGGCATGCCAGAACATGCACTCCTCTCCTCCTGCAGTATGAACATGCTGTCTGCAGTCAAACTCTGGCTCAACTCTACTCCTCCTTCCGAATGGAGTTCCTTGATCATCGAACCCGAAGCAGCAGAAAAGAAGGCGTCCAATGCTCGCCTTCTGGAAGTTAGTTTCCCTGCCTTTGAGGATAAGGGAAAACGGCCTATAGCCAACAACCCCGGACGAGAGACGAAGGGAAAACAGGCGTTGAATGTCAATGCCTCCAAAGATGCATCAGCACCTACTCAGAAGCCTCCACTTGCACCAAGGCCAAAGGAGGTTTATTCCTTCAACGCTGAAGACACCCTGCAACTCTTTGAGATACTGAAACAGGGTGACAAGGTTAAATTGCCGGACCCGAAGCGTCCCGACGAGGTTAGGAAAGTGGACAATCCGAGGTACTGTCACTACCATCGGTTTGTTGGACATCCAACTAAGGACTGCTACGTCCTCAAAAACTACATCCAGCATATGATCAATGCGGATGTCATCTCCATCGACTACGAGGAGAAAACGATCTCGGCCAACCTGGTGTCACTCCAATTTGGCACCTTGCCGCCAACCACAACACAAGATGGCGTCGTCCCCATCCCTAAGGCGACAATGGAGGTGGTCAATCTACCACCTACTCGTGACAACGTGAGTGGACTCATCCCACTCACCACATCTCGGGGAGAGGTCTTATGGGTTCACCCTGATCTCGTCGTTACTCAACCGGAGGTACGCTCTGCCTCCAAAACTAAGGGCAGGAAGATCAAGTCTTGCCGCATAGTCTCTTCCTCTGCAAAAGAGGTACTTCATGTACAGACGCGTTCACATCAGAACGTCCAACCTGACGAAGCTGCCGTCGAGGTGGTGCCTCCTTGCACCATCCCTGCTGCCCAGGAAGAGGGCCCATCTAATCCTCCAGCAGCCAATAAGCAGAAGCATGTAGAGGCCCATTTCGACAAGCCTCTGTGAAAGGAAAATGCTTCGGGGCTAGCCAAGTCCCACAACTTCGACATACTGGCATAACTTGTCAGTACTCCTGCCCGTCTATCCCTTTTTGAGCTCCTTCGCCTTTCCAAGGACACTCATGAATCTCTCTGTGAAGCCCTGAAGGATGCTGAGTCCTTCATCAGTCAGGTCAAGCAGCCTGAGGATACTCCGACTACATGTGTGCACTGTCATTGTACGGATGAAGTTATCCCCAACATAACCTTCACCCAACAAGACATGCTGCTCAAGCACAACCGACACAACAGACCGCTGTATTATATAGGGTATATCGGTTCTGTTAAGGTGAAGCGGATTTAGATCGATCCGGGATCTTCCCTCAGCATCATTTCGAAGACGCTACTCTCAATACTGGGGATCCCAATGTACCGACTGGCGCCTTCCAACACAACAATCAGTGGCTTCAATGCTAGCAAAAGCGAGCCGCTGGGAAAAATACGGCTAAAGTGTCATATTGGTAACCTCAGAACCGAGGTGACTTGCTATGTCATGGACGCTGACGTCAACAACAACCTCCTACTGGGTCGTCCATGGCTACATGAGTACATGGTGGTGCCATCTACACTCCACCAATGTATGAAATATGTGTCCACCAATGACATCATCCGGACGGAGTTCGCGGACATTGACCCTTTCAAGGGGGTCGAAGCCTACTTCACCGACTCTACCTTATACAAGTCGCCTGACGAAGAAGAAGCCAATGATGCTGACGATGAAGCAGAAGCGGCAGCAGAGCCGGACATGGAGCCAGAGGTGATTCCCGATGCTCCTTTAAAAATTTGACTCAAAGGAAAGCCGCCTCAGACGTTGCCTCCCATGAACATCAAGCTACCTGGAAAAGCACCAACTGCTCCAGGTAGAACACCTACTGAAGCTCCCTTGAAGATACGGCTCAAGGGAAAGCCGCCTCAAATATCGACTCCCCTTGTGGCAAAACTACAGGGGAAGGCACCAATCACCGAGGGCGCAGTTGAGGTACCTCTGAAGGTGCGTCTTAAGGGCAAGCCGTCGTGATCATCTGTCTCATCCAAGCTGCCGGAGAAGGCCCACATAGCCCTCTTGGACCCCAAGATCAAAGCTGTGGTGGACTCTTCCGATCCAATCCCAGTACTCACAGATGAAGAGTTAGGGGAATATATCTCTGCTGATGTAGATGCACCCTCTCTGGACAATGTAATCCCACGGGACAAAATCTCGTATTTCATCAATAATAGAGTGTCTTTTAATTATTCTAGTCTTCCACATTGGAATGCCATGTTTACATTAGATAACGCTCTACGGTCGTTACAAACACAAATAACGATCGTCCATCATGTAAATCGAGTTGTCCCGTCCGAAGGGGTCTGTTTTGTAGTCCCACCACGGAATCGAGACGAAGAATCTATTATTTTCGGCAAAGTCGAGCGTCATCAAGACCTACCGCCACTCGAGCAAGAACCAGATAACGACAGAATACAAGTCTATCGGTACACGGACAAGACAAAGTACCTCATCCAAAAGATCGGTTACGACCTAAAAAGCAACAAAGGCCTGAACAACGGCAAGGGTCGACATCTTCCTCTCCGACTTCCAACACCTAAAGGAAAGCCGCAGGACTACTATCATCGAACTCGACGGGGGGTGGGCTATGTCACGCCGCCGTCAACTCCAGAGAGTTCGGAGGCGGAAGAGGTAGAACATTCTCATTCATCCGAAGCATCAACTTGGGATTCCGATACCAGTATCGGCTCAGTCTTCAAGAGAGTGCTATCAGCCAACATGGCATCTGCACAACCTCAATAAAATGAAGACGAAGACCAAATGCCAGAATTCTTCGAAGAAGAACCCTGGGCTCAATGCCTAGGAGAACAGTGGGAGTCTCGTTTTGAATTACGCGAACCCCTACCAAAGACGAAGTCGAGCAGATCGACCTTGGGGATGGATCTTCTTCCAAACCCATCTTCATCAGCAAAAGCTTAAAAGGAGAAGACCGGGAATCTTTAATCCAGCTGGCTAAAAAATATATCGATGTCTTCGCCTGGGGCTACGAAGACATGCCGGGACTTGATCCCCAGATCGCGATGCATAGGCTTAACATCTTACCTGATGCCAAGCCTATAAAACAACAACAGCGACGTTTTCGTTCTGACATCATGAACGCTATCGATCAGGAAGTAGACAAACTCCTCACCAGCAGATTTATTCGTGAAAAACAACACCCGGATTGGGTGGCCAACGTCATCCCTATCACCAAGAAGAATGGGAAGATACGAGTCGGTATCGACTTCAGGGATCTCAACACTGCTTGCCCGAAGGACAAATTCCCGCTTCCAATCACCGACGTGATGATCGACAACACATATGGCTTCGAACGCATGTCTTTTATGGACGGGTATTCGGGCTACAACCAGATCAAGATGTTCCCCGATGACGCAAAACACACATCATTCAGGACTTCGAAGGGGGTTTTCTGCTACACAGTGATGTCCTTCGGCTTGAAGACCGCTGGTGCTACATACCAACGAGCTATGAGTACCATCTTCCATCAACATCTACGTAAGACAGTCGAATGATATGTTGATGACATCGCAGTCAAGAGCCGTCTCAAATGAGATCACCTACAAGACCTTAAGACAGTCTTCGATCTCATGTGAGCACATCAACTCAAGATGAACCCAGCTAAATCCTTCCTTGGGGTTTCTAGAGGAAAGTTCTTGGGCTTCATTATCACGACGAAAGGCATTCATGTCGATCCCGATAAGACCAAAGCCATCCTTGATATGGACCCTCCGAAGAACCTCTGAGAACTTCGAGGCCTGCAAGGGCGTCTGGCATACATCCGGAGGTTTATAGCAAACCTTTCCGGAAAATGTCAACCCTTCACCCAGCTCATGAAGAAGGGAGTCTCTTACGTCTGGACTGAAGAATGCCAGCAAGCTTTCAATGACATCAAAGCTTACCTGACGAGCCCGCCAGTCCTGGTGGCACCCGTCGCCGGCAAACCATTTCTCCTCTACGTCCGTGCCATGGATCATTCCTTCGGCGCTCTGCTGGCTCAGAACAGCGATGCAGGCTATGAGCAAGCTATCTACTGCCTCAGTAGAACACTGATCGGGGCCGAACACCGGTACAACCCCGTTGAAAAAGAGTGTTTGGCTTTGGTATTTGCCATCCAGAAGACTCGCCAATATGTCTCGGGCCAGACCATTCATGTCATCTCCCGAGTCAATCCACTCAGAGTTCTCATGACGAAGCCAGGGTCATTAAACTCCCGGCTAGCTACGTGGGCAATCCTGTTAACGCCATACAACATGGTGTTCGTTCCACAAAAAGCCGTCAAGGGTCAGGCTCTGGCCGACTTTTTAGCTGCACACCCCATCCCAAAGTCCTCAAGACTCTATGAAGACATCCCGGATGAGGTCCAAGAATCAAACGTCACCGAAGAAAGCTCCGTCTGGCGGATGTTTTTCGATGGCGCTTCAAGAACAGGCCCCAAAGGCCAAATCATCGCATGAGTGGGGGTAGTCCTAGTCTCCCCCGATCAGCTGGTCATCCAGCGTGCCTACTCCCTTTCGAAGCCGTGGTCCAACAATGTTGCCGAGTACAACGCTCTCATCATGGGACTCCAGCTGGCACAACAGCTGGAAGTGGATCATCTGGAAGCCTACGATGACTCACAACTCGTCGTTAACCAGATCAGAGGGCAATACGAAGTTCGTCATGAAGATATGATTCCTTACCATGAAGTTGAATTGAACATCATTTCAACCTTCACCAAGTTCTTCATCGAACATGTACCTCGTTTAGAAAATCTGGAGGCTGACGCACTGGCTGGCCTCGCAGCCTCATTGGCAGCACCCCTCGGGACTCAACACTACGTCACGGTAGTTGGTCGAGACTTGGTCTGTCCTAAAAACAACCTATGCTCACAAATGGCCCATGCCATGTCAACAAGTTTTGGTGTTAATGTTCGAGACTGGAGGTTCCCGTTCATCGACTTCGCTGTCTACGAAATTCTTCCAGAAGACCCGAAAGAAGCCGTCTCAGTCAGGAGGCGCTCCCTTCGATTCTATTACGATACAGCTACTAAAATGCTGTACCGACGCTCCTACGATGGACTTCTCCTTCGATGTTTATCCAACTAAGAAGCAGTCGAAGCCCTTCGAGAAGCTCACAATGGAACCTGCGGGGCCTATCAACCTGGCCCTAAGTTGTAGGATCGACTGCGACGCATGGGCTACTACTGGCCAACCATGGTAGCCGACGCTGTCGACTATGCTAAAAAGTGCCATACGTGCCAGCTCCATGTCGACTTCATCCATACACCGTCGGAACCACTACATCCTACGGTCGCCTCCTGGCCCTTTGAAGCCTGGGGCATGGACATTGTAGGACCAATCACCGCTTCTTCATCAAGAGGACACCGCTTCATCCTAGCCATCACCGACTACTTCTCCAAATGGACAGAAGCAGTTCCACTGGCGGAAGTGAAAAGCTCTAGGGTGGTCAGCTTCATCAAGCACCATGTCATCTACCATTTCGGGGTACCTCGGAGGATTATCCACGATAATGGTCCTCAGTTCATCAGCCATATTTTCAGCAGATTCTGTGACAAGAATTGTATTCAAAACGTGGCATCAACCGCCTACAATCCGGCAGCAAACGGATTGGCCGAGGTATTCAACAAGACTATCGTCAGGCTACTCAAAAAGGTCGTGTCATCCAACAAACGCGACTGGGATGAAAAGCTCGACGAATGCCTTTGGGCCTACCGCACAATGGTACGGACCCCGACAGGCAACACACCATTCTTCCTGGTCTACGAAAGCGAAGTGGTACTGCCTCTCGAGATCCAGATACCCTCACTCCGTGTAGCGATCACAAATCAACTAACAGAGGAAGACAATCAACGTCGCCGTCTACGAGAATTGGAGGCACTTGACGAAAAACATCTCCTAGCTCAACAGTGCATCGAACTCTATCTAGCCCGTATATCACAGGCTTTCAACAAGAAGGTCAAGCAGAGGACTTTCCAAGTAGGCGACCTGGTTCTGGCAGTCAGGAGGCCGATGGTGTTGACTCACAAGACACCAGGAAAGTTTGAGCCCAAGTGGGAGGGACCTTTCATCATAGAGACGGTATACTCAAACGGTGCTTACCACCTCGCCAAACCTAATGGGGACTTGTTCATGATGCCCATCAACGGCAAGTTCCTAAAGAAGTACTACTCTTGACATCCTTCAGACATGTACTTCTATCTTCAACCAACAAGGGAGTTTGTGGACCCAATCATCGGGGCTCACGTACAATTCCCTTTCACAAAATCTTACGCTTTCGGAACCCAGCTATTCCGTGGCATTCTATTCTCCAGTAGAAGGACAACCACGTCCACATTACCTCTGAGTTGTTCCCCTACACCCTACAAAGCAGAATCTTACACTCCGTAAGACTACGCTACCCATCATGTTTACCACGTCCATATTACCTCTGAGCAAACATCCCGTACAGACAACCCCTGTATTGCCGTACATTGATCGTAGAACTTCCATGTCCACATTACCTCTGAGTAGTTCTGCGTATCCCCCAGAGTCATTCCTACCACGTCATAACACCTCTGAGTAGGAAGAATCCATCATTTGAATCCCATATTTGCCACATCCTCATCACCTCTGAACAAACATGTCGGTTCTCTCGAACTTATTATCTGTACCTAAAAGCCAAGGTGCGCAAAAGATAATAGGCCCACACAAATCATTAAGTTCATGACAGCAAAAATGAATACACCACAAAAACTCTGTATTCTTTATTCAAAAGTAAAGGATTACACCCCCATCAAGAGTTGCAAATTACACAAAAAAGAAGAAGAAGAGATTACAATCCCTAAACATCCCCGGGGTTGGCCGAAAGCTCTTCAATCCGACGCTTCAAGTCTGCCGCCCGAGTCTCTACGGTTGCCAGGACCCGACGTTCGGCCTCTTGACGTATCATTTCTATGGCCTCAGGAGATGTATCATCCTCATGCTTCTCGTCCAGCTGTTGCCGCTACTGGGCCAGAGAAAGAGCCTGGCGGGTGAAAGCCGCTTCCTCCTCCTTAGATGCTATATGTTCAGCCTGGACTAGCTCAGCATCTAAAAAGAGTTGGGCCCGTTGATCTTCAAGGAGGCGAATCTTGGCATTAACCTCCGCTATACTAGCATCCAACGCGGCTCGTAACTCCGCCTTCTCCTGCGTGGACTGAGATAACCTCTCCACCGCAGCCTCAGTTTCAGCCACCTCGCGTTCCCAGACACCCACGGTGGCCTGATAAGAAGACTCAGTCTCAGCGATCAACTTCTCCTTCTCCGCGTTTATTAGGGCGGAGAGATCATTTTGCTGGATACACTGAAACTCGAAAAGCAGCTGGTCCAGCTCGGCCACCGAGGCCTCCAGAATCTCGGCCATATGATCATGGCCCTGGTGGGAACGTATCAGACTGATATGAGGGAGTTTCAGGGTTTTTGTCGTCGTGAAACTCCCATTGGCATCTATCATTGTACGTCCCTCTACAACATCTTATACACCGCCTCAATAATAAACTTCACATACTCATCTGCATCCGCCAGCACCTGCGGCATCATAGCAGGAGTTGGAGGAGCTGCTCTAGACAGCGGACTGGAAGAAGGCCCGTCGACTTCTGTCTGCGAGGCTGAAACCTCGACATCAACGGACTCTTCCTCAACAGGGGCTTGACCACTAGCCCGAGGAGCCAAAAGAACAGAAGGAGCCGAGAGAGGCGTCGATATCGTACCCCATGTAGAAGGAGCAACAGAGGGTTCCAGCAAACCCTTACCCTTCTCAAGCTCGGAGGGACCACCGACGTCAGGAGCTACCGCATCCGTCCCCAGCACTCTATCAGCAGGCCGTACGGGACATTCCCCCTCCGACAGAGCAGCAAGATCAGCACTTGTTTCCTAACGGCTCCATTGGAGTCAGGATCGGCAGACGAGTCTCATTTTCACCATCAAATCCCTCCGCAGGGATAGAATCTGTCACTACCTTCCGGTCGACAGCCACCTCGGCCTCCGCTGCTGAGTCTGGGGTAGGACTCGGCAACGCTGCACCCGACCTCCCCTCATTGTGACAAGGAGGGGAATCAACCCTCTCCTCTGTTTCAATCATGTCTGTTGCCCCGCAACAGGCTCACGCATCTCTGGAGGAACGTCATCTGAAGACGACGAACTCTACTCCACTTCCTCATCTGGAAGCCCCGTGTCTGCTGGACCCTCAACGTCCAAGGCCCCCACGGCGGCTTGCACCATCTCGGGAACTACTTCAACCTCAGCTTCCATTCCAACATAATCTGGAGATACTGAAATCTCTGCCAGAACGACATTGTCAGGATTCTTCCCCATGGGAGACATTACAATCGGAGGAATGCGCTCGTCAGAAGAGCTTGCCACCTCCTTCGGTTTACTGACGCCCGGTTTTGAAACCCGGGTCTTCTTCTTCAACGGTTCATACAAAAGGAAAGCATATGTCACAAAAATGACAGAAGGAGCCAGATTATGGAAAATATCTTTACCTCAACAGGAACTGATTCCATTAGCGTTACAGGCGGCACTCATGTAGCCTTTGGAGTCATCATTTTTCTCGGCCTTTTTGGTACAGACGAACCGGCTTCTATGTCAGCCCACCTCTTCCCAGCAGGGGGATCTTCCCGAATACCTCCCGTTGATGCTACAACAACAGCCCGATATCCCGCCAACTCTGGTGGACGATATGACCGAGCCGCCACCAACATATTCTTTGTAGCCTCTAGCTGAGTCCCAATGAGGAAACTGGTCTCCCTATCATAATCAGGAGGCGCAGTATTCATGGTGCAATAAAGCTTAACGGCCGAATACAGGATCTGTGGCCGAGGGTTGCGAACTGGCGTATTGAAACGAACACCAGTGCACCCGGCATTGTAATATTGCCAACCCTGGGCTCCATCCAGTAAACTCCCAGCAAACCCCAGACTGCTACTGGGGTTCCGTAACATTAGCTAGGTGTAACCAAACTGGCGAGCAAACCGGCTTGGCAGATATGGCTCCAGATAACACTTATTTTGGTTGCGGTAGACCAAGTGGAAAGACCGAATACTCTGTAACCAACGAAATCCCCATTTCGGCAGAGTGATCGCATCCTCACCAGAGTCTTCCAAATCTTGGTCAGCCTCGAAATCTTTTAAGATGGGACTGACCTTGACGATCTTCCACCCCTGAAGATAAGACAAGACTCTCCTGCAGACGGGGACGCCAGAGTACAACCACTTCCTCTTGTAGAAGCGACGGATAAAGGTGTCACCTTCAACGTGATCCTCTTCAGGACCTGGACTCATCACGTTTGGGTGATGCAGAATCAACCATCCCATCAGATAATGGAATGGTAGCTCGGCCCGGAGAAAGTTGTCGTTCCTACCTCTCCCATGGATCACATGGCAAAATGAGGTTCCGGTTTACCCTTTCCACGGAGCCAGATCCGCCCGAGAATATACAATCCCGGAGCCATATCATCAAGAATGCAGTCAATACTGCCTTGGATGACATCCGGTGCACACAGTGCCAGAAACAGCTGTACGCGTCTTCGCCACTCTCATTTGAACGGGGGGCCCTCTCGTCTAGTCGGCTCATTTCGGAAGTTACTTCCGCGGGTTTCAGCCCCTGCGGAGTCGTAAACCGGATCTTTGAGGAGTCCGCCAAATCCTACTTGAAGACGTAATCCCTCCAAGCAGTTACATGAGACTGAGACTTGTGAGCACCCTGAATTTCGGGTTGATATTTTTTTTATTTTTAATTTATTTTCTGATTGTTTGGTTTCGATAAATAATTTATTCTGTTATTTTTCCTTAAGTGTACTTTTCCATGCTTTTGATAATTGGAGTGTCAGGGATGTTCAACTCTGGAAATCTTCTTCACGAGTTTTGGAGTGGACAGGATTACCTTCATGATGGTATATAGTGTCCCACTCAGATTTGTTCCCTTGTGCTCTTTTTGCTTCGCAGAACTTCTGGTCGAATTAGACCATTTGATCATTAATTAATTTTCCCACTCTTTTCCTTGATCATTATTAGCACGTTACCGTGACTTTTAATTTGGGAGCGCAAGACCAGTCAGTTTCTTGAGACCAACTTCTCATGCATGATCTACTCGAGACGCTCGTCACCCATGACCTTCGTGCCCCACTCAGACACGCCATTTTGTGCTCCTTTTGCTTCACACAACATTCCTGACACGTGACCCGATTTTATTTCACTCTACGGTGTCACATTTATTTTTTAATTTGATTTGTGGGTCCCCTGTCGACCAAAACCTGTCAGCCCCAATTATGGACATGGCCCACATTGAGCCTCCTACCCGCCTACAACTTGTGTCCCATTTATTGGAATCCCCATGTGCTACTTATTTACTCATGATCATCAACACCTAATTTTAATTCGATTATTGCGTAATGTCCGATTTTGATCCAATTCGGCTCCACCGAGTCCAGTCCAGCTTTGTGCTACCCTCCATCGTAACACCTCATTTTTTCGTATCCAAAAAATAATATTCAATACCTAGTGTCTATTCCAATTTTGAGTGTAAATTCTGTTGATTTAATCTTATAGGAATAACCTAATTTTCCTATAATAAAATTCTAGCCATTTGATTCCCCAAATTAATCCTATCCATCCAATTTCCCTACATCAATTTTTCCCACACCCCTTGGCCATAGGCCGGCCCTAAAATTCATGAGAGAACAACTTTTCTCTCTCTCTCTTTTCCTCTCTCACATTAATTACTCTCCTTCTCTCTCACTTTTTTCCATTCAAACAAAAACACCACAACTCATCAACAACAACAGCAGCTACTACGAACCACCACCTCCACTTCTTCACAGCCGAACCACCACCTCCCTTGGCCGAGCCCGACCACTCCCTCCTGGCCGAGCTCGGCCGGCCATCACCGCCACCCGAGCCTATCTCTTCCCTCCTCCTTCTTCAACACCATCCGGTCACCACCATCATCCATCCGCCCATCCATCCATCAAATTCGGCCACCTACACCGTGCGTGTGGCCATGCGCCGCCGCCCTCCACCGCGCCTTCGTCGTGGCTGGCCAGGTCGGCCCCGCTCGCCACTGCCACAGTCACATGCGCGCATGCAACAGCAGCTACGACAGCAAGCAGCCGTGCGCGCGCGCGTGCAGCACCGCCGTGGCCGGCCACACATCGCCGTGGGTACCCCCCATCCTCCGACGAGCAGCCCTCTGACGGCCACCATCCTCCGGGATGCGCCGTCGAGGCGATTCGTGCGTTTTGCACGACGTCCCGTCGTGACGAGCTCGGGAACGAGGCTGGAATCACGTTCCGTCGCAGCAACTTCGTGCGCATTTTTTCTGAAATCCGACCGTTGGATCGGCGATTTCTTAGCTCTGTCACAATCTCGGTATATCCAACTTCACTCCTGTCAATTTTCATCCGTTAATTTTATCGTTTGATACATCAAAACCGGCCACCAAGTTGACCGTTTAAATTGTATTAAATTTGGACAGTTTTGCGGAGCCAACTTCGTCAGCTTGTATCTCCTCCACCGCAGCTCCTTTTGGCGTGCTACCAGTTCCTGTACGAAGCTGGTATAACCCTCTTACTACCCCTCCAGTTTCGTTTCATTGTGAGCTTGTTTGATTGGTTGAATTCGACGCCAAATTTGGTCGTCCGAATTCGTAATTTCCAACTTATAAAATTCTATTTTTGAACACGGGACTCCAGATTTCATTTCTGATATAACCATTAGACTCGTGGCGTCGTTCTGGCATATTTTCATATAAAATTTGTTAGATTTGGAGAACGTGGGCCCTGGCATGTTTTTCGGTGCAAAGTGGGTCCCACATTCTAGGTCAACGGGACTTTTTGATGTCGGCTCATCGGAATCCAATTCTGGATATACCGTTGAGTTCGTATCGTCATTCTGGACTCGTTGACATATAATTTGCTAGGTTTTGGTGGACATTGGATCCGGCACGCATTTCGGTGCAAGTCGGATACCATTATCCGGGTCAACAGGTCATTTTGAGATCGGCTCATCGAAATCCAATTCCGGAGATACCGTTGAGTTCGTATCATCATTCTGGACTCGTTGACAGGTAGTTTGCTGAGTTTTGAGAACATTGGCTCCGGCACGTATTTCCGTGCAAACCGGAATTACAAGTTCTGGTCAACGGACCAAATTGAGATCGGGTCAACGGAATCCAATTCTGGAGATACCGTTGGGTTCGTATCGTCATTCTGGTTTCGTGAACATATAATTTGTTATATTTATAGACTTGTTTTCTTGCACATTTTTTGGTGCAAAATGGCTCCGACACGGACACCGTTTTGACCCGAAATTACCTTTTTACCCTTGTGTCCAAATTGGACCGATGGGTAGGCTATCCTAGCTAATTTGACCATTTTGGACACGTTGGCGATGTTCATTTCATCGTCCGATAATATTTGTTGATAATTTCTCTGAGTTTAACCTTTTTATAATTTATTAATAATTAATTCTTATAATGTTCGTATTTCGGGATTAGTACAACGAAACTGAGCTCAGTCAATTCCAGTGATCTCATATCGCTGAAATTGACAAGATGGTCACGTGGATCACTATAATAAGATTATCAATTTTATCGATAATCTTTTTATCTCGATTCGCGTGACGTAAGTTTCGACGTACAAATAACGAAGTACACTTTATATTAGACTAGAATTGACCATGTTTGACCAGAGTTGACCAGTTGACCCGAAGTTAACTGTAAGTCAACACTTGACCTAGTTTGACTAGATTATTGACCGAAGTCGACCTAGAGTTGTTTTGACTTAAAAGAACCTAGGATAAAATAGATTGTTTGTAGAGATTCATTTATTACAACTTGAACACCTTGTAACCTGTGTTGCTTTATATAGGACTCTGTGACTTCAGTTAGATCCCCTATACTTATCAGCTGTTCAGGTTATCAGGCGAGTACATTCTCTGATCATTTCATATCCTGCTTAGAATTATATTCCTGCTTTAGATTACCTTACTTGATGCTGTCACGACATTATCACGGATTAGTACTATACGGATCTCTTCATGCGATGTTATCCCCCTCGGGAGCATCGGGTACATTGTGTCATGTGCGTTTCACTTTCATCATGTACTCCTGTGCTTTTATCATACATGTACACTCTTGTGAATCATGTACTCTCATGTTCACAGAGCCTTCATGTATACTATCATGTGCACCCTTTCAAGGGCTCCATGTGATATCATGTACAATAACATAACCTGTTTAGATCCTTGTGTACTGATTGGGAAAAACAGGGGAGTGCTAGTAGTCATGTGAACAATTCTATAGTAGTGTAGATCATGTACAACTCTTTAGTGTAGATCATGTACAAATCTGTCCTGTTCACATGTGCTATCCTGTACTCTACATCACTAGCCACTGTTAGTTCTCTATTTATAGTAGATATTTCTATTACAGTTCTCTCTCTGTTTACATACTGTATTTCTTCAGATCATGTATCTTACTTTACTGCATGATTATATTTTCTAACCTGCTATGATTTGTTGAGATGTATTGTGCTCGCTTCTGTCCTGACTGGACCTGTTGATAAATTTTACAGATAGCCTGGGATTGCCTGCTAGCCTAGAGGAGACACAGTAGAGGTTGTTTAGATAGTTATTTCATTTTGTCTGGAGTTGTATTTACTTTATGGATTACTGTATTTGAGTTTTGAGATGTATTTCTGGGTTTATGTATCTTAGACACTTAGACTTCTATCTCCTGTATCTCTTTTGGATTTCATGTTTTATCTATCTTTATCATGCTCTACCTTAGATGTGATTGAGTCTGTATTTGCTATGTCACCCCCATTCGGGGAGTATAAACTGCTTAGCATTATATTGTTAAATGTTGTGACCTAGGACAGCGTTCTACCGCCGACACTGCGGCGTAGGCTGGGCGTAGTTACGTTCTCGTACCCTAACAGTGGGTGCGGGTCGTGACAAGACTTGCCTTTGTCCTTCCGTTGAATCAGATAATGATGGCTCGCCACCTCTTTGAAAATAGCCATCATCTCCGGGTCCCTCTTTTCCAGAACGACGATCTCTTCGTTTGAGGGAAAATATTCCTCGTACGGTTCCGAGCCCCAGGGAAGCTTGGACACCTCGTACATCTCATGGAGGACCAGTCCCAACTCCCCCACTGGAGTAAAGAAAGTGCCAGTCTGGGTATTGAACGTTTCCAAGAGCGCAAGAAACATATGCTTGTTGAGATCCACGCCGGCCTATGTGGCACGGATAGCGGCCGTCAGCCCAATCTCTTTAAGCTCAGCCTTGAACTTTGATAACACCCAAAGGGTCAACTCGTCCCACTTCAGCACATGGTGACACCAACCCTCAACCCTAAAGCTACCTTTCGGATACATAACCTTCGATGTTAGCATCCGATTCGCAAAAGTCGAAGCACTAAAGGCAAAGGTGTCATTAGGGACCTCACTATGAAGGCTCCCAGGACTCAAAGTTCGGCAACTGAATGAGGGGCCGGCTCGCGAGGCAGCCAAGGTATCCCTTTGATTCGAAGTAAAATCAAACGAAAGAGTACCCCCCACTGCCCCTCCTTGAGAAGGAGTAAGTTCCCATGGCATCCTTCTCTTGGAAGCTAAACGGTAGAAGGCCGTCAGCGGCAGTTGGCGTTCAAGTTGTCGCATGTACAGAACCATGCCCTTCGTAGAGAAGAACCAGTCTTCTTTGATCTTCAGTATCTTTGCTTCGGTAGAGATCAGTCGGTCACCGAACAGAAAGGCAGGTTTCAAGAAGGTCACATCCTCGGACTCAGCAGATTCCAGTTTGCCGCTCTCCATCATACTCTGGAGGAAAACAGGCGATTAATTCTGGATTTGCAGCATTCTCTCGGAAGGCTGATTCAGTAGGATAGCAGCCTTCGCGGGGTTAATAACCTCCTCATCGAAATCAACTCCCATTTGACAAAGAGAAGCATCCAGAAAGACTTCATTCAGCAAAGGGATAGTCATCGATACTGACACAGCAAAAACAAAAAGTCAGGCAAGAAACTTTAAGAAGACAAAGTGTGTCAAGCAGCCTGGCGCATCATCAGGGTCTAAACCCATGTGCGTCAGCAGTAAAGCTTCGGCGCATCACCAGGGTCTAAACCCATGCGCGTCAGCAGTGAAGCTTCGGCGCATCATCAGGGTGTAAACCCATACGCGTTAGCAGTAAAATCTCGACGCATAATCAGGGCCTAAACCCATACGCGTCGATGGAATAGTCTCGGCGCATCATCAGAACAGAAGTCCATGCGCGTCGACGACAAAGAGTTAGGGCACAACAACATGATGCAACTCAGCCATGTGCTCCAAACTCGTCTAAAAAAGTTGAAAAGATGACACCCATCCGTCACCGCAGGCCGAACGTCGGCCGGAGTCACAATGGTGACAGGAGCGTCCTCCTCGACGAACTCTGCAGGCTCCTTTCCCTTGCCAGCACCACCGTGAGGAGTCTTGGGAGCCATTTCTTGCAAGAAGAAAGTTAGAGTTTTTTTTTTCAAAAGAAGAACTCTAAAAAAGGAAGAAAGCAAAGAGAGGAAGAACTCTCTCTCTCTCTCCATCTCACGCCTATTTATAGGCTCAGTCGCACGCGTGAACCGATGAAGTGTGACCTCAGCTGCCGCTTCGGGTTCTGTAAGGTGATAACTGCAAATAAATCCAAAAAGATCATCATTAATCTTCTTGGTTATCGAAGCGTTATCATTTGTATTTACTGAGAGGAGCATGCGCCCCATCACCGATGCACGGAGCAATCATGCGCCCGAACAGTCATGCGCCCTGTTGAAAATGCCACCATGCTTCTTATTCAAAGTATTCCAAAACTTGGCAAAAAGTTTTGAAAACTTTGAAGGGGGTCTTGTAGAAGCATGGAATTTCATGATCAGAAATCCTATGCGCCAAACATTACATGCGCCAGGGAGCTCAGAGGAAGTACTTGGCACAGCAAAGCAAAAGTAAAGACATTAAAAGAGAATTTTTATTTCATGTAAAAGTCTATTACATGTCTAAAAAAGAGCTGTACAAAGGAGAATTTCTACGAAGAAAAGACCCTAAGTCTACAGCTAGGCGCAGCAACCACCATGCACTCTCAAACAGGCGCATCTCGCCATGCGCTCTCAGCTAGGCGCATCCTTTCAGCAGCTCAGTTATGTGCATCCTCAGTTATGTGCATCCCTTCAGCGGATCAGTTATGTGCATCCCTTCAGCAGCTCAGTTATGTGCCGCCCTTTAGCATCCCAGTCAGGCGTATCATGAAGTCTCAGCATATGCGCCATCAAATGCTTCGACTAATGAAGCATTTATTGAACAGAACGAGGGTGGCAATCAACCCTCTAGCTGGAGGAAGAGCTTCCCAAACCAAGGAAGAGGAAAGCACCGCAATCGACCCGCCGCTAAAGGAGCAGCTTTCAACCCAACCAGAATGGGCGACACCCACTCTAGCAGGAGGAGGTGCTCTCCCAAAGCCCAAGGAAGATGATCGGGGCACCGCAATTCTGATCTACGACTCTTCCGGCATAACGGAGACGAGGCTCGAGCATCCCGATCTTTGGATGCAACAGACACCTTCCGCCTGCCTCAGAAGCCCTTGACCCCGACTTTTGGATGTAACAGTCACCTTCAAGTGCATCAATGAAGACAATACGTCGCATCTTCGACCTCGGGAGCACCTCATCAACAGAATGTGCTCGGGCAAACAAGTTCATTTCGGAAGGATGTGAGAGAACGAGAAGCAAACCCTCTCCATGCCACTATTTATAGGCCGGGCAAATCAAACCCATGCGCCAAGTGGCTGGCTCTCCGAATCTCGTGCAATGAATTTGCATTAATGGTGATGAACCTGACGCTTCGAATTCAGCCAAGTCAAAAATGGCTATTTAAGGCACTCGAAGAACGTAACAGTCGGGCCCATAAAGACGTATCATGCAAACGGATGCGCCGGCCAGACCGCGCATCATACTGATGCGCCCATCAACACCAAGTGCCTCATAAGGATGCGCCCCCATGCGTCCCCATACGCCTAGTGGAACGTAGATCGATTCACCCACTCATAGGCCCATCACCTGTCAAGAACATTAAATGCTGAAGTCTGACAGAGTTGGCAGCACGTCCCCCGAGGACTGAACGATTGACAGCTTTTTCAGAAGATGAAGCATCACCGACGTCAGCATCATCATTGCTTTCCTCCGACGGTTACAAGCCACGTGGCCGCCCAACCATTTCGTATGCGCCTCCGCAGCCATGCGCCCAAATCTCTGTATGCGCCTCAAAAGCCGTACGCCTCAGACTTTTCTCTGATCCCTAAAGAAAGAAGTAAAGTCACTACTGAAGCCCCGCATGTGCCTCAAAAGTCATACGCCTCGACTGGTTCGTGACTCCTAGAGGTTACAGGCCAAAGTCTCCTCATGCGCCCAATCCCAGGCGCATCCTATCAGATCACTCCCCACCAAATCTGAGATCTTCGAGCTATGGACCTACGACACGCGTCCTTTGACTCGATTCAGCCTATGAAGGGGTGCTAATCACCCAAGATCTCAGCAACTGAAAGATCCTCTCCATTGCTACGTGTCAGCTCGGCCGCAGCCCACAAAGGCAACATGAAGGGTTCAACTCCTGAATCAGAGTGCATCGCCCATGCGCCTCCATCAGCAACCACCACGTAGCGTCCCCGCGTACAGGCGCATCCTACGTATGCGCGCATAAGCAGCCAGCCTATAAGATATAAATAGAGGGATCATTTTCTTCTTCCGGGAGATACACACACATCGCACAACCACCGACATACATATACGGAGAGGCAGATACAGACACTCAACGTCTTCTTCCTCTCCGCAAGCTCCGACACCCAGAGCAACTCATACCTTCAGAGAATCGATAATCGTCGTCAGATCGTCAACTGAGTCAACATAATACCACTCGCTCCATCGGTACAAGGGTCCCAGATAAACAAAAGTGTTCTCCTAGGACTACGTCTAAGTCCTACATTGTAACACTGTTCTGTTTGTAATTGAAATTTGCAATCAAAAGATTTTAATGGCAAACAGTCTCGACCCACGTGATGTGCTCGTATACTCTCGGGTTCGAAATCGTGTCCATGTCGTGTCCACAGAACGCGTATCGAAAATTCTTGATACCGCGTAACAACGCGTGCTTGTGCGTGCGTTCTCGCTCGATTGAGCGCCGCACACACAACGAAAACCTCGTGCTCGTGCACGTAGCTGGGAGGGTCCTGGGGTAGGTCTAGGACACATCAATACGACACGAAGTCACAGTGACGTGACACAGCAGCTCGTGCAACAGCGCATGGCCTGCGCGCACGCGCGTGCGTGCGTGCATGCTCGTACACGCGGTTCGTCGCTCGTGGCTCGCACGTCGGGCCATGCTACGACTCGGGATCGAGTCCCTGGGTAGTCTAGGTATAGGGCTACGTGTTCGAACTCCTGGTACGGGTCCTTGATACGCCGTGTTCGCGTAAGAAGGCCGTGTCAGCGGCGAATTTTAGCCCGAGTGCACATTTCAGCCGACCAGTGCACGCGCGATTTCTCCGCGCTCGCTCAACGAAACGTCGTAAAATTTTATGGACATGTGGGCATTGTTTTTCCCTACGTGTTCGTAAAATTCCACACAAGACGGAGCTCTGTGCGTCGAGTTATGATGCACAGACTGAAGGGCGTGCACGGGACCGTGTACGGGATCTCGTGCACGCGTGTCCGTGTCCGTTCGAATGTCGAAATTGTATCGATTTCCGATCCAGCTACATGAAAGTTATTACAAATCATATAAGGAAGGATTTTGTGAAAACAGAATCGAAAATTAACACTTTTCAATTCTAAGTGGCATTTTGTCGAACACGTGCAACGTGAGACCGATACGTGTCCGATACCGCTATCAAACGAAGTCAAAACCCAACCAAACTTCATATACAGATCAAGGGTACCTATATGGATGCAAATACGAAAGAAAATCCAGATTTACTTTGGTAGAATAGGGTTTACCTATTGAGTGTCAAAAATTCAATAAACGGAGCCCCTCGGTTGTCGTGTCGGCCGATTTCCATCAAGCAAAAGCCTCCGCCTCCTCGTTAGAAAGTCTCAAGCAGATCCTTATCTCCTCGACGAGTGCAAGGGAATTCGTTTTGGGAGAAACGGACTCCGGATGAGCAAACTAGGGTTTTTGGAAGGGAAAATAGGGTTTCTTTTGGAGGCTATGGAATTTTACAAAATGAGAGGGGGGGCTGCTATGGCCAGCCATATGGGGGTTTCAAGGGTTAGGGTTTCACATGGGCCAACTCCTTCAAGTTGTAATAAGGCCCAAGTCACAAAAGGCTCAAAAAGACTATATGTAAAAAGGCTTAAAACCATTCTAAAGCCTTCTAAATTGAACCCAAGCCCTAAATAAATTCTAATAGGTAAAAAAAATAAATTCTAAGACATGGTTAGGTTCCTATACAAGGTCCACTAAGGTTAAACCAGTTGCTAGTACAACACAAGTCATAATATCTAGAAAATCACAAAAATGGCTAAAATGGCTAAAAAGGCTAAAATGACTAAAAATTCATTTAAAACATTATAAAATAACTAATTAATTGTAAAATAATTCCTACAAGGTCAAATAAATTCTAATTATTATTATTAGGCTTCTAGTCAAGGTTGGCTAAGTTAAACCCATTTATACTACACAAACATCAAACAAAACCACATATCATCACATGAATTCAATAAATTAATAAATAATATTACAAAATGACCAAAATATCCCTAAATTAAAAATGTGGTGGTTACAATATGAGATTTTGAACATTTACCAGAATGAATTAAACCATGTTATAAGAATTACGGAGTAAGAATACATGATTTGAAAGATACATATTTGAGGTGTAACTAGATTATACATTGTATCCATAAAGGTTAAGCTACAAGAAGTTGATGATTGGTAGTAAACTAGTTTGAACTGAAACGATGATACCGGAGATCATAGAATAGATGACGAGTAACAAGGAATATGTGATACGAGTTGTGGGACATAAATTTAAACTGGGATGCATATTAGATAGAAAGAAAACTAAAAAAAATGCATACGATGGATATTATGGATATAAGAACTTGAAGATGAGTTAAAATTTGAGGAGATGGACTACTCAATATGCAAGGTCAAAAGATAGAGAGTATCAATAAGTTAAGAGAGTTTGTAATTGATGATAGAAGGCCATAAGATTAAATAGAAACAATATAGAGACAAATATTGATGGATAAAGGAGAGTGAACCCTCAAGGAGTTTCATGATTATAAACGTTAAGGAAGAAAGATTAGATGGATATGATAGAGATTAGTATATCAAGGACTATGCAATAAATACACTAGTGATTTCAGAATTGTATAATGTGAAGACAGGATTCTGAGGAATAGGAGAAATAGATTGTATTACTTAGAAGAGAGCAGATGAGATGTGAGAGCAATATCATTATTGTAGAAGCATGGAATTTCAGGACCAAAAATCCTATGCGCCTAACATCACATGCGCCAAGGAGCTCAGATAAAGTACTTGGCACAGTAAAGCATAGACATTAAAATAAGACTTTTATTTTCATATAAAAGTTTGTTATATGTCTTAAAAAGAGCTGTACAAAGGAAAATTTCTACAAAAAAAGACCCTAAGTCTACAGCTAGGCGCAGCAACCACCATGCGCTCTCAAGCAGGCGCATCTCGCCATGCGCTCTCCAGCCAGGCGCATCCCTTCAGCAGCTCAGTTATGTACATCCTCAGTTATGTGCATCCTTTCAGCAGCTCAGTTATGTGCCACCCTTCAGCGTCTCAGTCAGGCGCATCATGAAGTGTCAGCATATGTGCCATCAAATACTTCGACCAAGGAAGCATTTATTGAGCAGAACGAGGATGGTAATCAACCCTCTAGCTGGAGGAAGAGCTCCCCAAACCAAGGAAGAGGAGAGCATCGCAACCAACCTGCGGCTAAAGGAGCAGCTTTCAACCCAACCAGAATCGACAAACACCCACTCTAGCTGGAGGAGGAGCTCTCCCAAAGCCCAAGGAAGATGATCGGGGCACCGCAATTCTGATATGTGGCTCTTCCAGCATAACGGAGACGAGGCTCGAGCATCCCGATCTTTGGATGCAACAGGCACCTTCCGTCTGCCTCAGAAGCCCTTGACTCCGACTTTTGGATGTAACAGTCACCTTCAAGTGCATCAATGAAGACCATACGTCGCATCTTCACCCTCGGGAGCATCTCATCAACAGAATGTGCTCGAGTAAACAAGTTTATTTCGGGAGGACATGAGAGAACGAGAAAAAAACCCTCTCCATGCCACTATTTATTGGCCAGGCAAATCAAACCCATGCGCCAAGTGGCTGGCTCTCCGATTCCCGTACAATGAATTTGCATTAATGGTGATGAACCTGACGCTTCGAATTCAGCCGAGTCAAGAACGGCTATTTAAAGCACTCGAAGAACGTAACAGTCGGGCCCATAAAGACGTGTCATGCAAAGCGGATGCGCCGGCCAGACCGCGCATCGTACTGACGCGCCCAGCTTCCATCAGCCTCATAAGGATGCGCCCCCATGCGTCCCCATGCACCTAGTGGAATGCCGATCGATGCGCCCACTCAACAACCCATCACCTGTCAAAGAACATTAAATGCTAAAGTCTGACAGAGTTGGCAGCACGTCCCCCGAGGACTGAACAGTTGACAGCTTTTTCAGAAAATGAAGAGTCGCCAACGTCAGCACCATCTTTACTCCCCTCCGGCGGTTATAAGCCACGTGGCCGCCCAACCATTTCATATGCGCCTCCGCAGCCATGCGCCTAAATCTCTGCATGCGCCTCAAAAGCCGTGCGCCTCAGACTTTTTTTCTGATCCCTAAAGACAGAAGTAAAGTCACTACTGAATCCCCGCATGAGCCTCAAAAGCCATGCGCCCCGACTAGTTCGTGACTCCTAAAGGTTACGAGCCAAAGCCTTCTCATGCGCCCAATCCCAGGCGCATCCTATCAGATCACTACCCACCAAATCTGAGATCTTCGAGCCATGGACCTACGACACGCGTCCTTTGACTTGATTCAGCCTATGAAGGGGTGCTAATCACCCAAGATCTCAGCAACTGAAAGATCTTCTCCGTTGCTACGTGTCAGCTCTGCTACAGCCCACGACAGCAACGAGAAAAGTTCAACTCCTCAATCAGGACGCATCACCCATGCGCCTCCATCAGCAAATACTACGTGGCATCCCCGCATACAGGCGCATCCTACATGCGCGCATGAGCAGCCAGCCTGCAAAGCTATAAATAGAGGGATCACCTTCTTCCAAGACACACACACAGACAGAGACGTCGTGCAATCATCAGCAACATATAGAGAGAGGCAGATACAGACACTCAACGTCTTCTTCCTCTCTGCAAGCTCCTGCACCTAGAGCAACCCAGATCTTCAGAGAACCGAGAACCGTCGTCAGATCGTCAACGGAGTCAACGCATTACCACTCGCTCCATCGGCACAAGGGACCCAGATAAACAAAAGTGTACTCCTAGGACTACATCTAAGTCCAATATTGTAATACTGTTCTGTTTGTATTGAAATTACATCAAAAGATTTTAATGGCAAATAAACTGGCGACTTTGCTGGGGACCTCTTTCTCCTCTACCGAGAAAGCTGTGTCGTAATTCGACGACGTGAAGGTGGGCTCCTCCCAAAAGACGCTGGTCGTACGTCTCAATCAACAGGCGTATGAGGAGTTTATCTCTGAAAGCAGTACGAGTCCTTCGAATCGGCTGCTGAGATCGAAGAAGACTCGCTAAGTCTGGGTGCGCAAGGTCGACGCCTCTGGCACCACCACCGAAGGGGATGCACCAATACAGCCTTTCCTTCCTGCTGACATCCTCAGCAACCAAGATGCGCCCACCGGTGTAGCACATCTCTCGGGAAAACGTATAGCTGACCACATTCCCCAGCCATCTCCCTCTCAGGCGAGGAAGATGCGTCGACGGAGCAGGGGCGCAGCTAATGCCCCGCGCATCACCTCTGATGCACCGCAGAAGGTCTCTGTCTTTGACAGACTCACTTGCTGTAGTGGCAAGGAGAATTTGGACTCTGAGTACTATACGCCCCAGCGGCCTAGTACGAAGAAGTCCAAGGTAGCACGGGCCATTCGCCTCAAACGTGCTATGCCGGCAGCAAACCAGAAGCATGCGCTCACAATCATGCGTGCTGCTGATGTTAAGCTGTACAAGGTCGACTCGGGTGCTTCTGTATCGGAAAAGAGTCGACCTTCAAAGTCCTTGTCTCACTTGGGCGCATCTGTTGCGTTCACAACCGAGTCGAGCAAGGCAAACCCTGTGGTCTTGAACTCCCGCGCCTCCTCTGGTTGTGCGTTTGAGGTTCGTTCAAGCCACTGTAAATGTTGTTCCCCTACTACTGATCTGAGCACCTGTTTGGTGTTGGATCAGGGGTCATAGCATTCACTTGACCACCCCGGCGCTTGGCCTTGCCATGCGCATGATGGGGGTGCGAAGGTGGCACTCTCCTCCAACGATCTGCATAACGTGATCACTCACAAACGTCGGTCAGGAGAGTCGACTGACAAGCACAATGCGCCCCTCACAGGGCACACCTGTGCTGTAGTCACCATCAACTGTTGTTGCAAAATAGCAGTCCTGTCACCAAGGCAGTCGGTGTTCCAGCGGCTGCAATCATCAACACCTTTCTGACGTCGCCTCGGGAAGGAGGTGTCAATTGAAGAGGAACCAGAGGTTGCTTCATGCAACGTGATCTCTAATTCTTCGTTAATCCGAAAGGCGACTGGTCATTCCTCGTCCTCGTCCAAGAGTCAGCCGAGGAGAACCAAGACAACTGTTCCATCCTCTGGAGTGTTCGAAGGCACTCGGAGGAGAAAGAAGATCCTGGAGGAAGCTGGGGGTAGTCAGGCCCTTGTCGATCCTCCTTCTAAAGATGAAGATGCCCTCCAGAGCACAGCTGGGGTTTATCTTCATCCTGGAGACAAAGTCAGCCTCCCGGACACAGCTGGGGGTAGTCTGGCCCCTGCGGACCTGCGTCTCGAAGACGAACAAGTCAGCCTTCCGGACACAATGGGGGGTAATCAGGCCCTCGTGAATACTTCTCCCGAAGACGAGGATGTCCTCCAGAACATAGCTGGGGGTAGCCAGGACGAAGCTCCAGGAGAGACAACTCCCCTACAAGAGAGCGAGGCCGAGAGTGAAGCCTCAACTGATCGATCCGACTCCAGCCGTGTCATGACGGTATACATGACTGGGGGTGATACCGAGCCTGATGCGCCGCCAGCAGACCTTGTCCAGCACATGGATACCCTGGAGGGAGGACTCAAAACCCTCTCCGCCTCCATACAAACACTGAATCAAGCGGTGTTTGAGATACGGTCAGCTTTGGCCAGGGCACCTTCTACCGGTCCTGACCCAGGGGCCAATAGAGAATCAAGTGTACCCCTTCAACGGGTATCCTTGGATACGGATCGCCGCGAAGCACCTTGGACATCGGAGCCATCAAATGCTCAACTCCAGGCTATACCACCTTCACCGACTCCCAGCTCCACGGAAGACGTGGTGGAGATGATCAGGGACTTGCGCGAGCGCTTTGAGTCCAAGAACAGGCAAGAGGAGCGCCAGAAGATGGGGATCCCCCAACCCTATCCCCTTGAATGAAACAAAGTGGTTTATCCTCCTAAATATAAACCATAAACTCTGACACCGTACGATGGGAAGGACTCTCCGCGTCGCTATCTGACGTACTTCCAGTCCCAAACAGGACATCTTCCGAAGGAGGACGTACTGCTTACCAGCATATTTGTCGGGGCACTAAAAGGAGTGGCGTACGATTGGTACTGCAGCCTCCCCGATAACTCTATATCTTCCTTTGACGATTTGACGCATCTCTTCCTCGACCGTTTCTACGACGGTGGGAAGGACATGATAATGGCGTCCCTTATAGAGATACGCCAGAAGGAGAAAGAAACAGTTCGAGTATTCATCGAACGCTTCCGACAGGCCTGCTTCAGACTGCCCCCGGGCATGCCAGAATATGCACTCCTCTCCTTCTGCAGCATGAACATGCTGCCTGCAGTCAAACTCTGGCTCAACTCCACTCCTCCTCCCGACTGGAGTTCCTTGATCATCGAAGCCGAAGCAGCGGAGAAGAAGGCGTCCAATACTCGCCTTCTGGGAGTCAGTTTCCCTGCCTTTGAGGACAAGGGAAAGCGGCCTGCAGCCAACAACCCCGGACGAGAGACGAAGGGGAAACAGGCGCTGACTGTCAATGCCTCCAAAGGTGCATCAGCACCCACTCAAAAGCCTCCACTTGTACCAAGGCCAAAGGAGGTTTATTCTTTCAACGATGAAGACACCCTGTAACTCTTTGAGATACTGAAGCAGGGTGACAATATCAAATTGTCGGACCTGAAGCGTCCCGACGAGGTTGGGAAAGTGGACAATCCGAGGTACTGTCACTACCATCGGTTTGTCGGACATCCAACTAAGGACTGCTATGTCCTCAAAAACTACATCCAGCGCATGATCAATGCGAATGTTATTTTCGTCGACTATGAGAAGAAAACGGTCTCGGCCAATCTGGTGTCACTCCAATTTGGCACCTTGCCGACGACCACAACACAAGATGGCGTCGTCCCCATCTCTAAGGCGACAATGGAGGTGGTCAATCTACCACCTACTCGTGACAACGTGAGTGGACTCATCCCACTCACCACATCTCGGGGAGAGGTCTTATGGGTTCACCCTGATCTCGTCTCCGAGGTTACTCAACCGGAGGTACGCTCTGCCTCCAAAACCAAAGGCAGGAAGATCAAGTCTTGCCGTATGGTCTCTTTCTCTGCGGAAGAAGTACTTCCTGTACAGACGCGTTCGTATCAGAGTGCCCAACCTGACGAAGCTGTCGTCGAGGTAGTGCCTCCCTGCACTGCCCCTGCTGCCGAAAAAGGGGGTCCGTCCAAGCCTCCAGCAGCCAATAAGCAGAAGCATGTAGAGGTCCGTTTCGACAAGCCTCTGCGAAAGGAGAATGCTTCGGGGATAGCCAAGCCCCACAACTTCGACATACTGGCACAACTTGCCAGTACTCCTACCCGCCTATCTCTGTTTGAGCTTCTTCGCCTTTCCAAGGATACTCGTGAAGCTCTTTGTGAAGCCCTGAAGGATGCTGAGTCCTTCATCAGTCAGGTCAAGCAGCCTGAAGATCTCCCGACTACATGTGCGCACTGTCATTGTGCGGATGAAGTTATCCCCAACATAACCTTCACCCAACAAAACATGCTACTCAAGCATAACCGACACAACAGGCCTCTGTAATATACAGGGTACATCGGTTCCGTCAAGGTGAAGCAGATTCAGATCGATCCAGGGTCTTCCCTCAGCATCATTCCGAAGATGCTGCTCTCAATACTGGGGATCCCAATGTACCGACTGGCGCCTTCTAACACAACAATCAGTGGCTTCAATGCCAGCAAGAGTGAGCCGCTGGGCAAAATACGGCTGAAGTGCCATATTGGTAACCTCAGAACTGAGGTCACTTGCTATGTCGTGGACGCCGATGTCAACTACAACCTCCTACTGGGTCGTACGTGGCTGTATGAGTAAATGGTGGTACCTTCCACACTCTACCAATGTATGAAATATGTGTCCACCAATTATATCATCCGGACGGAGTTCGCAGACATCGACCCTTTTAAGGGGGTTGAAGCCTACTTCACTGATTCCAACTTGTACAAGTCACCTGACGAGGAGGAAGCCAATGATGTTGACGATGAAGCAGAAACGGCAGTAGAGCCCGACATGGAGCCAGAGATGATTCCTGACGCTCTTTTAAAAATTTGACTCAAAGGGAAGCCGCCTCAGACGTTGCCGCCCATGAACATCATGCCACCTGGAAAAGCACCAACTGCTCTAGGTAAAATGCCTACTGAGGTCACTTGCTATGTCGGCTCCCCTTATGGCAAAACTACAAGGGAAGGCACCAGTCACTGAAGGCGCAGTTGAGGCACCTCTGAAGGTGCGTCTTAAAGGCAAGCCTCCGCAATCATCCGTCTCATCCAAGCTGCCGGAGAAGGCCCACATAGCCCTCTCGGATCCCAAGATCAAAACTGTGGTGGACTCTCCCGATCCAACCCCAGTACTCACAGATGAAGAGCTAGAGGAATATATCTCTGCTGATGTAGATGCACCCTCTCTGGACAATGTAATCCCACAGGACAAAATCTCGTATTTCATCAATAATAGAGTGTCTTTTAATTATTCTAGTCTTCCACATTGGAATGCCATGTATACATTAGATAACGCTCTACGGTCGTTACAAGCACAAATAACGACCATCCATCATGTAAATCGAGTAGTCCCATCCCAAGGGGTCTGTTTTGTAGTCCCACCACGGAATCGAGACGAAGAATCCATCATCTTCGGCAAAGTCGAGCGTCATCAAGACCTTCCGCCACTCGAGCCAGAACCAGATACCGGCAGAATACAAGCCTATCGGTACATGGACAAGGCAAAGTACCTCATCCAAAAGATGGGTTACGACCTAAAAAGCAACAACGGCCTGAACTACGGCAAGGGTCGACGTCTTCCTCTCCGGCTTCCAACATCTAAAGGAAAGTCGCAGGACTACTATCATCGAACTCGACGGGGGGTGGGCTATGTCACGCCGCCGTCAACTCCAGAGAATTCGAAGGCAGAAGAAGCAGAACATTCTCACTCGTCCGAAGCATCAACTTGGGATTCCGATACCAGTATCGGATCAGTCTTCAAGAAAGTGCTATCAGCAAACATGACATCTGCACAATCTCAAGAAGATGAAGGCGAAGACCAAACGTCAGAATTCTTCAAAGAAGAACCCTGGGCTCAACGTCTAGGAGAACAGTGGGAGTCTCATTTTGAATTACGTGAACCCTCTACCGAAGATGAAGTCGAGCAGATCGACCTTGGGGATGGATCTTCTTCCAAACCCATCTTCATCAGCAAAAGCCTAATAGGAGAAGATCGGAAATCTTTAATCCAGCTGGCTAAAGAATATATCGATGTCTTCGCTTGGAGCTACGAAGATATGTAGGGACTTGATCCCCAAATTGTGATGCATAGGCTTAACATCTTACCTGATGCCAAGCCTATAAAGCAACAACAACAACGTTTTCGTCCTGACATCATGAACGCTATCGATCAGGAAGTAGACAAACTCCTGACCAGCGGATTCATTCGTGAAGAACAACACCCGGACTGGGTGGCCAACGTCGTCCCTGTCACCAAGAAGAATGGGAAGATACGAGTCTGTATCGACTTCAGGGATCTTAACACTGCTTGCCCGAAGGACGAATTCCCACTACCAATCACCGACGTGATGATCGACAACACATGTGGCTTCGAACACATGTCTTTCATGGACGGGTATTCGGGCTACAACCAGATCAAGATGTTCTTCGATGACGTAAAACACACGTCATTCAGGACTCCGAAGGGGGTCTTCTGCTACACAGTAATGTCTTTCGGCTTGAAGAACGCTGGTGCAACATACCAGCGAGCTATGAGCACCATCTTTCGTCAGCATCTTCGCAAGACAGTCGAATGCTATGTTGATGACATCGCAGTCAAGAGCCGTCTCAAAGGAGATCACCTACAAGACCTTAAGACGGTCTTCGATCTCATGCGAGCGCATCAACTCAAGATGAACCCCGCTAAATCCTTCCTTGGGGTTTCTAACGGAAAATTCTTGGGCTTCATTATCACGGCAAAAGGCATTCATGTCGATCCCGAGAAGACCAAGGCCATCCTTGACATAGACCCTCCGAAGAACCTTCGAGAACTTTGAGGCCTGCAGGGGCGCCTGGCATACATCCGAAGGTTTATAGCGAACCTTTCCGGAAAATGTCAACCCTTCACCCAGCTCATGAAGAAGGGAGTATCTTATGTCTGGACAGAGGAATGCCAAAAAGCTTTAGACGACATCAAAGCTTACTTGACGAGCCCGCCAGTCCTGGTGGCACCCGTCACCGGTAAACCATTTCTCCTCTACGTTCGTGCTATGGATCATTCCCTCGCCGCTCTGCTGGCTCAAAACAGCGATGCAGGCTATGAGCAAGCTATCTACTACCTCAGTAGAACACTAATCGGGGCCGAACACCGGTACAACCCTGTTGAAAAAGAGTGTTTGGCTTTGGTATTTGCCATCCAAAAAACTCGCCATTATGTCTCGGGCCAGACGATTCATGTCATCTCCCGAGTCAATCCACTCAGAGTTCTCATGACGAAGCCAGGCTAGCTACGTGGGCGATCCTGCTAACACCATACAACATAGTGTTCGTTCCACAAAAAGCCGTCAAGGGTCAGGCTCTGGCCGATTTTTTAGCTGCACACCCCATTCCAGAATCCTTAAGACTTTATAAAGACATCCCGGATGAGGTCCAAGAATCTAACGTCACCGAAGAAAGCTCCGTCTGACGGATGTTTTTCGATGGCGCTTCAAGAACAGGCCCCAAAGGCCAAATTATCGCAGGAGTGGGGGTAGTCCTAGTCGCCCCCGATCAGCTGGTCATACAGCGTGCCTACTCCCTTTCAAAGCTGATCGATAGCTGGTCATACAGCATCTCCGATCATCATGGGACTCCAGCTGGCACAATAGCTGGGGGTGCCGACGGCGATTCAAAACTCGTCGTTAATCAGGTCAGAGGGTAATACGAAGTTCGCCATGAAGATCTGATTCCTTACCATAAGGTTGCATTGAACATCATTTCAACCTTCACCAAGTTCTTCATCGAACATGTACCTCGTCTACAAAATCTGGAGGCTGACGCTCAAGCTGGCCTTGCAGCCTCATTGGCAGCACCCCTCGGGACTCAATACTACGTAACAGTAGTTGGTCGAGACTTGGTCTGTCCTAAGAACAACCTATGCTCACAAATTGCCCATGCCGTGTCAACGAGTGCTGGTATTAATGTCCGAGACTGGAGATTCCCGTTTATCGACTTCGCTGTCTACGGAATTCTCCCGGAGGACCCGAAAGAAGCCATCTCAGTCAGGAGGCGCTCCCTTCGATTCTATTACGATACGGCTACTAAAATGCTGTACCGACACTCCTACGATGGACTTCTCCTTCGATGTTTATCCAACGAAGAAGCAGCCGAAGCCCTTCGAGAAGCTCACGATAGAACCTGCAGGGCCCATCAACCTGGCCCTAAGTTGCAGGATCGACTGTGATGCATGGGCTACTACTGGCCAACCATGGCAGCCGACGCTGTCGACTATGCTAAAAAGTGCCATGCGTGCCAGCTTCACGCTGACTTCATCCATACACCGTCAGAACCACTACATCCTACGGTCGCCTCCTGGCCCTTCGAAGCCTGGGGTATGGATATTGTAGGACCGATCACCCCTCCTTCATCGAGAGGACACCGCTTCATCCTAGCCATCACCGACTACTTCTCCAAATGGGCAGAAGCAGTTCCACTGGCGGAAGTGAAGAGCTCTAGGGTGATCAGCTTCTTCAAGCACCATGTCATCTACCGTTTTGGGGTACCTCGGAGGATTATCCACGATAACGGTCCTCAATTCATCAGCCATATTTTTAGCAGATTCTGTAACAAGAATCGCATTCAAAACGTGGCATCAACCGCCTACAATCCGGCAGCAAACGGATTGGCCGAGGCGTTTAACAAGACTATCGTCAGGCTACTCAAAAAGGTCGTGTCATCCAACAAATGCGACTGGGACGAAAAGCTCGGCGAATACCTTTGGGTCTACCGCACAACGGTACGGACTCCGACGGGTAACACACCATTCTCTCTAGTCTACGGGAGCAAAGCGGTACTGCCTCTCGAGATCCAGATACCCTTACTTCGTGTAGCAATCACAAATAAACTCACAGAAGAAGATAATCAACGTCGCCGTCTGCGAGAATTGGAGGCACTTGACGAAAAGCGTCTCCTAGCTCAACAACGCATCGAACTCTATCAAGCCCGTATATCACAGGCTTTCAACAAAAAGGTCAAGCAGAGGACTTTCCAAGTAGGCGACCTGGTTCTGGAAGTCAGAAGGCCGATGGTGTTGACTCATAAGACACCAGGAAAGTTCAAGCTCAAGTGGGAAGGACCTTTCATCATAGAGACGGTATACTCAAACGGTGCCTACCGTCTCGCCAAATCCAATGAGGACTTGTTCATGATGCCCATCAACGGCAAGTTCCGAAATAAGTACTACTCTTGACATCCTTTAGACTTGTACTTCTATCTCCACCCAACAAGGGAGTCTCTCGACCCAATCATCGGGGCTCACGTACACCTCCCGTAAAATCTTACGCTTCTGGAACCCAGCTGTTCCATAGCGTTCTATCTTCCAGTAGAGGGACAACCACGTCCACATTACCTCTGAGTTGTTCCCCCTACACCCTACAAAGCGGAATCTTACGCTCCGTAAGACGACGCTACCTATCATGTTTACCACGTCCACATTACCTCTGAGTAAACATCCCGTACAGACAACCCCTGCGTTGTTGTACATTGATCGTAGAACTTCCACGTCCACAATACCTCTGAGTAGTTCCGCGTATTCCTCCAGAGTTATTCCTACCACGTCCATTACACCTCTAAGTAGGAATATTCTATCATTTGAATCCCATATTTGCCACGTCCATATCACCTCTGAGCAAACATGTCGGTTCTCTTGAACTTATTATCTGTACCTAAAAACCAAGGTACGCAAAAGATAATAGGTCCACACAAATCGTCAAGTTCATGACAAGCAAAAATGAACACACCACAAAAAAACTCTGTATTCTTTATTCAAAAATAAAGGATTACACCCCCAGTAAGAGTTACAAATTACACAAAAAAAAAAGAGAAGAAGAGATTACAATCCCTAAACATCCCCGGGGTTGGCCGAAAGCTCTTCAATCCGATGCTTCAAGCATGTTGTCCGAGTCTCTACAGTCGTTAGGACCCGGCGTTCGGCTTCTTGACGCATCGTTTCTATGGCCTCAGGAGAATTGTCATCCTCATGCTTCTCGTCCAACTGTTGCCGCTGCTGAGCCAGGGTAAGAGCCCAGCGCGTGAAAGCTGCTTCCTCCTTCTTAGATGCTACATGTTCAGCCTGGACTCGTTCAACATCTAATAAGAGTTGGGCCCGCTGGTCTTCAATGAGGAGAATCTTGGCATCAACCTCCGCTATACTTGCGTCCAACGCGGCCCGCAACTCTACCTTCTCCTGCGTGGACTGAGATAGCCTCTCCACCGCAGCCTCAGTTTTAGCCACCTCGCGTTCCCAGACACCCACGGTGGCCTGATAAGAGGACTCAATCCCAGCAATCAGCTTCTCCTTTTTCGCGTCTATCAGGGCGGAGAGATCATTTCGCTGGATACGCTGAAACTCGGAAAGCAGCTGGTCCAGCTCAGTCACCGAGGCCTCCAGAATCGCGGCCATATGATCATGGCCCTGGTGGAGACGTATCAGACCGATGTATGGAAGCGCCATGGATTTTGCCACCGCGAAACTCCCATTGGCGTTCATCACTGTCGATACACCTTTCTGCAGCATCTTGTACACTACCTCAACGATGAATTTCACGTACTCATCCGCATCCGCCAGCACTTGTGGTATCATGGCAGGAGTTGGAGGAGCTGCCCTAGACGGCGAACCTGAAGAGGACCCGCCGACCTCAATCTGCGAGGCTTGAATTTCGCTACCAGCTCCAGATGCCAAGAGAGCAGAAGGAGTTGGGTGGGGTGTCGATATCGTCCCCCAAGTCAAAAAAGCAACAGAGGGCTCCTGCACCAGCAAGCCCTTGCATTTTCCCGTCTCAAAGGGACTATCAACATCCGGAGTTGCCTCCTCCACCACCGAGGCGTGACCTGTAACCAGCACGGAGCCTTCCTCTGGCAAGCTAACTGGATCAGCTCCCGTTTCCTGGCGGGGCACGTCTTCTGGGGTCGGGCTCGGCAGACGAGTCTCCCCCTCATCATCGAATCCCTCCACGGGGACCGAATCTGTCGCCACCTCTCGGTCGGCAGCCACCTCAGCCTCCATTGTTGAGCCTGGGGTAGGACTCGACAACGCTACAACCGCCCTCCCCTCATCATGACAAGGAGGGGAATCAACCCTCTCCTCTGTTTCAATCACGTCTGTTTCCTCCGCAACAGATTCACGCATCTCTGAAGGAACGTCATCTGAAGACGACGAACTCCACTCCACTTCTTCATCTGGAAGCCCCGTGTCTGCTGGACCCTCAATGTCCAAGGCCCCCACGATGGCTTACACCACTCCGGGAACTGCTTCAACCTCAGCTTCCCTTCCTACATAATCTAGAGATACTGGAGTCTCCACAACAACGACATCGTCTGGGTTCTCCTCCTCGGGAGACATCACGATCGACGGAACGTGCTCTTCCGATGAGCCCGCCATCTCCTTTGGTCTGCTGCCACTAGATTTTGGAGTAAGGGGTCTCCTTTTTAGCGGCTTCTACAAAAAGAAAGCATAGGTCACAAGAAATGTTGAACCTAAACAGACTATATGGGACATCCTTACCTCCGCAGGTGCTGAATCCGATGACACTGTCGGTGACAATGCCTTCTTCCGCCTCTTTGGCGTGGAAGAGCCAGTCTCTTTGTCAGCACGTCTTTTCGGTTGATCGATCGAAGGCTCTCCCTGACCCCCTGTGGATACGGCAGGGGTACCTCGATAACCCACCTCTGGTGGACGGTACGATCGAGCCTTCGCCAATATGTTCCCGGTCACCGCTAACTGAGTGCCGACAATGAGACTGGTCTCCCTATCATATCCGGGGGGCACGGCATTCATAACACAATAAAATTTGGCGGTCGAGAAAAGAATCGGCGGCCGCAGATTCTGGACGGACAGCGTAAAGCGAGCTCCGGTACATCCGACATTGTAGTAATGCCAAGCTCGTGCACCATCCAACAAACTTCCAGTATACCCCAGGTTAATACTGGGGTTGTCCAACATCAACTGAGCGTAGCTGAATTGTCGTACAAAATGGCTCGGCAAATACGGTTCCAGGTAACACTGGTTCCTATTTCGGTACACCAGATGGGACGGCCGGATACTTTGCAACCAGCAGAATCCCCATGGAGGCAGAGTAGTGGCATCTTCATCCGAATCCACTAAGTCTTCGTTGGTCTCAAAACCTGAAAAGACAGGACCAACTTTGGTGATCTCCCACCCCTGAAGGTGGGATAAAACTTTCCTGCAAACAGGAACACCAGCATGCAACCAGCTCCTCTGGTGGAAACGGCGGAGGAATGCATCCCCGACCCTGTGGTCTTCTTCCGAGCCCGGACTCATCACATTGGGATGGTGTAAACTTAACCACCCCATCAGATAATGAAACGGCAGTTCGGCACGGGGGAAGTTGTCATTCCTACCTCGTTCATGAACCATATTTCCCGTAAATTCTCGTAAACCTCGCAGCAGGTTGCACACCATGGCGGGGAGCAGAGCCAGGCGTCGGCCAAAAACTAACTTCACAGCTGGCAGGATTAGATTCCGGGTCACCCTCTCCACGGAGCCTGACCCGTCCGAGAAGACATAATCCCGAAGCCAAATCATCATATACGCAGCTAACACTGCTTTTGACGACATCCGATGAGTAAGGTGCCAGAAACAGCTGTAGGAATGCTCATCCGACTGCCGGTCCTCGTTTTCCCGGGGATTCTTCTCACCTAACCTGCTCATTTCGGAAAACACCACGCTACTGGAAAGCGCTGGCGGAGTGGTAAACTGAGAGGGATCCTCCTTGTCTTGCTTAAAGACGTAATCTCTCCAAGCGGTCACATGAGGCTGTGACCCGCCCTTATCCCTCTTCTGCATATAATAATGATGACTCGCCACTTCCTTGTAGACGGCCATCATCTCCTCGGCTTTATCTTCCAGGACTTGGAACTCCTCGTTGGTCGGGAAATATTTCTCATAAGGCTCTGATCCCCAAGGGAGCTTTGACACTTCGTACATTTCATGAAGTGCGAGTCCCAACTCCCCCACCGGGGTGAAGAAAGTTCCGGTCTGGGTGTTAAACATCTCCAGAAGCACGAGGAACACATGCCGATTGATGTCAACACCTGCCTGAGTAGCATGGATTACGGCAGTCAGACCAATCTGTCGGAGTTCGGTTTGAAACTGCGACAGAATCCAGAGTGTCAGCTTGTCCTATTTGAAAACATAATGACACCAACCCTCTACCCGAAATTCACCTTTCGGGTACGATCGCTCCAACAAAAGCGTGCGGTTCGCAAAAGTCGAAGCGCCAAAAGCAAATGTATTGATGGGAACGTCACTGTAAATACTCCCAGGACGTAGAGTCCGCAGGTGAAAGAAGGCCCAGACCGTACGGCGGCCAAAGTATCTCTCTGGTTGGAGGTAGTGTCGACCTTTATGGCGCCTGCCACCGCTCCCCCCTGAGACGGGGTTAGCTCCCAAGACATCCTCCTCTTGGAAGCAAGACGACAGAAAGCCGTCAAAGGCCATTGACGCTCAAGTTGCTTAACCGTCATATGCACTCCTCTTGTTGTAAAGAACCAATCTTCCTTGACCTTCAACACCTTTGCTTCAATGGAAGCAAGGCAGTCCCCGAACAGGAACTCAGGCTTCAAGAAAGTCACATTATCAGAAGTGGCAGATTTCTAAACGCTACGCTCCATCATCCGTTTAAGGAATCCATGCTGTTGTTTCCGGATTTGAGTCATTCTTTCGGGAGGCTGATCCAGCATAATGGCAGCTTGGGCAGGGTTTACCACCTCTTCATTATAATCCACCCCCATTTGACAGAGGGCAGCATCCATAAGCACTTCAATCAAGAGCGGGACAGTCATCGACACTGGTGGTCAACAAAAGAAGTCAAAGATTTAGAGACAAGAGAATCTGAGCCACGAAGCGCATAAGGCTCAGGCGCATCTGAAAAGAAGCTTCGGCGCATCATTAGGGTTTAAACTCATGCGCGTCAGCAGTGGAGCTTCGACGCATCATCAGGGTTTAAACCCATGTGCGTCAGCAGTGGAGCTTCGACGCATCATCAGGGTTTAAACCCATGCACGTCAGCAGTGGAGCTTCGACGCATCATCAGGGTTTAAACCCATGTGCGTCAGCAGTGGAGCTTCGACGCATCATCAGGGTTTAAACCCATGCACGTCAGCAGTGGAGCTTCGACGCATCATCAGGGTTTAAACCCATGCGCGTCAGCAGTGGAGCTTCGGCGCATCATCAGGGTTTAAACCCATGCGCGTCGGCAGAAAAACCTCAGCCCATCCTCAGGACTCAAGGTCCATGCCCGTCGGCGTATGCGAGTTCTAAAAATGATGGTAAAGAATGATGAAACCTACCAATTACCGCCGGCCGAACGTCGACGGGCGGCCGGGGGACATCACCTACGACAGCCTCTACAGGCTCTTTCCCTTTGCCCCGTCCTCGGCCAGCACCGCCGTGAGGAGTCTTGGGAGCCATTTCTTGAAAGAATGAAGTTAGGGTTTTTCAAAGGAAGAACTCTAAAAAAAAGAAAGCAAGGAGAGGAAGAACTCTCTCTCTCCATCCCACGCCTATTTATAGGCCCAGTCGCACGCGTGAACTGATGAAGTGTGACCTCAGCCGCCGCTTCGGGTTCTGTGAGGAGGTAACTGCAAATAAATCCAAAAAGATCATCATTAATCTTCTTGGTTATCAAAGCGTCATCATTTACATTTACTGGGAGGAGCATGCGCCCCATCAATGATGCACGGAGTTATCATGTGCCCGAACAGTCATGCACCCCGTAGAAGATACCACCATGCTTCTTATTCATAGTATTCCAAAACTTGACAAAAAAATTTTGAAAACTTTGAAGGGGGTCTTATAGAAGCATTGAATTTCAGGACCAGAAATCCTGTGCACCTAATATCATATGCACCAGGGAGCTCAGATAAAGTACTTGGCTCAGCAAAGCATAGACATTAAAATAAGACTTTTATTTTCATATAAAAGTTTGTTACATGTCTTAAAAAGAGCTGTATAAAGGAAAATTTTTACAAAGAAAAGACCCTAAGTCTACAGCTAGGCGCAGCAACAACCATGCGCTCTCAAGCAGGCGCATCTCGCCATGCGCTCCCCAGCCAGGCGCATCCCTTCAGCAGCTCAGTTATGTGCATCCTCAGTTATGTGCATCCCTTCAGCAGCTTAGTTATGTGCCACCCTTCAGCGTCTCAGTCAGGCGCATCATGAAGTGTCAGCATATGTGCCATCAAATGCTTCGATCAAGGAAGTATTTATTGAGCAGAACGAGGGTGGCAATCAACCCTCTAGCTGGAGGAATAGCTCTCCAAACCAAGGAAGAGGAGAGCACCGCAACCAACCTGCGGCTAAAGGAGCAGCTTTCAACCCAACCAGAATGGGCAAACACCCACTCTAGCAGGAGGAAGAGCTTTTCCAAAGCCCAAAGAAGATGATCGGGGCACCGCAATTCCGATCTGCGGCTCTTTCAGCATAACGGAGACGAGGCTCGAGCATCCCGATCTTTGGATGCAACAGGCACCTTTCGCCTGCCTCAGAAGCCCTCGACTCCGACTTTTGGATGTAACAGTCACCTTTAAGTGTATCAATGAAGACCATGCGTCGCATCTTCACCCTCGGGAGCATCTCATCAACAGAATGTGCTCGAGTAAACAAGTTCATTTTGGGAGGACATGAGAGAACGAAAAGCAAACCCTCTCCATGCCACTATTTATAGGCCGGGCAAATCAAACCCATGCGCCAAGTGGCTGGCTCTCCGAATCCTGTGCAATGAATTTGCATTAATGGTGATGAACCTGATGCTTCAAATTCAGCCGAATCAAGAATGGCTATTTAAAGCACTCGAAGGACGTAACAGTCGGGCCCATAAAGACGTATCATGCAAAGCAGATGCGCCTGCCATACCGTGCATCGTAGTGATGCGCCCAGCTCCCATCAGCCTCATAAGGATGTGCCTCCATGCGTCCCCATGCGCCTAGTGGAACGCCGATCGATGCACCCACTCAACAATCTATCACCTGTCAAAGAACATTAAATGCTGAAGTCTGACAAAGTAGGCAGCACGTCCTCCGAGGACTGAACAGTTGACAGCTTTTTTAGAAAATGAAGCGTCGCCAACGTCAGCACCATCATTACTCCCCTCCGGCGGTTAGAAGCCACGTGGCCGTCCAACCATTTCGCATGCGCCTCCACAGCCATGCGCCTAAATCTCTGTATGCATCTCAAAAGCCGTGCGCCTCAGACTTTTTTTGATCCCTAAAGACAGAAGTAAAGTCACAACTGAAGCCCCGTATGAGCCTCAAAAGCCATGCGCCCCGACTAGTTCATGACTCCTAAAGGTTACGAGCCAAAGCCTCCTCATGCGCCCAATCCCAGGCGCATCCTATCAGATCACTCTTCACTAAATCTGAGATCTTTGAGCCATGGACCTACGACACGCGTCCTTTGACTTGATTCAGCCTATGAAGGGGTGCTAATCACCCAAGATCTCAGCAACTGAAAGATCTCCTCCGTTGCTACGTGTCAGCTCTGCCACAGCCCACGACAGTAACGAAAAAAGTTCAACTCCTCAATCAGGGTGCATCATCCATGCGCCTCCATCAGCAAACACCACGTGGCGTCCCCGCGTACAGGTGCATCCTACATGCGCGCATGAGCAGCCAGCCTGTAAAGCTATAAATAGAGGGATCACCTCCTTCCAAGACACACACACAAACAGAGACGTCGTGCAATCATCAGCAACATATAGAGAGAGGCAAATACAGACACTCAACGTCTTCTTCCTCTCTGCAAGCTTCTGTACCTAGAGCAACCTAGATCTTCAGAGAACCGAGGACCGTCGTCAGATCGTCAACGGAGTCAACGCATTACCACTCGCTCCATCGGCACAAGGGACCCAGATAAACAAAAGTGTACTCCTAGGACTACATCTAAGTCCTACATTGTAACACTGTTCTGTTTGTATTGAAATTACATCAAAAGATTTTAATGGCAAACAATTATCTTTTCAAGCCGTGAGGTATTCTTTCGTTACTTTTATGTCTATTTCAATCTTAAATTTCGAGGACGAAATTTTTCTGAGGATAGATTTGTTACCTCCATAATTTTATATCTAGATTAGGCTAGTATTTATCAATATTTAGTATTATTTATTTATTTATGATTAGTTTTGGTCATAAATCATTAATCGTATCATTAGCCTTAATCATGATTAGTTCTAATCAAAGGTTCACTAATTGTGTTTAGCGACTAATCATACTTAGTTAAATCTGGGTTAATGAATAACACCTAGCATAAAATATCTTCATGGAAGGATAAATATCTTCATTGGATAAATATCTCCATTGGATAATATCTTAGAAGTTAGAAATATTTAAGTTAGATAAATATCTTAGGAATAACAAATATCTTGATTAAATATCTAACTATTACATGGATAGCCATCCAACCCTCCATTCCATCCAACCACACAATCAAACACCCCTCCTCCTACACATGTGGTTGGCCCCCTTTTCTCTCTTCATTCATTCACTCATCATCCAAAGTTTCTCTCCATAGTTCATTTCCTGATTTCTTTAGCTCCCAAACCTACACAACCACTCAAACACCTTCACAACCACCACATCAACCTCCACACCTTGCCTCTTCCTAAAATAGCAACAAAATAACCTATGTTGTCCCCACAAATTCAGCAGCCTCTCCACCATTTCTTATTCACCATCTTCATCAATAACTTCACCACCACCACACCCATCACCTAGGCCGCCACCACCACAACCTAGACCCTCTAAAACACTCAAATAGGTGCTGAAAATAGCAGTTATAGCCTCAAATTCGACAGCCCTTTACCAGCCATTCCATGGTTTTGATGTATTAAACGTCCACCAAACCTTCACCATTCAATCCCATTTCAATCTCTATCTTCCCTACCACCAACGAACACCCTAAAACGGCCAAAAATACCTCCAAATGTGACGTAGACAACAGCTATAGGCAACATAATTATGTACAAAACGAAGGCGTAGCCCTTGCAAGTATGGACGATTTGTAGCGGAGTTCGTACCAAATATCGGAGGTAAATGTCACTTCCCTTTTTTGTTATACGTATTTTTTAGTATGCGTGTACGAATTTTTGACATTTGTCAGGTGACCTGTATTTTGACTTTTCTTGTTTAGCCTTGTCTTGGTTTAATCTTTGCTTAGTTTAATTTGGTTTGGTTCAACTTGGCGTGACTTGGTTTGGTTTGAGTTGGTTCATCATGAATGAGGTTTGTATTTAAACCAACTGCTCTCTCTCTCTCTCCCCTCCATTTTTACCATTTACCTCTTCATCTTCTTCTTCATTTACTCCTCCACGAAATCCTAGGCAAGTGCAACTTGCCTCATGATGGATCTCAAATTTTAATGTTCTACTGTTTTCCTTGTTTGATTCTAAGCATCTTTAGAACTTGGAATTTTTAGTTTTGATGTTTACATTTTTGTAGATCTAAGTTTATAGGTTTCTCAGTTTTTTTTTGTTTTGATCTCTTAAACTTTGTTATTTCTGAAATCTAAGGGTTCTCTATTGTGGGAAATTTCATTATATCCAAATTTGGCTTTTGAACCGCTTGATTTTGACTTATTTTGAAGAAGTTACGACATTTTTTGTGTTCATGGGTTCCCACACATCTTCGGTGTTGCTGGGACGATGAACAATGTTGCGGGCCTATGTGCCGAGAACTCGGGCCCCGTACGTCGTGCATCCGTGCGTTGTGCATTTCTCGTGCCGTGCGCCTGCGCAACATTCATTTGTCGTGTGTAGGGCTGCAAACGAGCCAAGCCGAGCCAAGCTTTTGTAAGCTTGAGCTTGGCTCGACTAGAATTAATCGAGCTAAAGCTCGAGCTTAAGCTTGATAAAAAATTTATTTTAGAGCTTGAGCTTGACTCGAGCTTGTTTATATAAAGCTTGAGCTTTGCTTGGTTTGAGCTTGAGCTTGGCTTGATAAGCAAGCTTGATTCGAGCTTGATAAACAAGCTCGATAAGCTCAAAATCAAGTTCGTTAAGCTTGATTTTAAGCTCGCTCAACTTTATTTCAAGCTCATTAAACTTGATTTCAAGCTTAACGAACTCGATTTCAATTTAGTTAGGTTCGAATTCAAGTACCTATAATATTAACAATTTATTTATAAAAATTTAATTAAAAAAGTTCTTTAATATTAATTTTATATAAATATATACATATATATATATATATATATATAAAATTAGAATTCAACAAAGAACAAACGAGCTTCAAAACAAGCTCCTAAACGAGCTCTTAACGAGCTTCTAAACGAGCCAGCTCGCACGCTCAAACGAGCCGAGTACTTCTAAGCTTGAGCTTGGCTCGTTTATTAAACGAGCTCAAAAATAAAGCTTGAGTTCAGCTTGTTTAGTAAACGAACCCAGCTCAAATGAGCTATTATTGAGTCGAGCTTCGAGCAGCTCACGAACAGCTTGGCTCATTTGCAGCCCTAGCCGTGTGCCTGCGCGCCATGCATCCGTTCGTTGAGCGTTTTGCGGTCGTGCGCTTGCGCGATTCATTTGTTGTGCGTTTGTGCGCCGAGCTCTCGCACCCCACATGCCGTATCCGTGTGCTGCGTGTTTCATGCACCGTGTGCCTGCACGATTCGTTTGCCGCATGCCTGTGCGCCTTGCTCTCGTGTTCCGCGTGCCGTACATCCGTGCGAAGTGCGTTTCGCGGCTGCACGCTTGCACGATTCGTTTGCCGCATGCCTGTTTACCATCCTCTCGCGCTCCAGTACTATTCATCCGTGCGCTACCGTTTTACGGTCGTGTGCCTGTGTGATTTGTTTGCGCCGTGCTCTCGCGTCCCGCGCGCTGTAGACAGTTTTGTCCGTGCGCGCTGATGACTGTTTTTGTCTGTTTAAGCTGTTTTGTAACTCAAATCTTGAAAAACTCAAGTCGTAAAAGTTATAGGTCATCGTCTTGGCTTCAAGAATATTCTTATTTCACCTTAGTTGGAGTTCAAATGGACTGATAGTTTCAATCACATTATTTTTTATCTTCTTTGCATGTTTTCTGTACTTGGCCTAAATTGTAACGATCCAACTTGATGAAATTGAACTTGAACATGATAATATGATCCCGTCTTGATAATCTTGATAGTGGCCCATCGAGACACACTTCTGATAGTACTCCTGACAAGTGATAAGTAAACCTGCCATGACATGTGTAATCTTGTTCGCTGTTGCGACAACCAATCCTGACTTGCTAAGTGGAACTATTGTCTTGACTCCGTGATTGATTTTTGTTCAAGTTAAGTAGGAAGGCTATGCAGTAGCCATTTCCTGGGTTATGAAGATAGAAAGTTCACGCGACTGTTGTAGAAGCTCAAAAAGTATGAACATCATCATGTGATACTCATAATTGGCGCCAGCACTCAAATAGTCAAATGGCGTCAGACAACAAATAGCGTGTGACATCAATCGGCTTTGGACTTTAAATGGCGCTGGCTGACACGTGGTAAGCTTCCTCGAGAAAATAAAATAGTTTTAATCATGACTGACAGCACGTCAGTCGAGAAAATTCTGTTTTGAATCCCGAACATGTAGCGCTCGAGAAGATTGTGTCAGATTTGTCATAATGACTGACAGCTGCCACTAATCTCGAAGAATGTGTACGTGATACTGTCCATGACCAAGCGCATCTCCATCATCGAATGCCATACGTCCAAGCAGTTAAACCGACCGTTCGTGCGACTAGATGAATGGCGCGCCAAATGCAGTGTGCGCCAATCAGGATAACTACTTAACAGTTATCTCTAAACTCTATAAATAGAGTTTCAAATTACTTCATAATCATCACTAATGATCGTAATCTCTTGAGCACTTGCTGACGCACTCTCCAAAGGCTTTCTTCTTTGACATTGCATCGTCCAAGGGATAAAGTGATCATCTTCTGATCAGATTTCTACAGTTGTACTTTCCCAGAAATCAACTTGTACTCTTGTACACACTCTTCTCAGTTTGTAATCAAACAACTTTTGTTTTTGCAAACAAAATGACGACTCTGCTTTTGACAAGGGATACTGACCATGGACATTGAAGAAGAACGACAAGAAAGTTCGGATGATGTCCTGGTTATTTCGGTCAAAGGATACACTTCTCGTCCTTCGTCTTCTCAGATGCTAACTATCAATCTCTCTCATTCTGACAAGCATCCTTTTGCTGAAAATACAGAGCATATGGAGCTCACCTCTTCCGAGCCTCTTACTATTGACCTTCGTCGTAACAAGCCTTCTCCTTCTCCTTTTCCTCCTCTTGTTATCAATCTTAGCAAGCCATCGGCTAAGATCAAGAGCACTATTGTAAATGATGATGTAATTATCAATAAAGTAGCATCTCCTTTGCAGTATACTAATGTCAATTATTATACTTGATGTTATCTAGAAATCCTGGATGACTTCGAACCCCTTACATTAGGGACAGTTCAACCTCTTCAAGACGAAGTATCACTAGAATCAATACAAGATTCGTTCTTTCTGGTTCTCTCCCGGAAAAAAGATGAGCATCCTATTCTCTTCAGCAAAGAACTGAGTCAAAAGGCTACATCCGATAGTGATGCTAAAAATGACGATAATGGGCGACTTTAACTACGTCATAGTTAGCAATCAAAAAACATCATCCAAAAGATGGGTTACAACTTCAAAACTGGCCTCAACGGTGGTAGGGGAAGGCGAACTCCTATTCATATACCTTCTCCAAAAGGAAAGTCGATACAATATTCCAACAGAACAAAGCATGGGTTAGGCTACATCTCGTCGATCACGACCCAGACGCTTCTGAGTCTGACAAAAAAGAGCGAGCTAATTCTTCTGCCTCTGCCTCATGGGATTCGGACACCAGCATAGGTCACGTCCATCGGGTGACTTTATCTTCTAATATGGTGATCGTCGAGTTCTCAGAAGACGATAACGACTTCGTCGAAGCCCCTGAATCTGATTCTTGGGCACAAAGGATGGATACTCAATGAGAACTTTGCTTCGAGCAATACGAACCACCTATCGAAAATTAGTTGGTCCAGGTCGATGTCGGAGACGAAGCTTCTCCAAGGCCAATCTTCATCAGCAAAAGTCTCCCTAAAGCGGATAAACAAGAACTGATCCAGCTCATTCGGGAATACATTGATGTATTCGCCTGGAGCTATGAGGATATGTCGGGATTAGATCCTTAGATCGCTTCCCACAAGCTCAACATACTGCCAAATGTGAGGCCAGTTAAACAACAACAGCGTCAATTTTGACCAGATATGATTGATGGACGCTATAGAAGCTGAAGTCAAGAAGCTCATCGCTTTTGGCTTTGTCAGAGAAGAACAACATCTGGACTGGGTAGCTAATGTCGTCCCAGTTATGAAGAAAATAGGGAAGGTCCGAGTCTGCATCGACTTTAGAGACCTTAATGAAGTTTGTCCCAAGGATGAGTTTCCTCTTTCGATCACTGATGTCATGATCGACAACATTTGTTAGTTTGAACAGATGTCTTTCATGGACGGATTTTTCGGATATAATCAATCAAGATGAACCCTGAAGATAAAAAATATACATCTTTTACACTCTTCTAGGGGTCTACTGTTACAGAGTCATGTCGTTTGGTCTCAAGAACACTGGTGCAACCTATCAACGGGCCATGAACACCATCTTCCGTGAGCATTTGCGGAATACAGTCGAATGTTATGTCGACGATATTGCTGTTAAAAGTCGTCAAAAGGAAGATTACATCCAAGACTTAAGAACTATCTTCGATCTAATGCGCCAATATCAGCTCAAGATGAATCCCACCAAGTCATTCCTGGGAGTCTCTAGTGGCAAATTCCTCGAATTAGTTATTACCTCTAAGGGTATACACGTTGACCCCGTGAAAGTCAAAGCCATTCAAGAGATGCGTCCTCTACGCAGCCTAAAAGAGTTACGGGGATTCCAGGGACGGCTTGCGTACATCAGAAGATTCATCTCAAATCTCTCTGGACGCTGCAGACCGTTCACTCAACTAATGAAGAAATGTGTGTCTTTCATTTGGACTGACGAATGCCAGTAAGCATTTGAAGACATAAAGTAATATTTGATGAACCCTCCAGTCCTAGTGCCTCCAATCTGTAAGACCCTAGATTTTTAAAATATTTTTTATTATTTATTTGACTAAATTATGATTTTTTTGTATTTTATAAATAGTTGTTATATATAATATAAATATCATTTGATATTAATTTATTATGGGAAGCTTTTCCTAAAATACTACTACAATCCTATATATTATTTTCTAACTAAATGTGTATATACAAATTGAGTATATACATACATGACTAAGTATTTTATTAGTATTTTTTTTATAAGTTAAAAATATATATAAGATAATTTGAAGTAATTTTAACCCTATCCGTCCTAAGCTCAATTAGCCAAAATTAAATTTTAAATGTATATCCCATGTACAGCTAACGGACATCACCTTTTCGTATATATCAATATCGTAAATATATATAGAAGATAATAGGAATCCTTCTCTTCCAAATATATCAATGACTTAAATATATCAATAAATATATCTATGCACATATCCTTATCAACCCACCCATCTCTTCCGTAGGTATATATATTACCTTTCCTATTCTGGATAATTTTCTTATCACTCACGCAAACATGAGCCCAAACCCTATCCTTAAGCTTCTCGCCACCATATAACCTTCGACCAAACTGACAGTAGATGCCACCCCATGCGGACGTCGTGAAGGTTTTCTGTTGCCGAACATCCTCATGCTGGCTCGAAGACCGAGCGCAACGTTCCTTGCCAACCAAACTGCATGGCATCATGGAACCTGCGCTTCGTCGGCAAAATCGTCATCGAGTAGTTTTTGGAACATTAATCTGCAGTAAAACTACGATCGCGTGTACCAGCTAGTCGTCAACAAACTGCGGGTTCAATAACTCTCCACCGATGTTTATAGTCCCTGACAAAGTTGACCCACCCGATGCTCAATATATAGGTACGTCTCTCGGTTTCCTATAATGATCCTAATATTGTAAAGCAAAGAAATAGAGATAGAAAAATGGAAGAAATTGTTTCTTCATTCACTTGTTTCAATCATCTTGAGAAGAGCCCTTTATATAGGCTTACAATGGAGGTTTAACATCATCATGATAATTAAAGGGGAAATGTTAAAAGACATAAGTTATGGATAACCAAATGTCATAGGTTATGGATAACCAAAAGACATAGGTTATGTACACCAAATAATAATGTGAATTATCCATATTTAAAACACTCCCCCTTGAATATTCACCATTAATTAGTTAGTGGTGTATGCGCATTTGTTGTCTCGTTAAAATCTTACTAAGAAAAATCTAGTGGAAAAAATCTTAGTCAAGAAAAAAGAGTACAATGTGCAAAACTCAAAAATATTCTTCATGAGTCATACTTTCCCTCGATATAATGGATTTGCTTGACTTTGTTTGACCACTTTCGTCCTTTGGAGCTCATGTGCATAAAATAATTTTGGTGGAAGTTGCTTATTCGATCTCCTTTGATGAATCCTTCTCGAAATTGTGTAATGCAAGCCATATTATCTTTGAATATTATTGTAGGCTCATCTGTAACTGTGAGTAGTTGACAATTTTCTCTTATATGATGAAAGATTGGTCGCAAGCACATACTTTCTCTTGTTGCTTCTTGTAATACAATTTATTCTGCATGGTTAGAGGAAGTTGCTACTGAACCTTGATTTGTTAATCATCAAGATATAGCTGCATGGTCATTAATAAACACATAACCCGTTTAGAGCAACCCTTATGAAGGTCAGAAATATGTTTGAGTCTGCACAACCAACTAGACAAGAATTGTTAGTAGAATCATATAAATAAAATAATCTCATGCCATTTGTTCCACAAAAATATCTTAATATGTGTTTACCTATATTCAATATGTAAGTGGAGGTGCAGAACTATATCTAGATAATAAATTAACAGAAAATGCAATATCTGGTCTTGTGTACTGGCTAAATATAGTAGTGCTCTAATAGCACTTAAATACGACATTTCTGGACCAAGAACTTTTTTATCTTCTCTCTTTAGTTGTAATGGACATTTATCCAAATCCAACATGCGTACAACCATCGGTCTACTTAGTGGATGTACTTTATCCATTATGAATCAGTTCAAAATTCTTTCAATATATCAAAAATGATGCACTAATATCCCATTGGAGCTTCGTTCTATTTGCAAACCGAGACCAAACTTTGTCTTTTCCCAAGTCTTCATTTCAAACTCATTCTTCAAATAGTTTGCAGTTTTCTCCAATTCTGTAGGAGACCTGATCAGGTTTTATATCATCCATATATACTGCTACTATTGAGAATTCATTTTCGAATTTCTTAATGAAGACACATGGGTAAATTTGACTATTTTGTATCATTCTTTAGTCAAATATATGATAAGACGATTATACCACATTCTTGTGGATTATTTCAACCCCATATAATGCTCGTCTAAGATTAATTAAACACATTCCTTTTGACTTAGTCCCTGGCATTGTAAATCCTTCTGGAATTTTTATATAGATGTCAATACCTAAGTCTCCATACAAATATGCAGTTACAATATCCATAAATCTTATATCAAGATTTTTAGAAACTCTGAGACTAATTAGACATCTAAAGATAATGATACCCATAACTGGAGAGTATGTCTCAACATAGTCAATTTCAGGTCTTTGAGAGAAACCTTGTGCTACAAGTCAGAATTTATATCTATGAACTTTGTTCCTCTTACTTCGTTTTCTCACGAAACACCCATTTAAAACCAACATGGTTTATGCCTATTGGTGTTTCCATTATAGATCCAAACACACCACATTTTTCTAAAGATTTAATTATGCTTGAATAGCATCTTTCCATATTGGCCAATCTTTTATTTGTCGACATTCATTTATACTACGTGGTTCATTTTCACAATCATCATTGTCCTTTGATATTTCAGCAGCTACTGCGTAGCTAAATATGTCATCGAGACAAGTGCTTTTCTATTCCATAATTCACCTAAACATGCATGGAATATCGAGATCTCTTTATTTTCAGGTACCTGTGCCTCTCTAGAGACATCGAAAGGCATTTCAGTAAATTTGGAAATGTGCACATATTCATTATTTGTTTTCGGTGCTCCACCCACTATTGGGCTTTATCAGGACAAGATGTTTCATTAGCTCTCCTCTTTCTAGGAGCACTATCCTTGGAACCTATAGACCTACCACGCTTTTGAGTGTAGTAGTGGATTCATTTGTCATTTTGTTTGAATTTTGTCTAATTGGAACAATGATTATGGCTGACATATATGATATAGTTACTTTTACGGCATCACTAAATGCATCAGGTAATTGATTTGTAATTTCTTGCAAATGTATCATTCTTCTTATCTCATAATCACATTGTGGAGTTCTTGGAACTTAATGAGATCGATAGAGTAGGCGTATACCATGTCAATTCACGTTGTTAATTAGTAATAGTTTGTTCTATATAAACAATTTGTTGCTTATACCTCCCCTAACGACGGGAAGACTCTATCATCAAATTGGCAATCATCAAATCTTGTAGTAAAGAAATCACCAGTCAATTATTTTTAAATATCTTATTATGGAAGAAAACCCAAACTAATGTATATTTTTTCAAACATCATTGGAGACCCATCTTAGTTGTTTTGGGAGATGGAACTAGGACATACTATATATCCAAACTTTCTCAAATATAAAATATTTGGTTTTTCACCACTAACAAGTTGTATATATAAAATAATATGGTAGAAAATGGGTCTAAATTTAACTAAAGATACAACATGTAAAATATCATGTCTCAAGCCATAAATTTTAAACTAGATTGCACTAGTAGAGGTCTAGCTATAAGTTGAAGATGTTTAATAAATGACTCAGCTAGCCCATTTTGTATGTGCACTGGGGAACATTATGCTCTATCTCAGTCACTAATGATGTACAATAGTTATCAAAAGCTTGTGAGGTAAATTATGCGGCATTATTAAGACTAATTAATATAGTCGTATGATTAGAAAACTGAGATCTAAGTTTAATAATTTGGACTAAAAGACGAAAAAATATAAGATTTCTAGTAAACAATAGACAAACATATGACCACTTAATATATGCATCTATGAGTACCATAAAATATCTTAAAAAGAACTACTAGCAGGGTGAATATGACCACAAATCTCTCCTTATGTTCTTTACAAGAAAGTAGGAGACTCATTCTTAACTTTTAGAAAAGATGATCTAGTTATAATCTTTCTTTGTAAACAAGGAACATATAGTTGATTCTTCGATAAGCCAATATCGTAATTTTTTAATAAATATCCACAAAAATTATCAATGATCCGATTGAACATAGTTTGTCCCGGATGATCCAAAGGGTCATGCCAAATGTTATATAAGACATGATCATTGGCTTTATATTTTGCCACATTCATATTAGATTAAATTATGCCAATGGTGGTGAAATACAAACCCACTGAAAAATAAGACAATTCTTCTAATGTGAGCCTTTTGCTCCTAACATTAGATGTGCTACATAATGACTCTTTGTTGTTATCATTTCAAGTTTCAATATAGTACCCATTTTGTGTATATCCTTGAAACTTAACAAATTCCTTTACAGAACTACTTGAATATAACACATTCAGCAAATAGGTTTGAGTACCATTAGGTAACATGATGTGTGCTCTTCCAAAGCCCTCAATTACATGGCTGGCCCAGCTATTGTTGCCACTTTATGCATGTCAAATACTAACTTTGGCAAAACTTTGATTCTTCAAATTCATGTGTGTTGTAGTACTATCTACCAAACACATATCTAAGTCGTTTTTCTTGGATATATGTGTTGTAGCACTATCTACCAAACACATATCTAAGTCATTTTTCTTAGATTCTTTCAATATCTCAATCTCTTGTTGAGTAGCTCGACATTGCTAAATTAATGTCTATCTTTGTCATATTTACGACAAGCATGCATTACTACTCCATGAAGCAAAATAAAAATATTATGAACTTATATATTCTAGCTAGCAGAAGTATAATATGAAAAATTAAGCATTTCAAATGATAATATCATATTATTGAAATGTAACTCCAAATTTATAATATATATATTTTTTCAATAAAACAAAACTCTCATGACCTAGACATTCCATGATGGAAACCAAAAGCATGACTTCAAATATAAATAGTTTATAAATACTTGAAATAAATATATATTGACCGATTGCTCATTCAATAAAAATAAAAATAAAAATTCCATAAGCATCTTCTCAAACTGTTCATTTGTAACTTGATTCCCTTTGTTAGAGGGTGTTGTCCACTTGTTCATTTATTCTTTCGTGAACCATTGTTTCAAACTTTGTAAGGTTGATAACCATGATCATATCTTCCACAATTTTTTTTCCATTCCCTCTTCTACGTCCTCCACTACGACCTCTGCTAATTCCAAAATTAGTATTTGTGTCAGGAATTGCCATTGACCCAGTTGGTCTAGAGTTGTGATTTTTTTATGAGAACGTTACTATTTACCTTTGCTACACTGAAATAGTCCCCAGTTCAGAGTAATTTATGAAATTTCTTTCACGATATTATTGCTACAAAAGAATATTACTTGCATGAAAAATAAAGAGGATTTTCTCAATCATTTGAGTCTTTGTTACTTTTTCTCCGCACAATCTAAGGCGAGAAACAATATTAAACATGGCACAATTATATTATTTAACATTTTTAAAGTCATGGTATCTTAAATTCAACCATTCAGTTTGAGCAGTCAGAAGGATTACTATCCTTTGGTGGTCAAATCTATCATTTAGAGATGTCCACAAATTCAATGGATCATCCTCACATAGATATTCTGTTTTTAGATCATCATGGATATGATGTCCTAGAAAAATCAAATCAAAGTCTTGACCTTGGCTTTAGAACTTTCTTTATTTTTCTTCTTAATAGTTCCATCAAGCTTGTTGGACTGCAATTGTAACTTTGCATCCATTGTCATGATAAATAATTATCTCTGCTCATATCAAGAGCTTTGAATTCAAACTTTACAAGATTCAACATTTACATGACAGAAAATAATTATATTAGATGTAAATTAATAATAAAATTGATAAGCGCTTTAAAGGTTGCAAAACTTCACATATGCCACAATGTGATGAAACGCTATCAAAGAATATACCTTATGTGTATCACATATACAACAATGTGGTAGAATGCTATCAAAGAAGTATCACATATACAACAATGTGGTAAAATGTTATCAAATAATATTATGTCTTATGTGTATCACATATACAACAATGTGACAAAATGCTACTAAAGAATATTATATTTCTATCAAAGAATATTATCTCATGTGTATCACATATACACAACAATGTGATAAAATGCTATCAAAAAATATTATGTCTTATGTGTATCACATATACAACAATGTTATAAAATGCTACTAAAGAATATTATGTCATATGTTTATCACATATACAACAATGTGATCATTATATAATAATTTATTTTGGGTACTTTTTTTTAATATAATTCGATTCACATATACAATAATGTGAAGTAGTACACTATAGAATTCAAATAAATAAAATAATAGAAATAACCAATTCACATGAACTAATTTAATGAAATTAACTAACTCCAAATAAGTGAAGAAAATTTTAAGATATTCTAGATTAATTTCATAGTTCATACGAAAACATATAGAAATAAAATTTATACATAATCTTAAATAGATTATCATAAATTTTCTATTTTGAATGAAACTGTGAACATGTTCAATACATATTTAGATTTAAAACTAAAAGAAAAAATAGATCTAGAAAACTAACGTTCTAATCTATCTATAAAAATATAAATCAAACGTGTATTTAATTTTACTAAAACATGCATGTATCTAAGTATATAAGATTAGACTTACCTCTTCAATACCTTTCTTTTCTTAAGAGAACTATTTCTCCCTTCTTCTATTTTCTAGAGCATCGTGCTGATAACGTATTGTAAAGGAAAGAAATAGAGATTGAAAAATGGAAGAAATTGTTTCTTCATTCACTTATCTCAATCATCTTGAGAAGAGCCCTTTATATATGCTTACAATGGAGGTTTAACATCATCATGATAATTAAAGAAAAAATGTTAAATGACATAAGTTATGGATAACCAAATATCATAGGTTATGGATAACCAAAAGACATAGGTTATGTACACCAAATAATAATGTAAATTATCCATATTTACAACACATAATAGTTTATAGTAATAAAAAAACAATAATGAAGGAAAAAGAACCGTGTATATCAATACATAGTCGCAGTAAAAGAACCAAGTACTGTGTCGTTTCAATTTATTTTAAGTGTTGCTTCTCTCATATTTTTAGGAACTAAGTATTGTGCACGTTGGAAAAAAATATGGAAAGAAGAATATGTGGTAGAAGCCATAAAAATATAGGTGGAAGAGCAACGAATCCTTTAGCAAGCTTATAACGTACTCCCCATATATGTCACAGTTCACGAAAATGTTTCTTTTGAAGAAAGAATAGGCAACAGCTCACCCTCCCATATTAACACATAATTTTGTATAAGCCCCATCTTTCCTCCACCAACTAAGAAACAATAAAGAAAACTTTTACACTTAAAACCCTCATTTACTAAAGTATAGTAACAAAACATCCTCTGTAGGATGCATATTATTTAAGGGTGTTTGCTTAGCCCCCATCCTTTTACTTATTTAGAATTGATCCATTTTTTCTCCGAAAACCTCGTATGTATACATAAGCTATAAAATGCATTAAACCAAGAGTAATCTAATCGCATCCACAAAATGAAAGAATAAAAGATATGTCATAATCAACTTCGAATAATCATTGTACAAGATGTTGGCCGGAGACAGATCCACTACCAACCATTTAAATAAAAAAATGTACAAAGAACGGATAGATAAAATGGCTATAAATGATCCAAGAGCAATCATCCTCGACAAAAGGGAAGACCGTGATCTTGGCTAGAGCACCTGCAAAATATCATGAAAAGCACAAACCTGGAGAGATCACCAGGTCCTCAGAGGGACGTAACAAGATACATAATATCATGCGATATAAACTGAATAAATACTTCTCAATAATAAGTCAATCGGATCATAACATGGTCCAATACTCCACTTTTGAATTAGCGTACCATCCCCCTGACCAAACAAGGACAGGAGATGGCACACTAACCCACGATGAAGTATTTTTCCAAGTCATGAATCCAATATAGTATCCGGAACACAACAAGGTTCAGCACCTTCTCATCGAAGTAGTAAGCCACACCTACAACCAAAAGGATAAGATGTGGCAAACTAGTCTGCGACAAGTTACTGTTCCAAGTCACGGTCAGATACAAGTATCCAAACTAAGAGAACTCATACCTAACGGATAAGGTAGCCTAACCAGTCTAAATGTATGCAGTTTTAAGAACATCCTCCAATGCATGGGACCTGGCTAAAATGGGATCGGCATGGTCCCCTCTTGGGGCACCAGAGGCCCATGAGAGCATAACGTTTCGCAGAACGTCAGTGGCCGTCAGTATCCATGGGTAATCTCACTCGCGTCTCCGGCGGAGCTCATGGGTTACAAAAGGTAAAGTGTATAGGAGCCCATATGCTAAGGTATTGTCCTTCCCGCCCAATGTCTGCTATGTTTTATCCACAACACACATACCCTCTATTAACTGCTAAGTCAAACTAATCATGCAATACTATTAGCGGTTAATCCTATCGTACTACTTATACGTACTGGTGGCCAGTCAGTCACGCATGTCCGAATTCTATATGTGACTCACAATAATATGGTATAAATATGTCAAGGCCTATGAATGCAACACACAAAGGGTAGTCCCTTGTAACGCTCCAGTCCCAAAATACGTAGGACTAGGAACGTAGACATGCCAGCTGTATTCATACGAGGTACATAGGCCTCGTATGGATACATAAGCTGTAAAATGCAGTAAACCATAACTAACTAATCTCATCCACAAAATATAAGAATAAAATATATTATATAATCAACTATGAATTGCTATTGGTACATGTAGTTGGGCGGAGACAAATCCACTACCAACTATGAAAAGAAATACATCACAAAAGAAAGAGTTTGGCAAGCGAAGCAAAGACGATCAAAGTACAATCATCCTCGAAGAAATAGAGATGATCATGGCCACGGCGAGAACACCTGCGAAAGACAAGAGCACACACCTGGCGAGATAACCAGGTCCTCAGAGGACTAGCAAGACACATAATATACATGCCAATTGTATAGTAAATAACATGCAAGAAAAATAGGAAAACAAGTAGAGGAAATGATAACACATAAAGGAATTCTACAGATGGTGACATGTCATGAGAATGTAATAATAATCATGGCTAAAACCGTAGCCCGGAGAGACACTAACAGTCATATAATAGGTTCTCTATCGTAGCCCGGGGAGGCACTAACAATAGAGGATAGCCACGGCTAATAAAACATTCTCTCCTAAGGTACTAGAAAATCAAGTCTATCTAGTCATGTCCAAGACAAGTACAGGTCAAACAGGTCAGAAAAATATGGCACAGGCATATCAATACTATCACTACACATGAACTAGGATAAGAAACAATATAACAGGTAAAATTAAAAAAAATGAATAACAACCTACGTGCACGTGTAACTAGAAAGAATCATGAGAGGAAACAAGAGAGATATGTAACAAAGCAAGAAATACTAAATATATAGGAAAGCATGTAAATACTGTTGAGTTTGGCAAGGTATACTTGTCTGATGTCCGAGTGAGGTAAGATGATGTCCTGGCGACGAATCAACAACATCGCACAAAGAGGAAGGTGTAGGACAACTTCGGATGCTGAAAATAGTCTATTATCTAATTATAATTAATACTGCACCTATTATATTTATTTAATAAAATTTGAAGTTAGGATATGGTATAGGTTTTCGTATCATCTTTCCAAAAAACTAAACGGAACGCATTTTCATTTCCGGAATCTCCCGAAATCATAAAAATACCGAAACACGTTTATTTTTTTGGACACTAGATACTCAAACAGTTTTGCAGAAATCTACAGAACGAATTTTGTCTATTAAAATATGTTTTTGGAAACCTTACCTCGATACGCTTCTTTTAAAAAAATTGGAGGCAAAATGGAGTTCGGAGCTAGGAGATGTCGTCGTTCCAAGTTGCTCTTGCTACTAAAAAACGGGGCTGAATTCTAATGACGAATTTTAGAGTTTCTATTGGACTAAAAATAATTTCGAATTATGGCTGATATAAGGGGAATGTATTGGGTTTATATAGGCATTTATTTCATATTTATCTCCTAAATTAGATAGGATTTTATTTAAATTGATAGAAGTTACTTTGTTATGATATAATATAGATAGGGATGCTTTCCTATTAGACTTAGGATTATGATTAACTTAAAATATAGTTAATATTTATCTAAATTATCTATAACATTATTTAAAATTACTATAGATAATAAATAGAGTTAATATTTATTTAAACAACCTTCATCTAATCTCATTTATACAAGCTGAAATATTTAATACTAATTTGACATTTATTCTATATTATGTAAATAGTTTACAATATAAGTAACATGTAAAAAGTAACAAAAGTTATGAAATAAATCCTAAAATTTTGAGAAAAATTGTATAATATAGTATAGATCCTTAATGTACTAGAAAAATAGCTTTATATATTTTTATACTAAATTCACTAATGAGCACTATACTAAATATATGTAAAATATTATATTGGAATGACACCCGGGGTCGGACCCGAGGCCGTTACGGCTGACACGAGGAAGTGGACACCGACACGATGTACTCTCTTGTGGTGGAAAAATATTTGTGATGAATAATTGTGAAGGAAAACAATATGGAGGCTTTTCCTATATAGGGAGTGGAAACTCCTAGCGGGATAAGGATTAGGAAAAATTAAAACCCCTTTAGATAATCTTACTTTTAATTTAAATTATTTTAAAACCGATTCAACCCAAATCTAAATCCAACTCAATTAAATCTAGCTAATTTCAAATCCAAATTAAATATCGATGATTCCCATCTTTAAATTAAACTTATTTAAATTAAATCAATAAAATCTAATCAAAGTTTAAATTACCACAATAAGTTCAAAACATATTTTCTAAAAATAATAATAATAAATAATTTCGAAAATCCAAAAATATATGAATAAAAATTTGTACATCCATGCAAATAAGATATTTACATAAAATATAGTTTTCTAAATTAATATCTATATTTGAACAAGAAATAAAATATTCTTTTATAAAAGTAAAAGATAAAGTTTTTGGCAAATATCGTGAAATGTTCTTTTGATATAAAAATATTTGTTTATACTATGTATTGAAATAACATATTTATTCTATATTCATAAGAAAACAATAATAAAATATTTTGTATATGAATGAACAAATATCTCGTATTTACATCTTTACACATTCGCACTCGAGGTACGATACCAAAATAAAAATGAATACCAAAATAAATTAATAGAAAAAATATAGTAAAAATTTTAGGGTTTTACATCCTACCAAACTTACAAGAATTTCGTCCTCGAAATTAAGAATAAGTAGGGGATTCGAGAAGGTACAAAGGTATATCGATCAAATCACGACGTTCACCACAAACTTGCATTAGAAAATCGTGATCTCGATAACTATGAAAATAAATAACAAATTTAATTTAGGGAGTGAATGATGGTCGCGATAATGAATCTAGGGTCAAGGGAAAGGACGAGTAACTCGAGATGGGGATATAGTTCCATTGGTTGGTCGGTGGCTAACTATCTTGGCAATAGATGGTGGGACAACTAAGGGGATATCAAGTACGAGCGTTTTGTCATTCCAAAATAAGTGAAAGATAAAGACTATTAAGAGTTTGAAGAAGCTATTATCGAATACGAATACGTGGTCCAAAGGCAACATGAATAGTTCAAAAGAGAATTACCAAGGCAGTCATGGATGAGAATCTAGAGGCCAAGTTTAACTATGTCTCCATCCATGTTAGAACGATATGTAAAAAAGCGAACCAAAGTGTACTCGGTTGATCAGACCATCATGCACCGGTTGTGATTAGACAATATGTTAGTGAGCGCGCGCTCAATAGCATAAGTCGTGAACAAGCTCGATAGATGGATAAGCTAGCAAACTAGTTTAGAGTAGCAACATTAGTCAAGATGGTAAAACATAGGCACGTGAGATTAAGATTGAAAGGAAGTAGAGTTTGGTCAAAGTCCTTAAAAATCTAGGTCATGTCCTATGATGGTACCTATACAGTCGTCCTACCGTCTACTTGTCTAAGACTTGGTTAAGGTCATAAGTAATGTTAGGTCGTAAGACATTCTACCCAACTTACAAGAGTTAAACTAGTAGGGTGATGGGACAATAGGTCATGTCCACCTAGTATGGGTTACCTTATTAACCTCTATCAAGCACGAAAGAAGGGCACGAATCACGATAGAAGGGATCAAGCAAGATGCAACTCGAGGAGTCAAGCGAGAAGGCAGTCAAGTATGTGGATGAGATCCTAGACTCTAATCCTATACGCAGGCTTGCTTGGTACGGTAAAGTAACCAAACAATTTATCTCGACCTGCATGGGCCACCACAAAAGCATGTAATGCCCCAGTCCCAAAATACGTAGGACTAGGAACGTAGACATGCCAGCTGTATTCATACGAGGTACATAGGCTTCGTATGGATACATAAGCTGTAAAATGCAGTAAACCACAACTAACTAATCTCATCCACAAAATATAAGAATAAAATATATCATATAATCAATTATGAATTGCTATTGGTACATGTAGTTGGGCGGAGACAAATTTACTACCAACTATGAAAAAAATACATCACAAAAGAAAGAGTTTGGCGAGCGAAGCGAAGACGATCAAAGTGCAATCATCCTCGAAGAAATAGAGATGATCATGGCCACGACGAGAACACCTACGAAAGACAAGAGCACACACCTGGCGAGATAACCAGGTCCTCAGAGGACTAGCAAGACACATAATATACATGCCAATTGTATAGTAAATAACATACAAGAAAAATAGGAAAACAAGTAGAGGAAATGATAACACATAAAGGAATTCTACAGATGGTGACATGTCATGAGAATGTAATAATAATCATGGCTAAAACCGTAGCCCGGAGAGGCACTAACAGTCCTATAATAGGTTCTCTATCGTAGCCCGGGGAGGCACTAACAATAGAGGATAGCCACGGCTAATAAAACATTCTCTCCTAAGGTACTAGAAAATCAAGTCTATCTAGTCATGTCCAAGACAAGTACAGGTCAAACAGGTCAGAAAAACATGGCACAGGCATATCAATACTATCACTACACATGAACTAGATAAGAAACAATATAACAGGTAAAATTTAAAAAAAAATGAATAACAACCTACGTGCACGTGTAACTAGAAAGAATCATGAGAGGAAACAAGAGAGATATGTAATAAAGCAAGAAATACTAAAAATATAGAAAAGCATGTATATACTGTAGAGTTTGGCAAGGTGTACTTGCCTGATGTCCGAGTGAGGTAAGATGATGTCCTGGCGATGAATCAACAACAGCGCACAAAGAGGAAGGTGTAGGACAACTTCGGATGCTGAAAATAGTCTATTATCTAATTATAATTAATACTGCACCTATTATATTTATTTAATAAAATTTGAAGTTAGGATATGTATAGGTTTTCGTATCATCTTTCTGAAAAACTAAACGCATCGCATTTTCGTTTCCGGAATCTCCCGAAATCGTAAAAATACCAAAACACATTTATTTTTTTGGACACTAGATACTCAAACAGTTTTGCAGAAATCTACAGAACGAATTTTGTCTATTAAAATATGTTTTTGGAAACCAAAAGCGGGGCTGAATTCTAATGACGAATTTTAGAGTTTCTATTGGACTAAAAATAATTTCGAATTATGGCTGATAGAAGGGGGATGTATTGGATTTATATAGGTATTTATTTCATATTTATCTCCTAAATTAGATAGAATTTTATTTAAATTGATAGAAGTTACTGTGTTATGATATAATATAGATAGGGATGCTTTCCTATTAGACTTAGGATTATGATTAACTTAAAATATAGTTAATATTTATCTAAATTATCGATAACATTATTTAAAATTACTATAGATAATAAATAGAGTTAATATTTATTTAAACAACCTTCATCTAATCTCATTTATACAAGCTGAAATATTTAATACTAATTTGACATTTATTCTATATTATGTAAATAGTTTACAATATAAGTAACATGTAAAAAGTAATAAAAGTTATGAAATAAATCCTAAAATTTTGAGAAAAATTGTATAATATAGTATAGATCCTTAATGTACTAGAAAAATAGCTTTATATATTTTTATACTAAATTCACTAATGAGCACTATACTAAATATATGTAAAATATTATATTGGAATGACACCCGGGGTCGGACCCGAGGCCGTCACGGCTGACACGAGGAAGTGGACACCGACACGATGTATCCTCTTGTGGTGGAAAAATATTTGTGATGAATAATTGTGGAGGAAAATAATATGGAGGCTTTTCCTATATATAGGGAGTGGAAACTCCTAGCGGGATAAGGATTAGGAAAAATTAAAACCCCCTTTAGATAATCTTACTTTTAATTTAAATTATTTTAAAACCGATTCAACCCAAATCCAAATCCAACTCAATTAAATCTAGATAATTTCAAATCCAAATTAAATATAGATGATTCCCATCTTTAAATTAAACTTATTTAAATTAAATCAATAAAATCTAATCAAAGTTTAAATTACCACAATAAGTTCAAAATATCTTTTCTAAAAGTAATAATAATAAATAATTTCGAAAATCCAAAAATATATGAATAAAAATTTGAACATCCATGCAAATAAGATATTTACATAAAATATAGTTTTCTAAATTAATATCTATATTTGAACAAGAAATAAAATAATCTTTTATAAAAGTAAAATATAAAGTTTTTGACAAATATCTTGAAATGTTCTTTTGATATGAAAATATTTGTTTATACTATGTATTGAAATAACATATTTATTCTATATTCATAAGAAAACAATAATAAAATATTTTGTATATGAATGAATAAATATCTCGTATTTACATCTTTACGCATTCGCACTCGAGGTACGATACCAAAATAAAAATTAATACCAAAATAAATTAATAGAAAAAATATAGTGAAAATTTTGGGTTTTTACATCCCTTAAATCTAAGTTCAATGTGTAAGAAAATAGTACATAGCAGGAAATAGAACTGAACAGTAAGATTCTACCAAATTATGCCATGTATCACAGTTTATTTTGCAGAAAGTAAATAATAAGTAAATGTATGAAATATGAGCTAGCATAAATAGATATCAAATGACAAGGTATCTTGCCTGAGTGTGGTACGAGATGTAGCAAAATCCAACAGTCAGAAACGTTAGCACGAAAGTCAAAATCTAAAAAGAGCTCCGGTTGCTGAAACAAATATCACAAACGTGATTGTTATAAAAGATATGTCTAAAATATACCTGTCCAAAAGTCCAATTCTAAAACAGGGACAAAATCGTAATTTCGGGTCAAAATGATGTCCGCTGTTGGACCCATTTTGCACCGAAATATGTGACAGCATCTATATCTCTAAAGTCATCAAACTATATGTTTACGGATCCATTTTGAGGAGACGAATCCAACCGTATGTCCAAAGTTGGATTTCGGTGGGCCGTGCACAATTTCGTCTATTGGATCGGGTCGCGGGCCCGCCAAAAAGGCGTTCCAGTCGACCTTCTCAGAATCGGACCAAACTTGGCACACAAGACCAAAAAACTGATTCGTTCATATTGGCACAAGTTTTGTCTCGAACCGACGACTGTACACGAAGTTATGGCTTAATTTGCAAAGGGTCGATTCGGGGGTATCTTGACGGATACGTAATGATTACGTCGCGCACGCACAACGAAATCGAGTTCCGTCAGTTCCCATACATCGACAACATCCATACGCACCTTTTGATGCTTATGGGTTGCGACCACGTCGCCCAGTTTGTCAGGGCGCACGTCGTATTGGGAAAATTTTCTAAATTTTTTATACTTTTAAAGCAGTTTTTTCCAAACTTTGAGAAAGATTTTTTTGCTATATATTTGATGAAAAGTAATTCTACAAAATAAGTTTAGAAGCCCTGTAGGTTGGCTAAATTCTTCAATTAGTTTCCTAGATTTCTTACAGGTTTGACTAAATTTGGTCTTTCAAAGAGGGGTGTTGGGGTAGTTTCCTTTGCTTTGTTTTGAGCAGGAACCAACATTTCTTCCTAGAATTGGGTCAATTTTTTACCAAGTTTTGCTTTGATTCCAATCATTCTATTTGATGGAATATGAAGGTGGTTAGGTTGGCTCCCTAACGAAACAGTTGGTACGAAGAACAGGGGAGCGAGGAAAGAGAAAACATACCATGAATATGGGGTCCCTGCGGTCTACTACTGCGGCTGCTGCCTCCTTGTTGTCCGTGCGTGGCCCGGCACGGTGGCGGTCGCTGCACTGGTGGTCGACGGTTGGCTAGGTTCATCAACAGGTGGTGACACGGCTGGGCAATGGCGTGAAGATCGGAGGGTGGATTGACGGGGAAAGCATCGAGTATGTGAATACAAGTCTGTATATATACATACTCGAGATGCAGGGGTTTGTACTCAGTTTAAATTCAAATTTAGATCTGGATTTAAACTATGATTTAGGTTAGATGGAAGAGGATCTAATAGGGATTGGATAGTAAAAGATTGGGAGTTATTTGATTCAGATTTGTACGAGTTTCGCCTTCTGAAATTTCAAAAAAAAAACATAAACTAAAAATCCACAGGCTGCGCTTGGTCGGGTTCTGGGAAAGAGATGGGTGAACAGTAGACAAGGCTACCGTTCACGAGTTTTGCCTCTCTTTTAAAATATTTTTTTCTCTCTAAAAACCATATACATTGGCATATATATAATAGTAATACACATAAATTCCAATAAAATCAAAAAAAAACTGAGAAGTAGTTAATATAACCAAAACTGATTTTTGTAAAATAAAATACTCTATTTTGTAATATAGCAAAGCATTTATTATTATTTCTAAAATACAAAAATATAGTTACAAATTATATATATATATATATATATATATATATATATATATATATATATATATATATATATATATATATATATATCGTTCCAATTTTATCGGATGTCCCCGATGGGACACACACACACACACACACACACACACACACACACACACACACACATATATATATATATATTTTTTTACACATATATATATATATATATATATATATATATATATATATATATATATATATATATATATATATATAATATTCCAAGACAGAGGAAAACTATTTCCAATTATTTATAACAATCTGTATATACATAATGGTCAAATAGGTTTTAACTAGTTACACATAATGTATAACCAAATAAAATCATATACAAATTAATTAATTTTTAAGCTACCTTTTGTATTAAATCCTTTTTTTTGAAATAGAGATATTACTTAAAAATGATAAAGTACCATAATTATAATTGAAAATAATTTTTTTTTAGAAATTCATGGGGATTACAAATGTCCCGATCGGACTTGTTTTGAGCAAGTTATGCTCATTTGAAGTTTTTGGGTTCCCAAGGAGCTTGGCTGCTGTTGGGAAAGAAGAACAGTGTGCCGCCGCCACGTTGGGCCAGGCGCCCCCATTTATCCATGGCACCCTCGGTGTCCTGGCGCCCAGTTTGGCCTTGGCACCTCCCCTGGTCTAGACGGCCCGACATGATCAGGCGCCCCTTTGACCCATGCGCTCACGGTGCTTAGGCACCAAATGTGATGCTCCTAGTTGGCCCGGGTACCTTGTGCACCCTGGCGCCCCAGCCCCTTTCGCTTATGTTGCTTAGGCGCCATTGTGATGCGCCTTAACCCTCACGCTCATTGGTTCTTAGGTGCCTATTATGATGCGCCCCACCCTCCCTTTTGGCCATTTCGGCCCAGGCGCCACCTTGGCCCTGGCGTACATGATGATCCAGCACCCAACCTGGCCGTACACGTACTTCAGCCCAGGCTCCTTCTTAGCCCTGGCGCCTATTGCTGCATAAGCACCACTAGGGCCCAGGCGCACATGCTTGCTTAGGCGCCCATGCTTGCCTAGGCGCCCATCCATGTTTAGGTGCCCCTTGTGATGCGCCTGCCTCCATGCACCTTCCTTGTTCTTGCAGTTGTTTATATATTTTGTCATATACATGCACCCTGAGCTTTGACCCGACCTGAGCATGACCTGACTTGGCTGTAACACGAACTTGACTTGCACATGAGCCCTTCTTTATAATCTTGATAGTGGCCCGCCGAGGTGCACTCTTAACCAGTAACAAGTAAACTTGATATGTCATGTATAAGCTTGATAGTGGCTCGTCGAGGCGCACTCTTGATAGATAATCTTGATAAGTAACAAGTAACCTGACATGACATATATAATCTTGAAAGCACTGTTGCGACAGCTACCTTGACTTGCTAAGTAACTCTTGTCTTGATATCGTGGTTGATTATTTTGATTGTACCTGTACAAGCTACATGTCTCATCTTGTATTATGTCTAGGACATGGATTCCTGGTTACCATGGTCAGGAATTCATAATGAATCTGACTAGGTTAATGACTAGATTGATCAAGTAGTTCATATAGAGAGATTTTCTTAGCTACAGGCGATCCCGTTATCCCGGCCACACACCTGATGGGACTTGTAGCTTACCGAAGAGTAGGGCATATTTATAGTACACTGTCATGTGGGGCACTTCTTGAAAAATATGAGTAGTGAAAGTACACCAGTAATCTTGATAACTCTTGATAATTCTTGTAACTCTAATAAATCACCTCGCATGGATAACCTGGATAGCTGCAGGGCTTGTGACTGTGGAAATATCTCATTGCATCTTGCTAGTAACTAGGCTTGTGACAACCCTAGTTAGTTAAAGTATCAAGCCGTACTCTTGCTTGGCCGTAATTGATAGATGGAGTCTAGTCTTGTCTAGATAGTGCCAGTATATGGTTACTTCAATGCATTATTGTTTATGCTTTACTCTTGTCGATAAATGGTTAATAACTAAGTTCTGTCCTGGTGAAGGGTTACAATTTCGTTCCTTGTTTGGTTTACAGGTTGTAACTTAATTTTTGGAATAGTTTCTTAGTTATCTTATCATTTGTCATCTTATCTTTCTAACCCTGTCTTCTTATTACTTAATTATATTCATTTATTTATATCTTCTGTGTAATTATCTGCTGGTTTTAGTTCCTTAATGAAGTCTCCCTTGTGGCACTTGCTCTTCTGGGTTCTGATCCAGCTGGTTTTGTATGGCCAGATTTCGGAGTAGCAACCGAGGATCTACTTATCTTCCAGCCAGATGGTGAACACCAGACGTAATCCTGGCAACGAGTGGATTTCTTATTTGCTCTCCCACTCTATTGTAAATTATTCTTTTGAGATATTTAGCCGTCGAGCAAGTGTTAGCTCGTATGTTGAAACTAAATTTCTGTTTGCCAAAGGGCTGTAATATGATTGACAAATCTTAGGGTTGATCATATATGACTTAACTCTTGTTAGTCTCGCATTTTGTATGACTAGCTTCATGATCATCTGAATATATAATTTTTGGGACGCCTTACTTTGTATGTCTGATGATCTAACATCTTGTACATTTATTTGCTTGGTTGAGATTGAGACACTAGGCTTGTTCTTGACCATAGAGACTGCTGGATTGTAGTTTAACCCTCATGCATGTAGACAACCGTGACCATATTGCGAGGTGGGTTGCACTTCAATAATCGTAGCTGGCTGTGTTTGTCCTCCGCTCTCCAGTATTCTGGTTCTGGGGCGTGACATCCATTTGTCATTTGTTCATCACTTTAAAAAGTTTTCTTGAGAAGGCTTAGTTAAGTGTTTTATGTTTAAAGGATTTTGGATACATGTTGCTGGTCAACGGGTCAACAGAGGCAAAGCGAACGTTATTCACTATATCAATGCGAAAATGTCACTTCCTTTTCATTTGAAAAGCATGATCTTGACAACTTGTCTTTGCAATTACTCATCTCTTTCATATGCATTATAGAATCAAGGTAGTAATAAGGATTTGCATGTGTTTTGTTATATATTTCATTTATGAATAATTTACTCTTTATTTTCTTACTCTTTGCCAAAAGAAGTTACTTATTAGACATTGGTGGTAACCAACATTAAAATATGACATGAAAAAGTAAAGATAGAAAATTAAGTGATGATTATAAATTCAATAACATTCATGTGCAATTCATATATGTGTAGATAACCATGGTTATTTCTCTTTTCTTTCTATTTATAACACTTGATCGGCACCATAAACTCTGACCATGAAGGCCAAAATTAGTTCGTTCATCCTTTAAGATCGTAAAAGCTCTGATCAACCTGACGATAACAGATGTTCATTGATTTTCAATAAAAGTCAACATGGAGACTAAGAATGCATGGTTAATCTTCACTTATGATTAATATTTGATTCCGATCAAGGGTTTAAATTTATTTTGACATGTCATCACAAATAAGCGCTTTAAGCATGGTTCAAAATTTTTATGATATATACATAATAAAAATATTATCTTACTTCCGGTTTGCTCAGTAAACTTTTATTTTTCCTATAAGTTTTTAAAATATAGAATGGTGTTTTTATCATTTATGATTATCTAGAATTATTTTAATATTATTAACAGCGAAATTCATGATATAACATATGTTAATCATTATTTATTTGAATGATTTTTTTAATATTAAATTGGCCTTGCTAGCAAAGTGGTTATTATTGATAATATCATGATAAGATATTTATAAGAAAATATGTTAGTTGGACAATTTATATACAATTTATTTTTATTTTTACTAAATAGACTGATTGATCAATACTTTAATTTACAATAGCATCAAAACATTTTTAATATCATTACTATTTACTCAGAGCAATCCAAACGCACATAATTCTTGAGTATAATGTCGCAATATAGACAAGTAGTCCTATAATTTGAAGTTACGACTTCATCTACTCACATCCTAATGCTCCTGGTGAAGCAGCTTCTTAGTAACATCTCTTGTAGAGAAAGTTCATTACTGTCCAGAAGATGACGTAAACGAAAGTTCCAATTTCTCCACAATAAAGCATATCATCCCGATCAAGGTTATGTCTTAGATTCCAAAAGAAACTGAGAAGATACCCGTACCCAACAACAATAAGAAATATATATTTTACACATACTCAGGAGAAATTTGTAGTCAAAAAGAATTTGTCGTGGACATTAGCAAATGAAAATAGAAGGGAAGATAAAAATAAGGATAACTCTGAACCACAAATAATTCTTGAATGTCGAAAAAGACAAGATCGACCAAAATAGAAAGATGTGATTCAAGCGGAACTAGATTCCCTTACAAATGTAGAGTGTTCTATCTTATAATATAAACTATACAAGGAATAAACTTGGTAGATTTAACTTGGTAGATTTTAAACGGGTTTTTGTAAGAAAACAAATAAAAATAATGAGATCCATATGTATAAAGAATGGTGAATTGCTTAAGGATTCTCACAAAAACTAGGAATATATTAAAGAAACATATTTTCTGGTCATGATAACTTAGACAATATGATATACATGAAAATCCTCAAGCATTAAAAATACCAGAAACAAAGTATAGATATAAGCACTATATGGCCTAAAACCATCAGGAACGTGGTCCAACAGGCTCAGCGAGTATATGTCTAGGAAATGATATAATGATGATCCTCAATGCCAATGCATATTGATTAAGAATCTCTTGAAAAGAAAATCTCCTGAAGACAAAATGTCCTAAAAAGATCTTCTCAAGAGAAAATCTCCTAAAGATATCTCCTAAAGGAAATATTTCCTGATGAGAAATCTCCTGAAGGAAAGATTTCCTGAAGAGAAATCTCCTAAAGATGTCTCCTGAAGAGAAGATCTCATGAAGAGATTAATATAAGTAGTTGTCATTTATCCACTATACCAATATTGGTTAGGTCGTTGGGCCCTTGTTTGCAGAGATAAAATTTTTGTTCATTTTTTAATTTCTAAAATTTAAATATCAATTACCTTAATTATTTAACAGAAATATTAACTAACAATTATGAATACGGGAGGGTACTTTGGTAGATAACCTAGAAAGAAGCTTGGTGGTAAGTTTTTAGAAAGGGAAGCCTCTGGAAACTCTAATAAAACATGTGATGAATTGATATGCGTCAATTTAATTTAAGTTTGCAATTTTAGATTTTCTTAAAATCCCCAATATAAAGGGCTGAAGCCCAACCCAATTTCCTAATTCACAAATGATTTCTCTCCACAGCCCATTCATTATTTTTCTAAAACCAATATTTCCAAGCCCACTAAGGCCGACCAACCCCATCCTCGTTTGCTTCACGGAAAGGAAAGTAAATTGATTCTTTGTTCTTTTCTTTCCTTTGGAAAAGTCCAATTTCAATCAATTTTTTTTCGATGTTTGAAAAATCCAAAAAAATGGAAGAAAAAGTGAATCCTTAGAGGGAGAAAATGAATCATTGGGTGGGTGGGAGGAAACATTTCCTTTCTATTTTCCTTCCTCTTGGAAATCAATTTCCTTTCCTCCTCATTTCTTTTGGCGTCCAAAGATAGAAAAGGAATAACTTTCCTTTTCCAAGACTCCGATTTCGCAAACCAAACGTGGCCTTAAGGGAACTATGTTCTCTTCTCGTCAAAATTTTCCAAACCACCTCTTCTTCGACATCCTCTCGGTTCGAAACCCTACCTTCAACGACTCCTTACTCCGGCAAAGAACCTTATCGCATATCCGGCAGTGTTGGCGCTAGCTCCTCCGATCGGCGGCCAAAGAAGACAAGGCCGACCTAGGGTAAGCCGTATAAGACTTCGGACTTGGGCAAACCCAAGTTTCAGCATGATTCAAATAGTGGTCGAGGTCGCAGATGACCCTCCAGAATCGGTCTACAATAAGGCCTCGTTTGGTTCACGGAATGGAAGGGAAAGGAAATCAATTCCTTGGCATTTTCTTTTCTTTGGAAAATTATAATTCCCATTTACCTTCCTTTTTGATATTTGGAAATGTTAGGGAATTTGAAAAGGAAAGTTAATACTTCAACGTGGAAAAGTGATTCCTTGCTTGGATGGATGGAATCACTTTCCTCCCTAATTTTTCTTCCATTGAAAACCACTTTTCTGTCCTCCTCAATTCCTTTGGCACCCAAACATAGGAAAGTAATTACTTTCCTTTCCAACCTGATGATTCCGCAAACCAAACGAGGCCTAAGAGTCAAAGGACAACCAAAACTAGCTCCGGATAGGACAATCTAACCCCCCTTGCCGGCCCTGAAAAGAGATCGTCTGGACCTCGGGATTAGCACATCCAGACGACCAAGCCGAATGAGAAGGTGATCATTTTTCGAGGAACATCCCAGCGAGATGTTCGTCTAATCCGACCTATGAAGGTCGGTGCAGTCTGATCTCTCTCTAGACAATTTCTTCGTTCGCATCAGTCATCCCAGCATCTCTTCCCGAGCCCGCTGTCATGCCCCGAATCGCAAAATCGGTCGTCCTCGCCTTGACTCGAGATAAAATCGATTCCCACGAGTCAGGACGTGATGTCGTACAAGTCTTTATTAGAATTGTACATGGCAAGAACGTGCACATGAAAATTCTTTTGAGACGATGAGTTGAAATTAAACAATGCAGAGAGTTGAAGACACAGAATAGGAAGAAATTTAGCTTTTCATTCATAAAACTTGTAAAGTACATGCAAGGTCATTTTATATTACATATGTCATTGCGGCTACCCCTTTGGAAACACAAAAGAAAAACTCTTGACAAGCAGCCATAAAATAATCCTTGTCGTTCCTTATATTCATGTCCCTTTATACACTTGAACAAAAGCCTTCGATCTGAATTGGGATTCAAAATACTGCAAAATAGGAGAGTTTCAGGCCGCCTCCCGTTCTTCAGCTTTATTCTAATCTTGAACTCCCGCAGTGCGCTCGCCACCAGAGGAATTAGGGGTTAGCACACTTGCTAGTTGATGGGACGAACCCACTCGTCTAAACCGACACTACTTATTAAGGATTCTAGCATACAAAGTGATCTTTCTATTTAGAACTATATGATTTACAGTTTATATCGAAGGCACATTTTAAATAATAAATAACATAACCAATCTCAACTTATTTTACCACGCCCGTGCTCCTTTCCTGCACAAAATAGATATAATACTTACCACCTGCACAAGACAATAGGTGAGCATGCAATCTATCTTATATGCGGTCATTCGTGATATCGACACCATGAAGGACGATTACGTAGCATTACGACGTGCCCTACAAGTCCAAGCTGTGAGCCTAACTGGAGGTCTCGTAATGCCTTGTACCGAAGCATGATTCCATAATTTCTTCCTAGGTCGATTCGGTCCCAGCACCCCGGATACCGTTTCGAGAAAAGCCTACCTTGCGCACAAGTCGTCCATGACCATGCGAATGTATGAACAGTTTAACATTTATGAAGTAAATTGTATAGCGCAGACATTATTAAACCATATAATCATTTCTACTCGTACAAGAGTTCTTTTCCTCGAAGCCGTACGTTCTGATTTAACATTTTGTAGGCACCAAATTCTCCGAGGCGTAATATATTGCAACCAATGTTTCTTCATTATGTTTTACAGAACGTGAATAAATTCTATCTCTTTCCTAGAACTTTATTTTTCTCTTTTTGGTGTGAAACTTATAAATTCGGAGTTAATTTCTCTAAGTTGATATAATTTTTCCAAGTTCTTGATCTTAGTGGCAAAGCATACATCCAGTTAGCATCATCGATTTGAACGTTGAATTTTAAGAATTTATTGGCAGGAAGGAGTAGAGAAGAAGGGGCCGAAGAACCACCCACCTAAAGAGATTACATCGAGAGTAAGAGATCGCTTCGCGACAGTCAAGCGTCAGTTATACGAACTCCTGCAATGGCACAAGCATCGAATTAGAATCCCTCCTTCAATTCTTCCTTCAAAATTCCCAAAGATGTATTCAGAAATCGACGCAAAAGCACACTTATCAAACCCAATCAGCAAATCATTCAGAAAGCCAAGAAAACTAACAAAACTAAGTAGACCGGTTGTGTCGCTCTCTTTAGAGTTCATCCGCCAAGACACAGTCTACTGCATCTAGGACTTATTCCAGCAGTAGCCGATCCATTAGTTGGAACGGTACTCGTATCATTCGTCCAAATCGATTTTATTGATGCCATGGTTTTCATATACCAAACTCGTCGCTGAGTCAGACTAGACATCTGTGTTTTCGACCATGTCTGACTTGTCTCGAGCCTATTACATAGTACTTCGCCCCAACGGGAGCGGACACTACATAATATTGTTTGCAAAAAACAGAAAAGATTTTGATTTCTACAAACTGATAAAGAGTACAAAAAGTGTACAATTGATTTTTGGAGAAGTACAACTTTAGGAATCTGATCAGAAGACGATCACTTTATCCCTTGGACGATGTGATATTGAAGACCCGAGCCTCTGGAGGATGCAACAGCACTTAAGCAGGAGATTATGATCATTCGTCGTGCTTTGAGACTGATTTGAAACTCTATTTATTGAGTTCTTGAAATAAATTTTTAGTAGTTATTCTAGGTTGCGTGCACTTCAGATTGCGCACCTTCTGTTCACTTGTGCGAGTGGTTACACCAACTGCTGTGGACGTGTGGCATCGTTTGATTGAGATGCGCGTGGTCGTGGGCAGTGTAGTGGGCACATTCTGCGAAGTTAGTGGCTTACGCGCTACGTCACCTTGTTCTGGATACTGCTTGATCACCTTACACGGGCTTCATCAGGTTGCGCGGGGGCGCAATGTAGCAACTTGCGTGAACGGTTACACCAACTGCTTTGGACACGTAGCATCATTTGAGTGAGATACGCATGGTCGTGAGCAATGTAGTGGAGACTCTCTACGAAGTTAGTGGCTTGCGTGCCACATCACCCTGCTCTGGACGATCACATTATGCGAGCTTTATTAGGTTGTACGGGGGCACAACTTAGCAACTTGCGCCTGAGTTCAACTTCGCACAACCTGACATGTTGCGCAGACTGCTAGCTGTCATAAAATCTGCCCAAATCTCATCGAGCGCCGTGTTGCGCAGGATTTGAATGAATTTTTCTTGATATACGTGCTGTTAGTTGTCAGGCAATGATGATGCCGTTACAGCTTCTCGAGGAGATACGTCACGTGGCTCTCGTGCAACCTGAGGTTGGCACAACCTGATATAAGCGCAACCTGATGTAGCGCAACTTGATGTAGACGCAACCTGATATGGCGCAACCTATTGATATGATATATCTTGATGAGATGACTTTTGGATGAGTAGCATAGCTTAATTTTTAGCCTCTACAAGACCCCCTTCTAAGTTTTCGAAAATTGAAAAGACTTCAAAGCTTCGAAATACTTTGAATTAGAGATGACTACGTCTAGGTTGCACCAGTCAACTCGAGCCCGGTTCTTTAGCGCAAGTTGTACTGTTCAAACTCACTTTCAAAGCTATAAATAACCATATTCTTTAGCTTTTTCACTCTTCACCATCGTTTAAGATTTCTCGAGAACTCTATTTCCTTTCCTTCTTCCCGATCTTTGAAAGCTTCAACCAGCACCAATGGCGCCCAAGCGCTCTGCTGCCGAAAAGGGCAAGACTGTGGCCGAGTCCTCTACGCGCGCTTTGCCTTCGTCATGCTGAGATACAGCCAAACCGACCATCGAGGGTAAGTATTTGACTCTAAACCCGATTGTCGACCACCCTATCGATCATTGGCCACCTTATTTAGGGTTTGGCCTGATTCTGACATCGTATGCCCGCTTTTTTTTAGAGTTGGGCACACTCTATAACTTGCGCCTCCCTTTTTAGGGTTTGGTTGCTGTCGACCCGCGTTGCGCAGTGCTTCGAAAATTTGTGCTATCTTTTGGGTGTAACTTTTGATATGTTGTACGGCATGATGCGGCACAACCTTATTGCTGCGTATGGTCGTACAACCTGATGGGTCGCAACGTACGGGTTGTGCAACATAACAAATCATGCACTATTAACCACATTATCATTAAGTACTCGATTTATTCCCAACAATGAATCTATTTATGGGGTGCTCTTTTCTGAAACATCTTTCTTTCTTCTTCCTCGTTAAACGCTACCCGCCTATTTATGGGGAATACGAAGTGTTGGCGGGGGACGATCTCCACTGTATATATATGAGCATGAAGTTCAACCTTCATCTTCATTCACTCTCATGGCACCCAACATGAAGAAGGGGGCCAAGGGCAATGACAACGACAAAGCTTCTGAGGAGAAGTTACACTCTGCGCTGCGGAGTATTTGTTGGAAGCTGACCCGTCCCCGAGGGCGGAGAACTTTCTCGAATGTTTTGGCCTGACCCCAACAGTCTTCGCTCATCCAAAGGTGGGCCATCGTCTGTAAAACCCCTATTTTTTAATTATATTTTTATTATTTATTAGACATAAAAATAAATTTATACAATTTATGGTTTTATTTATTATTTTTTTTGATGACCCGATTTGGCCAATTCAGCCCGAACAGGGCCCGAACAAAATTTAAGCCCATGTGAGCATGTGAGGTGACTAAGATGGCCATGTAGGAACATTTCATGTGCGTACAAATATTTTTAAATAATTTTGAGACTTGTTGAATATTTATCGACTTTTGGTACAAAATTTATGTTTTATTAATAAAATAATATTTTACAAGATGGTACAATTTTCTGGACCCATACATGGATGAGCGGTAAAGTTCACCCATTGGGACGATTATTATTATTTTATTATAATTTAATTTATTGTGTGGAGATTTAATAAACATGTTTTCCTATTTAAATATCATTATTATTTTGAGTTGATTTATTAAGGATTGAATTTATATATATGTAGATATGCTCAAATATATTAAATAATTGGATAGTTGAATTTTAAATGGTATTTGAATTTTAAATAAATTTTTTGTTGTATATATATATATATATATATATATATATATATATATATATATATATATATATATATATATATATATATATATATATATATAATATTTAAAAGTTTGAAAAGATAAGAAAGAAAGAAAAAAAAAAAGTATTGCATGGGGTGGTCGGCCCCACCACCTGGCCGACCACCCACACCAAACTAATTAGCTAGCAGCAATTGTGTAGTCCCCCTTTTACAAAGAAATTAGTACCAGCAGCAGCATATAGGTTGGTGGCCGACCCCTTTTATATATATGTATACATACATTTTTTTTTACATACATATATACATATATATATGTTATTAAAAACCCTAAAAATTCGAATCTCTTCCTCCATCTTCCTTCCTCCTCTCTCCTCCACTCACCCCTCATCCCGGCGAGCACCTCCGCGCCCAGCCACAGCAGTCCCGCGACAGCGGCGACAGAAACGACGACGACAACAACAACGACAACAACAACAGTTTTCCACTTTAAGGTATCCAACTTCTCCGTTTGATTTCCCTCTCGATTCTAGTCCGTTTTTAGATCCGTAAATTCGTGTAGAAAGCCCACATGACCCTCTTCGAGATCCCCCAGGTGGATTTCGACATGGCCATCCAACTTGCTCGAAAAATCGAGACGAAGTTGGAGAAAAACTATTTTTCTGTAATATTAAAAACTGTTTTAAAACACCAACTTGTCGGCCACTTTTCTCGCTGTCCATTAAACCTTCATAAAAACTAATTAATGGCAGTCAAAGACAACATAACCGAGATTGTAATGCACTTTCTGGATTTACTTTTCATCTAGTATGTAGAAAGTTACACGTTGTTAAAGTTTTACGAAAAATTTAAATTCTGTTTTCAAAAAGTGGAAAAACACCCGATACGGCGTGCGCCCCGACAAATCGGGCGACGTGGTCGCGCACTATACGCATCGAAAGACGCGTATGGATGTTTTCGACGTGTGGAAACTGACGGAACCCGATTTCGTTGCATGTGCGCGACGAAATCAGTGCGTATCTGTCGAGATATCCCGTATCGACCTTTTGCAAATTAAGTCACAACTTTGCGTACAGTCATCATGTCGCGATGAAACTTGCGCCATTGGACTCAAAATATTTTTATGGTCCTGTGAGCCAAGTTTGGTCCGATTCTGAGACCGTTGATCGGGACGCTATTTTAGCGGGCCCACAATCCTACTCAACGGGCGATTTTGTGTACGACCCACCGGAATCCAAAATTGGATATACCGTTGGATTCGTCTCATCAAAATAAATTCGTAGACATGTAGTTTGACGACTTTAGAGACCGTAGATATTGGCACGCATTTCGGTGCAAAGCGGATCCAACGGCGGACATCGTTTTGACCCGAAATTATGATTTTACCCCTGTTCCAGAATTTGACTTTTGGACAGGCGTTTCCTAAGCATATCTTTTATTTCAAACTCGTTCGTGATGTTTTTTGCAGCATTCGGAGTCATCTGCGGGATTTGGCTTTTCTTACTTCGTTTATTTGTCTGTTCGAGCTACTGGACTTTCTCTTTTGCACATAACCTCTGGCAATATACCTTGCCATTATACTGTTTTTATTCAGTTTACATTTTATTATATATTACTGTTCATTTATTTCCAGTTCTTACCATTCTTGATTTACTGTCTGCTCAGTGATATTAGATATACTTTGTTATTATCCTTTGATTGCATGTGGACTTAGAGTTAAGAGACTACCGCCTGTAGTGTATCGCATATACCTTGACACAGTTGTACCACAAGGATGTGTGAGATGAGTAGCATGTAGAGGTTCTTATGTGTGGGCTGATCCCCCATGCGCATGCGATAGGGCTAACTGCTAATAGAGGCATGTTAGGAGACTTAGCAGTTAGTAGAGGTATATGAGACATGGATGTAACTCTGTTAGGCATTGGGTGGGAAGAACAGTTCCTTAACGTATGGGCCAAGTATGCACTTCCCTATTGCCGGTTATCTCCGCGGGAGATACGGTCCTGGATCCTGATACTGATTTACTGCTGGCCTCTGACATTCGATGAATGTTATGCTTTGAGGTCCCTGGTATCCTGATGGGCCATACCTGAGATTACTGCGACTGAGCCAGAGTGCCCATACGTTGGAGGTTTGTTCTTAACTGCATGAACACCGTAGTACGGTTAGATTACCTTATTGTCGTCTTGTCACTTACTTTCTTTATGGCATATTTTGTATTCATCATTTATGGTATGTTCTTCCTGTATCTTGTTACGTCCCTCTGAGGACCTGGTTATCTTCCAGGTGTGTGCTTCTGTGATTTGTAGGTGTTCTAGCCAAGGCCGTGATCTTCTCCATTCTTCCGAAGACGATTGCGCTTGGTTCGTCTCGTTATTTTATCGATCACTTCTTGTACATTTTATTTGAGATAGTTGGTAGTGGACTTTGTCTCCGCCCAACGATTGTATACATGACAAATTCAAAGTTGCTTTTATATCATTTATTTATCTAGTGGATGGGATTTAGTTATTATGGTTCTACTGCATTTTACAGCTTATGTATTCATACGAGGGTTCCATATATTGGAGTATACTTCGTATGTATGCAGCTGGCATGGATACGTACCTAGTCCTAAGTATTTTGGGACTGGGGCGTTACATGTTTTTGTGGTGGCCCATGCAGGTCAAGTTGTCACTTCGGTTACGTAATTGTACCGATGTGAGCCTGCAACATAGGATTAGAATCTAGGAATCTCATCCATACGGCTTGACCTCTTCCCTTGGCTTCAAATTTTGAACTCTTGTTCGACCTCCTTGAACTGCATCTTGCTTGATTCCTTTCTACTGTTGATTCTTATTTTCGTGCTTAGTGTCAACTAGAAAGATGACTACACTAGTATATGCTCATAGGTCAAACACATGGCTAGAATAATTATATTGGCAATTGGAATACATTTAAGACTCTAATTGAGTTAAAATATTTTTTTTAAGTATGATTTAATGATTAGTAATTTGTAAAGTAGGATACTACCATGGAAGGTTTTTACCTTGAGATTTCTAAATAGTAAACACCAGAGGATTTATAGAATTTCATTCTTGGTTAAAGAAATTGATTGATTTTCAAGATTTGATATTTATGATTTATTGGATTATAGTATACATCCTTGCACAAGTATAAAATATATTTGCTTTTCGAGTTGTAATATTTATGAGTTTTGGATGATAGATATGCATCTTTGAACAAATATAAAAATTTATTTGATTTTCGAGTTTTGATGTTTATGATTTATTGTATTATAGTTATACACCTTTGAACAGTTATAGATTTGGTTTAAAAATGATCTTAGCTTTTAAAAATGGCCGTAGGAATTATTTAAATTGAGTTGTACCACTTGCAATTTTTGTGTTTAGTAAATTTTAAATTTTAAGTGGAAGTAATGATGGTGAATTTTGGTTTAAAATATTTGAAAGTTATGAAAACAATTTTTGAAAATTTTTTTATTTTAAATGGTGTCCTATGATTGAGGATTACAAATCTATTTAGATTTTTGGTAAAAAAAAGGATTTTGACTGATAAGATTATTTAAAAAATTTAGTTTAATGTGGGATTGCTAATATTAAAACTTTTGGGAGAATTTCGAAGGATGTGATGGAAAGTTATTATGATTGATTAACGGAAGTTACCATTTAAAAGTTGTGATTTTGTTGGAATAACTTAGCATGAATAGATGTTAAAATTGATGAGAGCATTGAGCTTAATTTTTGAGATTGCTTTTAATATGCTAAGAGTTTTATTATGAGTTATTTGAAAATTTTAGAGTGTTAAATTTTTGGTTGATTGTGAATTTTTTATGGATTCGTAAATTATGAACTCTTGAGTTATATAGTTGAATTTAAACGTTAATTTTGGAAAATGTTAGTAGTAACGTGATAAAATTTTGCTTTGAGATTTATGAGAGTGATTTAAATTTTTATGATGAATTTGAACGGCTTGGAGTGAATACAAATTTTGGTGGTTTATTTTTGAAAGTTTAATTTTGAAACTTTTGGAGGATACTTGAGTTATGGTAGGCCCCAAGATAACCCTACTGAGTATTCCACACTAATTGCCATGTCACTCATGACCATGATAGTAGTATATACACAAGTATTGTTAGTCATCTACCCAGTTATGTGACTGTATTTTCACCTTAACTTACTCGACCTTCCTTCAATTCTAGATCTTTTAATTGCGACCTTCTAACCTATTTGTAATTTGAATAATGATTTAATGGTTCCTTAACTGTATTCATCTAGGAGACTATCTTCTCTCCGGAATTGTGTTCCTAAATTATTTTTTAGATTCTTTAATTAATTTTATTTCATGCTTTAACTTGATCGTCTTTATTTGGTGCATTAATTATCACCTCGTGAACTCCCACTTTCTATTTTCGATCTTCTGGCGTCCTCTACCGTGACTTGTATATTTGGAGAACAACACTACACTTCTCCTTCCAACAAACTTCATATGTAAGACCTAGGCAAGCCCACCTTCATGTAGATATATCATGTCCCGCTAAAACACGTATCCTTGTACACTATTTTCATGATAGGACCTTCTTGTCAAAATGGCCAAACTATAATCTTTACCATGATATCGATATATTTTTCGACCACGGATAGGGATTCAACCTTGACTAAATTCTTTCGACCCGATATGTGATTTTTGTTCTATTAAATTCCTTAATGCTTAGCGTTGTACTTTATCTTGGTTGTTTGACCCATGGTCCCATCACACTACTAGTTTAACTCTTGTAAGTTGGGTAGAATACCTCGCGGCCCAACAAAGCCTTTGTCCTTGTGACCCATGTTGATAAGTTTACTCAGACTAGAAATTCAGAGGACCCTACCTTATCTAGTCTACCAAGCCATAAATGAAGAAACACTAGAAAAACTGTATAGGCCCACACTTCGGGCGAGCCTTGATTTTAAAAGATCCGAAACTATTTAAAATTTTCTTCATCAGTACCTCCCTTGCTCATATTTTGACTATTTCATGCTGCTAACGTAGCTTCAGTTTTGCAAGCTTATTTCATTATCAAGCTTGATCATGACATATTTTATTGGGTGCACCTACTAACATATTGTCTAATCAGAACCGGTGCATGATGGTCTGATCAACCTATTACACTTTGGTTCGCTTATCATATATTATTCTACGTGGATGAATACATAGTAAACTTGCCTTAGAGTCTCATCCGCGACAGCCTTGGCAATCCTCTTTTGAATTATTTTCGCCGCCTATGAACCCCGCAATTCGTACTTAATATATAACACCGTCTTTGAAACCATTGATGTTCTTGTCTTTTACTTATTTTGGAAAGACAAGGCACTGTACTTGCTAAGATAGACTCAAGGTATCATCTCTGGTTGCCCTATCAGTTATCTATACGCAAATGTAGATAGCCACCGACCGACTCATGTGGCTGAATCCTCGCCTTTAACTACTCTTCATATTCCTCAACCCCATCTACCTTACGAATCCTAAATTTCGAGGACAAAATTCTTGTAAGTTGGGTAGGATATAAAACTCCTATTTTTTAATTATATTTTTATTATTTTATTAGACATAAAAATGAATTTATACAATTTATGGTTTTATTTATTATTTTTTTTGATGACCCGATTTGGCCAATTCAGCCCGAACAGGGCCCGAACAAAATTTAAGTCCATGTGAGCATGTGGGGTGACTAAGATGGCCATATAGGAACATTTCATGTGTGTACAAATATTTTTAAATAATTTTGAGACTTGTTGAATATTTATCGACTTTTGGTACAAAATTTATGTTTTATTAATAAAATAATATTTTACAAGATGGTACAATTTTCTAGACCCATACATGTGTGAGCGGTAAAGTTCACCCATTGGGACGATTATTATTATTTTATTATAATTTAAGTTATTTTGTGGAGATTTAATAAACATGTTTTCCTATTTAAATATCATTATTATTTTGAGTTGATTTATTAAGGATTGAATTTATATATATGTAGATATGCTCAAATATATTAAATAATTGGATAGTTGAATTTTAAATGGTATTTGAATTTTAAATAAATTTTTTGGTGTATTTATGGATATATATATATATATATATATATATATATATATATATATATATATATATATATATATATATATATATATATATCCATAAAAAAAAAAATATATATATATATATATATATATATATATATATATATATATATATATATATATATTTTTTTATGGATATATATATATATATATATATATATATATATATATATATATATATATATATATATATATATATATTATATTTAAAAGTTTGAAAAGATAAGAAAGAAAGAAAAAAAAAAGTATTGCAAGGGGTGGTCGGCCCCACCACCTGGCCGACCACCCACACCAAACTAATTAGCTAGCAGCAATTGTGCCGCCCCCCCTTTACAAAGAAATTAGCACCAGCAGCAGCATATAGGTTGGTGGCCGACCCCTTGTATATATATATATATATATATATATATATATATATATATATATATATATATATATGTGTGTGTGTTATTAAAAACCCTAAAAATTCGAATCTCTTCCTCCACCTTCCTTTCTCCTCTCTCCTCCACTCACCCCTCATCCCGGCGAGCACCTCCGCGCCCAGCCACAGCAGCCCCGCGACAGCGGCGACGGAAACGACGACAACAACAACAACGACAACAACAACAGATTTCCACTTTAAGGTATCCAACTTCTCCGTTTGATTTCCCTCTCGATTCTAGTCCGTTTTTAGATCCGTAAATTTGTGTAGAAAGCCCACATGACCCTATTCGAGATCCCCCAGGTGGATTTCGACATGGCAATCCAACTTGCTCGAAAAATCGGGACGAAGTTGGAGAAAAACCATTTTTCTGTAATATTAAAAACTGTTTTAAAACACCAACTTGTCGGCCACTTTTCTCGCTGTCCATTAAACCTTCGTAAAAACTAATTGATGGCAGTCAAAGACAACATAACCGAGATTGTAATGTACTTTCTGGATTCACTTTTCATCTAGTATGTAGAAAGTTACATGTTAAAGTTTCACGAAAAATTATAAATTCTGTTTTCAAAAAGTAGAAAAACACCCGATACGGCGTGCGCCCCGACAAACCGGACGACGTGGTCACGCACTATATGCATCAAAAGATGCGTATGGATGTTGTCGACGTGTGGGAACTGACGGAACCCGATTTCTTTGCATGTGCGCGACGAAATCAGTACGTATCCGTCGAGATACCCCGTATCGACCTTTTGCAAATTAAGTCACAACTTTGTGCACACTCATCATATCGCGATGAAACTTGCGCCATTGGACTCAAAATATTTTTCTGGTCCTGTGAGCCAAGTTTGGTCCGATTCTGAGACCGTTGATCGGGACGCTATTTTAGCGGGCCCACAATCCTACTCAACGGGCGTTTTTGTGCACGACCCATCGGAATCCAAAATTGGACATACCGTTGGGTTCGTATCATCAAAACAAATTCGTAGACATGTAGTTTGATGACTTTAGAGACCGTAGATATTGGCACACATTTCGGTGCAAAGCGAATCCAACGGCGGACATCGTTTTGACCCGAAATTACGATTTTGCCCCTGTTCCAGAATTTGACTTTTGGATAGGCGTTTCCTAGGCATATCTTTTATTCCAAACTCTTTCGTGATGTTTGTTGCAGCATCCGAGTCATCTGCGAGATTTGGCTTTTCTTGCTTCGTTTATTTGTCTGTTCGAGCTACTGGAATTTCTCTTTTGCACATAACCTCAGGCAAGATACCTTGCCATTATACTGTTTATATTCAGTTTGCATTTTATTATATATCACTGTTCATTTATTTCCAGTTCTTACTATTCTTGATTTACTGTCTGCTCAGTGATATTAGATATACTTTGTTGTTATCCTTTGATTGCATGTGGACTTAGAGTTAAGAGACTACCGTCTGTAGTGTATCGCATATACCTTGACATAGTTGTACCATGAGGATGTGTGAGATGAGTAGCATGTAGAGGTTTTTGTGTGTGGGCTGATCCCCCATGCGCATGCGATAGGGCTAACTGCTAATAGAGGCATGTTAGGAGACTTAGCAGTTAATAGAGGTATATGAGACATGGATGTGACTCTGTTAGGCATTGGATGGGAAGAATAGTTCCTTAACGTATGGGCCAAGTATGCACTTCCCTATTATCGTTTATCTCCGCGGGAGATACGGTCCTGGATCCTGATACTGATTTACGGCTGGCCTCTGACATTCGATGAATGTTATGCTTTGAGGTCCCTGGTATCCTGATGGGCCATACCTGAGATTACTGCTACTGAGCCAGAGTACCCATGCGTTGGAGGTTTGTTCTTAACTGCATGAACACCATAGTACGGTTAGATTACCTTATTGTCGTCTTGTCACTTACTTTCTTTGTGGCATATTTTGTATTCAGTATTTATGGCATGTTCTTCCTGTATCTTGTTACGTCCCTCTGAGGACCTGGTTATCTCTCCAGGTGTGTGCTTCTGTGATTTGCAGGTGTTCTAGCCAAGGCCGTGATCTTCTCCATTCTTCCGAAGACGATTGCGCTTGGTTCGTCTCGTTATTTTATCGATCACTTCTTGTACATTTTATTTGAGATAGTTGGTAGTGGACTTTGTCTCCGCCCAACGATTGTATACATGACAAATTCAAAGTTGCTTTTATATCATTTATTTATCTAGTGGATGGGATTTAGTTATTATGGTTCTACTGCATTTTACAGCTTATGTATTCATACGAGGGTTCCATATATTGGAGTATACTTCGTATGTATGCAGCTGGCATGGATACGTACCTAGTCCTAAGTATTTTGGGACTGGGACGTTACATCGTCTTCTTCCGAAGAACATGGTACATTAGAACATAGAGAAGGATTCCTCCATTTGATGTATCGTTCGGGAATCCATAACATGGAGGAATTGAGCGCTGTCTTGCATCAGACTGATGACGGGAAGAAGAAGTAACGTGATACGAAAGCATCATTTTACATAATTACCACAACACCTATGTCTATAGTGTATGTCCTCTTTTCCATTATAAAATGAAAAATTAGGCTTTATTAAATTCTGGCGCATTTGAGCTTTGTTGTGTAACTGTCTTGACACGTCCCACATTTTTTAGACTTTTCTCGATTCTGACAACACAAATTTCTGAAAGTTGCATGGCATTTCTTGTGTTTTCGTGCTTCATTCTTGTCGAAATATGCGCCTATGGAAGTGCATAATGTTTCAGCTTCACTTGCATATAAATAGTTGCGAGAAGAAAAGAACATTTACTGTATTCTTATCTTCTTTCTGATACTTGCAGGGGACCGACTGACAAAACTCCCCAGAACTAGTATCGGTGACCTTGGATGCTATGGAGCTGAACCACCTTGAACATCAGACAACTTAGAACTCTTCATGTTAAAAAGGGCTTCCTCGAGATGGTAGAAAGGGTCTTTATACATGAGAGTTGGATGGTGGAGATACACAACTAGGAATCGTATCACAAGGGTGATCTCATTCCTACTTCTCACGGAGGGTCGTTTTTTCTCCACCAGTTGTATTGACAACAACTTATCCTCGAGCTGCTGTACTCTGTCGTTCTCCTTTCGTCTTTCTGAGAGAGAAGACCAGAGTTGATTCCGTTGCCTTGATCCCTGCTTCAGGTCGAGTCGACAAGGAACTGGCACCAACAATAAGATCCAAAGACGTAATAGACCTCCATTTGTTATATTTAGAATGAAAATCCGAGATGTAATCGATTTTCATTAAGATGTATCTATGTTTTTAAAGGAATAATAAAGAATGATTTTTCTCTCCTTTATAACTTGATTTGATGTGATGATATAGAAAATAGAATCCAGAGGTAATGTGGACGTGAATTCATTTTTCTATTGATGATCTTTAAGTCAGATGTGACTCAAAGACAGGATACCAAAAAAGATGATGTCTGTGATAATACGAATTTGTCATAAAGATAAGATACCTTTTAAAACAGCTGGGTTTCAAAAAACAGAATTGATGATTTGGATGGACTCAACTGAGGATTTGAGTATTTATTATCTGTGTCTTTATTTACGAGAAAGTAAATAAACGAAATAAATATAGGCCTATTCGCGAAATAAATAATGATAAAAAGATTGATGAGTGAATAAGCATACCTTTTCGAGGAAAGGTCGCTTCGGTTCTCGAGACAGACAATAAATGAAGACCTCTTCACGTGATGAAAGGAGATGAATGAACGAACATGCCTTTTCGAAGAAAGGTCGCTTCAATACCCGCGACAGACTGTTTTGGCCTTTCAGTCTATAAATAGTGCAAAACTTTTTGGGGAATGTTATCCACACCTATTCCTTCTTTGCAAATGTCTTCCAAAGATGTACCTAAGGAGGTTGAGATTATCCGAACGATCGAAGCCGCTATCGACACTTCTTCTGACGAGCTTCTGTCTTCTACCCAGCCAGAAGTGGGAGAAAGCTCAGCTGTTCCTGGGCCACAGCAAGACATCCTTGCCAGACTGGTAGAGACTGGAAGTACTGCCGAAAAAGAAGCTCTGAGGAAGGCTGCCTGTGAACTACTGGTGTCATCGGACAATACTGTTTTCGAGCTTCTTGCGAAATATGTCTTCGATCAAGAGGGCTCTGGTTCTCGTTGATTTTATGTATTTCCTTCTGTTTGAGTTATGCAATAAAAGGAATTTTATTTACATTCTGATTCTCTGTGTTGATATCTCTTTGTCTTCAAACATGATATTTCTTGAGAAATTTGCCATTGATAGGCATCATGGCGACTCGACCATCCATTCCAGTCAATTGATAAGCTCCGTTGGAGAAAACTTTGCTAACAATGTAGGGTCCTTTCCACTTCGCTTCAAACTTGCCTTTATTTATGTGCGTCATAGTCATAGGACGTCTGACGGTTAGAACTAGTTCTCCTTTTTGAAATGTTCGCACTTTGACTTTACGGTTGAAAGCTTTTGATAGACGGGCTTGGTATAGCTCAATATGCTGTTGAGGTAAGAGCCGTTTCTCATCAAGCGCTTCAAGCTCCTGAAGTCAAAGACGATCATTGTTTTCTGTTGTGAGTTCATTGGCAATTACAATCCTTAGGGAGGTGATTTGAATTTCCAATGGTATGACAGCTTTGCAGCCATACACCAAGGAAAAAAGTGTGCAACCGGTTGGTGTACGTATAGTAGTGCGATAAGCCCATAGATATTCTCCAAAATTTTCACTCCAATTTCTTTTATTGGTAGAAATGAATTTCTTAAGAAACTTGATGATAGTTTTGTTAAAAGCTTCAGCCAAACCATTCGCTGCAGGATTGTAGGCCGTAGAAGCAACATTGTTGATTCTGTTATCACCACAAAATCGAGTAAATTTTTGGCTGTTGAATTGTGGTCCATTATCATGAATGATTTTTCGAGGAATGCCAAATCTGTATATCACATGATGTTTGATGAAGTTGATGACGCTGCTAGTCTTGACTTCAGATAAAGGTATGGCTTCTGCCGATTTTGAGAAGTAATCGGTTATAGCTAATATAAACCGATATCCTCTAGATAATGGTGGATTGATAGGACCAATGACATCCATACACCAAGCTTCAAAGGGCCACAATGCAGCAGTCGGATGAAGGAACTCTGACGATTGATGGATGAAGTCTGCATGGATTTGACAAGCTCGACATTTTCTTGCATATTCAATGGCGTCTGATACCATAGTAGGCCAATAATAGCCCATACATCGGATACGATCTTGTAACTTAGGACCAGGTTGATGTGCACCACATACCCTATCGTAGGCTTCACGCAGTATTTGTTTTGCTTTTTCTCCCGTAGGACAGCATAAGAATAAACCATCAAATGTTCTTCGATAAAGGGTCTTAGAAGTATGATTATAATAAAACCGAAGTGATCGCCTACGGATTGTTGTAGCTTCTTTAAAATTTTTAAGTAAAATATCATGTACCATGAAGATTGATTTCAGTTGAATTGCTGAACTCAATATTTGAGTTATTCTCAATACAAAATAACTCTCTATTAGCGACGACAATTATATGTTGTCTCTTCACTGGAATTGCTAATACGGCTGCCATATTAGCCAATGCATCAGCCTCCGTATTGCATGTCCGACGTACATGTTCAATGAAGAAGCCCTTGAACGATGTAGCCAACCTAACTGCTGCTTCATGATATGGGATAAGATCTTGGAGCCGAACTTCATATGTGCCTCTAACCTGATTGACGATCAGTTTAGAATCTCCATATACTTCAAGATATTCAATATCTAATTATTTAGCCAATTGGAGACCAACGAGCAGAGCGTTGCATTCAACCACATTATTAGAACATAACTCATCTAAAGAATAAATAAGCTCTTTGAATAGCTAATCCTTTGGGTGAGACGAGGACGATTCCAACTTCAGCGACAATAACACCTTTTGGTCCGATTCTCGATGCACCATCAAAGAATAGATGCCATGTAAGAATTTCTTCTGAAATCATGTTAGATTCCAAAGTCTTATCTGGAATCTCGTCGTAGAGTTTAGACGTTTCGGGAATTGGATGAGCTACCAGAAAGTCAGCAAGGGCTTGACCTTTAATAGACTTTTGAGGAACATAAACCATATCATATTGTGCTAACAATATGGCCCATGTTGCAAGCCTGGAATTGAGTGTACTGGGCTTCTTCATCAAGACCCGAAGAGGGTTAACTCTTGAAATAACATAAATAGTTTGGCCAGTGACATAATGTCTCATCTTTTGAACGGCAAACATCAAAGCTAGACATTCTTTTTCCACTGGGACGTATCGATGTTCAGCTCCAATCATTGTACGGCTAAAATAATTGATAGCATGTTCATGACCTTCTTTATTCTTCTGAGCTGATAAGGCACCTAATGAATGGTCTATTGCTTGAACATACATTAGGAAGGGTATTCCTGAGACTGGAGGTACTAGAACTGGAGGGTTCATTAAGTACCGCTTTATGTCTTCAAATGCTTGTTGACATTTTTCAGTCCAAATAAAAGATACACCTTTCTTCATGAGTTGAGTGAACGATCTACAGCGTCCAGAGAGATTTGAGATGAATCTCCTGATATACGCAAGCCATCCCTGGAATCCTCGTAGCTCTTTTAGGTTGCGTGGATGACACATCTCTTGAATGGCTTTAATTTTTTTAGGGGCAACGTGTATACCTTTAGAGGTAATAACGAATCCAAAAAATTTGCTACTAGAGACTCTCAGGAATGACTTTGTGGGATTCATCTTGAGTTGATGCTGACGTATTAGGTTGAATATAGTTCTCAAGTCTTGAATGTGGTCTTCTTTTAGACGACTTTTGACATCTATATCGTCTACATAGCATTCAACTGTCTTTCACAAATTATCATGAAAGATAGTACTCATGGTCCGCTGATAAGTTGCACGAGCATTTTTGAGACCAAACGGCATGATAGTGTAGCAATAAACTCCAAGAGGTGTGCAAAATGATGTATATTTCTCATCTTCTGGATGCATCTTAATTGGATTATATCCTAAAAATCCATCCATAAAAGATATTCGTTCAAATATGCAAGTATTGTCGATCATGACATCAGTAATTTGAAGAGAAAATTCGTCTTTGGGACAGCTTCATTAAGATATCTAAAGTCGATGCGAACTCGAACCTTTCCTATTTTCTCTAAAAATGGGACAACATTAGCCACCCAGTCTGGATGTTGTTCTTCTCTGACGAAGCCACAGGCAATGAGCTTCTTGACTTCGGCTTCTATGGCGTCCATCATGTCAGGTCAAAATCGACGCTGTTGTTGCTTGACTGGCCTTGCATTCGGCAGAATATTGAGTTTATGGGTAGAAATCTGGAGATCTAATCCCGACATGTCTTCATAGCTCCAAGCGAATACATCAATGTATTCCCTAATGAGTTAGATCAGTTCTTGTTTATTCGCTTCAGGGAGGCTTTTGCTGACGAATATTGGTTTTGAGGAAGTTTCATCTACAACATCGACTTGAACCAATTGATCTTCGGTAGGTGGCTCGCATTGCTCGAAGCGAAGCTCCCATTGAGTATCCATCCTTTGTGTCCAAGGATCAGATTCAGAGGCTTCGACAAAGTCTTCGTCGTCTTCCAAGAACTCAGTAGTTACCATATTGGATGATAGTGTCACTCGATGGACGCGCCTTACACTGGTATTTGAATCCCATGAAATAGAATCAGAAGAGTTAGATCGTTCTTCTTCATTGGATTCAGAGGCTTCTGGAGTCGGAATTGGCGAGGTATAACCCAACCCTCGCTTCTTTTTGCTATAATATTGTTGTGACTTTCTTTTTGGAGCAGGGATACGAATAGGAGTTCGCCTTCCTTTACCACCATTTAGGCCAACTTTAAAATTATAGCCCATTTTTTGAATGATATCTTTTGATTGTTAACTATAACGACGTAGTTGAAGTCTTTCGTTATCGTGATTTTCTTCTTCACCGTTGGGCGTGATCTTCTGTTCTGTTCCTTTACTAAAAAGTATAGAAAGTTCATCTTTTTTCCTGGAAGGAACTAAGAAGAAGGAGTCCTGCATTGGTTCGAGCAATACTTTATCTTGGAGAGGTTGAACTGCTCCTATGGTGAGTGGTTCGAAGTTATCTAGCATTTCTAAATAACATCAAGTATAATAAAGAACATCAGTATACTGTAAAGGAGATGCTACTTTATTGATTTGTACATCATCATTTACAATAAGATTCTTAGCCTTAACAGAAGGTTTAGTAAGGTTGATAATTAGAGGAGGAGAGAAAGGATTTTTGGCCTTAATAGAAGGCTTAGGAAGGTTGATAACCAGAGGAGAAGAAGGAGAAGGTTTGTTACGACGAAAATCGATAACAAGAGGCTCAGAAGAGGTGAGCTCTCTTTGTTCCCTTTCTACAGCAGGAAGCTGTTTGTTATGAGAGAAAAGATGGATAGTCAAAGCCTGAGAAGAAGAGGGACGAGTAGTACGTCCTTTGACATGGATTACAAGAACATCTTTTGAAGTTTCTGATCTTCCACACTATCCAGTGCTAATACAACCTTCATGAATTCTTCTTTGTACATCCGAGAATCAGTAGAATATGCTTCAATGCCCTTGAAAGGATTTAGGTCAGCTACTTCCTTTTGGACCTCTCCATTAACGTCTACATATTTGAAGCATTGGTGTAGAGTGGATGGTACAATGTTATGCTCATGTAGAAAGGGTCTTTCCAGCAAAGTATTATAAGAGGCATGATTGTCGACCACATAGAAAGTAACATTTGTACGAAGATTGTCTATTTGAACTTTCAGGCGGATCTTTTCTAAAGGTTCACTTCTTCCAGAATTAAATCACAGGATTTTTGTGATGGTTGTTGACAGATTATGTACAGAAATCTTTAAGGCATCTAGTAAAGTCTTTGGCATGATGCTGAGCGCAGACCCAAGGTCGATCAAGATGGGATCAACCTTCATAGTATCGACATATCCTGTGAAGTAAAGGGTTCGGTTATCACGATTATCTTCCAACAACATATCATCTTGTGTAAAGGTGATGTTGGACATCAACTCCATCACACTATGACAATGAAAGCAAGTTACAGGCCCCTCCTCTGACTTCTTAAGAAGTGCTAGACAAGTATCAGCTTGCATCAAAGCTTCACTCAATGTCTCTCGAGTTTCTTTTGAGAGACGCAGTAGTTCAAAAATTGATAACATCGTCGGGGTATTAGCTAGTTGAGCCAGTATATCAAAGTTATATGGCTTTTCGAGTCCTAGAATTGGAGTCTTCTTCAATACTTTGTCGAAGCGGACAAGTTATTTTTATTTATCAGCTGTCATTGGTTTGGGAGGAGTTGGTTCCACTAAAATTGATGAAGCCGATAGAACATTGACAGCAGGAGAAGATGATGCTGGAGGAGTCTCTGGAGCTAGAACAGGGTTCTCCAGGCCTTCTGAATAATCTCTTAGATAAATTTTTCCAGACCTGGTACCAGTTAAGGCCTCTTCCTCGAATACAGGTTCAAAGGTTACCATATTGCAACTCTTTGCCTTGCTTTTGGAAGATTTCTTTTGACAAGATGAAGAGTTCGTCCAGCAACCCAAACCAACCCGAGATTGGTTATGTGAAAGGCATAGAGAAAGAGGTACAGGAGATCCTTTTTCATGATTCAAGCCATGAGCCTTTTGTAGATCATATCTCATCTTTGTCATTAATTTACGAGACTGTGGACTATATAGATGGAAAGCTGGTTGATATTTGGCTTTTGGCTTTGAAATTATTGTCTCAGAAGGGAAGAAAGAAAAAGGATCTACAGCAGAAGTAAAAGTGGTAGTTAAAGGTGGAGGACAATGTTCACCCAACGAAGTTATATGACATGACTTATATTTGGTTGCTTACTCAGACTTTGTGGATGAAGAAGGTGCTTCAAAGTCAGCCACCAAATCAGGATGAATCCATATAATCTCCCTCTTATCAGTAGACAGAGGAGCAAGACCATCAGTTCGGGCAGGTGGGAGATTAACAATCTCCAAAGTGGTTTTCGGGATGGGAATGATGCCGTCATGCACAAGATGAGCAGGAAAATTGCCAAACTGTTGAGAGACAACATTAGTTGTTACAGTCTTTTCGTCTTGTTAGAGAGTAATTATGCTAGAATTAACCATCTCCGGGATCTTGCCTTTAAGCACATAGCAAGCTCGAGTCGGATGTCCGATAAATCTGTAGTAAACACAATATTTGGGGTGGTTAGTTTTACCTACTTCATCTGGCCATTTTGCCTCTGGCAGCTAAAGTTTATTGCTCTTGATCAAATAGTCAAAGATGCTCATGACATCATTTTCATCAAAAGAATATTCTTCTTTCAGACATGGTGTCTTCTGTGGTGGTGTCGTTGGAGTAGGTGTTGATTGACATATGTTCACGACTAGAGTTTCTTTGCCTTTGACATTGATAGCCAAAGATTACGGCCACTATTTTAGATGTAGCATGTTTATCTTTGTCAAGATTAGGCATCTGAATACCTAATTGTTTGAACTTGTCAGCACTTTCTTCTGCCGCTTTAGCATTCATTATGAATGAAGGCCAATCCTGGAACTGTGTCGATCCGGTCCCCATGCTGATTATAGGCAACAAGTTTAATTTGCAAGTGTATATAGTCAGAGCAACTGGAGTTCCAAGAGGCATTTTGAGTACCGTACGGCGGAATCGTTCAATGAACCTTTTAGTTGTTTCATTGTGTCACTGTTTAATTTTAATAAGAGCAGACATAGTCATGTCATTTGTTCCCTCATAAAATTGTTCCAGTAACATTTGTTTGAATCCAGAGAAAGAGGTTATACAACCATCTGGCAAACTATGGTACCAATCGTAAGCTGTACCTGCTAAACATCCAACAAACACTCTAGTGAGTAGAGTATCATTTGGCTGGAGTTGATCAGTTATTACCTCAAAGTGATTGAGGTATTGACTTGGTGATGTGCTGCCATTAAACAACATAATAGTAGGGGGTTTATACTTGGGGAAAATTGGACTTCCTTCTATTCTATGGGATAAGGCTGCTTAATCCCAAGCTTCTGCAAGCTGTCTTTCTATTTGAAAGCTTCAAATTGGGTACGTAAAAGTTTTACGGCCTTATTGGTATCTTTCGTTGATTGTGGACAGTGGATTACTTTGATATATTAGGAGGGGGTACTGCATGATAAGTACCAAGCCCAGCACCAGATTGGCTTGGAATAGCCTGTGCAGGCATGGAAGCGGTGTGAGAAGACTGTACCCCCAGATCAATATTGATGGGAGTTGGTGTTGTTACAGGTTCTTGAGTCGAAACCAAATTCACAACCGTTGGAACCGTATGTTGTGCCATAATCACAGCAAGCATGCTTGTCATCATCTCAGCCATGTTCTTCAAACTAGCATCCAAAGTAGCAATTCTCTGCTCTTGATTGTTAGAACTGGAAGCATCTTGATCTTCTGTGGCGACATAAGCAGTCACTTTTCTAACCATTGAAGACGAGCTAGTGGAAAAGATGGCCCTTTCGAAACTTTCACTATCAGCATCAAAGTCATATAAGTAATCACCCCCAGAATAAGTGTCACCCTCATTTCCCGTATTTCCCGTATTTTGTATTTATACTCGTATCTGGATTTTGGCATGTATTTTTATTTTTCTCAACTTGTGGAATTTCGGTATTTCTCGTATTTTAGGTTTTTGGCATGGCTCGGTTTTAATTGGATTGGGTTGGTTTGGTTTGGTTTAATGTGTATTGGAACACCTTAGCCTATACTCCACCCTTAACACACCACATCCCACCCTCTTTAAAACCCCACCAACTTTTTCTTTCTCCTCATAAACCTCTATTAATTTCTTCTTCTCCTTCCTCTACACAACACTCTTCTCCTTCCTCTACACAACACCCACCCATAGGCAAGTGCACCTTGCCACCACATGAAAACCCTCTTTTATTTGTCCATTTGCTAGATTAGGACATGGTGATCAACATTAGAACTTGGTATTTTGTGAATTGGAGTCTCCATTGTTCTAGATCTAAGTTTTCCCTATTTTCGGTTTTGCATGGTTTTGATCTATTTAGGTTGGATTTTTATGGGTTTTGATGTTTCCATGTGGAAGAGAGTTCAATTCCACCCTGGTTGGAGCTTTAGAAATCCGGATTTGGAGTTCGGATGGCCAAGTTGTGATGCTTTGAAGTTTTGGGAGCCATGGGAGCTTCTTCTCAGCCATGGTGAAGAAGTCCATTTCCCCTGCGTGCGTGTTTTTACGCGTACGCAGCTCTCCTGCGTGCGTGACTTTTTGCGTACGCAGCTCTCCTGTGTGCGTGTTTTTACGCGTACGCAGCTCTCCTGCGTGCGTGACTTTTCGCGTACGCAGCTCTCCTGTGTGCGTGTTTTTATGCGTACGCAGCACTCCTGCGTGCGTAACTTTTTGCATACGCAGCTCTCCTGCGTGCGTGACTTTTCGCGTACGCAGCTCTCCTGCGTGCGTGTCATTTCGCGTACGCAGCTCTCCTACGTGCGTGTCTTTTCGCGTACGCAGCGCTCTTGCGTGCGTGCTTTTGTGCGTACGTAGCTCTCCTGCGTACGTACTTTAGCTCTCCTGTGTGCGTGCTTTTGTGCGTACGCTGTGTGTGCCCTTGTGCGTACGCTGTACCCTGAACCCCTTGCTTAACCTATTGGCTCTAGGAGTATTGGTTTTATTTCTCGACTTGGTTTCTTTGTTTGTGGATTGAGTTTTCCTGAGATCTGTTCAACACAGCACGACTGTCTTGACCCAAAATGGCCTAACACGGTTTTCAAGTAATTGTTTATGACTAGTACGGTTCTCGGGATTTTCTGTGGATTATGATTCTGGTATTCTCTGATCTCCTTGCTAGTAACCCAGTAGGGTGCACACCTAACTTGTAACTTGTATTTAATCCTTGTGACTTGATAACTTGATAGTGGCCCGTGGCGGCGCACTCCTGACTTGTAGCATGACTTGATAACTTAATGCTGTTGCGACGGCTAACTTAACTTGACCTGCCTTGCCACCGTGGGTAGTTCTTTCTTGCTTGCTTGTTAAATTCACTTGTCCTGTCTTGCATCATGTCTAGGATGGGACCCCTGAGTACCACGGTCAGGGGTACCTACTAAAATGGATTAAGGTTAATAACTAGAATAACTCAGTAGTCATGAAGAGATGACACAGCTACAGGCAATCCCGTTACCTGGGCGCTCTTGGGATCTGTAGCCTGCCGTCGAGTAGGGCATATTTCCAGCATACCGTCGCGTGTTGCACCCTCTAAGTCACCTAAGGGTACATTTGTCTCCCGGGCGATGTACCCACCAGAATTTAACCCCTAATTTTCGACCTGGGTAACCTGGATGGTCTGCAGGGCTTGTGGCTGTGGAATCATCTCACTGCATCTTGTTAGTAATTAGGTCTGTGATAACCCTAGTTAGTTAAAGTAGTAAGCCGTAGTATCTGTTTGGCCGTGATTGATTGAATGAGGTATAACCAGTCTAGTCATGTCTTGATCCAGTACAAGATTGCTTCCTGTCTTAATTTCTTACATTATTATCTTGTCGATAAATGGTGGGAAACCAAGTTCTGTTCAGATGAAGGGTTACAACCCCGGTCCTTGTTTGGTTTACGGGTTGTAACCTGGCTATCGAAATAGTTCCATGGTTATCTCGTCGTATATCATCCTGACATGTTTTTCATAAATTCTAGTGTTAATATTAGTTTTCTTGTGCTAATTGCTGGCTTTTGTTCTTATTTAGTGGCCCCCTTGTGGCACTTGCTTTTTCTGGGGTTGACCCAGCTGGTTTTGTGTGGCCAGATTTTGGAGCAGCTCCCGAGGATCTACCAAGCTTCCAGCCCAATGGTGACAACTAGACGGAACCCGGGCCAAGTGTGGGTTTTCCTTTTTGTCTTGCCCACTTTATTGTAAAACTATTTTTTTGAGGCATTTAGCCGACGAGCACCTGTTAGCTCGATGCACTTTTACTTACTGTCTGCTTACGGGCCGTAAATATGATTAACAAATCCTAGGATTGATCATGTACGACTAAACTCTTGCTAGTCCTAACATTTTGTAACGACTAGCTTCATGATCAGCTGAATATGTAATATTTGGAACGCCTTATTATTGTATATTTAATGATCATACGTCTTGCGACCTTACTTACTTGCTTGTGATTGAGACATTAGGCTTGTTCACGACCCTAAGAGACTGTTGGCTTGTAGTAAACCCTCATATATCTAGACAGCCGTGACCGTATATCGAGGTGGTTTCCATTTCAATATACGTAGCTGGCTATGTCTGCCCCCGCTCTCCAGTATTCTGGTTCTGGGGCGTGACAATAAGTAATAGGGATGTCCTGTTGACTAAGAGAATCTTGATTGGAATCAAGAAGGTTCCTTTGACTGATCGTTTCTTGGTCGGAAGGAAGATTCCTTTGACCGATTGTTTCTTGGTCAGAAGAAAGATTCCTTTGACCGATTGTGTCTCGGCTTCTTGATCTAGTACACTGGTATACTCCTTCGTCGGATTCATGAATCCGATATAAGTATTGTTGACTGAAATTGCGGGATGCATTTCGTTTCGGGCGTTTTCTACCCCAGTGCTTCGAGATGCCATATCGACAGAAGCGTAGAGTGGTTCATCTTCATCCACTAGGATAGGTTCAGGAGTCTGAACATAGTTCAAACGGTCAAAGACAGACCGCTTGGCTGACTGACAGCAGCATTTTATGACAACTTCATAGTGGTGATTGCAATGATGTTCTTGCTGTTGGACCACTACTGGACGGGATGGCTTTGCAACCTTCTGCTTCTGTATCAAGAGTTCACGGAGATCACTAACAGGACGAGAAAAAGTTGCAGGAATATAGTCCTTGACGATATTCGGAACATGATTCATATTCTTGAGGTGTCCCGTACCTTGAGTGTACAAAGACGTGCTAAGCTGATTAGCATAAGTCTCATGATTTTTCACCTCAAAATTCTTCCTCTGGCGCAAGTTAGCAACTGGAGCAGATTGCGCTTGATACAGCTTGTGTTTTCCCAAGGATGACCCTAATTAGCACCTGTTGATATAGGTGCGCAAGTCTGATAGGGGTGCTACTTGTGCATCTATTTGAGATACTAGTAGTTTGCCTTGTCGGGATCTTGAGATACGTAAGGTTGGTAGATCCTGCCTTGACCTCTTTGGAGTAGGCATAATACCCTTTTGCGTGGAAAGTTCATTCTGAATAGAACCCCTCTTCCTAACAGAGATTTGGTTGTCTCTGTTAAGGATAGTAGGATTTCTATCTGAATCCACTTTTGTGCTGATATACGCAAAAGTGCAACCAGCAGTATTTTCCACCCAGTCAGTGACTCGAGCAGAATGTGAAAATGCCAAAGAAAATTTTTCCTGACTTGATGACGAAGAGGGAACCACTAAACAGTGTTTCCCTTTACGTTACGCCAATGCAGAAATATGCGCAGGTTGTGCCAGAGCAGGAGCAGGCACAAGTTGCGCCAGGGAAGAAAAGGCCAAAGAGCGCCTTCCTTTGTTTTGTCTAGGAGAGGTACTGGATATATTTTTCTCCGAGTTCAGAACTGGATGAGCAGAGGGAGTAGCCAAAAGGCTCTTTCTCTTAGGTTGCACCAAGGTAGAAATGTGTGCAAGTTGTGCCACAGCAGGAACAGGCACAGGTTGCGCCAGGAAAGAAAAGGCCAAAGGGCGTATTTCTTTGTTTTGGACAGCAGTGTGTCGAGATGAAGTCTCCTTCGATTTCAGAATCGGAGAAGTGGAAGGGTTAGCCAAAAGACTGTTTCCCTTAGTTTGTGCCGCAGGTTGTGCCGTCGAGGACTTAAGATTCCAGACAGAGCTCGTCTTGCTCTTAGGAGTGGCAGTAGCACGCTTGGCACCCCCAGCATTGATCATAGCCTCATAGGCCATCTAGTCGTTTTGAACGACCAGGGTCTTCTGCGTCTTGCTGATCGACGCGGTATCACATTGAGTTGTCACTTTCTCGTCGGAGGAGATATTCGTCCCCAGCAGAGTCGCCATCTTGTTTGCGAAAAACAAAAAAGGTTTTGATTTCTACAAACTGAGAAAGAGTACAAAAAGTGTACAACTGATTTTTGGGGAAGTACAACTATAGGAATCTAATCAGAAGATGATCACTTTATTCCTTGGACAATATGATATTGAAGACCCGAACCTCTGGAGGATGCAACAGCACTTTAGCAGGAGATTATGATCATTCGTCATGCTTTGAGATTGATTTGAAACTTTATTTATAGAGTTCTTGAAATAACTGTTTAGCAGTTATTCTGGATTGCGCGCACTTCAGGTTGCATGCCTTCTGTTCACTTGCGCGAGCGGTTACACCAACTGTTGTGGACGCGTGGCATTGTTTGATTGAGATGCGCGTGGTCGTGGGCAGTACAGTGGACACGTTCTACGAAGTTAGTGGCTTGCGCGCCACATCACCTTTTTCTGCATACTGTTTGATCATCTTGTACGAGCTTCATCAGGTTGCACAAGGGCGCAATGTAGCAACTTGCGTGAACGGTTACACCAACTGTTGTGGACACGTGGTGGCATTATTTGAGTGAGATGCGCGTGGTCGTGAGCAATGTAGTGGACACACTCTACGAAGTTAGTGGCTTGTGCGCCACGTCACCCTGCTCTGGACGATCACATTGTGCGAGCTTCATCAGGTTGCGCAGAGGCACAACATAGCAACTTGCGCGTGAGTTCAACCTCCCGCAACCTGACACGTTGTGCATATTGCTAGCTGTCATTAAATCTTCCTGCAACGCCCCAGAACCAGAATACTGGAGAGCGGGGGCGTACATAGCCAGCTAAGTTTAATGAAATAGAATCCATCTCACTATACGGTCACGGCTGTCTAGATATATGAGGGTTTAACTACAAGCCATCAGTCTCTTAAGGTCATGAACAAGCCTAGTGTCTCAATCTCAAGCAAGTAATAACAGTAACAAGATGTAAGATCACCAAATATACAATAGTAAGGCGTCCCAAACATTACATATTCAGCTAATCATAAAGCTAGTCGTTACAAAATATGAGGACTAGCAAGAGTTTAGTCATACATGATCAACTCTAGGATCTGTCAATCATATTACAGCCCATAGGCAGACAATAATAAGGTATGCAATACGAGCTAACAGGTGCTCGTCGGCTAAACGCCTCAAAATAAGAATTTTATAATAGAGTGGGAGAGCCAAAAATAAACCCACTCGTTGCCCTGGTTACGCCTGGTGGTCACCATCGGGCTGGAAAGTCGGTAGATCCCAGAAAGAGCAAGTGCCATAAAGGAGACTTCACTTAGGAACTAAAACCAGCAATTAGCACAAGAGTAATAATTACATAATAAAAGACAGTAATTATGGAAAAGTATGATAGGTGATATACGATGAGATAACCATGGGACTATTCAGATCACCAGGTTACAACCCGTAAACCAAACATGGACCGGGGTTGTAACCCTTCATCTGAACGGAACTTGGTTTCTCACTATTTATCGGCAGGGTGAATATAAATAATCAGGTCATGTGACAATCTTGTACAGGATCAAGATAAGACTAGACTGAGTAGACTCCATCCAACATTCACGGCCAAGCAATAAGTACAGCTTGATACTTTAACTAACTAGGGTTATCACAAGCCTTAGTTACTAGCAATATGTAATGAGATGTTCCTCCAGCCACAAGCCCTACAGCTAATCCAGGTTATCCAGACGACTTGGATTCATTAAGCAGTTATCAAGAATGGTTAGGTGGCTTGGTGTACAACACATGATAGTGTGCATAGAACTTGTTTCATGAAGTGCCCCACATGATAGTGGGCTAAAAATGTGCCTTATTCGACGGCAGGCTACAAGTCCAACAATGGTGGCCGGGATAACGGGATCGCCTGTAACTGGAGAAATCTCTCATGACTACTGGATTATTCTAGTAATTAGCCTTAGTCGATTTCAGTAGGTACCCCTGACCGTGGTACTCAGGGGTCCCTGTCCTAGACATGATGAAAGACAAGACGGGTTCATTTGTACAAGCACAATCGTCCACGGTGTCCAGGCCATTCAATCTTGTCATGTTATGTTAGCCGTCGTAACAGCATATCGAGATATATCATGTCAGGTTTATCATGTCAAGTTTATCATGTCAAGTTCAATGTCAGGAGTGCACCACGACGGGCTACTATCATGTCATGTCATTGTCAAAAGTGTACCACAACGGGTCACCATCGTGTCAGAGAACAATTAATGTGGCACAAGCATACAAGTTGTAATTAAATATTAGTAGGAGCAAGGGCCGTGGACTCATGCGGCTCAGAAAAAATTGGGCCATATGCGGCCAACAAATAATAGGCCATATACGGCCAGCAAGTTGCATGCAAACAAATACAAGCAATTAAAGTTAATGCACGTGCATGCAAGCGGCCATGCAATTAGATTGCATATGTGGCCAGCAAGTGGATTGGGCTATATGCGGCTACAATAATTCATGCGGCCAATTGTTGTTCCCATATGCGGCCAGCAACTGTTCCCATATACGGCCAAGCTTTGTTCCCATATGCGGCCAAGCTTGTTGGCCCAATGATTACATCGTGTTTCTGAATGTGGCTAATTAGTTAAGTTTAACATAATGATGTCACTAATATTCATATACTCACTATCATGTTGCTACTTAAACTTAGCATTGTCCTAATTGTCCTATAATATATTGCTATGCTTGTATCGTACTGCAACATATTTTGCTGGCCTAACATGTATTTGTAGACATGCAGTAAGCATGATCAAACATTATCAAACCAGGACATAGGCAATAATGTATTAATGATGGACCAAAGACAGCGTCATACAAAGAGATTTCTTCGAACAGCCTAGCGACCTATCCGGGGCCTCGCATCGGGGGTTCCGCTGCCCGGTCAGCGGACAAGGAAAAAGACGTCTTCAGTTCTGCTCAGATATCAGAAGAAAGGCATCATCACAGGGCTCTTGGTTTTCCTACTTGTTCCAAGTCTGTAATCTTCAATTTATTGAGTCTAGGAGAATGTGCATGTTGAGTCGCACTGAGTCATCTCAACCCCTAGACATATCTCTCCAAGCTCTACCATACAAACAGACCAATTCCTGAACCAAGCCCAAGCTCCACAAAGCCCAAAAGCCCAATAGACCAATTCTGTCTTCTGGAGACAGAGTTCGGTCCGAACTCTGCCTCCACACAGAGTTCGGGCCAAACTCTGTCCCCTGATTTCCAGCACCCTGATTTTTAGGGCCTGCTTGCTACAAGCTGTCCAACGTTCAAAAATTTAAATTCTTGGGACAGAATTCTGGCCGAATTCTGCCTCCCCAGAGTAGTATAAATAGAGCTTGAATTCTTTCATTTTAAATCATCTCTTACCTTCAAATATTTAAGCTTTCTAAGCTCTACTACTCCAAGCCTCATTCTTCCATATCTCCTAAGCCACAACTCTCCTTAGCCCAAGGTGCTCAGTGCGATATCAGCTAGAAGTTGTGTGCAAGAGTGAAAGAAAAGTCACTTGGACAATTCCAAGTTTTGCCACCTGCGAATCTGTAAGAAGTTGGCGTGCTCTTCTGAGTAAAGGCACGTGGTTGTACACTATTTAACAAATAGTGGATTTCAATCCTGAGCTAGAGTTCTCAGGCCTGGACTAGTCCTCCACGAGGGAAACCAGGTTAAAATTGCTGTGTTTGCGTATGCTCTTCATATCTTTATTTACTTCCGCATTTCTCTCTGATTTATTTACTATCTTGATAGTTGTTTTGTGATTGTGATATAGAGTTATTTTTATTTGGTGATTATCGACACAAACTCTATTCACCCCCCCTCTAGAGTTGCCTACACGTTATTTCAAAGCTTTGTTCCCATATGCGGCCAGCTTGGTTCCCATATGCTGCCAAGCTTGTTCCCATATGCTGATGCATGCATTAAATGCTAAGGATGGCTAATACATGCAATACTAATGCTACATGCGGCCTGGTGCAACTAAATGCATTAAATGCTAATGCATTAGTTAATTAGTCAACAATTGACCATTCCATATGCGGCCAGGTAATGGCATTGGCCATATGCGGCCAAGGATTGTCCAATGGCCATATGCGGCCAGGAAACAAATTAAATACAAGCACAGTGCATATGCGGCTAAGCAATAATTTAATGGCCATGCTAACAGCAAATGCCATGCGGCCAAGCAAGTGATCGGCCATGCGTCCAATTCAAATAAATGGCCATGCGGCTCAGCACAAAATGTTGCATGCGGCCAAGAGTGCAATTAATGGCTCCCACAGAAAACATGTCCATGGAGAATACTATGGCCTCCATGCTCCACCAAACAACAATAGGAACCCAAATCCAAACTTCCGTAGGTCAAATCTGGGCAAAATGGAATTCTCTACATCATGGAACCATCAAATAGCAAAAATATGCAGGTTTGATAGATCAAAACTCCTGAAAACCGAAAATACCACAAAGCTAGATTTTTAAGAAATTAACCATGGAAATGAAAAATGCTAAGTACTAAAGTGGGTTAAAAACACATGAGAAAAACAATGGAACAATAAAAATGGACTTCCTCTATGAAATAAGATACACTTGCCTAAGCACTCCCTCTCTCTCTCAGGTTGGTGGAGAAGTAATGGTGGAAAAGAAGAAGAATAAATGAGGAGAAAGAAAAGAGTGGGAGTTAATAAATGGTGATGGTAGGTAGGTGGGTTGGTTCACAACAAAACCGAACCAAGCCAACCCAAACAAGCCGAACCAAGCTAGGAGACATACAATACGAATTAAAATACGTACACGTATACCGAAATACGTAATACGAACCATGGGCATTACATTTTCTAAATCTCATCGAGCGCCGTGTTGCACGGAATTTGAACGGATTTTCCTTGATATACGTGTTGTCAGTTGTCAGGCAATGATGATACCGTTACAGCTTCTCGAGGAGATGCGCCACGTGGCTCTCGCGCAACCTGAGGTTGGCGCAACCTGAGATAGGTGCAACCTGATATGGCACAACCTATTGATATGATGTATCTTGATGAGATGACTTCTGGATTAGTAGCATAGCTTAATTTTTAGCCTCTACAAATATACCACTAAAAAAAGTTTTGTCCTAAAACTTAAGAACAAGGGCCTGACCTTTGTCGACAAAAAGTGAAGGATACTTCTACTTCATTTTTGCCTCTAGTTCCCACATCAACTCCTCAAGTGAATGGTTGCGCCAGAGTACGTAAACCAAGGACATCGGTCAGCTCCGCATGATCTTTTCTTTACGGTCCAAAATTTGTACGGGCTCCTCCGAGTTTGATAGATCGACGCGAAGCTCCAACTTTTCGAAGCTAACCACATAACTTAGATCATGTATGTACTTTCAGAGTTGGAAGACATGGATGATGTTGTGCACTTCAACCAGGGCAGAAGGTTGCGTAATCCGGTAAGCAACTGCCACCACTTTTTCGAGAATCTCGAAGGGGCCTACAAATCTCGAACTTAGGTTACCCTTTACTCCGAACCGTATGACGTCCCGCGTCGGCGTCACCTTCAGAAACACATAGTCCCCGGCCAAGAACTCTAACGGTCGCCGACGAATATCTGCATAACTTTTCTGTCGACTCTGAACAATACGGAGCCTATCTTGAATCATGCGGACCTTCTCAACGGCTTGTTCGACTAGTTCTGGCCTGAGCACCTGCCGCTCCCTGACTTTGAGCCAGCAAATCGGAGATCAGCACTTTCTCCCGTAAAGTGCCTCGTAGGGAGCCACCTGGATGCTTGATTGATAACTGCTATTGTACGCAAACTCCGCAAGCGACAAGTGTATATCCCAACTAGTCTTTAAATCTATTGTACACAAACATAACATATCTTCTAGGATCTGATTCATCCTTTCCGTCTGGCCTCGATTTACGGGTGGTACACGGAGATAAGGTTCAGCTTAGTGTCCATCACCGCTTGCAGACTCGTCCAGAAACGTGATAAGAATCACCCATCTTTGTCCAAAATGATTATGGCAAGTATCCCGTGGAGTCGCGTATTCTAATCGATATAGATCTAAGCTAACCGATCGACGCTCCATGATACTTTGATAGCGATAAAATGAGCGAATTTGGTCAATCGATCGGTCAATCGATCGACAATAACCCAAATCGCATCATTTTTCCACGGCATCTTTGGAAGGCCCACGATAAAATCCATGGAGATGTCATTCCACTTATATACTGGAATGTCGAGGTTCTGTATCTCCCCACCTAGTCTTTGGTGCTCGGCTTTTACCTGCTGACAGGATATGCACTGTGACACAAAAGTTGCCACGTCTTTCTTCATACCGTGCCTCCAAAAGGTCATGTGCAAATCTTTATACATCTTGGTGCTTCCAGAATGTAACAAGTACTTCGCATAGTGGGCCTCCGTCAGAATTTCTTTTCTAAGTTTGGCATGGTTCGGCACGTATATTGTCCCCTTCATCCGTGTCATTTCGTCCTCATCTACCACAAAGTCGACCGCCTTCCCTGTCGAAATTAGCTCGCACAACTTCTTCAGGAATGGATCTTCCTCGTGTGCGGCCTTTATCTTGTTGTGTAAGCTCGACTCAAGGTGCAATCGGGCCAATTGTGCTCCACGATATCGAATTCGAAGTTCGATGTCCATTTCTGTCAAGTCTCACTATATATCACGGTTGATAGCCAGGCACCCTGCGAACATTCTGCTCAGAGCATCCGCTATGAAGTTTCCCTTATCCGGCGTGTTCTTGATAGTCAGATCATTGTCTTTGATGAGTTTGAGCCAACATCGCTGCCATAAGTTCAAGTCACATTGGGTAAAAATATATTTCAGGCTTTTATGGTCTGTGTAGATGCTGCAAGCCATACCATAAAGATAGTGCCGCCATAGCTTCAATGCAAACACAATCACCGCTAGCTCAAGATCATACGTAGGGTAATTCTTCTCATGTTGCTTCAATTGTCTCGAGCAAATGAAATCACCTTATCCCTTTGCATGAGCATGCATTCCAAGCCAGTTCGTGATGCATCGCCAAATATTTGAAACCCTTCTGGTCTGTCTGAAAGTGCAAGGATTGGAGCTGAGATGAGCCATTTCTTTAAATCCTGAAAGCTAGATTCACAGTCGTCGTTCCACTCGAATGCGACTCCCTTCTGGGTGAGGCGAGTCAGAGGCGATGCAATCTTGTCAAAGTCTTTCATAAATATTCGGTAGTAGCCTACCAAGCCGAGAAAACTTCGAATGTCGCCTGCCGAGGTAGGACGCTTCCACTCAACTATCGCTTCAATTTTTTTTCTACCGTGATGCCTTCAGCTGAAATAATATGCCTAAAGAACGTCACACTGCTCATCCAGAACTCGTATTTACTTAACTTGGCATAAATTTGATGTTCACGCAGAGTCTGTAGCACCGTCTTCAAGTGCTTCACATGCTCGTCCTTGCTTTTCGAATATATGAGAATGTCGTCGATGAATGCGACAAAAAATTTGTCTATGAACGGTCGGAACACCCGGTTCATCAGATCCATGAAAGCGGCATGAGCATTTGTCAAGCCGAAGGGCATGACTAGAAATTCGTAGTAACCATATCGAGTTCGGAAAGCAAACTTCGGCACGTCCTCGGACTTGATCTTCAATTTATGGTAGCATGAGCTAAGATCAATCTTTAAAAATATCGTTGCCCCTTGCAACTGGTCAAACAAATCGTCTATCCTTGGTAACGGGTACTTGTTTCGTACCGTGGCTTTGTTAAGTTTTCGATAGTCGATGCACAGCCGCATCGATCCATACTTCTTCCTTACAAACAATACTGGAGCACTCCACGGGGAGACACTAGGGCAAATATATCCACGATCTAGCAACTCTTGTAGTTGTGCTTTCAGTTCCTTCAGCTCTGCTGGCGTCATTCGATAGGGTGCTTTGGATATCGGTCGAGTGTTCGAAAAGGTGTCAATGCTTACTATCTCTCGATCCGACGACATCCCTAACAACTCGTCTGGGAACACATCAAGAAATTCTACCACGACTTTAGTCTGTGTCGTGCCTGCAATCTCCATTCTCGTGTCTCGAACTGATGCTAGGTACCCGCCGCAACAAGAATGCAACATACGCCTTGCCAAAATTGTCGATATCAACATTCGAGGATTATATCGTACTCCTTGATGTCGATGATGACAACTTTCAAGGATATATTTTTTCCTCCGATGCAGATGTAACCATCCCTACAAATTTTAGTGGCAGGCATATCTACTCCCGACGGAGTACTAACGCTAAGATTCATATATAATAATTATATGGATAATTTATTCTCTTCTACAAAGTCGGCAAATATGAAACTATGCGTAGCACCCGAATTGAACAGTACTCTAGTCGACATATTTTTATAGAGTAATATACCGGTCACATCTGTGTCGGACGCAAACGCTTCATCCTGAGTCAGTACATATACTAGGCCTTGCGCCTCGGGCAATTTTATGGGTTCACGGGCACTGTGTTTGTGCTATGGGCGGGAGGCGCCCTGTTTTGATTTTGGACGTTCCTTGGTGGATATTGGCTCACCCTCCCCATTCGACAATCTTCCGCCTTGTGCCTAGCTGGCCACACTTGAAGCATTCCCCTTGGCAATCGACCGCCAGATGTCCCATCTTGCCACATCGATGGCACCGTACTCCGGGGTGAGGCCCCCGATACTCGAACGTCTTCTGGAGCTTTAGCACACCAGATCCTCCCGTGTCGTGAGGACGCTTATTGAAGTTGTTACGGACGCCTGACCTGGTCATTTGTGAAGCTCGACCAAATATTTGCTCGCTATCAAGGGCGACATTGTATGACTCTCTGTAGGTCTGACATCTTTGGTTCATGACATCTCGACGCAAATCATCATTCTGGCCTTATTGAAAGCGCTCGTACCACGCTTCCTTGTTCGGCAGGAAGTCCCCTGCAAACTTCGCAAATTTTGCGAACTTCGTATCGTAATCTTCGACTGACATATTTTCCTGCTTCAAGGACATGAATTCGTCTTCCTTCTGTCGACGAATGGCACAGGAAATGTACTGCTCGAGGAAGGCCAGTTTGAACGTCTCCCACGAGATTTTGGCATTGGGGTTGGCTTCGTAGAGCTCCTGTTTCTTCGCCTCCTACTAGTCGTAGGCCCTCAACTTTAGCTGCAAGGATGCACACCCAACTCTCTTGGACCCCTTGATGTTAAGGAGATTGAACATGCCCTCAATCTTTACTATCCATCCCATGACTTTGTCAGGCTCTGCTCGGCCGTTAAAGTCAGACGGGTTCATATTCTTCAATTCGGTCGCCTTGAACAGAGAAGAGGAAGACATATGCTTCGTCGTTACTGGTTGCACTTCTTTTTCTGATACGGCGGTCGTCGAATTCTGTTGCGTCGATATAGTGCTTACGATCCGGGTCAGTACCTCCATCTGCTTTTGTTGGGCACTGATTTAGGCCTGGATCTGTGCTTGTAGCTGTCGTTACTGCATCTTTGGCTGGCGCTGTTGTACTTCCATGAGGCACAATAATTGTACTATGACGGATTCGCTAGGTGTCACATCTTCAGTGCTATCCGTGCTAATCAACGTGGCATTGACAGCGGAACACCCACTCTCTTCGGCATTCCTACAAAATTGAGCAAACCCGTTAGTATTCTTAAAATATCTACGAACTTATCTGTATTGAACGATTATTTCATGTCGTATATGTCGAAAAGCATAATTTTGAAAAATCACAACATCATCTAAAAGAAAATGTTTTTGAAAGGTCCAAGGTGTGAATCGTGCTCTGATACCAACTTGTCACACCCCGACTCGCCAAATCGGTCGTCCTCGCCTTGACTTGAGATAAAATCGATTCCCACGATTTGGGACGTGATGTCGTACAAGTCTTTATTAGACTTGTACAAGACAAGAACATGCACGTAAAAATTCTTTTGAGATGACGAGTTGAAATTAAACAGTGCAGAATGTTGAAGATGTAGAAAAGGAAGAAATTTAGCTTTTCATTCATAAAACTTGCAAAGTATGTGCAAGGTCATTTTTACATTACATATGATGTTGCGGCTACACCTTTGGAAACACAAAAGAAAAACTCTCGACAAGCTGTCATGAAATAATTCTTGTCATTCTATACATTCATGTCCCTTTATACATTTGAACAAAAGCCTTTGATCTAAATTGGGTTTCAAAATACTTCAAAATAGTATAGCTTCGGGCCGCCTCTTGTTCTTCAGCTTCAGTCTAGTCTCGAGCTTCCGCAACGTGCTCGTCACCTGGGGAATTGGGGGTTAGCACACTTGCTAACGGATGGTACGAACCCACTCGTCTAAACCGACACTGCTTATTAAGGATTCTAGCATACAAAGTGATCTTTTTATTTAGAATTATATGATTTGCAGTCCATATCGAAGGCACATTTTAAACAGTAAATAACATAACGAATCTCAACTTATCTTACCACGGTCATGCTCCTTTTCTGCACAAAATAGATATAATACTTACCACCTGCACAAGACAATAGGTGAGCATGCAATCTATCTTATATGCGGTCATTGGTGATATCGACACCATGAAGGATGATATTGCGATGCGCCCTACCAGTTCAGGTTGCGAGCCTAACTGGAGGTCTCGTAATGCCTCGCGCCGAAGCACGATTCCATAATTTTCTCCTAGGCCGATTCGATCCCAGCGTCCCGGGTACTGTTTCGAGGAAAGCTTACCTTGTGCACAAGTCATCCATAACCATGCAAAATATGAACAATTTAATATGTATGAAGTAAATTGCATAGTGCAGACATTATTAAACCACATAATCATTTCTACTCGTACAAGAGTTCTTTTTTCCGAAGCCATACGTTCTGATTTACCATCCGGTAGGCACCAAATTCTTCAAGACGTAATATACCGCAACCAATGTTTAGTCATTATGTTTTGCAGAACATGAATAAATTTTATCTCTTTTCTAAAACTTTATTTTTTTTCTCTTTTGGTGTGAAACTTATAAATTCGGAGTTAATTTCGCTAAGTTGATACAATTTTTCAAGTTCTTGATCTTAGTGGCAAAGCATACATCCGGTTAGCATCATCGATTTAAACGTTGAACTTTAAGAATTTGTTGACATGAAGGAGTAGAAAAGAAGGGGCCGAAGAACCACCCACCTAAAGAGATTGCACCGAGAGTAGGAGATTGCTTCGCGACGGTCAAGCGTCAGTTACACGAACTCCTGCAATGACACGAGCATCGAATTAGAATCCCTCCTTCAATCCTTCCTTCGAAATTTCCAAAGACGTATTTAGAAATCGACGCGAAAGCACACTTATCAAACCCAAGCAATAAATCATTCAGAAAGCCAAGAAAACTAACAAAACCAACAGCAGACCGGTTGTGTAGCTCTCTTTAGAGTTTATTCGCCAAGACACAGTCCACTGCATCTAGGACTTATTCCAGCAGTAGCCGATCCATTAGTTGGAACGGTACTCGTATCATTTGTCCAAATTGATTTTATTGATGCCATGGTTTTCGTATACCAAACTCGTCGCTGAGTCAGACTAGTCATCTGTGTTCCCGACCATGTCTGACTTGCCACGAGCCTATTACATAATGCTTCATCCAACGGGAGCGGGACAGTACACCCACCAATTGGCCGACGAGCTCAAAGTATTCTCAAATTGTTCCACAGTTGGTGACCACCGGCCACAGTGGATCGGGCTGGGCATCGATGGATCATTGGCCCCCACAGACGTGTTCTCCGTACCAGCTTCTCCATCGGAGAAGCCAGTGAGCCCTGCGACAAACCAAGCTTCTAGTGGAGCAATTGGTTAGATCCGACCGATCTCGGATCTCGCCTATACTCGATGACTCACTTCTTTCCGATGGTTGATCGAGATCGACGAGATCTGCGAGTTCTTGGAGTCGATCGGTTGAGCTTCACGTATAATAGCACTTCGTCTTCTCCGATTGATCTTCGTCGAGGTGAGCCCTTGAACTTGAACCTTTGCAGTTTACTTCAACCTTTATGCCTCGTTTGGTTCGTGGAAAGGAAATAAAAGGAAATCAATTCCTTGTTCATTTTCTTTCCTTTGGAAAATTATAATTTCATCCATTTTTTTCCGTTTGAAAAATCCCAAAAAATTAGGAGGGAAAATAAATACCTATAGTAGGAAAGTGAATCCCTAGGTGGATGAGGGAACCACTTTCTCCCCAATTTTTTTCTTGGAAATTAGTTTTCTTTTCTAAATATTTTTTTTTGACATTCAAATATAGAAAATAAATTACTTACCTTTCCTAATGCTACGATTCCGTGAACCGAACATGGCCACTGATAAATAAAACTGGACTTCACCTAAGCATTGGGTCTCGTCAGTAGAGGTAAGTAAAGGAGGAAATATACATTAGCTTTAGGCTTTTGACCTCAAGAGAGGGAAAATAAATTTGTTTGTAAATATTTAAACCTTTGGGCCATGATGTACATTAACTGAATTTATATTCTATGAGGTCCGAACGATATAGTTGGGCCTTTTAGCCTTGAGTAATAAGTTAGTTTATTTTTATTTATTTTTTTGGTAATGCTAGAAACAAATGGAAGGACTAGTTGAATTATGGGCTTCTAGCAAGCATAAATTGGGAATTAACTCCTTGGATTGTATATATTAATAAACAACCTTGGACTTGTAGTAGATGATAGAAATAGGAAATGATGAGATGACTAGAAAACCTCATTTACGGATTCAGTATTATGAATAGGCACAACGTCAGCTAATTGGACTTGAGACGAGTACATCTTACTTATGTTTCTCAATACATTATAAATGCTTATTTCCAGTTCCATATTACAACACGACTCTAACATGGACTTGTACTAATTCTGATTTGCGTCCTGGTGATTTCATTTCATCATATACATGTTATCGAGTCCTATTGGTCGTATTCACGTGAATCATGAAAAATGTCAAGTAGATATGTGGTGATGCACCCTACTGTTGATAGTCATCTTCGGATGTGCCTTATTCCCAAGTCAGCCATGTATCGAAATGATTTTTTTAGCACGCACAGATTCTGATTGTGATCATTCTTGCTTCATCATTGTTCTTATGATTTCTCGTGTTGCAGGTTTCATGGCAGTTTACGGTATTGCACTACTTGGTTTCATTTATTGTATTTATTTATATCTTTATTTTGTATTGAGGGATATTTTTGTATTGTTGTACGTTGGTCAATTCTGACTGGATAGTTGACATACTAGGTTATAGAGAGAGCATTGGACGATGAATGACGGATTCTAGAAGATATAGAAGATTAAGATATACTTACTTTTGTAGCATATATATCACATGTATAACTGAGTGGTTTTTTATTTTACCGGATTTGTCTCCGGAGTGTAAATATTTATAATGTAGTAAAAAGAATGATAGTGGACTGTGGTGATTGTGATTGGGTTGCTTGCTCGTATTCTAGTGAAATATACAAGAGTCTTGTTCACAACTAGGCTAAATGCATGAAAAGAAAGAGAGTTGAAACGTTGTTTGTAATAAACAAGAAGCTCGTTCATAGCTGGGCCGTGCTGAAATTCGGACCCGAATGTAGGTATTGGGGTGCTTATTGCACTCTAGCAACCTGATATTTTAATATTTTTAAATAACAATTTTTTTGTCAATATTGAAATATATTTTAGAAGTAAATCATCACAATCATAAGAACCACGCAAGCTAGTATTATCTACGACTCGATTCTGGAACTGGTACTCGTATCCATAAGCTTTTTTTTGCTTACGAGAGGGTTCTCCACCAATGTCGGTAGGCCATATTACCGAGTGATGCATCCTTAAACAAAATATAAGCACAACACACTTTCATAATTAATTAAATTTTATAAACTATTATTTAATTATTTATCATGATCCGTATTTGTTACTGGTTGAGACAACTTGGCCGCGTTGTGTTTGGAACCTGGAATTACAACTAGAAATCATAGCGCATGATCTTTCAAATTCATTGCCTCTACTACGACTCCAACGTGCTAGCTCCTCAAAAGTTATCTATTTCAGCCCCAAATGTTGTAAAACATGATCATCGGGATGGAATATGATATTTTCGTGGTGCATAACATAGTACATATGGATACTAAAATTGTAGGTGGTCGTCTGTATCTCAGGAGCATTGTGATCAGCATGTAGGGTAACCACATAACCTATTTGATGTCAAAAAAATAAGAAATACTAATTTAAGAGTGTATTTAAGTAAGCAAATAATTAAATTTTTTACCTTCATGTGCTGAAGCATGTCAAATTGGTAGCGACACATTTAGGTCACGAGTGAATAGAGTGTACCAGTTCTACTACATCTGGCATCCACCGTACAGCTACTAGGAAGACACGTGTGTTAGGACTAAAACAGGACATTGGCCTATTAATAGAGATATACTCGTAGGACCACACTTACCAGAAATAACATGGTAAGTCTACATGCTAAAACTGTTACAGTATTGACAAAATTTACTTCGTTCATACCTGTAGTAGTGTCATGCATCCGCAAATATTTTTCAAAATTTGATCCAATGATACTACACTCACGTACAAATTTTGACATGAATTTATATAAATATGCTGGGGTTGCTAGCCACAAGCATGTTGTGAAGGCTCTTCCAAATTATCCAAAAAATTATAGTAGACGCATACTTAAAGTATTTCTCGATGCGCCGGAAAATAGAAATGCACTACGTGTCGCTACTTATAATTGTATAGCTATATCTAAAATATTCAGATTTTTGTTATTGCTAGATATGTGATATATAATCGTTTAACTAGCACAATTAAAATTAGTAAAATATACTTGTCCAGAATATACCAAACTAGATATGTGGGTTTGGCGTTTCTGGATAATAACGTTGTTGTAGGTCCACTTGGAATACGTTCGTCATTTTGGCCAACCATTTGTAAAACAACAATCATCAAAATTATTTAGATTACGGTTAGGGGATTAGGGGGTTAGGTTTAGGAGTATGGTTAGGGGGTTAGGTTAGCATTTAGTTAAACAACTAATTTAATTAAATAAATAAATGACTAATTTAATTAGGGTTCAAATTTTTTAAATTAGGATTACAGTTAGGGTTATGGTTATATTGTTAGGGTAATAATGGTTATATTCAGTTAGTTAAACAACTAATTTAATTAAACAAATAAATAATACTTTAATTAGAATTACGATTACGATTTCGGTTATATGGTTAGGGTTATATAGAACTAGAGTTTAGTTAAACAACTAATTAGGGTTTATACTGCATGTTAAATAATATTATGTGTTATATAACATGACAACTGAGATGACCTAAAAAATTAATTATCTGTTGTAAGGCAAAAACTCAAACACACGGAGACGAAGCTTTCTCGTATATTATCAACCACACAAGTGCATCTTACAAGCTATCCCAACCTCTCTTTATATAGGGAGAGAGGTTGGGGGTTATGAAGAAATGAAAGGCCAAAGGTCTTTTGTATGTTACAAGGAGATGAAATGAAGGGCCATATGAGTTACAACACTCCCCCTTGGCTCTCCAGAAATTCTGCTTGTAAACATCTCTGAGTTTCTTCGTCTATCTGTAGCTTGCATCTTCAAGTTTGACCATCTACTTGTGCCTCGTCAAAACCTTGCCAAAGAAAACCCAGTGGACAAAAAACTTTGGTCGAAGGACAAAAGAGTACACACAGGTCAGTGTGATGGGGGTAAACTAACCATTGCAAAGGTGCCTCGTCAAAACCTTGTCAGGGAAAACCCAGTGGGAAAAACCACTGATCGAAGGACAAAAGAGTACACGATGGTTTAGAAGTATACAACTGGATACTCCCCCTGATTATAATAATCCTTAGTGAATAAGAGATTTGAACTGTGTCTCGTTAAAAACCTTGCCAAAGAAAACCCAGTGGGAAAAACTTTGGTCGAAGAAAAAAAGAGTACACAAGCATACATCAGGATGCTTCACTTTTCACTCGCACTCGACAGGGTGCGGGATATACGCACAACAGGGCATTTTGGAGGCGCTCCCCCTCATATGCACACAACAGATTGCAGGAAACATGTTTCACTTAGGCTAGCTCTGAAAGCTTCCTAAGTCCAATCGCTCTGACATGTTTCTGAAACGAGTGTTTTGGCAGTGACTTGGGAAACAAGTCTGCACGGTTATTCTCCGATCCAATGTGTTGCACTTCAATCTTCTGAAGCACTTGTTGTTCATGTGTAAAGAACAACTTGGGCGATATGTGCTTGGTAGCATCCCCTTTGATGTAACCATGTTTCGCTTGATCAATAACAGCGGTATTGTCCTCATAGACGACAACAGGTTCATCTGGGTCATATGGAAGATCACATGTACTTCAAATATGGCCAATAACAGCTCGAAGCCATACACACTCTCTAGTCGCCTCATAGAGTACGAGTAGCTCAGAGTGGTTCGTTGAAGTAGCCACTAAGGTCTATTTGCGAGACCTCCAAGAAATTGCCGTATTCCCAATGGTAAAGACATAACCAGATTGGGAACGCCCCTTGTGCGGATCAGATAAGTATCCCGCATCGACGTAGCCAACAAGGGTCGCGTTGCTTCGAGTGCCAAGAGCGTTGGACTCACTCAAAACCATGTAGGGATAGAACAAGCCCAAGTCCGTAGTACCCTTAAGGTAGCAAAAAATGTCTTTTATGCCATTCCAATGGCGACGTGTTGGCGCGGTGCTGTGTCGAGCTAGATAATTCACAGCAAACGAGATGTCCGGTCTAGTACATTGGGCCAAGTACAATAAAGCGCCTATTGCACCCATATAAGAGCACTCAGGACTCAATATCTCTTCGTCGTCCTCCTTTGGACGAAATGGGTCCTTAGTAATGTCTAGAGAGCGGACGATCATGGGAGTAGCAGACGGCTTAACGTCAAAATGACTAAAGCTTCTTAACATCTTTTGGGTGTAGTTCGTTTGATGGACAAGAATTCCATCTTTACGGTGCTCGATCTGCAGGACGAGGCAAAACCGTGTCTTTCCAAGATCCTTCATCTCGAATTCCCTCTTCAGGATATCAGCAGTTTCTAACAAGTCTTTTTCGGTTCCTATGAGATTCATGTCATCTACATAGACCGCGATGATTGCGTATCCAGAAGTGGATTTCTTTATGAACATGCATGGGCAAAGTTCGTTATTAACGTATACCAAACCGATCAAGTATTCGCTTAGGCGGTTATACCACATTCGCCCGGATTGTTTCAATCCATATAGCGAACGCCTCAGTCTAAGCGAGAACGCGTTCCGTGATCGGGAACTACTTGATTCAGGCATCTTTAGTCCTTCAGGGACTCTCATGTATATCTCTGTGTCCAGATCCCCGTAGAGATAGGCTGTGACCACATCCATGAGCTGCATATTCAGTTTTTCGGAAACTACTAAACTGATTAAGTAGCGGAACGTTATGACGTCCATTACGGAAGAATACGTCTCCTCGTAATCAATTCCAGGGCGTTGTGAGAAGCCTTACGCCACAAGGCGAGCCTTGTATCGCACAATCTTATTTCTCTCATTACGCTTCCTTAGGAAAACCCATTTGTGACCAACTGGTTTAATATTGGGTGGTGTTGGAGCAACAGGTCCAAACACGCTTCTTTTCGCTAAGGAGTCTAGTTCAGCCTGGATTGCTTGTTTCCATTATGACCAGTCCGTTCGTCGTTGACACTCGGCAACACTACGAGGTTCCATGTCATCATTGTTCATAATGTCAGTGCCACTGAGTATATGAACACAACATCGATGACAGTTTCGTTTCGCTTCAAAATATCGTCTGAGCTAGCATACTCGACGGATATTTCAAGGTTATCGGCATGATTAGGAATAGGCGTTTCATCTGGAACGCGCTCTTCTAATACATCGTCGTGATCCTTAATGATCTCATGTGGCAAAATGCTTTTAACAAGATTTTTCCGCTTCCGGGGCAGAACATCTTTGGAACCAACCGGTCTTCCCTTCTTCTTGGGAATAGCGGCGGACTGGACGGCCGATGGCAGCGTCCTTTGCTCGACGGGTTCGACCGGAGCAACATGTTTCACAGGAACATGGCGTCTCTCAGGGACGTCTATCCTTGCAGGCACATTTGCAGCAGGTATAATTGATCTCGTGACTTTTGCTAGGTGGCTAAATGCGTCTGGCATTTGATTTGCAATATCTTGCAGACCTAGAATCCTCTGCACTTTCTTATCACTATGTGCAGAGGGGGGATCATGATGAGCAACAGCGGGCACATGCCACGCTAATTCACGTCGTTCCTCATCAACGTTAGCGTGCATTTCTCTCCCTAACGACGGGAAGATTGCCTCATCAAAGTCATAATCCGCGTGTCTCGCGGTAAAGAGAACGCCTGTCAAGGGCTCTAAATAGCGAATGATGGACGGGGAGTTATAACCGACATATATTCCCCGTCGCTTCTGATGTCCAAATTTTGAACGCCTTATCGGCTCAATTGGAACATTGACTAGGCACCCAAACACGCGTAAATGTGAGATGTCAGGCTCACATCCAGTAACCAGCTGGTACGCGGAAAGTGGTTGGGTGGCCATGGGCCTCAGACGGACCAAATTTGCAGCGTGCAAAATTACATAGCCCCATGCAGATAGTGGGAGTTTGGTGCGCATAACCAAGGTCCGCGCTATCACTTGCAGTCGCTTTATAAAAGCTTCTGCTAGGCCATTTTGGGTATGAACATACGCAACAGGATGTTCAAGATTTATTTCCAAAGTCATGCAATAGTCATCGAAAGTCTTCGATGTAAACTCCGCAGCATTATCAAGTCTAATAGACTTTATCGGATAATCCGGATGGTGAGCCCTTAACTTAATGATCTGGGCGAGGAGTTAGGAAATGCTGCATTTCGGGTGGACAACAACACTACGTGTGACCATCTAGTCGATGCATCAACCAAAATCATGAAGTATTTAAATGGTCCGCATGTTGGTTGGATTGGTCCACAAATATCTCCATGAATTCTCTCAAGGAATTGAGAAACTAATCTCGTAGGTTTCACATGGAGTGGCTTGAGATTCGTCTTCCCAATCGAGCAAGCTTGGCATAGGCTTTTCGGATTTATAACGAAATTCTTTCCTCCAAGGGGATGCCCATGTGATGCATTCATAGTGCGAAGCATCGTATTTTAACCTGGATGACCCAGCCGATCATGCCATAGCATAAAAGTCCTCTCATCAACTGGCGCTCGGCGAATGATGAGATTACTCTCGATGTTTTCTATCGTAGTGAGATACAAACCACTTGAAAGACATTTCAACTTCTCCAAGGTACGCTTTTGGCCGTACTGAGTGGAGGTAATAAAAAGATACTCGAAGCCATGTTCTCGAGCAGTTTCAACATGAAATCCGTTTTCTCGAATATCCTTAAAACTCAGTAAGGTACGACTGGACCTTGGAGAATATAAGGCCTCTGATACTTCAACGGGAGTACCATTGGACAACGAAAAACGGGCTTTGCCAAAACCTTGAACAAGGGTTGAGGGTCCCGAAATAGTTGTCACTGAGGTTACTTTAGGCGTATAGGAGATAAAGTATGATTTATCTCTCAAGATAGTGTGAGTCGTTCCACTATCAACCAGACAATCCACTGCCCCGTGGTCCATGCCTATAAGTAAAGAAAATTAAAGTTTGTCACACGTTTTGAGGAAAGTGCTCGAAATAGAACTTTAATTTATCGAGAAAACAGAAAATACAAATCATCAAAAGTTTCATGACTTAAATCAAATATAGAGAGAAAATGGAGATTCATTCTTCCATTTCTGCTACAAAATCGGGGGTCTCAAGATTTAGATTTTTGCACTCGTTGACCAGATTTGCTTCGGCCCGGCGCCCCTTGTGATAGTTATCAACTTCTTGGGGGGTCGCCCTGCAAGTCCGTTGCATATGACCATAAGCACCACATTTGTAGCAGAGAGTAGGCGCTTGGCCTTCCACTCTCGCTTTGGAACGACTAGCCCGTTGGTTCTTACCATGAGACTGCCTAGGAGTCAAAGGTCATTGGTTCTTGTTAGAACCTCGCTTTGGGTGGCGAGACTTAAACTCGCCTCTGTTCCTTGGCTGGGACGACTGGCCCTTGTCTCGTTTCCACCGTGGATTTGGTCCACGGAGAGCGTTTGCATCAGGCATTGGAATTGTCTTTGTTCCAGCAGGACGAGAATTGTTGTTTCTCATTAAAATGAGACTATTCTTCTCGTCTAGTAAAAGCTGGGTGATGAGCTCGGGAAACTTGGTGAACTTAGACTGACGGTATTGCTTCTGGAGCAAGTTGTCAGTGGAAGGAAATGTCGTGTATGTTTTCTCCAATAGATCACTGTCGGTTAATATCTCACCACAGTATTGGAGAAGTGATCGAATCCTGCAGACTTCATTGTTGTAATCAGTTACACTCTTGAAGTCTTGGAAACATAGGTTTAACCAGTCATGGCGCGCTTCAGGCAGCCATATGGTCTTCTGGTGGTCGAAGCGCTCTTTCAGAGAGTCCCATAGCGTCTTCGGCGAGGAGATTTCAATGAACTCCGCCTTCATGGCGTCAGATAAATGCCTGCGGAATAGAATCATCGCTTTGGCGTTCATTGAGCGAGTGACTTCCACTTCACGCTCTTCCTCATTATAGATGACGTCCAAGAGGCCCTGCGCATCTAAATGGTTCTGGATGTCTTGCGTCCAGTCCAAGTAGTTCTTGCCAGAGGCTTCAAGGATAGAAAAATCAATCTTGATCGACATTTTTCTACAACAGGAGAAAAAATCTTGATCAGTCAACATATAAAACGACAGGTTTATATGTATTTGGTTTGTATAAGCAACAACAAACAATCGTAAATAAAACCAACGGTTTTGAAAAAACATTTTTTTTTAAAACTTTTTCTTATATCGATCGACGGGCCGATATAGAGAGTTCAATTAGTTTCTTGTAAAAATGCATAATTATAAATACAATTTGAGCAAAAAAAATATTCGGTCAGCCCCTTTCAGTAGCTCTACGTGAATATGACCAGGCGGAAAAATGAGGGAGGAGGGTCACCGAGGACCTCTTAAGAACCAAGCCCCAAGTTCTTTCTGACATCATACCCAAATAGGTGAGCCTATTCAGAGAGATTTCGTAATTTTTTTTTTCAAATGTAAGAATAAATAAGATTTTTCAAGAAATTCACACTATTTGCGAACTGTGCAAAATAGGTGAAAATTTAGTGCGTGCTCAAAATGAGCGTTGCCTTTGAAAAATTATTAGCCAAAAAGGTTATTTTTGGAGGCCCAAATTTGGCGGTGCCAGAATTTGTTTATATAGCCAAGACAATTTTTCAATTTCCACGCCATTACGCTAAAAAAAATGTACAACATAAGTAGGCAACAACACACAAAAGAATTGGTGCCTAAGCAAGCGGCACCAAAAAAAAATGTCAACTATTTTTCCGACGTCTAATGAAGCGACGCCAAAAAAATAGCGAGAAAAAAATACAATTTTTTACTACCCATCTGTTACAATAATTCACTGAGTAACATAAAGAAAAAAAATGCTACTGAGGTGCTCGGCAGGACGCAGATGGCACTGAGGTGCTCGCCGGGGCTCTCCAAATCCATCATTACCAAAAAATGTTAGCATTTAAATATTCTTCGTCAACATGAAACAAAAAAATTTCAACAAAAATTATTTTTTCAGAAAAAAATAACAAATATTTTGTTGGGATAAGTACTATTTAAACAAAAAAAATTTCTGAAGTTGTCAGTTTAAAAAATTGCAGAAAAATGTCTTTTACCAAAATATATACAGCAGACTATTTGATAAACACGCCAAAGTATATTTTGATAAAAAAAAATTTGAACAAAATATATTGCTGTAACAAAATATATTTGATAAAAAAAAATTACTCGTATATATTTTTCAAAAAAAATTCTGAGTATAAAAAAAACTTGAAGATGATAGACAACAACAAAGCTCAGAAGCTAAGCGTAACAAGAATATTTCACTGGAGACACAATTACTTACATGTTGAGATGCCCTTAGAATTTAAGAAAACTCGTGAGATATCATCAGGTCAAATAGATATGTCAGGCTCTGTTTCTTATATATGCAGATTCAGAATTGGATCAATGCAGAAAATAAAAATGAAAAGAAACATTAGATTGTTACAAATGCAAGTGCTAATATTTATTAGCAAAGAGACTTCTGCTGAAGTGTGTTATGGAAAAAAAATATTAACCATAGGTTTCACTCTTGCAATAATGCAGCAAAGATCATATCCATAGAGTTAAATTCTATATCTCCTGATAGACAAAAGTTCACATGCTTGCAGCATGTGCCAAAGAAGCAAAACAATTCCATATTTATACCCAAATCTATCACGGAAGTGTTGTCAAAATCAAGTAACAAGAATATGTCAATGGGAACACAATTATCCCGATTGGTCTCCTTAAATGTTAGGATCTCATCACAGCAATGAAGAGTATATTAACAAAAAAAATTTACCTTTCTTACCTTATGGTGGAAGAAAGTGAGAAAACAATCGGTACGTCGGGTCTCCGGCGTTGCACGAGCAAAGTGCTGATAACGTGTTGTAAGGCAAAAACTCAAACACACGGAGACGAAGCTTTCTCGTATATTATCAACCACACAAGTGCATCTTACAAGCTATCCCAACCTCTCTTTATATAGGGAGAGAGGTTGGGAGTTATGAAGAAATGAAAGACCAAAGGTCTTTTGTATGTTACAAGGAGATGAAATGAAGGACCATATGAGTTACAACATTATCCATTTTTTAGCGTCAATGTTAATAGTACTATTAATATTAATGTTATTTTTATTTTTATTTTAATTTTAAAATTTGTCGCGTCAGCTATCATATCAACATGCCATATGCCACGCTGTCATATCAACGTGCCACGTTGGATGTCACATAAGGATATATAATTTGGAGGGATAATTAGGAAGGAAGAATAGTATTCTTCTTCTTTTATATAGTCTGGTACACTTATTAGGCTATGGATGTCACTCTTTCAAGAGGTTGTTAGTTGAGATTGTAACATGCTTACTTTAATTCAAAGAGATCAGTTTCTGATAGCATGACGTGAAAAGTTTTTCATTCAGCAAGCGCATCACGATTTTGAAGCTTTTCACAGCGGCACCGTCCACATCTCATTAATTATGCCAACTTCTTCCCTCGATAAAGTGTTTTAACGCCGAAAAATTGGAAACTTTGATAGGTGTATCTTCTAACATCCTCCTGCAAAACGAGAGTATTGACCAAAAAAAAAAAAAATGGAGCACCTTGATCAAATTTAAAATCCAACTTCCTTCCAATACAACTATCAGAGTTTAGATCTCGAAAATGACCGATATTAGAATTTGGATTTCGAAATCACTGTTCATTAGCTTACGCGGACAGTAATTTCGAGACCAAAACTCTAACGTTGTTTATTTACGAAACTCAAATCCTAATATTCATATATATATATATTTGAGACTTTATGACTAAATAATCCAACAAAATATCTATCCTAGTGCAAGTCACGTGACGTACACTTCCAACAAGGCTCTTAAAATGGTAGGATCCACCTTCTCTCTATCATCATGCTTAATTTGACAATTTCACCCCGCATTCATTAGGAGTGATGATATGCATGTAATCAAGCATCTTGAACTTCTTGAAGGTTACCTTTATGTAGCTTTCTTGAGAGATGAAAATGCCATTTGCGAGAAAGACATGAGACCTATGTCCATCATTTCAAATTCCCGAGCGATAGCTGGCTTGAATTCTTGAAACATTCTTGGATTGATTTCCTTAAAGATGAGATCATCCACAATTTCCACGTAAAGTAAAGAAAATAAGACGGCTTCATTTGTATGCACCTTGGCCTAAAGTATATATTCTTGCCTATACTGATTAAATAGCTATTGGTCCAGCTAGGGGTGAGTATTCCGTCAATTCGGTTCAAATCGAACCGAATAACTGAAAACCAAATTAGAGCAAAAATCGAACAAGCAAAATCAAAATCGAACCGAGTTTAAATCGGTTCGGTTTTCGGTTTATTCGATTTTTTTTATGTATTTGCACTTTTTTGGTTAAGAGAGATGCATGCGACCAGAGTGGTCAGGAGATCGATTTCCGATGGGAGCGTTCGCCACAATTACCTTCTTTCAACATATATATATATGTTAGTATAAATTCTCAAACTCTGTATATAGACTTTGAAATTAAAATATAAGTAAAATAAATAAAATGATACCGAGCCTTGAACTTGGTTCAATGTCCTTAAGACAATATTCGTCCCGCACTGGTGCTTACGGTTTAATGACGATTAGTCTCCCAGGATACAACGATTCTTTCCTTCGGTAGCAACACTTCACACCGTAGGAACTCGTCGAAGCAACGTTGGTTGTCTCTCTCTCTTTTACTAACTAATGCAATATGGATGAATTGAATGAATGCTTGAATGCTCTAAACACATGTGTATTTATAGAAATAAAGAGACATGATGGAAAGGGCACACATTTCCAATAAATAGATTCGTACACAGTTTCTAATGAAAAGATTCGTACACATTTTCATAGATTCGTTGATAGAAAAAATTGATATTATTATTATAACAAATATACATTCACATTTTCCAACAATATATATATATATATATATATATATATATATATATATATATATATATATATATATATATATATATATATATTGATAAAAAAATTAGTATTTTCAAAACCTAAACCGAACCGAATCTCTTATTCGATTTGTTTCGGTTCGATTTTTGGTCCAAAATCGAATAATAATCACCTCTAGATCCTTCCATGCTCTCGGCGCTTTTAGCATTCGCTACTCAAAAACCATAATATATCATCACTAAGAGCATATCTCCAACCCTATTGTGACTTTGGAAAAAAGTCAATGCCACATAGGAATGACAAAATTTTATTCAAAAGTTCTTCTCCAATGCAATATTTGTCAAGTCAATTGTGAAGCTTATATGGCAAAAATTAAAGAAGACATTGTGAAGTTGATTGTCTTGTTCTAGACAATGCATTTGACAATGTCTTCTCTTCCATGTCATCAATTATGAATAAAAAATATTAGAAAAAAGAAAGAAGATGAGTAGTTGTCTTAAGGCCTCGTTTGGTTCACGGAAAGGAAATGAATTCCCTTGTATTTTTCATGGGAATAGAAAAGTAGAATTCCTGTCACATTTTCTTTCCGTTATTGTTTGGTAAAACAAGAAAACTATCTAGGAAAGAAAATCAAAATATAACAATGTTCCAATAATATCCTTACCTTTTAAAATAAAAATAATATTATAAAAATAACATGAATGGTAAAATAAGCAATGATACATGGTTACTTTTGTCATAACTTTTGTAATAAATGTTGGGAAAGGAGGAGGGAAAATCAATCCTACGGGTCTTGAGTGGAACCATATTCCCACCAATTTTCTCCCTTGTCAGAAAATTGATTCCCAAGTTTGTGGTTACCAAACAAAGGAAAGGAACAACTTTTCTTTCTTGGTTCCTTAAATCCGTGAGCCAAACGAGGCCTAAAAGTTGCTTTGGAAGTTGAAAAAAATACTTTGTATTGTCTTCTCAATACTTTTGCATTGGAGAGAGTTTTTCTATCTCATTGTCTTTTGAGATATAATTTTGCCACATAAATAAGACATTGTCTTGTGCTCATGCCACATAGGAGCCACCTAAGACTCACAACACTTAACAAAACAATAGGGTTAGAGATGCTCTAATTATGAAAAGGGTTCAATGGGTATATTGGCTTGTAAGGCTAGCAAGACGTCGACCATAATCCAATAAATGTAAACAACTAAGCTATATGCTAGAATGGCGAGCCTAAAGACCCTATTTAAAGCTTAGAAAACATTTATAGGAAATATTAGAATTTACAAAAAAAAAAAAAATCTAGAATTTACATGTTTCATTTATCTAAAGAAACTAATTTCTGATGGACTGTTACAATTTATTGTAGGAACCCATGGACTTAGTTTAGTGCCAAACATGGTATATAGGCTTCTAATATCATTTACTATTTTGTGGTAGTTTTTGGAAATTTTCAAAATTTATTTGAACTTTTTATGAATTAAACAAGTGAAAAACTCATTTTAAAATATTTTTGTAATTAATTAAATAATAAAGTAAAATTTAAAATTAATTAAACCCGCATAACCCACCGACATAGGTGGCCCACTTGTCAGCGAGGTAGGCCCACTGACCAAACCTGTTGGGTGGCCCACCCGTCAGAGGGAGCAGCGGGGGAGGGGGTTGCACTTGTCGACGCTTCACCTATATTGTCCCTGACTCGTTCTGGACCGTACGATCAAGCCATGGCTTGATCCTTCCATTTAATATATTATATATATATATATATATATATATATATATATATGTATATATATATATATATATATATGGGAGCGGATCAAAAGTCCCCCTTAGAAAACCTCCTAAAAACCCCCCTCACTCTAATTCGTAATATTAATGTTAATATTAATGTTAATGTTAATATTAATTTTTTTATATATTAATGTTAATGTTAATGTTAATATTAATGTTAATGTTAATGTTAATATTAATTTTAATGTTAAGTTTAATGTTAATTTTAGTATTTAATGTTAATATTAACATTAATATTAACATTAACATTAATATTAACATTAATATTAACATTAAATTACGGATTAGAGTGAGGGGGGTTTTTAGGGGGTTTTTTAAGGGGGGCTTTTGATCCGCTTCCTATATATATATACTAGTGGATAACCCGTGCCATAATGGCACGGATACGAACCCGGCCTTCTCGACGTAGGCGTGCAGGCATCGGGCCAGCGCTAGGGAGTTCCGGACGGAGACGCGGCCTCCTCCGGCCTTCTCGACGTAGCGTGCAGTCACCGGGCCAGCGCCAGGGACCCGAGCCCGGCGGAGGCGGACACGGCAAAGATCACGGTGGCGGCGTTCGGGACGGCGTGGGGCCTCATGGAGACGAAGACGCGCAGGGCCTTCGCGGGGTGTCTGAGGGCGGCAAGGCTCGAGACGACGGCGGTCCAGGAGACGACGTCCCTGTGCAACATTCCGTCAAACACCCGCAGGGCGTGATCGACGGAGCCGCGTCGGGAGTAGGCGGTGAGCAGGACAGTCTGCACGAAGTGGTCAGGCCGAAATCCGAGGAGGAGGGCGTGTGCGTGGAGCGACCTGGCGGCGACGGCGGCGGTGGTGGTGTTGAGCAAGGAAGAGAAGGTGTGGGAGTCGGGAGGGACGCGACGGCGGAGCATTTGGGAGTAAATGGAGAGTGGGTTGGCGGAGATGGCGATGGCGGTGTTGAAGGAGAAGGGGTTGGGGTTGGTCTTGGCGGCGAAGGAAGGGTCGGCGTCGGTGGCGCGGTGGAGGAGGCTACTTGCGACGAAGGGGTTGCGGAAGAGGCTGGCGACGACGACGTGGGCGAGGATGGAGCGGAGGCGGCGGAGGGAGGGGCGGTGCAAGAGGAGCTGGAGGTGGGGGTGCCGTTGGAACAACCGGTTGCTCCGCATCCAACATGAGACATTCTACTCTCTTATAGAGAGAGGGACAATTTAGTCCTTTCATCATCGTTGAACCAAAGCACATGGGTCGGACCAAAAATCCATTGCACTTTATATTATAGAATAGATAGTACATTCAAGACAACGTGGTAAAATTTTAAGGGTTAATATATGTGCATGAAAATGTGCAAGCTTGAATTTGATTCCTTTGTCGTTTAACCTCGTCTGTTTTATTGTTTAGCAATGTATTATATTTGAATTTTTGTGTTGTTTCTTAGTTAGATATGAAGTTAATTACACGACTCTGTGCGCGCAGGTTCACTTTGTTCTATTCTCAGAGGACATCTACCAAAGTTGGCTCGAGGCTGCTAGGGAACTGCAGTGATGTTCTGTGTACTCGAAAGGATCCCTTCTCTCGCATCTTGTTACTCCGACCTATATTAAGACGACTGTTTGAAAAAAATAAAATATTACATAAAATGCTTGTTGCATATGCTATAGCTGCATCTCCTTGTAGCTACAAATATGTTCACTTGTATTTTTGAGACTTGTGTAGTTTATGCCTGTCTTGGAAACTTTTTTTTTGCGTACCAATTCGAGACGTCTTTAGTGATGAGTGCACTTTTTTACTACAACTTATAACAAAAACAAAAAATTTAAGGTCTACACATTTACTGGTCTATCTAAGCTCGACCCAGCCTAATTCAGTCTCAGGTGTGTCTTGGTTTTTCCAATTACCATTCTATTCTTAGACTGCAGTCACACCCTTCTTTGCATGTTCCATTCTGATACACCCTTCTAGCTTATCGGCCTTCTCACATGTTCAAAGGCTATATTCATCATTTGGTTATTTTTGACATCCTCCTCTTTTATAGAGAGAGGGACAATTTAGTCCTTTTATCATCGTTGAACCAAAGCACATGGGTCGGACCAAAAATCCACTGTGCTTTATATTATAGATATAGATCGTATGATAGGGTTTTCTTTTGCAGAATGTTTGGAAAGAAATTTTGGCGAACTTTTAGCAGCTCTTACCGAGGTCGTTTCTCATAGCTCTGACTTCTAAATCATGCTCAAATTTTTCTGTTGGAATTGTTTTTTAGGTAAGCTTTCCCAGAACACTAAATTAACAACCAAGATTTTGTTTCTAAATTTTTGTAGAATTTTTATAGCGAAGAATGTCCTGAATCATAACTTGTTAGTATTTATGTAATTAGAAATTCCTAAGCTGAAATTGATCTCCATAAATTTTCTAGTGTTATTGGTTCAGTTAACTATGACATGACTAAACTTAAGAGTTTAATTCCACTTTTAGTATTTTCTAAAAATCTAGAACTAGGATGACCACTAACATAAATTACCAAAATCTAATTTTGAACTTGTACTTAGCATAACTATTAACCATGATCGAATTTTTAGTTGAAATTTCCCCACACACTATTTTTATGTACAGATTTTAAATACTTAATTTGTGAATTTAGGATGTATAATTTTTTTGGGTGGATTTTGTATTAGAATGGCCTAGGTTAGGATATACTATATTGGTTAAGTCGTAACTCGAACAAGAAGGTGAACTAGGTGCTTTCCAAGTTTTATAGGTACTTAGATGGGTTGAACCATCTGTCACAAATTAAATATTTTTTAAAATCTATTATATATTAAAAATCATAGAAGCCATAATTTCTATTTAGAACCGACATTATCAAAACGAACTAAAATGCGCATAACTTTTAATCGGTATACCTGATAGACATACGAATTATTCTAGCATGTATGTTACACTAAAATATATTAATAACTAACATTTGTAACCTTTTCCATATTCTCACATTGTTCTCCAGAATGTCTGCGAGAACAATGTTCTTGTGCCTTGCAAATTTATCTTCAAAGAATTCTGCATCGCGAGATTCAATGATACGATTTGACTCAATATCAAGGAACCTCTGAGCATCACTCTTATCAGCATAATCCTGTAATATAGTTTTCGTAGTCCTCGTTTCCAGCTTCTGAATCTTCAAATCCGGAAGCTTTACGTACAACAGACACCCCTACACTCGAATGACATTCAAGTTGGATCTGACCTTGAACCAGAGTTCATGAGGAGTGATTTCCGAAGTTACATGCGACACTCTGTTCAATATGAACGTAGCCGTAAGCACTGCTTACCCGCAGCCAACAGCATTGAGTTCATCATCTTTGTTAATGTTTTGTTCTTCCTTTCTGCAACACCATTTGATTGAGGGGAGTACGGAGCAGTTGTCTCGTTGATAATTCCATGTTCTCTGCAGAACAATACGAATTCATGAGACCTATACTCGCCTCCTCGATCACTTCTGAGTCACTTGAGTTGTTGTCCCGTTTGGCGTTCGGCTTCAGCCTTGAAATCCTTAAACTTCTCAAACACTTCATCTTTAGACTTGAGCAGATAAACGAACGCATACTTTGAGAAGTCGTCAATGAAAGTAATGAAATACTTCATCCTGACCTTTGTGGAGAACTGTTTGAAGTCACAGATATCTGAGTGCACAAACTCCAGAAGATTTGTACTTCGGTTTACCCGCTTGAACGATTTTCTAGTAATCTTCGTCAGTGCACAGATCTCACACTTCTCCAACTCTTTACCCCCACATTTGGAGATAAGTCCTAGACTAGAAATCTTGTTTATTCTTTTACAATAAACATGTCCTAATCTATTATGCCACAACTCAAGAGGATAACCAAAAGAAGAAACTGCATTAACTATCTCCATAGGATTTATAAGTTGAAGTTTGAACATCCCTTCGGTACAGAAAGCCTTCCTGAAGTATGTTCATTTATAAGATATAACGACTTGACCGGCGTTGATGTCCATCCTCAAGCCTGCGATGCAGAGCAAACTTTCCGAGATCATGTTCTTTGCTATGGCCGGTACATGCTTCATATTTTGCAGAGTCAGCGACTTCTACGAAGTCAGTTGTAGTACCACCGTCCCGATCCCAAGTATTTCAGCTTGTGTCTGATTTTCCACCATAACTTTCTCAGAAACTGGTTGGTACATGGACCACTCATTCTTTGAGCAAACATGACATGAGACCTCAGTGTCTATCCACCAGTCCGTGTCAACCCCAACTGAGTCAACCTGCGTAACCATAGCAACAAAGTTAGCATCACCTTGCTTATTTTGTTTGGTTTTTCTTTGCAGTCCCTCTTCCAGTGACCATTCTTGCCACAGTTGAAACAAGTTCCAGGTTCTTTGGACTTGGGCTTGAACTGAGCCGACTTCACCTTCAGATGGCAAACATTTTTCTTCTTTTGGTAGGGAGCCTTTTGCTTCCCTTTAGAATTTTCTCCTTGTACCATGTTCGCCTTAGACATCTGCTTGGACAAGGCGTCCACTTTGAGTTGAGCCCTCAACTCATTTTAAACATGTATCCATTGCAAGAGGTGTTCCAGACCCACTTCCATCTTCTTACGGTACATGTCCGTGATGAAGTTGCTCCACCTAGGTGGGAGCTTGGCAAAAATATCCCTGACGACAAAAGCATCGACCAAGGGCATGCCGTCATCCGCCAGCTTCTGACGTAACTTGAGGAACTCCTTAACTTGAGGCAATATGGTTTTTTCGTCCTCAAATCGCATCATTCAGACCTTTTGGGTCACGTGGATCTTATTTTTGTTCTCATCTGCCTTGTAAAGATTCTCTACAGACTTCCAGACATCCTTTGCATTGATCGTCCCGCTGTATGACTCCGCCAGAGAGTCCTCCATATTGTTCAAGATCAACAACTTGCAGAGGTTGTTATCTATCTTCTACTTCGACTGCAAAGCCATGGCTTCAGCAACCCTTCGAGCATTTTCACCCTCTAGAATCAAAGGCTCAAGATCTGTCAACACGTAGTCGACGTTTACGAGTTGAAGATTAAGGCTGACCTTTCTCTTCCAAACGTTGTAATTCTCCCCGTCAAACTTCTCAAGTTTGTTAAAACTTGTGTCGAGAAGTTGTGCATGGTTGTTATCCATCATATCTGAATCTTGCTTTGAGATTATTATTCCTGAAACAGATCGTTAGATGGAAATCACGATCTCTTAGAAAGATAGAGAAATACTCATTCTCTCTGTGAGATACGAGGTTGATGACTCGGTATCTTTGTAAGAGCACGAGTGCAAGTCATAATCTCTTTGTGAGAACCGGAGTTGATGAAGATGGCTTTGCTGGGGTGATTAAGATCACCGTTGCTCAAAGCAAGAGTCGCCCTATTGCGATCTGCTTCCAGGAACCAGCAAGTTCGAAAGAACTTCTGGAACGCTCGATGTCACCTCCTTTCACGAACTCGAAGAACTTCAATGGACTCCAATGGCAGCGGCGACGCACCTCTCTTCGTCTCATAATTTCAGCATAAGATCTCAATGAAGGCACGAAGAGAGTATTTATAGAGGAGGGCTAAAACCCTAATCCTAATCCTGGCCGTAACTGATTGCGAAAAGATAGGAGCGAATAATGGAAAGATTTGAAAGAATTAAATTCAAATCCCATAAAAGATGGATCTGATTAATTGATCAATCTTTCCATAAACGTTCAAAATTTTCAATCAGCCACATCATAAGCCGCCTGTGCCTCTTACCCCACTCAGCCCGTCAGCCAGCATGCCTGCGCGTAGCTGCACAGCAGCACAGACGCGCAGTCTCACAGCAGCACAGAAGCAAAACACCACAAGCGTGCAGCAATGTCGCAGCGCATAGCTACGCTTAGCCCGCACAGCTACTGCACAGCCTCTGCGCCGCCATTACTCATCCGTCGTGCAGCCCCTGCGCATCCGTTGTGCAGCCGTTGCGCATCTACTGCGCATGCGAATCACGCAGAAGACGAGCGCATCAACTACGCACAAGGTGCCATGCGCTGATGTTGACATGCTAAGTGCAAAGTGCGCCAACAAAGTTCCACTTTTGACCTTTAAGTCCAAGCCCGAGGGGCTTAGCTCAATAAGAAAATAATCCCATGAGCATGACAAAAAGCATTAATGCTTCTTTGTTGGGTTAGCCTTCTTTCCACTAGAAAAATCCTCCCACATAGCACCCATGTGCCTACTCCTTTTCCATATTCTCAAACATGGTTTTTGATATTTTTAACCTTTTGGTCAATTATTTACCTCGATTTGTGTACCATGGACCTATATATATTATACAATTGACTTTTATTCAGATCATGTGTTGTTTTGGGAGACTTAATTGATAACTAACAATTGTAGATTAGGTTATGAATACCTTAAGTCTAGTTTAGGTATGTTTTCTTGATAAGTAATATAGCCTGGAAATTTATTCAATAGTAATCTAATTTTTTTTCATAAATTGTGCTATGGAATTGTAGGACTATGATTGTGAAGATATTTGTTGAGCCAAATGGTCATGGTCAACTTGATTTTGATAACAGACTAAACCTTGATTTAATTTGACATAGTACAAGTACAAGCACAAAAAACTAAAAACATGATGGCATCATCTCCCTGTTGCTCCTAAGTCAAGAGAATATATATTTTGATCGATCAGTATTTTATGTTTTCTTATGTATTTGATATTTTATTGTGTTTAGGACTCTGTAGATGGAGTCACACTGACAACTAGGAAGCCTATAAATTATGTCAAACCCTTGTCTACTCAAAACGGAAAAAACCTATATTTTGACCTTCATACAATAAAATTCAAAACTCCACAAACTGGCCAAAAATCCACAGAACCATTCTGTCACGGTGGAAATCGAACTAGGGCAGATTTCTGTCACTAGCAGAACTCGGGTCGAACTCGGTCCCTGGGTGACCCAGCATTCCTGATTTGACTCGTTCGACTAGGAGACTAGGAACCTAATGTTCGAATTTTTAAACGTTTGAGGACCGAACTCTGGCCGAACTCTGTCTCCATAAATCCTATAAATAGGAATGAATTCTCACCATTTCAATTCACTCATTCAACGATTCATTCTCTTTCATATCTATTCTCTCTTGAGCTTTATCATCTTTAAATGCCCAAGAAACTCTATTAAGCCTTTTAGTGCCAAGTGTGATCTCTGTTAGAAGTCTTTGAATAGTTGTAAAATCTTGGAAAACCAAGTTTCTGTTTTCAACTTGAAGTGTTCAAGTCGGCAAGCTCTTCGGGTTAAATCTTGTGGTTGTAAGAAGTCATCGAGCACTTCGGATCAAAGCTCATGGTGTACTGCTATTTTTTAATAGTAGATTAATATCGAACGAGTACTGGGATTGGACTACCTTCCACGAAGGACACCAGTATACATCGTTTATGTTTGTGACTTCTTTACACAGTTTACTTTTCTATACTTGCTTGTATTAAATTTTAGTTGGTAATTTTAATTTGCCTTTGCTTTTGTTGGGATTATTTTCTGATGTATTCTATTCATCCCCCTCTAGATTTACCTTCAATTGGTATCAAAGTAAGGTTTCTTTAACAATATAAAACATCCTTGAACATGGCAACTACCAACTCTATCTAAACCAACAATGGTGAAGGCCAATCCACAAATTGGCCACTCATATTTGATGGTACCAACTACACGTACTGAAAAACACGAATACACTTCTATTTAAAGTCACTAAATTTTGATCTATGGTCCATTGTTATTGACGACTATAAAAAGCCTGCTAGAATGGTTGTAGAAGACAGTCTTATTAGAAACCTCATAATAGACATACAGACCTTGAAAAGAAACGAGCTAGTCTGAATCCTAAAACTACTAATGCTTTCTTCTGTGCAGTAAACTGAGTTTAATAGATTATCTACATGTACCACTTTCTATGATATTTGAAAACTTCTTAAGGTAACTCATTAAGGAACATCATAAGTGAAGGAATCCAAAAGCAGTAGGTTGACATAAGAGTATGAAGCCTTTAAAATGATGTCCAATGCGACCATCACACAAATATTTACACATTTTTTATATATATTATTAATTCTTTATCTTCTCTTGGCAAGAAATACATTAACCATGAAAATATTCGCAAAGTGCTACGTGCAGACCAAAAGTTGGAACACAAAAGCAACGATGATCGTTGAAGGAAACGACCTCACCGTCATGACCCTTGAAACACTCATGGGGAAACTAATGACACATGAGCTAGATCTGAGTTTGAAGAATCAACGTTGCCACACCCAGTCCCAAAATACGTAGGACTAGAAAGGTATACATACCATTGTATCTATATGCAGGCTACCCTAATATATGGAGCCTACGAATACACACATAAGTTGTATTATATGAACTCCAGCTCATAACAATATTTTATGGTCACACATATATATATATATATATATATATATATATATATATATATATATATATATATATATATATATATATATATATATATATATATATATATATATATAAGCAGCTGAAAGGTAGAATCAAATATATATATATATATATAAGCAGCTGAAAGGTAGAATCAAATATCTGTCGGGTGGAGACAAGTCCACTACCAATCGAGCGAATGTAAAGAATAGAATAAAATAATTAAGATAAAGGATACAAAACTAAATAAATCCACGGTCGAAGGGAAGATCATATAGTCCACAAATGAAAATTCTAGTGCGGATCTTACTCCTTGGGATTCTGTCGATCGTCTATACCTGAAGATATCATCAGGTACTCAGAGACACGTAACAAGACGCATAATATATAAGTCAAGTATCTCAAAATATAGCATTTAAATAGACAATGATAAAGCAATAGCATTTAAATAGACAATGATAAAGCAAGAAAAAGTAAACTAGAGCATAACCTATACTGCAGTGAATACACGAATAAGAATAACTAACTAAACATGAATTGTATAATAAAGGACTACAAATACCATAGTTCGCAGGTAAACCATGGCTGAGCATACTCACCCAACTTTAGAGATCACGGAGCGATCAAATAATCCGACTTTATAGGTCATATGGTTACAAAACAGATAATTCGGTCTTAGAGGCCACATGGTCATAAATAACGAAATAGAGGAAAGAAAATCGTCCATGTGTTTATGTAACTCCACTTTTCTAGATTGAGTTTTCTCCTGTGAATTATTTAAGATTTATTTACTTAAGATTTTATTTATTGTCATTAATGATTTTATAATTATCATTATTGATTTTATAAATTATTTTTTTCATTTAATAATTAACTAGATTTTATTGATTAGATTTTTCCTTAAAAATCTTTTTAATTCTTTCAGCCCAATGGCCCAGCCTTTTCTATTTTCAGCCTTATATTTTCCAGCCCATTGGGTCAGCCCAGCCGCTGAGCCCAACACCCTTCGGGCGGATCCATATTGGATCCAGATCCAGTCCACCGACCCGGACCCTCTAAACCCAAACCCGATAGTCACTCAACAGCTATAAATTCAAAATCCTTTCTTCTTTCACCATTTCCCTCCATTTCCCTCCGCTGCAGTGGACGACGACGACGACCAAGAATTCTAGGGTTCTCCAGAAGCTTCTTCCCCTAATTGCCTAACTACCTACTTCATCTCAACTGTTGATCATCAACAACCAAACTCTCCCCGACCGTCGGATTGTAACGGCCGCTGCCCGCCCAACCGTCGGTCAGGTGCCCGGCCAACTGCCTGACCGACGCCCGCCTATAAATAAGACCCAGCCTTCCTTCTTCTTCATCACTTCTGGAACGGCGAAGCCCTACCAAAAGTTCAACCGATCCTTTCCTTCTTCTTCTTCCTCAGAGCTCTGCAGCACGTAGCCATGGCGACGCAGCGGTGCTGATAGAAGTGCAGTAACGAGCAAGTGCGAAGTGAGCTATTGTCGGTCAAAGCGGGTCCAGCAGCACAGCAACGACATCCATTCCACATCGTCGGCTTTATCTCTCCATCGATCAGCTCGTACGCAGCTTCGATAACGACGGTCGGCTCTCGTTGAGGATCGTTACTTCATTAGAGTCGCTGGTAAGTCTCCTTGTTCTCCTGTACAATAAATTGGCAGTGGTGATTTCAAAACCTTTTGAATGAGTTTCGAATCCTCTGTTTCAGTTGAGTTGGTTATTGTGATCGACCGATCGATCCGTTCCATTCTGATTGGAGAATTGTATTGGTGAGACTTTAGACTCAATTCTTTGTACTTTCTCCAAATTTGGAGTTGAATCGGTTCATATCGAACTCATAATTGCTTCCTCTGTTCTCGTACATGATCTGTTCGTCGAAATGCCCAGAAGGACGTATTGGTGAGCTGCGGACTCGGGGACACTGTCATTGGACACTGCACCCTTGTGTTGGACCGTTGCAGAGACTCAGGTATAATTCTTGATCCATTCTAATGATTAGTTGATATTAGAGGGGGTGCTCTGTCAGGATTGAACGGGAGTGTGTCGAGACCAGTGTCGAGACCTTGCTACCAGGTGTCGAACTTGATTCGTGTGAGTGTCCAGCAGTGGTGGACACAAGACACGGGAGGAGGTCAGACACAGGGATCGATTGACACTGGTATAGCTGCTAGGAATTGTGTGTTCTTGTTGGGTTTAGATCTTAGTATTAGCCGACATTAGTATTTACTCTGTAGCCGTTAGAATCTGAACTGTTCCATATGAGTTGAATTAGGAACAGTAGACCTATGAGCCCATGGATTGTATCTGGGAAATGGACCAAGTCTATGGACTATTATAGCTGGGCTGAGGAGTTGATTATTAATAGTAAGTTAAATTGTTAAGCAATGGTTATTAGTTAGGAATTGGTATTATGAAGTTGGGTCATTAGAAGTTAATTTGGATATAGTTGATGAATAATGATGTTGTAGTTTGGTGTAGCTAAGTGAGCATGTCAAGTGGGCCAACCTTGGGGTGGTTCTTATTCAGTGATATTCAATTTATGAGCTAGGGATCATTTTAGAGTATGAGTAGGTTGCTAAGTGAGTGATAATAAGTCTTGGTATTTGGATAGATCTAGGGATTAGTCTTAATAAATTCTAAGACCTGTTTTCTATTTTCTAGGTAATTCTAGAAGACTTGGAGGAAACCCCGGAAGTCAAGGCAAGTACATGTACTCAGTATTACCATCATTGCATGCATTGCACTCACTTTGTCTCTTGTCATATTTTACTGTTCTCGATTGATTGATTGTATAGTTTCTCGTGTCGGGTGGGGGACGTTCTAGAGACATGTGATTGACTAATATTGGACAAATATTGCCTGTTAGCATACTCCGTATGCCTGAGTCCATTTCGTGCGTGACTGATAGCATTGTCGTCAGACATGCCTGATTATTGCGTGACTGATAGCATTGTCGTCAGACATGCCTGATTATATATTGACTGATAGCATATTTTATATGTTTGATTACATATTAGTCCCCACATGTTGATAACGTCCAATTGCACATATACACGTAGCTAGTGCATGCTTATTGTTCATCCTGTTTTCTGTCTTTCAGTTATATTTTGATGTACCGTTCCATTGATCTCCATGGTGAGTTTTATTGAGTTACATTGTACTTTGCTCCTTTTCTGACTGGATCGTTGATTACAGGTGAGATGGATCTGTAGATTGTCATGGCTGGCATTGGAGCTCACTTGACACTGAGATAGCTAGTTTCATGTATATAGATTGATTGAGTGTATTGATTATATGTCATTGTTGTATCATTTATCTTTTACCGGCTTTGTACCCGGACATTCATGTATAAGTTGTAATAATTGTATAGTGGATTGCTGTGGTGGTTAGTATAGATTACGTGATTAGATGCTGTGATAAGAATACTCTTGTTATTGATGACTAGACGGCTCACTACCACTGTCAACGACAGTGTAGACCGGGCATGCATCGACCCGTACCCGATTATTCGGGAGCGGGGCGTGACATATTTTTGTGGTGGCCCATGCAGGTCTCTATCTAATGGTGCTTAGGATTAGAGTACCATTGAGAGCCTGCGAAATAGGAAACTCATCACAGCATAGGCCGATTGTGTGATAGTGTGTATTTTGCTATCTATAGTAAATTCTGATTATTTTTCTCTTTCTGTCATATAATATTTTCTTACAAAAGTCGTGATTACAATTCCATGATTTTTGGGGATCATCCTCTTCTACAACATTATCGGATTCTAGCACCCTTTTAGGATCTGGGTTTCCTTGCCACTTAGAGATTTAAGTCAGAGTTTCCAAACTCCTCATTTAGCCAGGCATTTCAAAATTCTCCATTGGTTTCTAAAGTCTATTTGATTTTCTCTAAACATTTCAAGCCCAACTATTCCATTTAGAGCCATAGAACTCATATATTTGCTATTCCATCCTTTCGCAAAACCATTTCTCTATCCATTCCCCATTTAGAGTTTCAACTCATCTTTAGCCGTATTAAGTACTTATCTCATTGACATTTCCATGACTAGTGTATCAACTCTATAATACATTTCTAAACACTCTTCTATTTTGATAGTCAATCTCTTGATTCCCAAGAACAGATATTTATACTACATGTCCTTCCTAGTGTGATTGAATCTCTTTAGTAAATCGAAAAGCTTGTTGAATTGAATTATCAAGGTACTCCTTTGGAATATCAGTGGATAACCATCGAGGAATATTCGATAACCTACTATGGAGTGGCAGCCGTGCACTGCAGCCATTTATCTGGATCATGAAAACTGCAGGTCCACTGCAGCCATCAGCGCACTGGCGAGGCAGGGGCTCTAAGTCGAAGTGATCTCAGGTATGTATAGGTTTCGAATATTCTCGAGATTATGTTTCTCTCCCTTGAAGTCGTTTTGTCCATGGGTAAAGTTTAGAAATTATTCGGTACTTATCATTCTTGAGTCACGGAGCCAAGAGTTCACTGCAGCCAGATGTACACTGGCGGGGCATAAATTTTAGGTAAAGTGATTCCGGATATGCATGAGTTCCGAATATTTTTAGACTAAATTCATGATTAGCCTCCTATCACCATTGACAACTTTACTTGAATTTATCTTGATTTTCAACCATGACTCGAATTTAATCGTGCCTAGACAATTTCAGTAGTTATGAGTAGATCGTGCCTAAATGATTTGAATCTATCGTGCCCAAATCATGTTCTAATCATGTCTGAGTAACTTAGATTCTCAAGTGACCATGATTTTGTTTTAGATCGTGTCAAATCTTTGACCTTCGATTCATTCATGCTAATTAATCATGATCGTGCTGATTATCCTTAATCGTGCAATTTCTATTGTATTTGATTGCTCTTAATCGTGCCCGATAGGTTCTTTCTATTTTTTGTGCTTAGTTGATTATCGTGCCAGTTATTTCTAGTCGAATCATTTGAAATTTCGAGGACGAAATTTTTCTAAGGTGGGTAGATTTGTAACTCCACTTTTCTAGATTGAGTTTTCTCCTGTGAATTATTTAAGATTTATTTACTTAAGATTTTATTTATTGTCATTAATGATTTTATAATTATTATTATTGATTTTATAAATTATTTTTTCTATATAATAATTAACTAGATTTTATTGATTAGATTTTTCCTTAATAAATCTTTTTAATTCTTTCAGCCCAATGGCCCAGCCTTTCCTATTTTCAGCCTTTTATTTTCCAGCCCATTGGGTTAGCCCAGCCGCTGAGCCCAACACCCTTCGGGCGGATCCATATTGGATCCGGATCCAGTCCACCGACCCGGACCCTCTAAACCCAAACCCGATAGTCACTCAACAGCTATAAATTCAAAATCCTTTCTTCTTTCACCATTTCCCTCCATTTCCCTCCGCTGCAGTGGACGACGACGACGACCAAGAATTCTAGGGTTCTCCAGAAGCTTCTTCCCCTAACTACCTAACTACCTACTTTATCTCAACCGTTGATCATCAACAACCAAACTCTCCCTGACCGTCGGATTGTAACGGCTGCTGCCCGTCCAACCGTCGGTCAGGTGCCCGGCCAACTGCCTGATCGACGCCTGCCTATAAATAAGACCCAGCCTTCCTTCTTCTTCATCACTTCTGAAACGGCGAAGCCCTGCCAAAAGTTCAACCGATCCTTTCCTTCTTCTTCTTCCTCAGAGCTCCGCAGCTCGTAGCCATGGCGACGCAGCGGTGCTGATAGAAGTACAGTAACGAGCAAGTGCAAAGTGAGCTATTATCGATCAAAGCGGGTCCAGCAGCACAGCAACGACATGCATTCCACATCGTCGGCTTCATCTCTCCATCGATCAGCTCGTGCGCAGCTTTGATGACGACGGTCGGCTCTAGTTGAGGATCGTTACTTCATTAGAGTCGCTGGTAAGTCTCTTTGTTCTCCTGTACAATAAATTGGCAGTGGTGATTTCAAAACCTTTTGAATGAGTTTCGAATCCTCTGTTTCAGTTGAGTTGGTTATTGTGATCGACCGATCGATCCGTTCCATTCTGATTGGAGAATTGTATTGGTGAGACTTTAGACTCAATTCTTTGTACTTTCTCCAAATTTGGAGTTGAATCGGTTCAAATCGAACTCATAAGTGCTTCCTCTGTTCTCGCACATGATCTATTCGTCGAAATGCCCAGAAGGACGTATTGGTGAGCTGCGGACTCGAGGACACTGTCATTGGACACTGCACTCTTTTGTTGGACCGTTGCAGAGACTCAGGTATAATTCTTGATCCATTCTAATGATTAGTTGATATTAGAGGGGGTGCTCTGTCAGGATTGAACGGGAGTGTGTCGAGACCAGTGTCGAGACCGTGCTACCAGGTGTCGAACTTGATTCGTGTGAGTGTCCAGCAGTGGTGGACACAAGACACGGGAGGAGGTCAGACACAGGGATCGATTGACACTGGTATAGCTGCTAGGAATTGTGTGTTCTTGTTGGGTTTAGATCTTAGTATTAGCCGATATTAGTATTTACTCTGTAGCCGTTAGAATCTGAACTGTTCCATATGAGTTGAATTAGGAACAGTAGACCTATGAGCCCATGGATTGTATCTGGGAAATGGGCCAAGTCTATGGACTATTATAGCTGGGCTGAGGAGTTGATTATTAATAGTAAGTTAAATTGTTAAGCAATGGTTATTAGTTAGGAATTGGTATTATGAAGTTGGGTCATTAGAAGTTAATTTGGATATAGTTGATGAATAATGATGTTGTAGTTTGGTGTAGCTAAGTGAGCATGTCAAGTGGGCCAACCTTGGGGTGGTTCTTATTCAGTGATATTCACTTTATGAGCTAGGGATCATTTTAGAGTATGAGTAGGTTGCTAAGTGAGTGATAATAAGTCTTGGTATTTGGATAGATCTAGGGATTAGTATTAATAAATTCTAAGACCGGTTTTCTATTTTCTAGGTAATTCTAGAAGACTTGGAGGAAACCCCGGAAGTTAAGGCAAGTACATGTACTCAGTATTACCATCATTGCATGCATTGCACTCACTTTGTCTCTTGTCATATTTCACTGTTCTCGATTGATTGATTGTATAGTTTCTCGTGTCGGGTGGGGGACGTTCTAGAGACATGTGATTGACTAATATTGGACAAATATTGCCTGATAGCATACTCCGTATGCCTGAGTCCATTTCGTGCGTGACTGATAGCATTATCGTCAGACATGCCTGATTATTGCGTGACTGATAGCATTGTCGTCAGACATGCCTGATTATATATTGACTGATAGCATATTTTATATGTCTGATTACATATTAGTCCCCACATGTTGATAACGTCCAATTGCACATATACACGTAGCTAGTGCATGCTTATTGTTCATCCTGTTTTCTGTCTTTCAGTTATATTTTGATGTACCGTTCCATTGATCTCCATGGTGAGTTTTATTGAGTTACATTATACTTTGCTCCTTTTCTGACTGGATTGTTGATTACAGGTGAGATGGATCTGTAGATTGTCATGGCTGGCATTGGAGCTCACTTGACACTGAGATAGCTAGTTTCATGTATATAGATTGATTGAGTGTATTGATTATATGTCATTGTTGTATCATTTATCTTTTACCGACTTTGTACCCGGACATTCATGTATAAGTTGTAATAATTGTATAGTGGATTGCTGTGGTGGTTTGTATAGATTACGTGATTAGATGCTGTGATGAGAATACTCTTGTTATTGATGACTAGACGGCTCACGACCGCTGTCAACGACAGTGTAGGCCGGGCATGCATCGACCCGTACCCGATTATTCGGGAGCGGGGCGTGACATATTTTTGTGGTGGCCCATGCAGGTCTCTATCTAATGGTGCTTAGGATTAGAGTACCATTGGGAGCCTGCGAAATAGGAAACTCATCACAGCATAGGCCGATTGTGTGATAGTGTGTATTTTGCTATCTATAGTAAATTTTGATTATTTTTCTCTTTCTGTCTCATAATATTTTCTTACAAAAGTCGTGATTACAATTCCATGATTTTTGGGGATCATCCTCTTATACAACATTATCGGATTCTAGCACCCTTTTTGGATCTGGGTTTCCTCGACCACAGTTTTTAGCTCCTCGTGGCCTTGGACTTTCTCGTGCAAGTCTTTAATCTCTGCATGATGTGCTTGAGCTCCTTCAAAAGTGCGAATCGGGTCACTTGGATTTGCTTCTGAAATATTGCCATGGACGAAGCGATGTCACTCTCCAGCCCATCTTAGAACTCCTCTTATCTTTGTGTTGATTTGCTCCATAGAGCCCATGCGCATCCCTATGTCCCTCGAACCCATCTCTATGATCTCGAGACGTTCCATAAGATTGCAAGGGTACGTTCCGCCATAGGCTTCTTGCTCTGTCCCTCTTACTGGTCTTGGTGGTCCTCTCCTTAGGCAACATGGGACTCTCCTGGATGTTCTCAGATGTCGTTATGGCACCAACATACCTTCACTCCAATATCAATTATCAAGGACTTAGTATTTTTGCCTACACCTCGCCCCGTGCGGTGCACAAACTTCCTCCTAGAAGACCCGTACAAGCCTTCCCCAAACGCTTAGCTAGATCACTAAGGCAAGAATAAAAAAATGTGGAGCAAAAGAGAGAGATAGAATATTAAAAACTTCACTATACGAGAGAGAGTTTACAACTTCTTGGATGGTGAGGAGAAAATGAGCCTCCTACTTATTCATAGGCTCCAAAGGGCCATACATGACTATAAGAAACTTCTAGGCCTAATATATTTACATGGTGGAAAGATTCTAGAACTTCTAGAAAGTAAGATCGAGAAGCCTTACGAGAGTTCAAGAGGGCTCCATCATATTCAGGAGAACTCTAGAGCCTTTCAACTAAATTGCCTTAGCTTGGTATGTGTTGCAAAATCATTTCAGGGTAGCAAAAAAAATGTGTGTAACACGCTGCCCACTTAATTCGAAGATAATCCCCACGAATATCGGGCTGTAAAAAACCATTATCTCCCCTAAAAGATAAGGAGCAGTAACAATAAAAACTTCACTCATACCGCCACTCAGTGCTACTTTTGCGCAACACAACAGCATTTTCGAGTGAAAACGTAGTTCTGCGCGTCTACGTGCCAATGTGCCTACCATCTAGTGCTCAGCGCCGTTGAGCCGCAACCGTGCAGAACATCGTATAAACTCGATTAAAAATTGAAACTTTGCTCGAAAGTGCCATCTCGCGTGTGAGCGCAACACAACAATATTTTCACGTAGAAATGCAGCTTTGTGTGCAGTTTCGTGCGCCTACGTTCCAGTGCCGATGTGCCTAGTGCCCATCGTCGCGCTGCAACCGCACAGAAACTTGTACTGGAATGGGCACCAAGTGCCAAGCGCGACAAACGTACGAAAAATTATACTTCGTATAAAAGCGTCATCTCGTGCCCGATGCGAGCACAACACAACAGAATATCCGCGTGGAAACGCAGCTCTGTGCACCTACGTGCCCAGCCTCGTGCTGCAACCGCACGAAAACTCGGGCAAAAACGAGCGCAAACGGTACCATCTCAAAGTGTCACTTTGTGCATTTCATCCAAGTCCGAGTCCGACTTTGCTCCTCAGGATAATCCCAAAGAATGAGTGATAAAAACAAAAATATTTTTTAGATGTCTTGATCCTTGCCGTTCATGAATATACCTCACCATTTCAACTACAATGGCTACTACTCCCCATATCCACAAGTCAATAAATGATAAATTTTATAGCACATGGATGTGAGGCTATTATCTAGGTTAAAAAAAAAAAAACCCAACTTGCTCGATTTCATCTCTCATCGTACTGTAGATATTTCTGCAGAATAGATTTTGGGGAAGAGGATCCAGTTCCAAATTGTGCTGGCAATCTGTCTTAATCCAACAATTAAGCACGATAACTATGACCAAGACAAAAGAAAGATAATTTCTACTTGCGACGTCCCTTTCTCACCGCCCATGTCGAACACGCAACTGAACCAGCTCCAAACCACTACCATGACTTACACTCAAAGTAATTACATCATTATATAAACAACACATTACACACGACACTTGAACAAACAAAGATCTATAAGCCAAGCAAAAAAGAGCACAACTACTAAAGAAGGAAAAAAAAAAAATGGAGATTGAAGCTCCAATGGGCAGTGGCTATGGAGGCGAAGCCGTCTACTTTGGGATCATCCTCTGGCTCTCCCTCATGTCCCTCCTCATATTCAACTTCAAGGGCCGTGACGAGTCCGGTGCTGCGTCGCGGAGGCGGAGGAAGAGCACCAGGGGGAGCCCGGTGTTCATCGGTGCCGAAAGGTTCTGCGACGGGACCGGAAGTGGCTGTGATGGTGGCTATGGTGTTTGTTGTACGTGTACGTAGAGATTTATGTATAGCCAGCTAGGTATGATGTGTATGTATCTATATATGGTTTGTATGTGTGTGTTATTTTTCTATCAATGTTTTGTTTTCTTCTTCTTTCTTGCTTTTATATAAGTTATATGTAAGAGATGAGTAAACAACTGTGTTTGGTCAAAGAAGAGATCGATATGATCTCTCTGTCTCTTTAACCCTAAATTAAGAAAAGAAAATTTTCATATGAATTATCAAGAGGGAGCTTGCTGTTCTTGTGTATATTTATTTGTTTTAATTCTTTTGAACTAGCCAGTGATTTTTTTTTTTTTTTTTAATTTGTAAATTGCTATCGCGAAACTATAAAGCTATGTTGTACGAACACGAATATGACACGATGCAGTAACTTGGACACCTTATTTATTTTTGATGTGTCCTAATATAACTTGGTGTGTCCAGATTATATCTGGACACACATCTGACACCGCACGGTTTAAGATTTTTAGAGTGTACGTACCTCCTCGAGAACTTTGGGGTGTTTACAATTCGATATCCTTTATTAAACCTTGAATTGATGTCATGTGTAAAGTAGCATGAGAAATTCAACATAGTTTTGCTCCTAATCTTCTAATATTTCTATTCGGTTCTCCTGTCATCCTATAAAACAAACAAAAAATAAAGCTAGAGAATTGCTAATAAAAATATATCAGAATATTAACCTGTAAATACCTGAAATTTGAAGGTTTTTGAACTCATATTAGACAAAGGAAAACGGATATGAAATATATACACTAACCTCCTCTATGTTTATATTGTAAGGATCTCTTTTACTTCAAAAATAAGTACACGGACTCTCTTATGTTTTATGTTTTAGTTTGAAAATAAGGATGGTTAGTGTAATAATTCTTGATATAAAATATATGATATTTTTACAAGGAAGGCTTGTGTAATTATTTTTAAAATAAAAAAAATTTGTGTAATAAATATAAAATATAGGAAAATTGGTTGGTACAAGTGTGAAAGCCAGAGAAATTTCAGCTACTTGCTCTGTTCTGATGCATAAAAGTCAATTTTGAATTAATTTTTTTTAGGCAAAAAGTGGTGTTGAACTTGCCTGATGGAAGTAATAAACTAAAAGGACGAGTGTTGTCTCTTTTAGGTGGGTGGCCCTTTAAATTCGAAAATAAATTCTTAAATTAAAAAAAAAAAGGTTTAATTGTACTTTGATACCTTCAACTATTCCTGTTTTTCAACTTGATACCCTAAACTTTTTTTTGTAACAAGTTGATACCCGAAAAAAATTTGGACGAAAATACTCATGATCAAACTTGAAAATAACCTCCCTTCTTCCTGCTTCCGGCCACCCCCTCCCTCCTCCCGCTTCCGGCCGCCTCCCCCCCTTCCGCTTCCGTCCACCCTCCTCCAACCCCCCCCCCCCCCCCCTCCGCGCTCCGGCCACCGCCCCCGCCTCTCCCCCTTGGACACGGCAGCGTGGGAGGAGGAGGGGCTGGGGGAGGGTAGACGGAAGCGGGAGGGGGGGGGGGGGGGGGGGGGGAGGCGGCCAGAAGCGGGAGGGGGGGGGGGGGGGGGGGGGGGGAGGCGGCCGGAAGCGAAAGAGGGGGTGGCCGGAGGGGGGGCGGGCGGGAGGGAGGGGGGCTGGGGCTGTGCGGGTGGAGGGGGTGGCCGGAGTTGGGGAGGGGGGAAGAGGAGAGGGAATGAATAAGGGCATTTTCGGGATTTTTAAAATTTTAGGTACGAAGTTGAAAAAAAATAATAGTTGAGGTATTAAGTTGTTGAGTAAAAAAGTTTAGGGTATGAAGTTGAAATACAGAAATAGTTGAGGATATTGAAGTACAATTAAGCCAAAAAAAAAAGTCGCAAAATATGAAACAGCATTCATATATTGTGAAGTTGGAACAAAAAACATTTAATCATCCCTTGACTTAATTCTCATTCAATTATTCAAGCATAGGGCAAATAATACCATTAGGCTGTGTTTGATTGGGTTTTTTTTTCCATGAAAAATATTTCAATTATAAATTTTCGGCTTAATTGCACTTTGCTACCCTCAACTATTCCGCTTTTTCAACTTGATACCATAAACTTTTTTTCGTAACAAATTGGTACCTCAACTATTATTTTTTTTCAACTTGATACCTAATTTTTCAAAAATTCCGAAAATGCCCTTCCCTCTTCCTTCCCTCCACCCCCTTCCCCACTCCGACCACCCCCCCTGCTAGCTCTGGCCGCCCCACCCCCTCCCCCTGCTAGCTCCGCCCCCTAGCTCCGGCCGCCCCCCTGCTAGCTTCGGCCACCCCCAGCCCCGCCTCCCGCCCCGCCCTCCCTCCCCAGCCCCCCTCCTCCCGTGCTGCGGCGGCCTAGGGGAGAGGCGGGGGCGGGCGGGCGGCCGGAGCGAGCAGGGGGGGGTGGGGGGCGGCGGGGGGGGGGAGGGGGGGGGGGGGCGGAGCTAGCAGGGGGGGGGGGGGGGGGGTGGCCGGAGTGAGCAGGGGGGCGGCCGGAGTGTGCAGGGGGGGAGGGTTAGGGGTAGGGGCATTTTAGTCCAAAATAACATCTGGGTACCAAATTGTTACAAAAAATAGTTTAGGGTACAAAGTTGAAAAATGGTAATAGTTGAGGGTAGCAAAGTGCAATTAAGCCTAAATTTTCAACCAATTGTAGTGTTTGATAGCTTGTATTTTTCATGGAATTATTTTCCAAAAAACTATCATTTTTCATATTTTCTTATAAAATGGTGAAAAATGAAACTTGTCCAACCCATAGGAAAATAACTATTTTATGTGGAAAGAAAATTTGAATCAAATATCCAAATTAAGTTTTTCATAAAAAAAATTTAAAATTCCATGGAATTTTTTTTCCTGGGAAAATAATTCCATGGATTTAATTTCTTTTCCACATATTTTTAATAGCTTGTCTTAGTGAAGGATTATTTCTAATTCCCTTGTTAAAACTTCCAAACGCAGGGCCGGCCCTAGGGCAAGCCCAACAAGCCAGTGGGCTTGGGCAACCCCCCGGCCCTAGGGCAACCAACCGGTCCATAAATTAAAGAAAGAAAAATCATCTAGCAAAAGGAAGTGAAAGGAAGGGAGCTGGAAATGAAAGGAAAGAAAAAAGGAAAGTAGCTTGAAAGGAAAGGTGCTGGAGCTCTGAAGGACGATTCTCTTTATCTTCGAATTATTTGAGGGAGAATACAAGATTATTGGTCTTTACTTGTGGAAAAGTATGGTATTTGATGTAGCAGTGTTGTATTGTTTTATTCTCTTAAGTATAGTTCAGTTGTTGTGCAAACATGTAGTTTGCTTCATATAAATGTGAGCTTTGTCTTTTTAGTGTATTCCTTCTTTTCAGTCTAAAAGGGATTGGCGTAACAATTTTATGAGATTGTTAGGTTGCTGCTGCATGTAGCATCTAGAAACAATGGTTTGTCCACTAAATGTTTAAAGCATTCCTTGATACTTTACATACTTGAAAGTTATTAAGGAAAGTTGAGATGTAGAAAGTCTCGGTTCTATGTGGGTCTATATAGTACATACTCAATCCCTTCCCAGCCAAATCAACATATAAAATCTTGAGAATATTTGTGTTCTTATGTTATTTGGTACTACTGAACTAAACAGTCTTAGTTTAAGATCTAGTGAGTCCAACAATTAGATTATCTACCATCTTAATAAGATAATAATCACATTTTTTATGTAGTGTCACTCCTTGTAATAAGGACAACCAAAATTTGTTCCGGCTTGGGCAACCCATCATCGTGGGCCGGCCCTGTCCAAACGTACGAGGAAAAATCAAATATATACATATTGGTCCATTCCACGTTGAATCCCAATTTTAGGTTACCAAAACCTTTGACGATTGAATAAACTCGGGTTTCAAGATGGTGGTTTCAAATCTACATGATGGTCTCAAAATTCGTACATTACTTTTTCCTTTTTTTTTTCCTCTCTTTGTCTATCATTTACATTCTATGTTTGAAAAGTTGAGGAATTAGTAATTATCTGTTCCTCCATTGTAGTTTCATCAAAATTCAACAACAGAACTTATGTCATCAATGTTATAAATAGGCTACGGACCTGATGAACTGTTGAAGAATTTTTTTTTTAGTGATCTATTACTTGTTGGTTAATGTGTGTGCATGGCTAGAGAATTTTTCAATTTGAAGTATTTTATCCTAATTCTTATAACATCCTTTAAGAATCAAGATTCAATATTCAATTCTTTTCTAACATCCTTTGAGAATAAAGATTCCATATTCGAAAATGTCCCCTAGAAATGCCGGTGCTTCTCGTAGGAAACACAGTGAGAAGCCAACCGGAGTTCATTATGTTTAATATTTGACTTTTTCCATATGCTTAAAAGGAAAATTCATTATTAGTTGGATTTTTTTAAATGCTTATTAGTTGGATATTGGACTTAGTCCATGACATAAAAAATTAATTATTAAGTATTGATTAATTCCATATTGGATTTGATATATATGACTTTAAAAAAAAATCCATTATTAAGTCTAGGAAAAAAATATTATTAAGTCCAGCTTTAATTCCATGCATCTTACCTAAACTTTTCACTTTCTATCTCATATGAGACTAAAGTTTATATACAACTCTCTTTTTTATATCATCGTCAAACTTGCGAACCATCTTGACGGCTCTACCGAATGCAGATGCGCCAATCGAACAATCTCCACCCTTTTTATATCCGGATGAAGACCAGAGAAGCCATATAGGAGATCCAACATATCCTTATCTCACTAATTTGAAAATAGAGTTAAGCCCACAAATTTACCAAATTGTACCAGTACGTGGTGTGAATCATAAGTTTATTTGCTCCACTTTTGGTTCAATAGACTCTACTTTTGAAGTCAATCCGCATATCCCTCCAACCTTAGGCCTCATTTGGACAATCTTATGGGCATGTTTCACCTTAGTAGAAAACCCATTTAGTTCCCCCCAACCTTAGCCCCCGACTCTGATCATTTTATGGAGATGCTCTACCTAGGAGCCAACTTGAGATGAGTCAGTCGATTTTGATTATCATGCATGTCTCAAGCACAAAATATCTCGAAGTAATCGGAACAGCATTGTCACGACCCGCTCCCATAATACAAAGAGCCGAGTACCACTACAAAAATTTGTCAGATTAGCGACGCCTCAAAACGTCGCTAATCTCGGCCAAAACGTCGCTAAACAAAATTAGCGACGTTTTCATCGACGTTTAATAAACGACGAAAAAAAGAGTGTCGCTAATCGAGAAAACGTCGCAAAACGTCGCTATGGCAACGTTAGGTAGCGATGCTCATAACGTCGCTAAATAGCGACGTTATTTGCGACGTTTTCTTGTGGTCGTCGATTAGCAACACATTAGCGACGTATTTGCGACGATGTGGTGTCATCAGATTGTTTGCCACGTCAACCATTTAGCGATGAGAGTAGCGACGTTTTTCTTCGTCGCTAAATATTAGCGACGAAATTAAACGTCGCTAAATTGAAAGAAAAATTAAAAAAAAGAATCAAGAATGCAAATGTACAATCCAAAATACAGAATCCAATCCAATCCAAAATACAGAATCTAATCCCTGGGTTCGCCGACCCCTTCGGTGGAACACTCAACATCGGCACGCACAATACAATCCAGAATAGACCAACAAAAATTGGTCGTCTCCTCAAGCCTCTCGGAACATCACAATTGCATCACACATCACACAAACAAATATACATCACAATATGCATCACACAAACCAATATAATTCACAAAAAATATATATCCATCACAATATCCAAATGGAGATATATCCATCAAAACAAATATCCATCACAATATCCAAAAGAGATATATCCATCAAAACAAATATCCATCACAATATCCAAAAGAGATATATCCATCAAAACAAATATCCATCACAATATCCAGAGGAGATATATCCATCAAAACAAATCCAGTCAATATATGTATCTACTGTCGTCTATGCTGGGGCAGATAGAACTCCCTCAGCCAGCGCGCATAAGTAGGATCCGCGGTAGCCAAATCAATATCCAGAGGAGATACATGACTGGAACTCCCGGTGGAACTGTCCTGTGGTGCCACCTCCTCCTTCACAGCTCCCTCAGCTTTAGAAATTACTTCTGGAGCAGCTCTCTCGGTGGAACTGCCCTCTGGAGCTGGAGCCACCTCCTCTTTCACAGTCATCTGTGCTTCCCTCAAGCGAGATCCTCGGGTCTTAGGTGCCATCTGTGAGAACGGGTGCCATCTCGTTTGAGTATATTTTCGAAAGCAGATAAAACACAAAAAATTTGATTTTTTGCCAAGTATGAGAACGGATGGCTCAGAACACAACTCAAAAGTCATTCTAGCATACATTAGTGTGAATCATCTATGTTCTGTACATATGGTGTAGTATTTGTTCTTATCATATCTAGTATCTGAAGAATGTAACAGAATAAAGATAAACTCACATAATGTAATACTAAGACATCATCTACTACTATATAAGATATAGTGATAGGTTGTCATATCATCATTGTCGAGGGATGAGGGTCGGAGGACAGTCAACTTTATCTACGGTTATATAGTTTCTGCCTCGCCAATCGAATGGCTGCAGGGACTATGTCCTGATCACCATGTCGTACCGTAGATTAATGCAAATGGAGCTGGAGCTGGAGCCAAAATACAGAATCCAATTCCTGGGTTTGCCGAAAATACAAAAAAAAGATTGACACACAGTACTCATTCATATTGTTTTAAGTGTGAGAACGGATGGCTCAGAACACAACCCAAAATTCATTCTAGCATACATTAGTTGTAACGTCCCAGTCCCAAAATACGTAGGACTAAGTACGTAGACATGCCAGCTGTATACATACGAAGTACAGGGCCTTGTATGTATACATAAGCTGTAAAATGTAGTAATCCAAGATAAACTAAATCTCATCAACAATAAAAAGAATAATAATATAATAATTAACTTGAATATTGATGATACAATCGTTGGACGGAGACAAAGTTCACTTCAACTATTTCAATGAAAGAAATGTACAAGAATCGATCCATAAAATGGCAAGGCGAACCAAGCACAATCGTCTTCGAAGGAATGGAGAAGACCACGGCCTTGGCTAGAACACCTACAGTAAATCATGAAAGCACACACCTGGGGAATAACCAGGTCCTCAGACGGACGTAGCAAGATACAGGAAGAACATGCTAATATGAACTGTCATAATAATAAATAATATATAAAGGACTATTCTAGACACAAATATGCAAAGGAGATTCTAACCGCCTATTGTGCAATTTAGAGGACAACTTTCATGCGCATGGGTGGGATTTTAGGCTATGTGTAGGTAAATGGCATCCAGTAATCCGTATTCGTCCGTAACGTCCAAAACGTCAGAGGGCATCTGCAAATAAATCATCATAGTTCCATCCGGAGACTGTGGTTTACCTGTTTGGATTCCCATACGCACTAGCGACTGTCCTCCCCCAATATTTCTCACACTGTTCAAGTCATGTCCATGGCTTGTCCAGTTTTGTAACTGCTTGAGTTTCTAAAATCCTAGTCATAGCAGTTACGATCATCTATCCGTCACACGACTTTAGAGAGGACCAGTCCATAAGTCGTGCCCCTAGCAACATGTCTCCAACCGTGTAGTGTGTGTGTGGCCAAAGGAGATATAAGAATATCCCCCAACAAGAAGGTAGTCCGCTAACACTAAGTTAACATGCATATAGTAAAGTAAAACGACTAATAGAGTCGCTTGCACCCAAGTATGGCTTGGACGCACAGTTTATAACAAAGGAAACTAACAATATGAAACAAAATAAATAATGCAAAAAATAAATAATTTGACAGTTAATTAGCAAGGTATACTTGTCTGGGTTCTGAGCACTGTGGTGGCAAAGATCAGACAGAAAAGTAGGTGAAACAACGGCTGCCGAGGATCTAAGGTCCAAACAAACATCTCCGGATGCTGAAAATAGTCTATTATCTAATTATAATTAATACTGTACCTATTAGATTTATTTAATAAATTATGAAATTAGGATATGGCATAGGTTTTCGTATTATCTTTCCAAAAAATAAAACGGATCACATTTTCGTTTCCGGAATCTCCCGAAATCGTAAAAATACTGAAACCCGTTTATTTTTGGGACACTAGATACTCAAACAGTTTTGTAGAAATCTAAAGAACGAATTTTGTCTATTAAAATATGTTTCTGGAAAGCTTACCTCGATACGCTTTTTAAAAAAAAAACTGGAGGCAAAATAGAGTTTGGAGCTAGGAGATATCGTCGTTCCAAGTTGCTCTTGCTACTAAAAAATGGGGCTGAATTCTAATGACGAATTTTAGAGTTTCTATTGGACTAAAAATAATTTTGAATTATGACTGATAGAAGGGGGATGTATTGGATTTGTATAGGTATTTATTTCATATTTATCTCCTAAATTAGATAGGATTTAATTTAAATAAATTGGAGTTTGCTTTGTTAGGATAGGATATAGATAGGGATGCTTTCCTATTAGACTTAGGATTATGATTAACATATTTATCTAAATTATCTATAGCATTATTTAAAATTACTATAGATAATAAATAGAGTTAATATTTATTTAAATAATCTTTATCTAATCTCATTTATACAAGCTGAAATATTTAATACTAAATTGACATTTATTCTATATTATGTAAATAGTATACAATATAAGTAACATGTAAAAAGTAATAAAAGTTATGAAATAAATCCTAAAATTTTGAGGAAAAAATTTGTATAATATATTTAGATCCTTAATTTACTAGAAAAATAGCTTTATATATTTTTATACTAAATTCACCAATGAGCACTATACTAAATATATGTAAAATAATACAATTATATAATAAGTCAATAAACAGTTATTTAAAAATCCAGAAATTCTACAAATATTTATTTTGAAAAATCAGGGGATTTACAAAAGTTTTATCTAGATAAGGACTAAGAAGAGTTTTAATCCCCCTTAGATTTTTCACTATTTAATTCAAATTGATTTAAAAGTAACTCAATCAAATATAATCCAATGTAGACAGATTCTACCTCTAATTTAAACTGTATTTAAATAACTTAATAATTTTTTTCAACTTAAATCACCATAATTAATTACATATTAAATCAACCCATATTTAATATACTTTTTTGAAATAATATATTAATTATAATAATTAATTTCGAAAATACAAATATATATACACTCGCATGCAAAAATAATACTTATATAAAACACAGTTTTTTTTTCTAAATTACTAGTTATACTTGTACCATAAAATAAAATGGTCTTTTTTTAAATAAAAATAAAGTTTGGCAATCCTCGGCGCGACGCATTTACAACTTCAAATAATATAAAATATTTATCGCCTATTATTTTAAAATATTTTCTACATCTATATAAGTAAAACATTTTATAAAATATGTACTTCGCACTTATTCGCACTTGATGAGAAATTTACGAAACGCAAACTCGTACGCGACGTAAAAATACGAAGTACAAAAATCAATACCATATTTACTAAAAAAATTGTAGTAAAAAAATTTAGAGATTTTACATCCTACCCAACTTACAAAAAATTCGTCCTCGAAATTTAGGAATAGCTAGGGTAGGAAAGATAGAAAGAGTTCATCAATACAGAAATACGATTAAATTTTTGGATGAGGCGAAGAAACGACGTTCGACACAAACATGCATTGGAAGATCGTAATTTTGATATCTGCAAAAATACATCATGGTTATGGAATTGAAGAAGGGTCACTAGTTAACACGAATTAGAGAATAGAAAGGAATTGAGTAGGTCAAAGAGAATAATTTAGACATTTAGGAGAGATGGTTTCTTGAGCGAATATAGTCGTCTAGGTTTAAGGTATGGTTAAGGAAATGATTTGAATCATTTTCAAGTTTCAAGAACGATTAGAAGGTTGCGATAATGAATCTAGGGTAGAGGAAAAAGGTAACTCAATACGGCGATATAGTCACATTTGTTGGTCAGTGGTTAACTATCTTGGCAATAGAGGGTAGACAACTAAGGGGATATCAAGTACGAGTGTTTGTCTTTCTAATATAGGCGAAAGATGAAAATAATAAAGAGTTCGAAGAAGATATTATCAAATACGAATAAGTGGTTCAAAGACAATTAAAAAATTTCAAAAAGAATTGCCAAGGCAGTCACGGATGGAATTCTAGAGGCCAAGTTTAACTATGTCTCCATCCACGTCGAACAATATATGGAAAGCGAACCAAAGTGCACTAGGTTGATCAGACCATCATGCACCAGTTCTGATTAGACAATGTATTAGTGGGCATCCCCAATAACACATATGTCGTGAACAAGCTCGATAAAAGAATAAGCTTGCAAAATTAAGGCTAAATTAGCAGCATAAGATAGTCAAAATATAAGTAAGGGATACTAATGAAGGAATTTAAATAGTCGAAGATCTATTAAAATCTAAGTCTTGCCCGAAGTTTGGGCTTATGCAGTCGTCATAGTGTTTTCTTATCTATGGCTTGGTTGACTAGATAAGTTATGGTCCTCTGAATTCTATAGTCTAAGTAAACTTATCAATATGTGTCACAAGGACAAAGGTTTGTTAGGTCATGAGGTATTCTACCCAACTTACAAAAGTTAAACTAGTAGTGTGATGGGACAATAGGTCAAGCAATCAAGATAAAGCACAAAATTAAGCATTTAAGGAATTAAGTAGAACAAAATCACATATCGGATCGAAAGAATTGAGTCGAGGTTGAATCCCTATCCTTGGTCGAAAAATATATTGGTATCATGGTAAAGGTTACAGTTTATTCTTTTTTGGCCCAAAAGTCATATCATGAAAATAGAGTACCAAGGGACGTATTTGAGTGGGACATGATATACCTACATGAAGGTGAGCTCGTCTAGGTCTTACATATGAAATTTGTTGGAAGGTAACGGCTAGTATTATACTCCAAATATCAAAGTCACGGTAAAGGACACAAAAAGATCTAAAATAGAAAGTGAAAGTTCATGAAGTGACAACTAATGCACAAACATTAAAGAAGATCAAGTTGAAGCATAAAATAAAATTAATTAAGCAATCTAGTAAAATAATTTAGGGACACAGTTTTCAGAGAGAAGATAGTCTCCTAGGTGGATATAGTCAAGGAACGATTAAATCATTTCTCAAATTGCAACGGTTAGAAGGTCACAATAAAATATCTGAATTTGGGAAAAGGTCGAGTAAGTCAAAATTGAGATATAATCACATGGTTTGGTAGATAACTAACTTCACTTGTGTATGTGTAATGATCATGGATGATATGGCAATTAATGGGGTATACTTCCATCTCATTAAGGTAACCCCATGTCTATCTTGGTTTCTTATCAATACAAGTCTAATCTTCTAATTTTTCAAGCTTTCTTAACAATTCTCAATGGGATTCTCAAATTAATTTACCAAAAATCATTTTATGTCGCCAAGTATAATCATACTTTAAAATTTTAATTCCTTCAATAAATCTCGAGGTATCCCTTTAGATTATTGTCAACACCTTTTCTCTCCTCATTTTTTTACCAACATTTAATACACAAATCGAAACCTTAAACTCAAAATCTAAATAACTTTATTTTTAAATCACATGACACGAAAAACTTAAGATATTTTTTTTCTCTTTCACATCCCCATATATCATAAGTATTTCTAAAACCTTCAAATAAAATTTTATTTTCTCCATCTTATAGGATTTATCGGTCCTTTCGCGAATGACTTCCAACAGTCTCAAATTAACCTTTATCATAACACCAATAAATTGTTCATCAATTTTTTAATGTTATCAATCCAACTTTAAACTCAAAATAATCTTATCAATCAATCATCAAATATAAATTTAAAATTTGAAATTTTCTTCAATCAATTTTATATCTTCCAAAATATTTTAAACAATTTTTTTTTACTATCATCCTTCAAAAATAAACTTATAAATCGTACCACTAAATTTAAAAATCTTAAGCTATTTCTTATATCGATTTCATACTCAAATAAATCGTAACTATTTCACAAAAATTAACGTTTTGTTTTCTCAATTTATTAATCTTTTAGTAGTATCAAGATAAAATCCATCTCTACTACCCAACTTAGAATTTACTAACTCTTAAGATCATACTTTTAGGAAACATAAATACTTTTATACACAAATAAGACCTCAATGCATACTAATTGTCAATGTAATCCTTCTAGCCATGTGTTTAACCTATGAGCATATACTAGTGTAGTCATCTTCCTAGTTGTCACTAAGCACGAAACTAAGAATTTACGATAGAAGGAGTCAAGAAAGATGCAAATCAAGGAGGTCGAACGAGAGTTCAAAATTTGAAGTCAAGAAAGGATGTCAAGTAGATGGATGAGATTCTAGACTCTAATCCTATATGCAGGCTCACATCGGTACAATAACGTAACCGAAGTGATAAACTTGACCTGCATGGGCCACCACAAAAATATGTAACGCCCCAGTCCCAAAATACGTAGGACTAAGTACGTAGACATGTCAGCTGTATACATACGAAGTGCAGGACCTTGTATGTATATATAAGCTGTAAAATACAGTAATCCAAGACAAACTAAATCTCATCCACAATGAAAAAATAATAATATAATAATTAACTTGAATATTGATGATACAATCGTTGGGCGGAGACAAAGTCCACTACCAACTATCTCAATGAAAGAAATGTACAAGAATCGATCCATAAAATGGCAAGGCGAACCAAGCGCAATCGTCTTCGAAGGAATGGAGAAGACCACGGCCTTGGCTAGAACAACTACAGTGAATCATGAAAGCACACACCTGGAAAATAACCAGGTCCTCAGACGGACGTAGCAAGATAAGGAAGAACATGCTAATATGAACTGTCAGAATAATAAATAATATATAAAGGACTATTCTAGACACAAATATGCAAAGGAGATTCTAACCGTCTATTGTACAATTTAGAGGACAACTTTCATGCGCATGGGTGGAATTTTAGGCTATGTATACGTAACTGGCATCCAGTAATCCGTATCCGTCCGTAACGTCCAAAATATCAGAGGACATCTGCAAATAAATCGTCACAGTTCCATCCGGAGACTGTGGTTTACCTGTTTGGATTCCCATACGTAGCGACTGTCCTCCCCCAATATTTTCCATACTGTTCAAGTCATGTCCATGGCTCGTCCAGTTTTGTAACTGCTTGAGTCTCTAAAACCCTAGTCATAGCAGTTACAATCATCTATCCGTCACACGACTTTTGAGAGGGCCAGTCCATAAGTCGTGTCCCTAGCAACATGTCTCCAACCGTGTAGTGTGTGTGTCATGGCCAAAGGAGATATAAGAATATCCTCCAACAAGAAGGTAGTCCGCTAACACTAAGTTAACATGCATATAGTAAAGTAAAATGACTAATAGAGTCGTTTGCACCCAAGTATGGCTTGAACGCGCAGTTTATAACAATGGAAACTAACAATATAAAACAAAATAAATAATGTAAAAAATAAATAATTTGACAGTTAATTAGCAAGATATACCTGTCTGGGTCCTGAGCACTGTGGTGGCAAAGATCAGACAGGAAAGTAGGTAGAATAACGGCTGCCGAGGATCTAAGTTCCAAACAAACATCTCCGGATGCTGAAAATAGTATATTATCTAATTATAATTAATACTTTACCTATTAGATTTATTTAATAAATTATGAAATTAGGATATGGCATAGGTTTTTGTATTAGCTTTCCGAAAAACTAAAAGGATCGTATTTTTGTTTCCGGAATCTCCTGAAATCGCAAAAATACTGAAACCCGTTTATTTTTGGGACACTAGATACTCAAACAGTTTTTTAGAAATCTACAGAATGAATTTTGTCTATTAAAATATGTTTCTGGAAAGCATACCTCGATACGCTTCTTTTAAAAAAAACTGGAGGCAAAACGGAGTTTGGAGTTAGGAGATATCGTCGTTCCAAGTTGCTCTTGCTACTAAAAAAGGGGACTGAATTCTAATGACGAATTTTAGAGTTTCTATTGGACTAAAAATAATTTCGAATTATGACGGATAGAAGGAGGATGTATTGGGTTTATATAGGTATTTATTTCAGATTTATCTACTAAATTAGATAGGATTTGATTTAAATAAATTGGAGTTTGCTTTGTTAGGATAGGATATAGATAGGGATGCTTTCCTATTAGACTTAGGATTATGATTAACATATTTATCTTAGGATAGGATATAGATAGGGATGCTTTCCTATTAGACTTAGGATTATGATTAACATATTTATCTAAATTATCTATAACTTTATTTAAAATTACTATAGAAAATAAATAGAGTTAATATTTATTTAAACAATCTTCATCTAATCTCATTTATACAAGCTGAAATATTTAATACTAAATTGACATTTATTCTATATTATGTAAATAGTATACAATATAAGTAACATGTAAAAAGTAATAAAAGTTATGAAATAAATCCTAAAATTTTGAGGAAAAAATTTGTATAATATAGTTTAGATCCTTAATGTACTAGAAAAATATCTTTATATATTTTTATACTAAATTCACCAATGAGCACTATACTAAATATATGTAAAATAATACAATTATATAATAAGTCAATAAACAGTTATTTAAAAATCCAGAAATTCTATAAATATTTATTTTGAAAAATCAGGGAATTTACAAAAGTTTTATCTAGATAAGGACTAAGAAGAGTTTTAATTCCCCTTAGATTTTCCACTATTTAATTCAAATTGATTTAAAATTAACTCAATCAAATATAATCCAATGTAGATAGATTCTACATCTAATTTAAACTGTATTTAAATAACTTAATAAAAAAAAATTTCAACTTAAATCACCATAATTAATTACATATTAAATCAACCCATATTTAATATACTTTTTTGAAATAATATATTAATTATAATAATTAATTTCGAAAATACAAATATATATACACTCGCATGCAAAAATATTACTTATATAAAATACAGTTTTTTTCTAAATTACTAGTTATACTTGTACCATAAAATAAAATGGCCTTTTTTAAAATAAAAATAAAGTTTGGCAATCCTCGGCGCGACGCATTTACAACTTCAAATAATATAAAATATTTATCGCCTATTATTTTAAAATATTTTCTACATCTATATAAGTAAAATATTTTATAAAATATGTACTTCGCACTTATTCGTACTTGACAAAAAATTTACGAAACGCAAACTTGTACGCGACGTAAAAATATGAAGTACAGAAATCAATACCATATTTATTAAAAAAAATCGTAGTAATTTTTTTTAGAGATTTTACATTAGTGTGAATCATCTATGTTCTGTACATATGGTGTAGTATTTGTTCTTATCGAATCTAGTATCTGAAGGATATAACAAAATCAAGATGAACCCAGATAATGTAATACTAAGACATTATCTACTACTAAAAGATATAGTGATAGATTGTCGGATCATCATTGCCGATGGATGAGGGTCGGATGACAGTCAACTTCATCTACGGCTACATAGTTACATGAGCTAGTCGTCGCGAAACGTCGCTAATGGCGACTAATTTAGCGACGTTAGTATGAACGTCGCTAAATTCTAATTTTATTCCCCCAACCAATTCATTTTTCTCCCATTTTACTCTCTCTTTCTCTCCTCCCCCCTTCGGCGCTCTCACTCTCTCCGACGCTCTCACAGTACAAATTTATATCTGTTTTAAGTGTGAGAACGGATGGCTCAGAACACAATCCAAAATTCATTCTAGCATACATTAGTGTGAATCATCTATGTTCTGTATATATGGTGTAGTATATGTTCTTATCGAATCTAGTATCTGAAGGATATAACAGAATCAAGATGAACCCACATAATGTAATACTAAGACATCATCTACTATAATAACATAATCAAGATAGGTTGTCGTATCATCATTGCCAAGGGAGGGAGGTTAATTGGAGGAAGTTACTGCAGAAAGTGAAGACTGACATGATCTGATGCACGAAAATGAGGAGCTCTAAGCTGAAACAAAAAAGTTGTGCTTTGAAAAAAGAACTCTTGTAAACTCTTTATTCACAAAGCAAGCTATAATTAAAGAATACAGAACAAGTATCGAGTTCGTAACTCAAGTATAGAGCTTACAAGAGTTATAAACTCGATACTTGTTATGTATTCATTATATCTTGCTTTGTGAACAAAGAGCTTACAAGAGTAGAACATCCAAAACACAATTTTACTTGTTACAACTTTGATCTCCTCCTTTTTGTGCGTCAGTTCATGTCAGTCTGCACTTTCTGCAGTAACGACCACAAGTTTTATGTTCTTCAACGATATATTTCACATGCTTAATTGCCAAGTATGGGGACGAATGGCTCAGAACACAACCCAAAATTCATTCTAGCATACATTAATGTGAATCATCTATGTTCTGTACATATGGTGTAGTATATGTTCTTATCGTATCTAGTATCTGAAGAATGTAACAGAATCAAGATGAACTCACATAATGTAATACTAAGACATCATCTACTACTATATAAGATATAGTGATAGGTTGTCATATCATAATTGCCGAGGGATGAGGGTCGAAGGACAGTCAACTTTATCTATGGCTGCATAGTTTCTGCCTCGCCAGTTGAATGGCTGTAGGGACTATGTCCTGATCACCATGTCGTAGTCCAATACAATCCAGAGATTGACACAGTACTAATTCATATATGTAGTCCAATACAAATAGTCTAATACAAAAACAACCCAATACAAATATTCAAATACAAATAAGTACTAATAGCTAATGAGAACCACGCAGCTCACGCAAACGTTCAGTGATACGATCACGCAACCACCTCGAATAAGTGGGATCGACAGCGGCATGAGAGATGTAGTCAATTGCAAGTGCTGGATGAATAGACCTCCCGGTCTCACTAGCTACCGGTGCCACTTCCTCCTTAACAGTAGGAGGAGCCACCTCAGCATTCACTGTTTCCCTCAAACGACATGCCGCTCCTCGGATCATGGGTACCATCTGGTAATATCGATATTCACAAATAATATAATTGTAACATAAGCAAGCTAACTAAAGGAACCATCATCTCGTTTGAGTACATTTTCGAAAGCAGATAAAAAACAAAAAAATTTGATTTTTTGCCAAGTGTGAGAACGGATGGCTCAGAACACAACCCAAAATTCATTCTAGCATACATTAGTGTGAATCATCTATGTTCTGTACGTATGGTGTAGTATATGTTCTTATCGTATCTAGTATCTGAAGAATGTAACAGAATAAAGATGAACTCACATAATGTAATACTAAGACATCATCTACTACTATATAAGATATAGTGATAGATTGTCATATCATCATTGCGGAGGGATGAGGGTCGGAGGACAGTCAACTTTATCTACAGCTACATAGTTTCTGTCTCGCCAGTCGAATGGCTGCAGGAACTACGTCCTGATCACCATGTCGTACCGTAGATTAATGCAAATGGAGCTGGAGTTGGAGCCAAAATACAGAATCCAAAATACAAAATACAGAATCAAATCCCTGGGTTCGCCGAAAATATAAAAACAAAGATTGACACACAGTACTAATTCATATTTGTTTTTAAGTGTGAGAACGGATGGCTCAGAAAACAACCCAAAATTCATTCTAGCATACATTAGTGTGAATCATCTATGTCCTGTACATATGGTGTAGTATATGTTCTTATCGAATCTAGTATCTGAAGAATATAACCGAATCAAGATGAACCCACATAATGTAATACTAAGACATTATCTACTACTAAAAGATATATTGATAGGTTGTCGTATCATCATTGCCGAGGGATGAGGGTCAGAGGACAGTCAACTTTATCTACGGCTACATAGTTTCAGTCTCGCCAGTCGAATGGCTGCAGGGACTATATGTCCTGATCACCATGTTACCAATTAACCAACCAACAAAACTACTTGTTACAAATATCGGCACTATCGGTGCGTTCGAATCGGAGTATCATATATTTCGGTGTCGAAAAATAAATAATTATTACTAAATTATCAGATTTTTCGGCACTATCGGTGCCCCTGACCAAGCCCCCCTCCCACCTACACCACCCCTAACCCTAACCCGAACCCTAACCCTAACCCTCCCCTCCCCACAACCACCTCACCCCCACCCCTAACCCTAACCCTCCCCTCCCCACAGCCACCCCCCTCCTCACCCCCACCCCTAACCCTAACCCTCTCCTCCCCCAGCCGCCCCCACCCCCCATGCTCTACTCCCCCAGCCGCCCCCACCCCCACTGCTCCTCTCCTCCAACCGCCCCCACTCCCCTGCTCCCCTCCCCCAGCTGCCCCACCCCCCTGCCCCCTCCTCCAGCCGCCCCCAACCCCTGCTCCCCTCCCCCAGCCGCCCCCACCCCCCTGCTTTTCTCCCCCAGCTGCCCCACCCCCGTTGCTCCCCTCCCCCAGCCGCCTCCATCCCCCTCTCCCCTCTCCCCCACCCACATATACCCACCCCTAACCCGAACCCTAACCCTAGATCCCCTCCTCCAGCCGCCCTCGTCTTTCGTGCCCCACCCTCTCCAGCCACCCCCCACTCACCCCCCAACCACCCGTATCTCCCCCGCCCCTCCCCCCGAGCCACCCGTATCCCTCTCAACCACCAACAACCAAAACAGCCAGAGAGAGAGAGACAGAGGGGGAGAGTCACGTACCGGAGAGGGAGGAGAGTCGCCGGAGAGAGTGAGAGTCGTCGGAGAGAGTGAGAGCGCCGGAGGGGGGGAGGAGAGAGTGTGAGAGAGTAAAATAGGAGGAAATGAATCGTTGGGGGAGAATATAATTAGAATTTAGCGACGTTAATACTATCGTCGCTAAATTAGTCGCTATTAACAACGTCAGAGCAACGTTTCGCGACGACTAGCGCATGTAATTAATATACGTTGTTGTCACGTCGCTTATTTCGTCGCTAGTAGCGACTATTAGCGACGTTTCAATAAAACGTCGCTAATGAACATAATTTAGCGACATTAATCGAACGTCGCTAAATTTACGTCGCCAATTGAGCAGATTTTAGTAGTGTACATAACAACATCCAATGCTAAGCGCCCTATGAATACACCAGTAATTAATTGTATCTGTAATTATCGCATATAAAGCTTTAGGATGGGGGTAAAAAATAATTTAAGAAACAACATGTAGAAGAATACAGCCCATCCACAATTCAATTAGATTTTTAAACATAGGTGAAGGAATTACACAATTTTTTTAATAATTACCATTCCATACATAATATTACACACGCATAAGTTGAGTTACAAAAGAAATCTATATCAGACTACTATACTACCAAAATATGTCCATTTAGCGACAGCCACATCCGTCGCACATCCGTCGACAATCAGTTTTAGCGATCGATAACTGACGGATCTTGGTCAAAATAATCCGTCGGCAATCAGCTCGTCGCTAATAATGATCCGTCGCTAAGTAGTCGAAGAGCGACGAAGTAGCGACGGCTTTTCGCCTTCACAATACGATGCATTAGCGACGACTTTCCGACAGACTTTTGTCCATTTCAAGTATTAAATACTTAACTGTGTAGACGCTAGCGACGGATATTCCGTCGGTAAACCGTCATAACAGTGTATCAGAGGGTATCGTTCCGTCGCTAGTCCGTCGATCACCGTCGCTAGTCCGTCGATCGCCGTCGCTAACAAAGGAAGGATTAGCGACGGAATACTAACGGATTATCCTTCGACCATGTTCTAGAAATGCTTGACATTTCCAGAACCTTGGCGACGGATAAATCGTCGCTACTCCGTCGCTACGTCGTCGACAGAGTGACTGATTAGTGGCTGATTATCCGTCGCCATGGTTCTGGAAATGTCAAGCATTTCCAGAACCTTGTCGACGGATTTTCCGTCGCTACGCTGTCGATAGAGCGACTGATTAGTGGCTGATCATCCGTCGCCTTGGCGATGGATTTTCCGTCGCTATTCCGTCGAATGACATACCACCAGAACCTTGCCGACGGATATTCCATCGACCACCCGTCGCTACCTGGAAATAGTTTCAAATCTTCAGTTAGCGACGGAAATTCCGTCGAAAATTAGTCGGAAACTGGAAATATCCGTCGCTAACCGGTCACTAGTCCGTCGCTAACTGAAATTTTTTTGAAAAAAATTACAGCACTTTCCCTGTTCACAAAAATATGCATAAACTAAACCAATATATAATGCACACCAATTATCCAACAATCACATAGACCAAATATATAATGCACACCAATTATCCAAGAATCACATAGACCAAATATGCACATACGAATTTAATACACACCAATTATCCAAGAATCACATAGACCAAACTAAATTAATATAAAATAGACATCAATTATCCTGAAGAGTAACATAGTATCCGTCGTTATAATCCGATCATAGCACAAATAATCCAAAATTTCCACAAATGTTCCAAATTTTTTTAATTACAATATTTTAAGGAGGATGAGTTCGATTGTCCGGTGGTGGTAATTCCTGCTGCGACCGACGAAAATACTCCTCTACTAGGTACGGCGGCAAGTCGTCGTAGACACTGCTCGAAAGTCGGCGTAGCTGTTCTGGCGACATGAGATCCAGGAGTGTCGTCACAGTCGGAGGCGGTACCAGAGGGGCAGCAGGATTGAAAGAAAGATGACCCGCGAAAGAACGACCGACACCAGCAGTCGACGGACCGGCACCAGTAGAAGACGGACCGACACCAGCAGCAGACGGAGACGGAAAGTACGTGGCAAATTGCTCTCGCAAGGACGATACCGCCTTGTGCAGCTGTGTAAGCTGCGACCTAACATCATTGTCTGCCGGGGCCGCGGAAGGAGGCGGTGTTGGTAGAAAGAAGAGGGCGTCCAGGCGGGCGTCGTTGTCTGCATGAGCCCTTTCTTAAAGCCGCCGACGGTATCTACGAGCAAGTCATTACGAGTGGCCAAAGAAGAGGGCGTCCGGGCGGGCGTCGTTTCACCGACATCCTCGGTGTCAGTTAACTGAGCCCGACTAAGGGCCTCACGATACGCAGCCTATCAAATGAATGTATTTATATTATAAGATTTACCTAAGTTGTAATCTAAATCCTATGTTTCACTAAGTTAAGTGTGAATCCTAAGTTTACCTAAGTTATAGTCCGAATACTTTTAATTCTAACGTAAATCTCATAAACATAAGTACTTACATCAGTCTCCTTGGCCCTCTCATCGATGAAGCTCTCGTCCTTCCGTCTTTTGTGCGTATGCTGGAACACGTCGTACATGGTAACCGATTCTGGCGCCCTTCCCTCCTTCACCGCCCGTTGGGCCTGCATATGAAATTTTTGTAGAACTTAATTAACTCCGTATATTAATAATACCTAATTCGATAGTGAAATAAATTTACGGTATCTCACCAGATCGACAAGCGTCGCTGCGTGGGGCCTTGATCCCCCGTATGAAGCCCCGCGGCCTGTCGGTTCGCCTTCACCTTCTCCGATTTCTTCTTGTACGCAGGAGTATTCATCATACCTAAGAGGTCCTCATAATACTCCTGCCGGATCCAATTCGGCCTCGTATGCCCCATTTTCAGGTCATGAATCATACCCCGTATCTTCCTCGAGACAGCGCTTCGAGGCAGCGCTTCTGTAGGACATGAATCATACCTAAGAGCTCTCATCTGAAAGTTCTATTTCCTGGAAATATCATAGGTCGCGACGCCGATCTCCCAGAGCTGTTTCAGCTCATCCACCAACAGCTGTAAATATATATCGATATTCTTCGTCAGATTTTTGGGACCCGGTATGATAGCTGTCAAGAACATATAAGGATTCTTCATACATATCTATGGTGGCAGATTGTAAGGGGTCAGAATGACCAGCCAGCATGAGTATTGAGATCCCGACTGCCCGAAAGGGACGAAGCCATCAGAACATAGCCCCAGACGTACTTTCTAGGCTCTGCAGTAAAATCTAGATGACGCAAATCGAAATATTTCCACGCCTCTCCATCCGAAGGATGTGACAATTCTCCATCGTCCTTTGTGCGTTCTTCGTTGTGCCATGTCATGTGTTCTACTGTATTCTGAGACATATACATCCTCTGCAAGTGCTTCGTGATCGACAAGTAATGCATATACTTGTAAGGACGTCGTTTTCTAGTTGACTTTCATTTTTCCTTGACTGGTTTGTAACGATCCGTATTACAAAAGCTACAACTTTCTATATCTTCGTTCTCCTTGTAGTACAACATGCAGCCGTTGCGACAACAATCTATCTTCTCGTATTCCAATCCCAGTTGTCGGACCATCATCTTCGACTTGTAGAAGTTTTTTGGAAGCTTTTTTGATTCCTTCGGTAACACCTCCTTGATTAGTTGTATAATCCGATCATAGCAAGTTTGTGGCAAGTTAAAATCGGACTTTATGTTCAACAACCGCATCGTCACTGACAGTACGAAATGTGGCTCACAACCAGGATATAAAGAAGTTTTAGCACCCTGAAACATATCATAGAACTCCTTCGCCTCGGGATTAGGATCCTCTGGATCAAAATTAGGCCCTACCGCATCGTACACCATATCTCGTGCAAGGTTCTGCAGGTCTCCATAATCAACAGAGCATTCGTCGTCTTCGACGATAAAATTCGATGCAGCATTATTATCAAAAGCATAAGTAGCAGCATTCGCAACCTGTCTTTCCGTATATTGTTCACCTTACGATGACCACAGGCTGTAATCACGTACGAAACCCTTACGGGTCAAATAATCTCTAACACTCACCACTTCTTCGTAACGTCTATTGCGACAATTACGACATGGACACTTAATTTTGTTACCGTCCATATACTGAGCTTTGCTCATGACATACTTAAGAAACACTTCCACGCCTGCCTGAAAATCGTTACTCACACCTATTCTGCTCTCGTATTGTCGTTTGTACATCTATGTACGATCAACAAAATAATGATCCATCACAGATTGGATGTAAAAATCTGTATCGTAAGACAAACTAAACAGAATTAGTATATAATCATGTAACTGGTGGATCCGCTAGTATATAGGCCGGATGTACTTAGTACCGACCGCATCAGATTAGTATCGGTCTATAGGTTTGGTATAGGCCGTATCAAATTAGTATTGACCTTAGCGAATTGGTATCATCCTATCCGATATGTATCGGCCGTATAGCTAGGATTCATACCGGCCTTATCGATCCGGTACGAATCCTAGCTATACGGCCGATACATATAGGATAGGACGATACCAATTTGCTAAGGTCAATACCATCCGATACGACCTATACCAAACCGATATACCGATACTAATCTGCTACGATCGATACTAAGTACATACGGATACCGATACCGATAGTTCGATACCGATACCGATAGTTCGATACCGATACCGATACCGATACCGATAGTGCGATATCGATACCGATAGTCCGATACCGATAGTGCGATACCGATACCGATACCGATAGTGCGATACCGATAGTTCGATACCGATACCGATAGTCCGATACCGATACCAATAGTTCGATACCGATACCGATGGTCCGATAGTCCGATACTACCGATATCGCCGATAACAATACTCATAGAAAAAGTCTGATACCGATTCCGATACCGATACTTTGAACCTTGATATATATATATATATATATATATATATATATATATATATATATATATATATATATATATATATAAAGTAATAGACTTTCTCATCCTATTTTTTAAACTAGGGTTTGTCATATTGTATTTTCTTTAAAGTATCGGCCGATACCGATCCGATACGGTCGATAACGATACGATTTGGCATGTTCCGATCCGATACCGACCGATACCTAATATTGACCGATGCCGACATTGGGGGTCTTTGTTAGTTAGATATGACATATGTTAGAGTTATTTAGAAAATATATGTTGGTATCCTACTACTAGTTAGTATATTGGGATAAGGATGCTAGAAGTATAAGATAGTCGGTTAGATGGTTAGTAATAAGTTAGTGTCTAGAATGAGGTTAGTAGATATAAGTTAGATAGCTTATATGTTAGATGGTAGTGTATTAGAGTGTGTGTTTTGATATGATAGCTTAGAGTTTAGATAGATATATATTGGATATGTATAGTATCTTAGTTTTAGAGATTAAGTTAGATATTCATATATTAGAGTTAAGATACTTGGTAACTTGAGATACCAAGTAGTATATTAGAATATATTGGGTTACCTTATTAGGGTAAGGTATTGGGTTACCGATATTGTGAACCTAGGTTGAAAGCATAATAAGGTTGTAAAAGCATGTAAAAGAATCTGATACTACCGATAATTATTTGTTTCCCAATACCAAAAAATTCGATACTCCGATCCGAAACTGCCGATACTACCGATATCGCCGATATCCTATTTATTAAACTAGAGTTTGTCATATCGTCGATACTACTCATTGTATTTGTACCCCGGACTGTCTCGCGCGCGCCACCCCCGCCGTCCCCGCTGCCCCGGAGCGCGCTGCCCCCCGCCGCTCCCCGCAGCCCCGCGTGCGCCAGCACCCCTCCCACCCCTGCCGTACCTCCCACCCTCCGCCGACCCCTAGCCCCGCGCGCGCCACCCCCGCCGCCCCCCGCTGCCCCGGAGCGCGCTGCCCCCCGCTACCCGGAGCGCGCTGCCCCCCGCCGCAGCCCCGCGCGCGCCCGCCGCAGCCCCGCGCTGCCTCGCGCACGCCACCCCCACAGTCTCCGTCGCCCCTACAGCCCACGACGCCTCCGGCAGCCCACGACACCCACGACCACCGAAAGAGAGAGAGAGAGAGATATTACCTTTGGGAGAGAGAGAGGAGAGGTCGCCGATCACCGCCGTGGGAGAGAGAGAGAGTGTGTAACACCCAGTTTTCCAAATGAGGATAATTTTGAAATTTTGTATTTTAATTTATTTAATTATGGTATTTAAAATTTTAATATGATTTTTGGTGATTTTTAATAATTTTAAAACTATTTAAATCATGACTTATGATTTTGGTGTTTGGTTAGTGTAACCGTAGAGACTGTCTGTCCTAGAGCCTAGCCATGTGATTAGGATAATTAATTGGTACATTTTAGCCTAGAGGGTATTTTGGTCATTTTAGGATTTATTTGAATTTATTATAATTTATGGGAATTTTTGTGAATTACTGTGAATTTAATATTAATTAAATATTGCTGTGTGTTATGTTAGTCCTTAACCTAGAAGTTTAGCCCTAACCCAGATTAGACATGGCCTAGACTAGGGTTAGTTAGCTTGGACTAGTCATGACTAGTCATTGGTTAGAATGATCAAGTTAGACTAGCTAGTCTTAGTTAGTTTGAGACTAGCATTGAAACCTAGGTTCCATCCTAGCCATCGATTTGACATGATGTGAGGGTGACCATTGGATAGGGTCCCAAAACCCAAGAATGACCAGCCCAAAACCCTAGGTGAGCCTATTTAATCCCTCCCAAATCATTGCCTCCTTGTTCATTCTCTCTTTTCAAGAACAAGGTTTGTCTCTTTAGAAACTCTTCCTATTTTGATCAATATTAATCCTTTTTCATTCAAACTTCTTCCATTGTAACCTAATTAGTGTCCCCCTACTGTTGGTGGAGGCTATTCTCAGGTTTGATACAATTTTGAGCCATTAGCTAGCTTAAGGAGATCTCACTTTTGGAGCTTTTCTTTGTGAAGGAACACATATAGGTAACTTCCTATTCCTTTCATAGATTTTCGATTTCTTTGCATGAATAGGAAGCCCTAGGTGTCCTCTCTCTGTTGGTATAGGCATTGATAGGTTTCGTGTCCAATACGTGTCCGTATCGGACATGTATCAAGCCATGGTCGTAGGTGTTTGATGAAATGCCCCAAAGGGCATTTTGTTTTATTTTCTGAAATGTAATTGATTGGAAAAATAGATTTTATGATTGCTTATGGATTTCCAGAGTCCTTATGGAGTTTTCGTGTCGTGTCGGGACGGGGGACACGAGTACACACGGGTGCACACACGTACGCGAGCGCGGTTGGCTCCCCTGCTACCACGTGTCTCGTGTGCCCTGCACACAGCACGTAGACACGCCAAAATTGGCATAGACACGGGGGCATTGTCTGCGCACACTCCCCAAAAGTCTCACGACACCTCGTTTCGTATCGAACACGAAAACGAGGCCGCACGGGTCGTACACTAAGACTGAATGCACACAGACACGCGTCTGATATGTGTCTCGTACACGCGACACGCCTCACGTGGTCCCGATACAGACACATGTACACGTCCCCCTAGTCTAGACGAACACGTGTGCACACCCACGTGTTGTGTCGTGTCGTGTGTCGTGTTCTACAGACACGTGCACGTGTGCACGACACTGTGCAACACTGGGTGCACCCCATGTGTTTGTATCGTGTTAGACACGTCTGTATCATGTTTTATGGACACGTGAGGACACATAAGACACATGTACACGTGGGGGACACTCTGTACGAGATGGTTTGAGTTTGGATATGGTGTTGGGTTTTGAAATCAAAGAGTTTTTTTTTCCTATTTTCTGATACTCACTGTTCTCTCCTTTTCAGATTTTAATTTCGATTTGTTTGGGAAATTAAGGACTTGGTTATCGGTTTAATACTGGGATTACTGATTAAATACCATGTTTGGATCCTGAAAATGTGTGTTAGCTGCTGTTGGTTGATTTTTACAGTTTGGATTTTGTTTTGCATTTCAAAATGGGATGGACTATTTGGAATTGAATGATACACTGTCAGTCATTTCCTGTGGACTCTAAATCTGAGACTTACACAATGTATGGCACACAGGACACATTTTGCTGAACACTTGGACACCTTGTTGACACTCACTATACACCACTCGACACTTGCAATCTCTCCTTGTTCACTGTATTCATTTCCAATCGATCGGATATCCATTTTGCTCACTGAAACCTGAACATGATGGTTCAGGTATCCAACATAGTTCATCACTAGATATTTCCTTGCATATTCCCACCTTGGCCAACCTCTCAAATTTCAAATTGCTAAATTCCTTGGGTAGACAAGTTGGTCACTACATTGCCTATGTTAATGTTTTCCCCATTCATGTCATCATGTATCACGTACACTGAATTTTTCCCATGTAAAGTACTATTTTTTCCTCTACCTGTGACACACTACCCTCACTGTTGAGCCTATGACTTAACCTGATTAACCCTTGATTCCCATGACACTCATTTTCCTGTCACACACATGTATATATCTTTGACACATATCCTTCACTGTCAATGCACTGATTTTTTACTGTATCCACACACATTGAATGATCATACACACACAATGGCATGACACATGGTTATTCATTAACCCTTCTATGCATTTAGCACTGTTTTGACACTAAATACAATTGTTTGACACCTTGCATCACTCACGAATTCAGGGACACACATTCACTTGCTGTGCTTTATCTTACCTGTATAGTAAACCCCTGTCCAGGCCTGAATGTTGCTGTGTGCCAGGGTTTCAGAGCTGGGTTCAGTCCCAGATTGTATATAAGGTTTTGTTGACATGTTTGTATTCAGTTCCTGAGGTTTCAGATCTGATATGTTAGAGGAGAGGGGTATCCTAGTAGCAGTCTACCTAGGAACTAGAGAGGTACCTCTGCACATAGCCATGTTAGCTGTGTACACAGATTGTAGGGGAGCAGGTTCAGTAGATAGGATTAGTACTATATGGGTATCTTAGTTATTTGAGGTTTGTTAGTTCATTTAGGTTTTGGGGTTAGAAGTATGGATGTAAGTTTCAGATGTTGATTAGACTTCATAATCCTGTTCTTAGGATTTACTAGGTAATGTAGGCACACATGTTAGTATTTCCCACAATCAAATGCCTACCCTCATGTACACACACACACATTGCCACCACCACATCCCTTCCTAACTCTCCATGTATACGTATTGTGTAATGTATATATATATAGACAATATATGTATAAATAGGTACCCTATATATTATAATATGTGTTATTATATTAATTAGATATATGTGTTAATATGAGTTATGTAGAATGTGTTTGGTATATAGGCATGATAATGCCTAGGGGTGTATGGCTATGGCTCATTGCTTGTGTGTGGGTTGAGACCAGTATAGGTGTGCAGTTGGCTTGTATAGCCTAGATTTGATGTGTGCTTGATAGAATAGTCTTGGTTAGGCTTAGTAAGACTTGTCTGGGTTAGGTTGACCTAGTTTGACTAGTATAGTTGACTGGAGTTGACCAAGTGTTGACTTTGGTCTAGTTTGACCTAGACAGCATGCAGATGTATTGTAGATTACATTTATCATCCCTTGTATACATCTTGACTTGTGTTGCTCTAACTAGGAGTCAGGTACCTCTTCTCGAACAGTACTTTTATTTCAGACATTCAGATACGAGGCGAGTACATTCTCTGATCATTTCATATCATGCTTAGAATTATTTCCTGTATTAAATTACTTTACTTGATACTGTCACGTTGGTCATACGGATTAGTACAATATGGATCCCTCCCTGAGATGTTATCCCTTCAGGGAGCATCGGGTACTCTATGTTCTGTGCGTTTCACTTACATAGCGTATCATATGCTTCTTTGGTTCTTTGATCACTTGTGACATATACTCATATGATCACAGAGTCTTCTTTGAACCCTTATCCTATTTATTGGGTCTATCAGAATACCCATTTATGGGACTACTATGTACCACCCTTTGGGAGCTTACCACCCTTTGGGGGCTTACCACCCTTCGGGGGCTGTTACATAGAATCATAACATAACCTGGTTGGATCCTTGTGTATTAGTTGGGGGTACGGGGGAGGATAAATAGCCATGTGAACAATTCTAAAATAGAATAGCCATGTACGCCTTTTTAGTATAGCCATGTACAATTAAGTCATTCATATGTCGACTTTGTACTCTAAATCACTAGTCACCGGTAGCTTTCTACTTATAGTAGATATTTCTATTACAGTTCTCTCTCTGTTTACATACTGCATTTCCTTCAGTATCTATATCTTACTTTACTGCATGATTATATTTTTTAACCTGCTATGAACTGTTGAGATGTATTGTGCTCGCTCCCGTCCTGACTGGACCTGTTAAAATTTTTACAGAGGAGGATGAGGAACCCTGCACCCCTTATTTGGAGCTTGCCTAGATGACACTCGCAACCTGGACCCCTGGGAAGGTTCAGGCAGCTGCTCAGGATGATACCTTGTATAGTGTAGATAGCTTAGACTGTCCTTTCTTTTCATGTTTAGCTGTTGTCTTATTTTCAGAGTTGTATATTTTAGAGATGTTGAGACCTTGTTATTTTTTTCTGCTGTACCTCAGTTGAGGATTTCTTATCTATTTCCATCATGCTATATTCTACCTTAGATTGTGATTGAGTTGTACCTCTGTGTTGGCCTCCTTATGGAGAGTATTCATATTATGTTAGTTATAGTTCATGACCTAGAACAGCGTTCTACCGCCGACACTACGGCGTAGGCTGGGCGCTGTTATGTTCTCGTACCCTCACAGTTGGTGCGGATCGTAACACGTTTTTAGTGGTGGCCCATGCAGGTCGAGTTTATGTAGTGGTACTCGAACTAGAGTACCACTACAGCCTGCAGTAGGATTAGGATTATTTTTGAGGTACTCAATCATATTAGGAAAAACTCTTAACTGGATTCCTGCCATCTAAATTCCTGTTGAAGTTGCTTCCTTGAATAACTTTCCTCCCTTGAATTACCGTTTCTATCTCAGTATTGATTCCTTGTTTGATCTGTCTCCAGGATGGTGATCGAGACACGATCGCATCGCTCTGGCTCAGCAAACGCTGGTGAGAGGCCTACCACCCCTCACCCGATTGTGGACGCTGGGACCACAGCACCCCCTATTTCTGCTCACATAGGAGCTTCTGCAGCTTTTGGGAGTGTACCTCCACCTGTCCGGAGGTTTTTCCCCGTCATTCCAGATATGTACCAGCAGCAGTTACCTTCAGGGACAGTAGATGCGGCTCAGATGTTTACCCTCTTCCAACGATTCATGGAGTTTCAGCAACAGATACAGCAGAGCCAGTCTGCTGATATCCGACAGAGCATACAAGATACTCACCAGTTGGTCAGGACGACAGTGGAGCTAGTGGCTGCTCAGCCACAGGGAGGCCAGATACAGCCGTATCAGCCAAGGACTCCAGACATCCATTCCTTCAAAAAGATGGGACCCCAAGACTTCAAGGGTACAGAGGGCATCATATACGCTGACGAGTGGATAGAGCACATCGAAGAGATATTTCAATTGCTACAGATACCAGCAGGATTACAGATCGAGGCAGCCACTAGTCAGATGCAGGACTTGGCCCATACCTGGTACCAGACGGACCCGAGGGTTGGTACAGCCGGTCAGACTTGGGCAGCGTTCAAGAAACTGTTCAAGGAGAAATTCTTTCCCGATACCGCACTCCGTGCTTTGGAGGCGCAGTTTGAGAGTTTGGTTCAGGGGAACCAGACCGTTGAGGAATACGCTGGAGAGTTCAGCCGTTTGAGCAGATTCATTGAGGATCTTACCGAGGTCGGGAAGGCGAGGAGGTTCCGCAGGGGTTTGATCAAAGAGATTAAGTCATATACCAAGAGCGGTCGCGACGCCACTTTCGAGCAGATTCTGGTAGGAGCCATAACAGTGGAGGACGATCTTGGGCTGAAAGAGAAGAGGATGCGAGACACTCAGAGAGCTAGTGGCAGTGCGGGCCCGGCAAAGAGGCCCCACCTGCAGATTCAGCAGCAGTATCCGTATCAGATGCCCCTCTTGCAGATTCAGCCACAATATCCGCAGCAGATACTACCCCTACCATTTCAGCAGCAGTATCCGCAGCAGATGCTACCCCTACAGTTTCAGCAGCAGTATCCGCAGCAGATGCTACCTCTACAGTTTCAGCAGCAGATGCAACTTCTACAGTTTCAGCAGCAGTACCAGCAGCCGAGGGTCTACCTTCAGCAGCGGCAGTTTCAGGACCGCGTACCCTTTCAGCAGGCGCAGCAGCCGCAGAGGCAGCAGCAGATCCCAGGACAGCAGCTTGTTATTATTTGCCCTTTTTGCAAGAGACCATGGCACGATTGGGGCGAATGCCGGAAGAGGCTGGGCAGATATTTGCTTTACGGAGGATCCGATCATCGTCTGCGAGAGTGTCCCGAGTCATCAGGACAGACGGTTCAGGGAGCAGGAGCTAGGGCTCCGGTAGGCCAGCAGACGGGATTACCCTTACCGACTCAGCAGCAGAGGTACATGCAGCATCAGCAGCAGGCCAGGGGAGGCCAGCAGGGGCGAGCTTTCGCCAGGACAGTCGAGGATGCTCAGGCCGTTGGAGATCTAGTTGCAGGTTCTGTTCTTTTGACTCAAATTCTGCAATTGCCTCTTATAACTGCCTTAAAATTTTGATTCCCTCTGTTCCTTGTTGATTTATCAATTTTGTCCTGTTGTTCTTGCGTTATGTTTGATTTCTTCTGAGATTAATCATATGGGCTAGGTCATCCAGTTATGGAATCTAGAATCTTCGATAGTCGTGTTAGCTGGCATAGTGAGGACATATAATCAGATTTAGGACGTATTTCTCGGGTGTGGGAATTTAAGGTTTTCGCTGCCAAGCATGCGACAATGCAAACATTTTAAATACCATGATTCTAGAGGTATGTGCCTTAGTCGAGGACTCTGTGATTATCGTAGCCTTACTCACTAGCATGACGAAGATTCTGAGTATCATGATTTTGGACAGACGCATATGATTATCTGACGGTATGTTAGAGACTTTGATTGTGGGATGTTTGACCTAGAAGGACTGCTACCATCTTAATTTCGAGGACAAAATTTTTATAAGGTGGGTAGGATTATAACACCTAGTTTTTCAAATGAGGGTAATTTTGAAATTTTGTATTTTAATTTATTTAATTATGGTATTTAAAATTTTAATATGATTTTTGGTGATTTTTAATAATTTTAAAACTATTTAAATCATGACTTATGATTTTGGTGTTTGGTTAGTGTAACCGTAGAGACTGTCTGTCCTAGAACCTAGCCATGTGATTAGAATGATTAATTGGTTCATTTTAGCCTAGAGGATATTTTGGTTATTTTAGGATTTATTTGAATTTATTATGATTTATGGGAATTTCTGTGAATTACTGTAAATTTAATATTAATTAAATATTGCTGTGTGTTATGTTAGTCCTTAACCTAGAAGTTTAGCCCTAACCCAGATTAGACATGGCCTAGACTAGGGTTAGTTAGCTTGGACTAGTCATGACTAGTCATTGGTTAGAATGATCAAGTTAGACTAGCAAGTTTTAGCTAGTTTGAGACTAGCATTGAAACCTAGGTTCCATCCTAGCCATCGATTTGACATGATATGAGGGTGACCATTGGATAGGGTCCCAAAACCCAAGAATGACCAGCCCAAAACCCTAGGTGAGCCTATTTAATCCCTCCCAAATCATTGCCTCCTTGTTCATTCTCTCTTTTCAAGAACAAGGTTTGTCTCTTTAGAAACTCTTCCTATTTTGATCAATATTAATCCTTTTTCATTCAAACTTCTTCCATTGTAACCTAATTAGTGTCCCCTACTGTTGGTGGAGGCTATTCTCAGGTTTGATACAATTTGGAGCCATTGGCTAGCTTGAGGAGATCTCACTTTTGGAGCTTTTCTTTGTGAAGGAACACATATAGGTAACTTCCTATTCCTTCCATAGATTTTCGATTTCTTTGCATGAATAGGAAGCCCTAGGTGTCCTCTCTCTGTTGGTATAGGCATTGATAGGTTTCGTGTCCAATACGTGTCCGTATCGGACACGTATCAAGCCACGGTCGTAGGTGTTTGATGAAATGCCCCAAAGGGCATTTCGTTTTATTTTCTGAAATGTAATTGATTGGAAAAATAGATTTTATGATTGCTTATGGATTTCCAGAGTCCTTATGGAGTTTTCGTGTCGTGTCGGGATACGGGGGACACGAGTACACACGGGTGCACACACGCGCGCGAGCGCGGTTGGCTCCCCTGCTACCACGTGTCTCGTATGCCCTGCACACAGCACGTGGACACACCAAAATTGGCATGGACACGGGGGCAGTGTCTGCGCACACTCCCCCAAAGTCTCACGACACCTCATTTCATTTCGAACACGAAAACGAGGCCGCACGGGTCGTACACTGAGACTGAATGCACACAGACACGCGTCTGATACGTGTCTCGTACACGCGACACACCTTACGTGGACACGATACAGACACATGTACACGTCCCCCTAGTCTAGACGAACACGTGTGCACACCCACGTGTTGTGTCGTGTCGTGTGTCGTGTTCTACAGACACGTACACGTGTGCACGACACTGTGCAACACTGGGTGCACCCCATGTGTTTGCATCGTGTTAGACACGCCTGTGTCGTGTTTTATGGACACGTGAGGACACATAAGACACATGTACACGTGGGGGACACTCTGTACAAGATGGTTTGAGTTTGGATGTGGTGTTGGGTTTTGAAATCAAAGAGTTTTTTTCCTATTTTCTGATACTCACCGTTCTCTCCTTTTCAGATTTCAATTTCGATTTGTTTGGGAAATTAAGGACTTGGTTGTTGGTTTAATACTGGGATTACTGATTAAATACCATGTTTGGATCCGGAACATGGTGTTAGCTGTTGTTGGTTGATTTTTACAGTTTAGATTTTGTTTTGCATTTCAAAATTGGATGGACTGTTTGGAATTGACTGATACACTGTCAGTCATTTCCTGTGGACTCTAAATCTGAGACTTACACAATGTATGGCACACAGGACACATTTTGCTGAACACTTGGACAGCTTGTTGACACTCACTATACACCACTCGACACTCGCAATCTCTCCTTGTTCACTGTATTCATTTCCAATCGATCGGATATCCACTTTGCTCACTGAAACCTGAACATGATGGTTCAGGTATCCAACATAGTTCATCACTAGATATTTCCTTGCATATTCCCACCTTGGCCAACCTCTCAAATGTCAAATTACTAAATTTCTTGGGTAGACAAGTTGGTCACTACATTGCCTATGTTAATGCCTTCCCCATTCCTGTCATCATGTATCACGTACACTGAATTTTTTCCATGTAAAGCACTGTTTTTCCCTCTACCTGTGACACACTACCCTCACTGTTGAGCCTATGACTTAGCCTGATTAACCCTTGATTCCCATGACACTCATTTTCCTGTCACACATATGTATATACCTTTGACACATACCCTTCACTGTCAATGCACTGATTTTTGACTGTATCCACACACATTGAATGATCATACACACACAATGGCATGACACATGGTTATTCCTTAACCCTTCTATGCATTTGGCACTGTTTTGACATTAAATACAATTGTTTGACACCTTGCATCACTCACGAATTCAGGGACACACATTCACTTGCTGTGCTTTATCTTACCTGTATAGCAAACCCCTGTCCAGGCCTGAATGTTGCTGTGTGCCAGGGTTTCAGAGCTGGGTTCAGTCCCAGATTGTATATAAGGTTTTGTTGACATGTTTGTATTCAGTTCCTGAGGTTTCAGATCTGATATGTTAGAGGAGAGGGGTATCCTAGTAGCAGTCTACCTAGGAACTAGAGAGGTACCTCTGTACATAGCCATGTTAGCTGTGTTCACAGATTGTAGGGGAGAAGGTTCAATAGATAGGATTAGTACTATATGGGTATCTTAGTTATTTGAGGTTTGTTAGTTCATTTAGGTTTTGGGGTTAGAAGTATGGATGTAAGTTTCAGATGTTGATTAGACTTCATAATCCTGTTCTTAGGATTTACTAGGTAATGTAGGCACACATGTTAGTATTTCCCACAATCAAATGCCTACCCTCATGTACACACACACATTGCACTATATCATGCCCACACACATACACATTGCCACCACCACATCCCTTCCTAACTCTCCATGTATACATATTGTGTAATATATGTATATATATATATATATATATATATATATATATATATATATATATATATATATATATATATATATAAAATATATATATATATATATATATATATATATATATATATATATAGACAATATATGTATAAATAGGTACCCTATATATTATAATATGTGTGTATTATATTAATTAGATATATGTGTTAATATGAGTTATGTAGAATGTGTTTGGTATATAGGCATGATAATGCCTAGGGGTGTATGGCTATGGCTCATTGCTTGTGTGTGGGTTGAGACCAGTATAGGTGAGCAGTTGGGTTGTATAGCATAGATTTGATGTGTGCTTGCTAGAATAGTCTTGGTTAGGCTTAGTAAGACTTGTCTGGGTTAGGTTGACCTAGTTTGACTAGTGTAGTTGACTAGAGTTGACCAAGTGTTGACTTTAGTCTAGTTTGACCTAGACAGCATGCAGATGCATTGTAGATTACATTTATCATCCCTTGTATACATTTTGACTTGTGTTGCTCTAACTAGGAGTCAGGTACCTCATCTCGGATAGTATATTTACTTCAGACATTCAGATACGAGGCGAGTACATTCTCTGATCATTTCATATCCTGCTTAGAATTATTTCCTGCATTAAATTACTTTACTTGATACTGTCACGTTGGTCACACGGATTAGTACAATATGGTTCCCTCCCTGAGATGTTATCCCTTCAGGGAGCATCGGGTACTCTATGTTCTGTGCGTTTCACTTACATAGCGTATCATATGCTTCTTTGGTTCTTTGATCACTTGTGACATATACTCATATGATCACACAGTCTTCTTTGAATCCTTATCCCATTTATTGGGTCTATCAGAATCCCCATTTATGGGACTACTATGTACCACCCTTTGGGGGCTTACCACCCTTTGGGGGCTTACCACCCTTCGGGGGCCGTTACATAGAATCATAACATAACCTGGTTGGATCCTTGTATATTAGTTGGGGGTACGGGGGAGTATAAATAGCCATGTGAACAATTCCATAGTAGAATAGCCATGTACGCCTCTTTAGTATAGCCATGTACAATCAAGCCATTCACATGTCGACTTTGTACTCTTAATCCCTAGTCCCTGGTAGCTCTCTACTTATAGTAGATATTTCTATTACAGTTCTCTCTGTTTACATACTGCATTTCCTTCAGTATCTATATCTTAATTTACTGCATGATTATATTTTCTAACCTGCTATGAACTGTTGAGATGTATTGTGCTCGCTTCCGTCCTGACTGGACCTGTTAAAATTTTTACAGAGGAGGATGAGGAACCCTGCACCCCTTACTTGGAGCTTGCCTAGATGACACTCGCAACCTGGACCCCTGGGGAGGTTCAGGCAGCTGCTCAGGATGATACCTTGTATAGTGTAGATAGCTTAGACTGTCCTTTCTTTTAATGTTTAGCTGTTGTCTTATTTTCAGAGTTGTATATTTTAGAGATGTTGAGACCTTATTATTTCTTTCTGCTGTACCTCGGTTGAGGATTTCTTATCTATTTCCATCATGCTACATTCTACCTTAGATTGTGATTGAGTTGTACCTCTGTGTTGGCCTCCTTATGGAGAGTATTCATATTGTGTTAGTTATAGTTCATGACCTAGAACAGTGTTCGACCGCCGACACTGCGGCGTAGGCTGGGCGCTATTACGTTCTCGTACCCTCACAGTAGGTGCGGGTCGTGACAGCGAGGAGAGTGAGATCGCCGACCACCGCGGGAGAGAGAGAGAGGGGAGAGAGTAAAATTTGGGGGGAATGGAAAGTTCTCCCTGTCGTTTCAATTTAAGTCTGGGCCCTTTATTTAGCGACGGACTAGCGACGGATTATATCCGTCGCTAGGCCGTCGCTCTTTTTGATACTTGCCGACGGAACATCCGTCGCTACGTAGTCGAAGAATTGTCCCGCCATTTCTCTCAACAATTCCCGCCAAATAATCGACTGCATAGCGACGGTTACTTATCTGTCGCTATATCTCCGACGCCCTAGCGACGGATGAGCGACCTTTTTTCCCCCTTAAAATAAAATAAAAATTGTATCGGCTTGTCGTCGGTACGCCGTAGGTTATTTGCCGCAAATTCGTCGCTAACGCCGATGGAAGTTGTCTGTCGCTAATGTGCCGTCGCTAATTTACTGTATTTTGGTATATACTTCTAGATTCTAAATAAGTAGATAGAAAATATATAAGTATTATACTCCTGGTCTTTAGCCTCGTCAATTCTTTTATAGAGATAAGTTCGATCCAATATTAACATCAATACCTGGCAAGGAAAGAATCCCAGGTCTGTTAGGGCAAACCAACAAGTGCCGGAAGCAAAGGAAGAGGTAAAATAGGAAACCAAACATGTACAATGTGAGTACGTGTAGATGTGCTATAATTTTTGGGTTTTTATTTTTTATTTATTTAATATGATTATTTATTATTAACAATATTTTAATTTCAATTATGACTATAAATACACTTTACTGTAGCTTTGATTTTTGAAGCACAATATTTTTTAATTCTTCGAAACCAGTTTTATACTCGTGTTCTAGATGGGTCCATCTTCGTTATCATATCTCACTCAAACATGTTTTCTTGTATTATATTTTTCTTTTACAATTTTTGGATCAAAATGGCCATTTTTGCTCTCAACCGTAAAATCGATATATTTTCTAATTCCAATTTGAGATCCAAATCCGATCGAACCATTTCAATTCAATATATGATTTTGACCTATTTTGAGCCTACTACACACATGTTATTAGTGTCTCACTCAATTGAGTTCCATGTGCTACATATATTCAAATGGCACACAAGTCCCATTTAATAGACTTTCGAGTCTATTTCGGTTCGATAAATTGTACCGATCCAAAATAGTCCAACAAGCTTTGGTAGAGCCTAATTTAGGTGTCCTAACCTAATAGATTCATTTTAGATTTATTTTTATTCATTAATATGCAGCCAATATTGATTGGATTCAATATGCAAAGCATCCAATATTCACTTTTCTATTTTGGAAATCCACTCAATCTTTTAGATGCACCTATACATATCATTTGATTTGGACCACCAAACCTAACCAAATATTTCCTATACCAACTCCTATGAAACCCTAACCCATTAACCCTCAAATTTTTATAAATACATGCATACATGGCCGGCCTTATATTTCTCCCCAACCCCAAAACAAAGTCCTCTTCACAGGCCTAGGCGACGGCCCCCTAGCAACCGCACCTCCCTTTGCACCCCTTCTCGACCTCCGTTTTTGTGCCACCACCTCTACGACGACCCTAAAAGACCTCTCTTCAACCCTATCAAGTCCCAGGAATCATGTCTACTTGTTTGATCGTTTGAAGGCCGAACTTGAAGGTTATTTTTAGATGTAATAAAAATTTTGAACCCAGGTTTGACATCTTTGTACATGGATTTCATCTATTTTATTGATATTTTTGACGTGAAACCAATTCTAACGCGTATACCTATGTGTCCTCTTCCATCTCCAAGAGCAACCTCACGGGTATCCACTTTGTTCGTCCGTGGCACTCGTTTCATGAAAGTTGGTCCAGACTGAACCTATTTTCGTGCGCGATTGTTTCTGGCTACTTGCGGAGCCTTTCGACCTCAAAAATATATTGATAACGATCCTAACATCTTATTCTATCATCCGAGTATGTTCGTTTTTAATCTCGTTAAGATTTTATATTTTTGTACATCAGTTTCTGTCATACAAATTATTAAACCTAAAAATCTATTAAATCAAGTATTGTTTTCAAACTACAAACTTCATGGTATTATTCCATGGATCGTATCATGAACTCTTTGATATAAAACCGTATTTTTTCCAATATATTTTTATTTATTTCACAATTTACATCCAGTAAATTTCTATTTATTTTTGGTTCCTATCAGATTGACATGTTGGCTAAGTTGTGCTACTAGATTATAGAAAAATAATTTCTTGCATATATTATAGTTAAATAAATATTTTAAAATTAAATTAATATATTTTTATTTTATAAAAATATTATTTTATCATGGTGACTTGATATTACATATATTAGATGCGACTATATATATGGTTATGTACTAGTTTAGTTAGAATATGCCGAATTGTGACTATATATTATATGGTTATATAAATGGTGTGTTCTATGACATCAAGATGTCATTGATTATAGTCTTTACTATTTATTAGGAATTCGTGACAAATCGAGGATACCACAGTTGGACCTTTGTACGCACATTTGGACAACAAGCAAGTGTGTCTTGCCAATATTCCAATTTATTGCCTTTTCTTTATTGTTGCACTTTTATTTTTTGTTCATATAGAGGACGTACGATTGGTTGTTATGTAGCGTCCGTATTATATTCGGATGCCGATGTTATCCTATGAATATCGAGAATCGACACTGGACATTTGCGTTATATTATTTGTGTTCCATTGACACGGTAGACCACAGGACACTGACACGATCATGATACAGAGTCATACATGAGATATTCGTTGTTGGACTCTATGATATGATGTATGTTATTACTTTCTGGATCCCCACCGAAGCCCCGCAATCCTTGGTCGTCGGATCGTGCGGCATCGCGTGGGCCCCACTCGATCTGATGGTGTAGGGGGCGGGACTTCAATCGGGCTCCGCGGGCGGATATCTTGATCTGGATCCTATATATATATATATATATATATATATATATATATATATATATATATATATATATATATATATATATATATATATATATATATATATATATATATATATATATCAGGAATGTAATTATCGCTTTATAGATATCGTCCTTCGGCGGTACAGAGAGCACTCGGACAGTTTTTGAGGCACAACTATGGTGGCCCTTTGATCAACTACTTAGAGGCCTCGAAAGAGAGAAAGGCCTTCTAGTTTGTGCACTTCAAGCTAGGTAAAAGTATATTTTATTTTAATATCAATCATCTAATTCAGGCGTATTATATCAATCATCTAATTAGTAACGTTTAGCGATATTCAGCGATGGTCAGCGACACATGGAAGCGTCGCTAACTTGTATCATAACGTCTCTATTTTGTATCATAGACGTCGCTGATTCGTCACGAAAAGTCACTTATATGCTGATATGACAAAATTTGCCATGTCAGCATTGTTGTAGCAAAACATCGCTAGTTTGGTCGTTAATTTGGCGACGTTAGCAACAAAGGTTGTGTCGCTGATGTAGCGACGGTTGCCGCTAAATGTCGCTAATTTAGTGATGTGTCCTCGTCGCTAGATGATGTCATTGTAGCGACAATTAACGACGTTTTTCCGTTAGCAACCATAAAATACGTGACTATACTGAAACGTCATTAAATACATCACCAATTTTTTAGCAACGTTTTTTTGGCATACTAGCTACGTTTTTAAGCGTAGTTAATATATCTTATTTTGGTAGTGGCCAGAACCCAATAAACAATTTTTAAAATCAGCTAGAATAGGTTATGGCACTCGCCTCCCAACCTTCTTCTCAAACGATTAATTAATAATATATTTTTTATTAATCACCTCTAGCTCAAGTGAATGAGCTGGAAGACGTCTAATATGTCTGTCTGGGTGCTAGGGGACGTAATATTTCTTCCAATTAAATAAATTGGTGGGAGTAGGGACAATGGGCCTGACATGAGCAGAAGCTGGCCTACAGGTCGAGGATGTGCCCTATGGGGCTGAGTAGTGGTGCGTAGACCTGTCAATTGGGCCGGGCCGGCCCAGCCCGGCACGAGCTCGGCCCGAAAATTTGGCACATGTGCCGGCCCGGCCCGATTAATCATGGGCCCGGGCCGGCCCGACCCCATATATTGGGTCGTGCCGGGCCACATATATCGGCCCATAACATAGGCCCGGCCCGGCCCGGCCCGAAGCCCATGCACGGCACGGCACGGCCCGAAGCCCGGCCCGGCCCGGCACGGCCCACCCAAATAAATAAGAATCTAAGTAGTTTCTATATCTAAGTAGTTTCTATAATCAAGTGTTATGAACATTAATGTATACTAACTTATTTGAATTAATATGATTCAATTATGGTAGTCCTAGAACTTCTCTTGTTCACCAAAACACACCGTCCAGGTAAGTATATATAGTCATTCATGGCTATGAGGAAGCTAAACTGCATTAACTAGCAGCCAGCCCCTGTCTATGTTTTGAAGGTTGCACCTGCAATTTTAGTTGCAGGTGGGTTTTCATGCAAGATAGTGTATCTGTACAGCTGCGGCAAGGCTGTTAGCAACCTCCATGTCCTTAACCCATCAGTACTTGCAGATTCAGCAATGTGGACAATCTCCAAGGCACCAACTGACGTCTCCTGTTTTTAACTAATTTTCCTAACCGTGACTATGCTGCCAATAGCTGCAGCTGCACTGCAGTTGTTTTTGCACTGCAGCAACATCTGGAGACAACCAAAGATGAACTAAATGAAATATGTCCTATGTGGTTAAGTTCTATGATTGGAGCGCCAAGATTAACAAAATCTGCTATGCCCTCTGATGTGTTTACTAGATTGTAGTTACAGGATCTCAATAGATATTGGTTATCCCCGAAGCCCGGCCCGGCCCGGCCCGACCCGAAGCCCACTGTGCCATGGGTCACGTGCCGGACTGGGCCGAGATTTTCAACCCTTGGCCCGGCCCGACCCGGCCCACTACAATTCATGGGCCCAAGAGGCCCGGGCCCGGGCCGGGCCGGCCCACCCAATTTTCGTACTGGGCCGACCCGGCCCGGCCCACTTGACAGGTCTAGTGGTGCGTGAGTAGGCGCCGGCCTTAGGTTTGGGATGCAGGCCCATGGGCCGAGGATGTGTCCTTCGGAACTAAGTGCCAATGGGCCGAGTTTCGTAATATTATGGCCATCTCGGCCGCTGACGCATGGCCAATGCCTTTGTGGTGATGAGTCGAGATTAATGTTAAAACTTGTATGCAAATCTTTTGGGTTGGCTCTTAATTTCTGCCAAGGCAGGTCATATATAAGTTGCGAAGAGCTTTAATGAACAACAACCAAAGAGCATAAATTTAGAAAACCCCTAACCAATCACAAAGACTCTGAGACTGTGCACTTTCATGTCCAGAACAAATCTCGATTTGTCCAATAAAAGTTATGATCCTAGGCCTATAGCAAATCTACTGAGAAAGGACCTACAATTCAAGAAGAGACACAAATAGGAGGAACCAAGAAAACACAAACACTTAGGGCCTGTTTGGTTGTGTGTTTAAACTCAGTTTTCTGAGTTTAAACGACAATGATGACAAAAAATGTGTTTGGTTATGTACACTCCAAAAACAGCTTTCCCAATTTTTTTTTCAAACTCAACGTTTAAACTCTGTTTTGGGAAAGCAACTGAAACATGTTTTCTCAAACAAAATTTCTAAAGTTTCCAGTGGGCCCCACCCCCCAACCCCTCTCTCCCACGATTTTTCTCTCTCCTCTCTTTCTTTTTCCAAAAATTTTCCAGGTTCCCTCCTCCAGAGAACTTTTTCTCGAAGCCAAGGCGTCAACGGAGGAGGAGCTCGACTGCCTCGACCTCCGGTGCGGTGGCAGCTGCGTAGGCGGAGGAGGAGCTCGGGTGTGGTGGCGGCGGAGGAGCTCGCCTCGTCTTCGTCGACCTAGGGCTAGGGTTAGGGTTAGGGTCGACGGAGGAGGAGCTCGACCGCCGGATCGGCTTCGACGCCGACGACTCCCTACGCAGGAGGAGCTTCGACGGAGGAGGAGGAGGAGCTTCGACGCCGGCGACAGCCTCCTCCTCCTCCCCCCCTGTCCTAACTGCTTCGTCCCTCACTTCCCCCCCCCCCCCCCCCTGTCTGACGGAGGAGGAGCTTCGACGCCGGCGACAGCCTCCTCCTCCCCCCGGATCGGCTTTGACGTCGGCGACAGCCTCCTCCTCCCCCCCCCCCCGTCCCATCTGCTTCGACGTTGGCGACAACCTCCTCCCCCTCCGACGCAGGCGACGGGGGCGAAGCTCCTCCTCCTCCGGCTGCGGCGGCTGCTCCTCGCGCTCGACTCCGGAGGTGGCGGAGGAGGAGCTCGACCCCTCACCGTGCCTCGATCTCGTGCTCGACCCCTCACCGTGTCAGATCTGTGGTGGACACACAAAAATGCCGGATACAAAATAATATGGACACAATGAAAAAAAATACTTTATAAAAATATTTTACCAAACAGATTTTTTATTTTTTGTTTAAAAAAACTATTTTCTAAATGAAACTAACCAAACGCAAACTTAGAATCTCTATACTCAGAAAACAGTTTTATAACTTACTCTCAGAAAACTGTTTTCAGAAAAAAATTTCAGAAAACATATCCAAACGGACCCTTAATTACACAAACACTCCTGTGTCTTCCATCAACTGCAGAGCATAGGCTTGCACGCCAGCACGAGCAGCCCCGCGACGACGAGCATGCACATGGTGACGAGGTTCCGCGACAGCCACCGCCGCAGCCTCCACTTGATCTCGACGCTCGAGCACCTCACCCTCTTCGTCGTGGCCGCCGCCGCCGCCGCCTCCTCCCTCGTCTGCAGCGCTCGGGAGAGGTCGTAGCTCGTCCCCTTCAGCCTCAGCTCCTGGATGTAGGTCTTCACCGCCCGCTCGTCGCACCGGTCCCTCCTCAGCTGCCCGCAGACCCTCCAGTACTCGCAGACCCTGACCTGCACCGACAGTATCAGCACGCAGGAGGTGAGCGTCGAGAGGCAGGAAGGGAGCCACCACTTCCCGCAGGCGCCGCCCTCGGCTCTCGCCGAGGCGGCGAAGAGGAGGGTGAGGAAGAGGGAGTGGAACGCGAGGAAGAGGGACGAGTGGCGGAAGGCCTCGCGCTTGGCGTCGTCGAGGCGGGCCTCCCCGTGGCCGACGCGGCGGGCCAGCCGGTCCTCGTCGCGGCGGTAGAGGCTGAGGAGGAGGAGGTGGCCGGGGCTCTCGGAGAGCTCGGCCATCGGGTGGGCAATGAGGCATGGCTGGTTGGTGGTGGTGCTGCTGTGATTGTCGACGTCGTCGTCTTCCTTGTTTCCGGAGTCCATCGGGATCTCTACGAAGTGGGTCTCGGTCTCGGTCTCGGTCCCGGCATGGGTGGGGGTGAGGGGTTCGGCCATTGGTGAGGAGTGAGGAATTCTGGATAAGAAATGGATTAACAATGGGAAAAGAAAATCTAAATGTGGATTTATTAGAGGAAAGGGGAGAGATATTGTAGGAAATATTTAAGGGGAAGTTGAGAGGAATGAGGAGAGTTCCATTCCACATCCCAAATATTTTTGGAGGGGTTTATGGGATTTTCGACCGTTGGAGCCCCTGAGATTCAATTGGGTTAGTGGGTCTCACCTGATTATTTTTCCAATGAAAAAATGACACGTCACTAATAACTCTTTCATCTATAACTTTCATGCAAAAATAAGTAAAAAAATCGGATTATTTAGTAATAATAAGTTAAAATTAGGGTTTGGTTTCGAAAATGTGAGTTGTTGGTGTTTGAATTTTAAAATCGATTAGAGAAAAGGGGAGAGAGATTGTAGGAAATATTTAGGAGAAGTTTAGAGGAACGAGGGGAGTTCCATTCCACATCCCAACGGTCAAAATATTTTTGGAGGAGTTTATGATATTCTCGACCGTTGGAGCGCCTGAAATTCGATTGGATTAGTGGGCCTCACCTTAATTATTTTGCCCAATAAAAAAAGGACATGTCACTGATAACTCTTTCCTCTACAACTTTCCTGCAAAAAAAAAAAGATTATTTAGTAACATGGTCCCATATAATAAGTTAAAATTAGGGTTTGGTTTTCAAAAATGTCAGATGTTGGTGTTTGAAATTTAAAATCGATTAGAGGAAAGGGGAGAGAGATTGTAGAAAATATTTAGGGGAAGTTGAGGGGAAACAGGGGGGTCCATTCCACACCCCAACAGTCGAAATATTTTTGGAGGGGTTTATGGTATTCTCGACCGTTGGAGCCCCTAATATTCGATTGGGTTAGTGGCCTCACCTTAATTATTTTGTCCAATGGAAAAAGGACACGTCACTGATAACTCTTTCCTCTATAACTTTCTTGCAAAAAATGGATTATTTAGTAATATGGTCCCATATAATAAGTTAAAATTAGGGTTTGCTTTCAAAAATGTCAGATGTTGGTGTTTGAATTTTAAAATCAACCAAACATAAATGTTGAACATTTTTTAGATCCAAATTCTAATTTTAACTGTTATATAGGACCATGTTACTAATATTCCTAACAAAATTCTATTAGCACATTCGAAAATGATAATGTCAAACATAATTGACCTATATCAACGAGGCTTTGTGGTAAAATAAAACATGGTAGATTAGGAGTAAAAAAACTATAGATCATCGTACTTTCTGCGAGCAACAAAGTATCAACACGATGAATGAACCAAAATCAAGATATGCCAGCAATCGAATCGATGTAATACTTTGTGCGCTTCAGAGTGCAACGGTCTCTAGTTATTGCACCCAAGTAGAAAGTGGGCAAAAAAAAAGAGCTGATATTTGGATAGAATCTGTCTGGATAGAATTATTGCATGCAAGCATTAACATCATAAATATATTGTTAAATTACTTACTTAACCTTAAGCATTTTGCTCCTATTTTTTTCTTCTCCCTCCCAAATGCTGAATCCAATAACGCAATAATGAAGGTACAATTTTCTAATATCTTCCTACCAAATGTTTTCACGTTTAACAAAATTGAATTAATACATAAGAGAAATTAAGGGCTGTTATTTGAACAAATAGTGAGAGAGAAGCAGTTAAAATAAATAAAGACGAAGAGAGATCTGATGAAAAAATTGGCGGTGATGCAGAACAACTATACATTGTATCAACAAGAATTTGTAATTATGCAAGGACATTGTATGAACATGTATTTATAATTATGCAAGGTGATAGCGTATTATCACCTGGATTATCGGATTCTGGTGATGGCGTAGGATCATCAGTGATCTAAGTGGTGGCATATGATCATCGGATTCCCGTGGTGGTGTAGGTTTATTCCATCTATGCTAGTAAGAAATAAAAATAATAATAATAAATAATAAGTAACAAATAATAACTAATCAATAATAAAAATAGAAAATAGAAGTAAAAAAAAAAAAAATAAAAAAAAAAAATAATAATAATAATAATAAGATCGTGCTCAAAAATTGTATTTGAACTCGGTAAGATTAGATGTTCGAAATGATCGAGGTTGACTCGATTTAGCTCACGAGCTCGAACGAACACGAACCGAGTCCGAGCCAAAGTCCTACTAAACTTGTTGCATAAATCATTACACAGTTACACTCAAGTCTTAATTTTTTTAATTACTTATGCTCTTTACGTAATAAATTTATCATATAAAAAACAAAAAAAAAAATTAAATTCTTAAGACAAAATCTATACACATTCAGAAAAAAAATCTAACACATATTAAAAAATCTAATATGAGAAATATAACCGAGTTCAAGCCAGTTCGCGTACAAGACTGAGTCGAACAAACTATGGTTGAATTTGGTTCGAACACCACTTCAAACAGGAAAAAATTGATCGAGCTCGGTATTGATCTACCCACGAATGAGCGTGAACCGAATTTTGACCGAGCCGAACACATTAAAAATTAAAAACTAAAAACTAAAAACTAAAAATAGAAATTAGAAATTAGAAATTAGAAATTAGAAAGTAGATAATAGAAAATAGAAAATAGAAAATAGAAAATAAAAATTAAAAAACAGAAAAGAGAAAATAGAAATAAATAATGCAAAATGAACAAAATGAAAAATGAAAAATAATGAAAAATAATAAATAATAAATGAAAATCTAAAAAAGTAAAACAAATCTAAAAACTAAAAAGTCTAAAAAATAAAAAATAATCCATAACTAATGGAAGAAGGAATACTAAGGCTTGGTTTGGTTCGCGGAATCTCCCGGTTGGAAAAGGAAAGTGATTACTTTCCTATGTTTGGGTGTCCAAGGAATTGAGGAGGAAAGGAAAGTGATTCCCAATGGAAGGGAAATTATGGGGGAAAGTGATTCCATCCATCCAAGGAAGGAATCACTTTCCCACATTGAAGTATTCACTTTCCTTTCCAAATTCCTTGACATTGCCAAACATCGGAAAGGAAAATCAATAGGAATTAAAGTTTCCCAAAGAAAAGGAAATGACAAGGAATTGATTTTCTTTCCCTTCCATTCCGTGAACCAAACGAGGCCTAAAAAGAAAACTAAACCTTTAGATGAAAAGTAATGGTTGAAAGAAAACGTTTGGAACTCCTCGGTTAAAGAAGGAATTAATTAACCTTAACACATTAATGATAACATTAATACATTAATGATGACATTAGTGATCACATAAGTAAAATAATTAAATTTTAAACCAATCCCAATTTGAATTTGCTAGAAGGGTAATTTGGACAATCCGGATAGATTCTATTCAACTAGTTTTATTGAACAAAAAATTAACAATGATACTTTATAGATGACACTCATAAAAAAATATCATTAATGGTACTTTTAATCTCAGCCCATTAAATGATCGTCATTAATAACTTAATCAATGACATTAAAAATAATGTCATTAAACATGTACTGAGATGACGATTAAAAAGATAAGGGTCGTAAATTTTTTATTATTGATGTCATCTTTTGTGTACGAAAGAAGAGATATGGGACTAACAATAACACAGAAATATTAAGAGTCATATTTAGTTTAAACAATGATTGGAACATGTTGTGTGTCATAAAATATTGATTAAAAATTGGTAATATTGGATTGAATTCAGATTGGACGAAAAAAAAAATGCTAGTGTTGATTGTACGGTTGTTTAGAGAGTAGACAATAATAGAAATAGAGTTACGATTAGTTCTTTAAAATATAAAATATAAATATATAAATAGCTATTATAATTTGGGTTAGAATATTTTGATCTTTTTTGACTCATGTTTATCTCTAACGACAAAAAAATATGAAAGTTAAAGTGAAAATAAAATATTAAAGCTATCATTTAATTAATAAAAATAATACTATATATTAAAGAGCCAAAATGAAATAATTGATATATTTAAATATAATTTAGTTTAGTTTAACTAATTTTTTTTATCTATTTTTGGTCGGCCATAGTCCATTTGTATATAGCGAAGGTCATGCATAAATATCGTACGTACATGAGGTTAACCTTTTGAAAAGTATTTTCTACATATTTTATGGTGAAGACAAATTATTAATTAAAAAATATGTATAGCAAAAGAATAATAAAAATAAAAATAAAATATTTTTATTTTTCATTCGTTTCCTTTTCATTGATTATACACATGACGTTATAACAAGTTCGAAAATTTCCCCCCAAAACTCTTCCAGGTCCGCCCTTTCTATCATTCTTCACGAAAAAAATCCCCTAAAATTTTCTTCCCCCCAAATCAAAACTCTTGCAGGCCTGCTCTCCCGTTCTCCTTCTCCTCCTCCGCCTCCTCCACCACCTCATCCTTTTCTTCTCCACCGGCAACGACGAGTAGTAGTCGACAACCCCCTCCGGGACTCGGCTCCAAGTATCTACATTGAGTCTTGGCATTCTATTTCTCAAATTTATTCAAGTCATACTGGGCTTTCCCCTCCGGGACACACTCCCAGTAAGTATTAACTACATACGTAGGTGAAGTGTATGTTGTTATGTCTCTAAGAGTTTTGAGCTAGATGGGAACTCTATTATTTGATACGTGTCCGACACGATACTGAGTTTTTTTTTTTTTTTGGCTTTATAATCATTATCTATTGTTTCAAGATGTAAAACAACATTATCATTTTGTTAGGTTTATCCTGGTCCTAGCAAGTAGGCCCTTAATTGAGTTCTAGTCCTCCAAATTTACACACTGTATATCTAATTTTGTTACTCCTACTTCTCATATTAATTTTACTACTTTCTTATGGATGTTACTAATCATCGAACCTATTAATTTTCAGTATTGTTATTTCTGACAGACTAAAGCACAAAAAGAGCGAAGGTTAGCTGATGAGGTTTAATTAACAACATCTTGTCATCCTCTTTTTTTGCTTGACTATAGGTTTGGCATCGACAGTTCGGTACACAATCTGGCCTGTACAGCTGTCTTGCACCAGTAAGCGTTACAAAAAAAGAAAAGATGCTGGATTTTGTAAGTGTTGGAGAAAAAGTCATATAGCCAAAATAATGCTGCATGATATTTTTTTTGGGAGGAAAAAAACAGGGTAATAAGCCTACTCAGTTTTCAGGGACATGTTGTTCCTTAGCCAGTGCGAGATGTCTTTAGCTAACTTTCAGTTGATTGATCCAATCTCCCCATCCTCTGTCATATTTAATGTATACTTTCTTGTATTTAGAATTTGAACCTATTACCTGGTCATTTACCCTATGTGCCTGATGTGAGTTTGTTTTGTTAAGTTCTTTTTAATGAAACACGGGATTTCCCCAGGTTTTTCTTAAAAGTAGTTTTGTCCCATATCATCATACCAGAATGCAGCAGCTGATCAGTGTTTTGTTTGCAGTCATTAATTTAGGAAGTGCAGGTACACTTATTATCTCTCTCTCCTTGACATCTTTCTCAGGTAGTACTGACATCTGAAGTTCCAAGATAATTACTTTTCCTTCCGTTCTTGAGCTTCATAAGTTTAATTACACTTCTAGGTTACATCTTGGCCTGAAGCACAGGTCGGGCTATTTTATTATGGTACACATCTCTGAACATATCTCCTATTGGGCCATGGAGAGTTAGGAACCTATGGCCGGCTTACAATTACTGATTGTGTTTCCACTCAAAATCCGTTTTGGAAGTGTAATAATATGTTCCTAGTTAATATGGTTGCGTCATGTTTTAGTGCAGTGAGGCCTATGTTTCACTAACACCAGAATTGATGTGCACAACTTGTAGTTTGGTGAGGTTGTAAGACACGTATGAGATTGTAGTTTGATGGACTTACAGTGGAAGTAGGCTCCCTGTATGCTAGCATAACAAGTTCAGCACCTGTACACTTTTTATGTTTCCATGTTTGTTTTGTCACTTGAACTGGGATTGTTATGATTTGATTTTGGCCACAATGTGCCAGATCTGGTACAGGTGCCCTTATATTAAGTATTCATTTATCCTATTGTAGTCCAATATAGACCGAATTGTAGTCCAATTGGTAAACTGATGGAAATATAACTTGGAGGAATTTAGTTCAATAATTGCTAGCCACATCATGTACGATTTACACTTGAATATGGCCTGACACTAAATGTTACTTGGGGATCCAATTGTACTTGGGTTGTTTCATTAGTCATTACATATTTCAGCAATGAGAGCCATCTTCAAAATATAATCTTTGTGCATGGCATGTACTTGGGGATCCAATTGTAAGTGGTTTGTTTAGCAGTTTCTTGACATGATAAACTTCCTTCTTTGATCCTTATCACTTAATCTATAATTACCCATATTTTGATGGAAAGTAATGAAACAACCCACTTCTTGATTCTAGTTATTTAAATCTTATCATAACCTATTTTCTCCTCCACCCACCATCTATATAAAGTCTCCTATAACTCCAAATACAATCTCTTAATTTTGCGGTTTTACCTGGTACTTTCCTTTCAAGCGAGGGATGAATCATCAGTCTTCCTTTGTCCTTACTTTTCTTTATTATATATTCTAATTTAATATGAACGTGGGGAATATGTAATGTTTCCAAAGTTGTTCGTTGTGGATCTAGGTCTTTATAACCTACTGGTATTCTTTATCATGAGGGGACAATTTTCATTTGATAATGTCAATTCCAGGTCTAGGTTGGATTTGTCGACATGAAATGTTATTATGTTTCTTCAACATATATTCCATTAGCGAGTAGAAACAGATCTGAATGTTTCTTGTTAAGACACGTATTGTACTCCACTTTCCGGTTTCCTTACGTAATATAGTACGGTAAACTGGGCGAGCAGAGGGCAGTCTTCTGGACAAAATTTTGATGTCTTTGTTATTGTAGGTTGACATGTCACATAACAGAGTATGTTGAGAAACATGAATTCGTATTTGATGCTGTCCTGGATGAGGATGTCTCAAATGATGAAAAGTTTAAGATGAACTTCAAAGTAGGCATTGCCTGACAAACAATAGGATTTCTTCACCAATTGGGTGTTTCTTTCTATGTTGTAGGTATATCGCGAAACTGTGGAGCCAATTGTCCCAGCATTTTTCAGCGTACCCAGGCAACTTGTTTTGCATACGGTCAAACATGCAAGTTGTTTGCATATTCACACTACATATTTAAACTTGATAAAGTTTTGTACTTCTGTTATGAATATTGTTGGTCATCCTTGCTAATAGACGTTTTCTTTTGCGATTATTGCCAAAATTTTGCAGCATAATTTATTCTTCTGTTTGGCTACTAGCAATTGGATATTTATTTGGATGCTGAATCCCATGTAAGGATGCATACAACAATTTTAAATTGCTTGTAATTCATGTAGTTTGTTAGTTGGAAAGTTTGGGTTGGTCATCTTTCATTGTGGGAGGTGAAACTACCATGTCTTATTCCATGAATTGAAATGGACTTATATTGGGTGTGAAAACCAATTTTCTAAAACCTTAATTGAATTCCTTCTTTCTGCTACATATAACTAAATTAACCCTCCAGAACAACTTCAAGAGTTGCTTCTTGGTTGATGAGTTAAAATTGCACAAGCAGAAAAGGTACGCCTAGCTACTTGACAGTTTCAAGATTTTGTGTTCCTCCGGATGGGGATTTGGTACCAACTTATAGAGGGTCGTTCATTCTTTTTTACTAATAATGGTTGGTGTGTGGAGGATGATGAAGGGTTTACGAGTTGGTCTTCATATTTGACCAATTCATTGGCCATTATTGCTGGTATTGAGTTCTGCTGCACATTCAACCTCACTCTGATTAGGAAAAGCTTGTATGCTGTTGACCATAATGATTGAAGTTCTTGGTATAGAATAGGTTACTAAATAGCTAATCAAGGTCCCAATTGTTTATTGGTTGATTGAACATCTACCATATTACCATACTCCAGATTTCTGCTAGGGCCTATTTTCTTTCATATAACAAAATAGATCCAATCTGCTGAGAAATACAGAATTCATCTAACTGGTATATGGCAGTGCCATTTTGAGGAGTGCTGTAGGGTCAAAAATTCCATTAATCTGTAAACTTGGTGCGTCTGTCACTTTGTACTTCTAAAGTGACTGTTTCATTTAGTGATCATCCACAGGCACTTTTTAAGGTTACATGTCCTTGCATCTACCAATCCATTCTCATTATACTAACTCTGTATCTGCCCACTTTAATTTGTTGCACAGTATGCTTGCGCTTCTACATTGCGATGATTGTGCGTACTTGTCGGCAAGGATGAAAAGTTACTTTGTATCTTTGGAGTTTAGAATTAGTTGTTGAATTGCAATAATACTTAAAAAGGATATTGTTTTAGTGTTATCTTACACTTCGGATAATCTTTCCATTACAGTTCATTTCTACTTTTATCCTGCTAAGATTGATGTTCTTTTCTTGGATAACAATTTATCTTGAAGAAAATTATTATCACCAGTTATTTCTGTTGTACTATACATGGTTTGATGAAGATCTCTTTACTGCTTGACTACTCGTTTGCAATTGTGAGACACAACTACAATATAGTCAACAAGACTTACAGTGGAAGGACGTTCAAGTAAGTTTCTTTAGCCTCTAGTTTAACATTTTTAAATCCGTTGTAAATTATATAGTCAAAATCCCCTCCAATGGCGTCTAAAAAAATTATGCCTTTAAATAAACCTTGATTAACCATTTTTTTTTAGCAAATATCCAAGACAAATATTCATGATGTACGCATGCATTACTTTTAATCTTAGTGGTTATTTGTTGGTTTATGGTATTAGGTTTGTTAGTTTGGCTTCTTCCCTGTATTCTCATGTGATGTTAACTATAGATAGTGCAACATTTATTTATCCTTTGGAAAAAATTTCTTTCTACGTTACCATAGATGATAATGTTGTAATGCATTTGAATCAATCTCCACCTTTATATGTATCCAGACTCTTTTCAGATTATATCAATTATTATTTTGTTCATCTATGTTGTTCATATATGGTATCTTGGTATAAGGTGTCTTTCTGAAAGCGTATCGAGCTACGGTATGGTTCGATATCCCCATATTCTGTGACTTAATTTGTGATATTTTGTCACAATTGTATTCTAGCCAAATTTGAGCCTCATTGACACGGAATAGATTGTCAGCTCTCCTAGTGGTCGGATACCATGATAGCTTGTAAATTTTATATAGACTGACACTACATATTCAAAGGTTCCTAACTCTTATTTTTGAAAGATAAAAGGCCTACATCGTTGGGAGGTAATGGTTCCTAACTCTATTTTGTTATATGCAAGACATACTAGTGGTATTCAGTAGATCAATTCATTGCTTATTTGAAATCTGCCTATTTAGTTTGCATGAGTTAGTTTCTTAATTAGATAAGCATCAAGAAACTAAATGGTCGTTATCGAGAATGTCTAAGAAGATGTCTTCAAACTGATATTTGCTCAGCTACGCCTTGCAAAGGTAACATAATAGTTGATTTTGTGTTTGTTTTTGTAGTTTGCTCGGAGAAAGAATTACTCCATTAAAGAAATTGATGAAATAAAAGGAGAGTTGGCTAAATTTATAGTGGATACTGTTAATGCAGATCATATGTAAAACAATATTGTGTTAAGGAATTTTTGGAAGTATTAGTATTTTATGTTTTGAAGTATGTGAGAAGGAAGTAATATTATTTTATTTCAATGTTGACTTTGAATAATTATAAAATAAAATGTTTTTGGTTGGCGTAACATAGTATTTTTTTATTCTTTTGTGGGATATTGTTTTAAGTAATACAAATTGTACAAATACAGGTACAAAAATGGGTACTGTAAATAATAATGAATATTTAATGACACATAGAAGTCAATTTTTTATAAATAAAGATGATGCATAGAAGTCATCTTATGTAAATAAAGATGACATGTATTGTTGTACCCTCGATATAAGTCATTTGTAAATATAGATGATACATATAAGTCATCTTTTGTAAATAACTATGACATGTATAAGTCATTTTTTATAAAGAATAATGATGTACGTGTGTTGAGATATTATTGTTTTTTCACGATTAAAGTCATCTTTAATAAATAACAATGGCACCAGTAAGTCATCGTTCGTAATTAACAATAATGTACTTTGAGCCGTCATTGTTGTAACCTCAATAAAAGTCATTTTTTGTAAATACAAACGCATATAAGTCATCGTTTGTAAATAACAATGACGTATATTAGTCAACTTTCATAAATAATAATGACATTTGTTGACCTGTCATTGTTTGTCTACGATATCAGTCATCTTATATAAATAACGATGACGTCTAAAAGTCATCTTTTATATAAAAAGATGACATGTGTAAGCTGTCATTGTTGTCTCATGATAAAAGTCATTTTTTTAAAATAAAAAGAGAAAATTTGAGTGGCACCTCATTTTATTTACCCATATTTAAGGTGCATCCCACACAACTACAAGAAAGTAAGGTATCCCCCACTTTTGATGGAAATCGTTCTCTAATGACGGTCAACCTCTTTGATCGATTTTTTTGACCAAAATACCCCGTCTTCTTTTTCGTGCCCCTTTTGCTGCCCCCTTCTTGCCGCGTGCCTACGCTCCCCCACCGCAGCGTTCGCCGGAGCCCTACCACCCTCTCACTCCTCACGTGCCCCCCCGGCTGCCACCCTCCCCGCCACCTCCGCCACCGCAGCAGTAGCAACAGCAGCAGCAGCGGCCCCTCCCGCCCCCGCAACCACCCCTCCTGCCTCGCCGCGCGGTCGGAGCTTCGCATCCCGCACCTCCACCCCCCCCCCCCCCCCCCCCGCACCCTCCCGCCTCGTCGTGCGGCCGCGCCCTCTGCACCTCGCCGGTGGCGGCCGGAGAAGGGAGGGGGCGGGGGGTGGAGGTGGGGTTGGTAGCGGCCGGAGAAGGGAGGGGGTGGAGGGCGGGGAGTTGGTGGCGGCCGGAGAAGGGAGGGGTGAGGGGGTCGGCTGTTAACTGGAGGGGGGGGGGAGCTGTTGGCCGGAGGGGGGTCGGTAGGGGTAGGGTAGGAGTTTGGAAAGAAGAAATATGAAGGATATTTTTGTCCAAAAATATCGATCAAATGAGTTTTGGCCGGAGGGTGGTCGGTAGGGGTGGGGTAGGAGTTTGGAAAGAAGAAATATGAAGGGTATTTTTGTCCAAAAGTATCGATCAAAGGGGTTGACCGTCAGTAGAGGACGGTTTCCGTCAAAAGTGGAGGGTACCTTACATTTTTGTAATTGTGTGGGGTGCACCTTAAATATGGATAAATAAAGTGGGGTGCCACTCAAATTTTCTCAAATAAAAATGACGTATAGAAGTCATCTTTTATAAGTAAAGATGATGCACACAAGTCATTTTTCATTGGTAAAGATGACGTGCGTCGCGCTGTCATTATTTTCTCATGATAAAGATGACGGCAACGTAGATGACGGCCAAACAAATGTCATCAATTATCATTTTTGGCCATCATTGTTAAACATTTTTGTAGTAGTGCTGGTTGGTGGTGGTGCTGTGATTGTCCTCATCGTCTTCCTTCTTTTCGGAGTCCATGGGGATTTCTACGAAGTGGGTCTCGGTCTAAGTCTCGGTCTCGGCATTGGTGGGGGTGAGGGGTTCCGCCATTGGTGAAGAGTGAGGAATTCTGGATAAGAAATAGACCAACAATGGGAAGAGAAAATCTAAATATAGATTTATTAGAGGAAAGGGGAGGGAGATTGTAGGAAATATTTAGGGGAAGTTGAGAGGAACGAGGGGTGTTCCATTCCACACCCCAACGGTCGAAATATTTTTGGAGGGGTTTATGGTATTCTTGATTGTTGGAGCCCCTGAGATTCGATTGGGTTAGTGGACCTCATCTTAATTATTTTGCCCAATGGGAAAAGGGCATGTCACTGATACCTCTTTTCTCTATAACATCCCTGCAAAAATAAGTAAATTTTTTTTCGATTATTTAGTAACAGGTCCCATATAATAAGTTAAAATTATGTTTGGTTTCGAAAATGTCAGATGTTGGTTTTTGAATTTTAAAATCGATTAGAGGAAAGGGGAGAGAGATTGCAGGAAATATTTAGGGGAGTTAAGAGGAACGAGGGGAGTAACATTTTAGACCCCAACGGTTGAAATTTTCTTGGAGGGGTTTATGGTATTCTCGACCGTTGGAGCCCCTGAGATTCGATTGGGTTAGTGGGCATCGCCTTAATTATTTTGTCCAATAGAAAAATGACACATCACTGATAGCTCTTTCATCTATAACTTCCCTGCAAAAATAAAATTAAAAAATGGATTATTAAGTAACAGGGTCCCATATAATAAGTTAAAATTAGGGTTTGGTTTCGAAAATGTTAGATGTTGGTGTTTGAATTTTAAAAGAGAATTTTTGACTTGCCCCAAACTTTGTTTACCCGAATTAAGGGTACACCTCACTGTTTTGCATTAATGTATATCAACCCCCACATTGGACGGATTCTGTCAAAAATATTTTTTGGGGACCAAAATGTCCTTGTCTTCTTCCTCCCTCTTTCCTCTAAACCCCCCAACCCGTGGCCACCGCCACCGCTCCCCGCTCCCCGCCTCCGCTCCCCGCCTCCGCTCCCCCCCTCCGCCACCGCCACCTCCCCCTCCCCCTCCCCGCCTCCGCTCCCCCCCTCCGCCACCGCCCCCTCCCCCTCCGCCACCGCCCCCTCCCCCTCCCCGCCTCCGCTCTCCCCCTCCGCCACCGCCCCCCTCCCTCCGCTCCCCCCTCCCCTCCCCGCAGCCGCAGTAGCAGCAGCAGCAGCAGCCACGACGGCAGCGGCAGCAGCGGCGGCGGCGGGGGCGTCAGCGGCGACGGGGGCGGCAGCAGCGGCAAGCGGGGGCGGCGGATGCGGGGGCCGCCGCGGGGGGGAGGGGGGGGGTGGGGTGAAGAGGAAGAAGAAAATAGGAGGGGCATTTTGGTCAAAACGTTTGACCGTTAATTTTTGACGTAATCCGTCAAATGTGGGGGGTGATGTACATTAATGCAAAACAGTGGGATGCACCCTTAATTCGGACAAACAAAGTGGAGGGCAAGTCAAAAATTCTCATTTTAAAATCAGTTAGTAAACAGTAGTTTTAAGAACCAAATATAAATGTTGAGTATTTTTTAGACCCAAACTCTAGCACCATGTTACTAAATATTTCTAACAAAATTCTATAAGTATCGTCGAAAATGATAATGCCAAACATAATTGACATATATCAACGAGGCTTTGTGGTAAAATCAAACATGGTAGATTAGGAGTAAACAAACTATAGATCATCGTACTTTATGCGAGCAACAAAGAATCTCAACATGATGAATGAACCAAAATCAAGATATGCCAGCAATCGAATCGATGCAATACTTTGTGCGCTTCAGAGTGCAACGGTCTCTAGTTATTGCACCCAAGTAGAAAGTCGGCAACAGAAAATTACAAGACGTGTGAATCTGCAATCTTTAGCTAACGATGCCAAATTGATGTCGAGAAGCAGCAATCAGCAAATCAAACAAGTCCTTCCTTCCTGCAACATTACCTATAGTGCTAGCAAAAAATGAAATGAACGAGAGAAGACTTTCACATAAAAAAATGGGTTCAACCTTCCGAGAGTCAAAGTTGTGTTCGTGCGAGGGTATGGTAATGAGCATTCCAGAAGTTCTATTCTTCGAACTTTCTGGTTTCTGGGAGCAGATCGTCGAAAACGGTCAAATTTTGTTTTGAGCAATGATGATCTTCATCATCCAAGTGAGCTTTCTTCTTCGAAGTTTATGCATCGTTATTATCAGCTGTATTGCATTGTTTCTATTCTGAAGATCATTCTTTCAGAGAAGTCAACTTGTAATCTTTATTTTCGTAAAAAAATATTATAATTTGCAAGGAGTTGTCATTGTAATTTTGATTTTCAACATAATATATGCTATTGTATGATCTTAATTTGTAACCCGACAATAACAATCAAAGCAACATCCGAGCAACAAAGATGGAGAATCCTGAAAGTCTCCTTGAGACAAGTTTTTACAAACTTTAGAAGTTCGGCATAGAGCATTACTACAACTAGAAGAGAAAGCTACTCGATCTCAATCTTCAACTCGTTAACGTTGAGTATGTATTGACCGATCTATAACCTATTCTTCCAAAAACTGATTACTGTGCTACCACCACCACCACGCACAATAATAGGTTCCGCTTAGGGTTAACAGTACTCAATGTCTTACCATCTGCTTCAGCAACCTGCATTGACCCTTCCTCCGCCCTTGGGCATTGGATGTGCACACAGCCATTACTACTTCACTTTGGTTCCTAATCTCCTCCTCTGGGACTCCACCCGCATGTAGATGGCCATCATGTCCCGTAGATGAATCCACTATAACCGGTTCATTCTCCTTCCCCACTTCCTCCGGCTAACAGCCCTTCGTATGCATTTATTCACCCATTCCACTCTTCGGACAAGCCGTAGCAAGGTGACCGAAACACCGACATGCCGCACACCCAGAAGGTATCCACTCATAATCCACAACTTGCTCAAAATACTGGCCTGACGGCAACCGATACTCAACCATCCTAGGCAAACCTTGGACGTCTCTATTTCTACGAACACACGAGCATATGACAGCCTCGATCTCTGAGCCGTAGCCTCATCCTGCTTTAATTGGCAATCTAATCAGGCTTGCCAATTTCATAAGCATCGGAACACAGCTCCAATACAGGATGGAAAAAATCAGGAAATCTGATCCAACGGTATCCTATGCAACAACTCTCGTTCACATTGTGATTCAACCGTCCCTTCTTGACAATGATCAGCCTACCGTAGAACGTCCACGGTCCACTCTGAAGAATACTTTCCATGTCCTCCTCTATGTCAAATTGAACAAAATAGAATCTGTTCTCATGAGAGTAAAACTCCATACTTTTCCAGTTTTCCTGGGTCGCCAAACTCGATCAGCATATGCTTTAATATGCACATAAAATGGCCGGTCTCCCAGTACATACATAACAATCTTATTCTTACAAAATTCTTCAGTTTCCTCCGGATCATCCGTCGTGAAGTCCGCCATAGGTCTCCCCTCTACCTCGACAGGCTCTATGTATTGCATACCCGCATTCAGATTGGGAGACTTGGAATGACATATGTCCGCCCATGACTTCCCCATTCTCTTGTAACCATCATCCTCTCTATATGCTTGAGCCAACCCTTCTCATCCATCGGCAATTGGTTCCCCAATGGATGCCAACCCATGCATCACCGGTTCTGATCCTTGCCTCCGGACTGGAACTTGTCCTTGCGGAGGAATATATAGGGAGGGACACATCCCCTACCACCGGTGCCGGATTCCTAGCTCTAGCCTCCCTGCGCCCCACCGCTCCTACATAATCCCAACTCCCTTCTCTCCTCTGACCGTGCGACCCCTGGGATCGTCCACCACTCGCCGCGTCATATTCTCCCTTCGACCATATGGCTTTCAACTGCTTCTGCGAACAACAGTCGTCTACCCCCCAAAAGCATGTTTCTCGCGATCATCTTTCCCACCGGACCCCGGGTCCCACGCCGCCCTGGCACCCATGCTGTCAGGAAGCAAAATCATATAATAACCACAAGGTCTCTCGAGGACCTTTGAGCATCGGAGGCTGATCGAACCGTAGTTGGCCCATAAGGTACAATATTGAATTGGGTCCATATGCCTTAAAAGAGAATTCTCCTATAAGGCCTGGACCAATTCCAATTATCTATACCTCTGATCCCACCTCCTACTCGATGTGGGACTAAATTACCATCTCCATGTCCCCCCTTTTTGAGCGCTCCACCGGAAACGAGATACAGTCTAACACATAGCTTGTTCTAACACAGTTTAGAGAACAACAACAACACCACATTCTTTTGTTGGATCAATTTCTTTTAGGGTTTTAAGCAAAGATTAACAACAATAACAACACTTTCTTTGTCGGAGAAAAAAAATTTATGACAGAGAATTATAACACATAATCTAAATATAAAAAAATATAACAAATAATTAAAAAAATACCTGTTGTCACGTCCCGCTCCCGTAGGAGCGATCGTCCTCGCTAAGGCGTGATGCCGCACAAGCCTAGATTGCGCTCGTGCAAGGCGGGTTCCATAACGGTCGATTACAGCGGCTGCGACGGGATCGTCGCACAGAAGTCCCAAGCAGAGACATTGAATATACCAGCAAAAATTTAGAACAAAACACAAGTCATTCAAAAGATGCATTTTATTGATATTGAAACAAGGATTACAATGGGACACAAGGCTAAGATTACAAGCCACTCAAGCTCACTCTTCTCACATTACATGTCACTCAGCTCTGACTCATCTCTCTAATACAAGTCTTGAGCCAGCAGATGCTTCGGAAGGCGACGTTCATACATTATGTCCCGTATAAGTCTTGACTCCATGCGGCCACACGCTTCGAATCGCCAAGAAACTCCGTGTCTCGATGCATCCAAGCGAGCTCCGCGCCACGAGCTTCTACCTGTACCTGCATATAAAAACTATGTGGATGTCAGTACTCAACTGTACTGGTGGAATGAGCTCCTCGCCCACCCATACAAAACCGACACGTTCATTTACTTTGTGCAACATAGTCCATTCTTTTCAATTGTCTTTTTACTCTTGCCTTAGGATCATTTTTAGGACAGACGCCTCGGCCTATTTCGTGTCTCAAGACCATCTCGTGCTTGCAACATCAACGTTAACCTATCAAGTCGTGTTTGCCTTACGGCCCAAAATCAGAGACACAACTACACGATAGACTCCATTTCCATGTGACCGTGCTACAAACCCATATTAAGGAAGTGTCTCACATTTCAGTGAGACTAAATCACATCGTCGCCTCGCGGCCCTTGCTACTTTGGTCACCAACTAACCCAATCGAGACTTGTGAACTTAGTGTCGCTCAATCGACTTTGCCTTACGGCGGTTTCCTGACTTAAACTCCAACGACTCAAACCAAACTTATGTAACTCTAGCCAACAACTCTAGACTCGACGTCACACCTCGTGTTGAAGTACGGTGTCTACGTTGCAGCCAAATCTTAGGCCCAAATATTGTCTTTTGTTCGTGTACCTATTCAATTTGACTCAATACAAAGGCACACTTGCGAATTGCCGCCATGCCGACCCATCTATATGAAAGGTCACTAGCATCACAAGCTATCTTGGACGTATAGTTTTGTTAATCGGGGTCCTTTCAACGCAAGTAGCCAGCTCCGTTGCAAGTCCCCGCTTAACCTGTGCTGAAACCATATGCACGACTATACCCTGTTTTCTTCTAGGCCGAGTCGGTCCCGTGGTCCCGGGTTGTCGCTCGAGGAACCATCGCCCTTGTCGACAAGTTGTCCATGACCATACAAGACTCGACTCAAATTGACGTCTCACACAGTCATCCTTCTTTCAGTGTTACCATCTCTTTCAAAACCAAGTTCAAGACTTCTATCCTTAAGACCCCTCGATGACTCGTGGTTGCGAGCATTCTTTCCGTGTTACCATATCATTTTATTCAACTCAGAACGACCATTTGATAGCACTTTTTCTAAACTCGACTTGAAATCAACCGTAGCTCGTGCCTTAAACACTAAGTCCGTGCATCGTGCCTTAAGCCAACTGAACTCTATGCGACACCACCGCCCAAGTCATACTCTACATGACGGGCCTTGAGACCGTAAGACTATGTGGTTATACCCAGCCGTAGAACTCGTAGGACCGTGCTTGCTACTACTCCGATAGCCTAACATAACTTGCCTAACTTAACTTTGTAACAACTTGACGAGAAAAGCCTGCGTTAAGCTTTGTCTTGATGGAACATGCCGTACACGTGTTCAACTTTGAACGACCAAGTCATTTGGGCGCCTAGACTTACGCCAGCAGCCGTGCGACGCAACTTAACTCATGGGACGGGTCAAGGCTATGCCAAGCCTTGGACGATGGGACCGTGCATACTTTATGAAGCCTTTATGTGGGCGACTCCTATGACTTAGGCTAACTCTTAACTTTGTGGCGAAGACTAACTTTTCCTTCTCCCAAGCCACGGGACGAAGGACCAATTGTCATTTTCAAAGCACGCCGTGCACCAACTTTAAGTCGACCGTTGGACCTTTCCATATTCTAACTCAATTCGACCCGTCGAGAATATTCCCTTATCTATGTGGATACGTCTCTTTTATTATCAAGCCTACTTGTGCAAGTTGAAAACATACGATTTATTATGTGAAGGCTAAGATGAGGCAAGTTCACCGAAACTACCCCACCTGAGCGAGGAGCCGCCTCGACCAAGCGATGTCTTCGAGCAAGCCGTTGCAAGGCTAAGTCCGAACGTCGTTGGCATTTCGATTCCTCCGATTGACTGAGCGGAACGGGACACTACATCATACACCACTCAGAAAAAGTTTCGTCCTCGAAACTAACTGAGTACTTACTCATCGACTTATCACTCGAATGTTCAACGACTCTCGCACACATTTCTCCTATGCATTTCTCAAATCCGAGCCACGCTCGTGCTACCTACAATCTTTTCTTCAAAACTCATGATCTAAAAATCCTCGACACTTCCCATTCCTCAAGTCTCACTTGAATTCAACGTATCACTTAGTTTGGATCGTGCACACATTCCAGGCGTCCCCGAAATACATACATTTTAACCAAGCCTTGTGATAGTGAATCCAATTTCACCTATCGATTCATCTACTCAATCCCAAAAATCAATCGTATCGATGCTAAATCTCGCAACATGGATATCTCGCCTAGCTGCTAGGACATCTCTCCAGGCTAAAGTCAATTATCTGTATTGGAATCATAGTTCCCAAACAACGATATCAATACTGACCCCATCCTAAGGTCAAACCAAGTTGATAGTACGGGGTTTCCTACCCAAGCTTGCATCACTCCGATTTCTAAACTTCGAACATAGATTTTCTACACACATCTCAACATTCGTCGCACGGGGTCCGAGTCATTCAGCAAAGCCATCCTACGATAACTTACTTTTCAACCAATTCCTCGACATATCAATATCACTCGTTCATTAAGCCATTTTGCATAGTCTATCTCTTGAATCCGTTCGATATTGTCTATCCATCGATTCTTCTCAAATCAAGCACGCTATGACACAATTCATCGCTAACTAAAATTTCATATTCCACATTCCCTAAGTCATCTATTCCAATTCACGTAATCGATCACAAGGTCATCTGACTTAACAATATATCACGCTCTGATCTCACGCGAGTCCAATTTATCCACGGTGGCCATGAAATCACCATGCAACGCTTCCGTGGAATGATTATTCTTATCGGGACGTAACTCTTGTTTTGAGTCTAGACTAATTCATTCTCGATGCATGGATTGGACCTGCTCAATCCTCAAGTTTACTCAATCATCAATTGTAAGTCCAAACATCCTCGAATTTTCCTTCGCATCAAACCAACAAGTCAAGACAATCAAAGTTGCCGTATCCTGATTTTTTGAGTTCAATCATTCCTGCGATATGAATCACCATGTCAGCGCTCACGCGGAACGATCGTCCCAAATCCGACGCGACGCATGTGCGAGGCTAGAGTTGCACTCGCACAAGACAAGAATGTCGATGTTGTGGTTATCCGAGTAACCATCAAGACACTTCTATTTTCATCCACATTTATTTCAATCAAAATCCTAAGTAAAACATCCAACCGAACAATAACACTTGCACGATCGTCATTCCTCGAATTAGAGTGCCCCCAAGTTATCTCATATCGATCTTTGATACACCTTAATACCATCGATGATATGCGTAACCTGACGTTCTTCCTTTGTAACGAATTTCGAGTCGTGCGAATGATGCTATCGTCCGACTGGATAATCTCCTCGACATTCAAATTCAAGTTCGATCATTATCCTTCGAATCATTCACAACATCAATTTTCTCAAACCCAAATTTAAGTTTTGTTCATCCGTCTATCTTAAGTCATCGAGCAACATTTTTTTTTCAAATTACATCCTTCCTTGCTAACTCAAATCATCGAGCAACATCCATTCTAATCGAATCAAACTTTTCATGCACGCTATCTTTTCGTCGTGCTAACTTTTGTATACGATCCGTATCAATTTTCTCGATTAAGTCATCCATTTGCTACACCTTAACTTTTCTTCGATTTGATTTGCCTACTCTATCATTTCCATATTTCATACTTACACAATCCTCAATCCCGTGTACGTTCTGTGTGCGTCAATTTCTAGGTTGTTCGAATCAACTTGTCAAATCTCAAGATTACAACTTGTTCAACGACACTCAATCTAAGGCTTTTTATAACGCGACACTTGCTGATAGACTCACCGATACCCCGCATCCTCAATCGATCGATCGACCGACATCCCTGAGGCTATCGTATACACCACTCAGGGATGAAGTCATTTAACAAATCCTTAATTATCATTTGAATCAAAATCGACTTCTCCAAATTCTCCGTTCGAACCATTCTTCTAATTCCAAGCATGCTCATCTATATCGCATCGACGTTATTATCGCTCGATAGCACCCCTATTGATAATCATCTCACTTTACTCAATCGAGTTCAACTCATTCCTGCTAGACACTATTCAATTCATGCACTCGACTTTTCTAAGGTCGACGCAACTTTGGTGCATATGTCCAGCCCGACTTAGCCAACCGTGCTTGCACGAACCATCTTTTTGTTTCTTATCAAAAACTGTTCTCCTATGTTTTGAAAATTATTTAGACTTATTTTATGGACATTTCGTAGGACATTTGAGAGAGAGAGAGAGCGCACCAACAATATCACTTGCAGAAGCAACAATTTAGAGTTTGCGGAAGCAACGGAGTTAAAGAATTCAATCGATAGTCCAAGGACGTAAAGTCGTACTCTGATACCATTATGTTACGCCCCGCTCCCGTAGGAGCGATCGTCCTCGCTAAGGCGTGATGCCGTACGAGCCTAGATTGCGCTCGTGCAAGACGGGTTCCATAATGGCCGATTACAGCGGCTGCGACGGGGTCATCGCACAGAAGTTCCAAGCAGAGATATTGAATATATATACCAGCAAAAATTTAGAACAAAACACAAGTCATTCAAAAGATACATTTTATTGATATTGAAACAAGGATTACAATGGGGCACAGGGCCAAGATTACAAGTCACTCAAGCTCACTCTTCTCACATTACAAGTCACTCAGCTCGATCTCATCTCTCTAATACGAGTCTTGAGTCAGCGGATGCTTCGAAATGCGACGTCCATACATTATGTCTCGTATAAGTCTTGACTCCATGCGGCCACACGCTTCGAATCGCCAAGGAACTCCGTGCCTCGACGCATCCAAGCGAGCTCCGTGCCACGAGCTTCTACCTGTGCCTGCACATAAAAACTATGTGGGTGTCAGTACTCAACTGTACTGGTGGAATGAGCTCCTCTCCCACCCATACAAAACTGACACGTTCATTTACTTTGTGCAATATAGTCCCTTCTTTTCAATTGTCTTTCTACTCTTATCTTAGGATCAGTTTTAGGATAGACGCCTCGGCCTATTTCGTGTCTCAAGACCAACCCGTGCTTACAACATCAACTTTAACCTATCAAGTCGTGTTTGCCTTACGGCCCAAAATCAGAGACGCAACTGCACGATAGACTCCATTTCCATGTGACCGTGCTACAAACCCATATTGAGGCCGTGCCTCGTATTTTAGTGGGACTAAACCACATCGCCGCCTCGCGGTCCTTGCTACTTTGGTCATCAACTGACCCAATCGAGACTTGTGAACTTAGTGTCGCTCAATCGACTTTGCCTTACGGCAGTTTCCTGACTAAACTCCAACGACTCAAATCAAACTTATGCAGCTCTATCCAACAACTCAAGACTCGACGCCACACCTCGTACCGAAGTACGGTATCTATGTTGCAGCCAAATTTTAGGCCCAAATATTGTCTTTTAATCGTGTACCTATTCAATTCGACTAAATCCAAATGCACACCTGTAGATTGCCGCCATGCCGACCCATCTATATGAAAGGTCACTCGCATTACAAGCTATCCTGGACGTATAGTTTTGTTAATCGGGGTCCTTTCAATGCAAGTAGCTAGCTCCGTTGCAAGTCTCCGCTTAACCTGTGCTGAAACCTTATGCATGACTATACCCTGTTTCCTCCTAGGCCGAGTCGGTCCCGTGGCCCCGGTGTCACGACCCGCACCCTGAGAAAGGGCACGAGAACATGGGTACGTCCAACCTACGTCACAGAATCGGCGGTAGAACGCTGTAGGTCGTCTATAAATACTACAACTAGACAATATATATGGGTACTTGTCATCTCCGTACGGAGGTATATAATATGGCATAACTCAATCACAAGACAAACTAGAATAGATAGCAGGAAATGGAAATATGATAGAAGGGAAAACTGAAAAAAAGAGTTCCAGATCCAACAAAGATCAGCGATATAAACAACATCACTGTAAGCCCCCTGAATTTCTGAGATTTATTTTTGAATTTTCTAAATAAATTATTTTCGATAATTCATTTTTATTTAATTAATTTTGATCATTAAATGCTCTTTACCGTGACTTTGATTTTTAGAGCATCAGGGATGCCAGTATCTGGAAACTTTCTTCTCTAAGTTTGTAGTAGACAAGATTATCTTTATGTTGATAAATCGTGTCCCACTCAAACTTGTTCCCTTGTGCTCCATTTGCTTCGCGCAACTTTCGGATCAATTTAGACCAATTTATCGTCTGCCGTAATTCGTGACTTAACTTCCAACTTAATTTTCGGCCCCGACATCGGTCCAATCAAGTCGACCCAATATATGGCCCTGGCCTATTTTGAGTCTACTATGCACGAGCCACTTGCAAGCCACCAAATTGATCTCCCTTGTGCTCCCATTTTATCTATGATTTTAATTGATTTAAATTTGTGATTTTAATTAAATCTTGGTCCCAAGCTTGTCCAAACTTGACCCAACAACCAACCCAAATTGGTGTGACCCTACCATGTCTACTTATACACCCCACTGATATTTTTTTTCTCCTACTCATTAATATCTCTCTTTATATACAAATATCTACTTTCTCTCTCCTTGTATATATACACACATATGTATACATATAATATATATATACACATATATTCAAATATCGCTCTCTCTCACCACACCAACTCACCCTCTCACATCAGCACTCTCCTCCCCCATGTGGCCGAACACCCCCCTCTCTCTACTTTCTCTTTCTCTCTCTCACTCTCATTAATATCTCTCATTCTCTCTCCCTCTTTATATATATATATATATATATACACACACCCACAAATAACTCTCTCTCTCTCACTCCCATCAACACACACACACAACCCCCCTTCTTTCTCTGCCGACATACACACTCCCCCATCTTTAATATCTCTCCCCCTCTCTACTTATAGCACATACACCCCACCCCCTCTCTTATTATTATTATTATTATTATTATTATTATTATTATTATTATTATTATTATTATTATTATTATTTATAATACCGACACCACCACCTTCATTACCATCACCATTCTCCGACCAACAGCGGCCAACCGCCGCCAGGACCACCCCACGAATCCTCGCGCCCCTGGCGAACACCCCCACGGCCACGCCACGGCATGCCACTGCGCGGCCACGCCACGTACGCGTGTGCAGGCACGCACGTAAGGCTGTAGCAGCAGCATGGGGCGGCGCCACCACCGTGCGCCACGGCAACCACCGCCGTCGTCGTGCCCCGCCAAGTCCCACGTCGTCGTGCACGGCCCAGCAGCGCTGCAGCAGAAGCATAGCAGCTGCGAGCAGCAGCATTGGCTGTCGCGCCACCACCGCGCGCCGGCGCCGCTGCGACCCCGTCCTCGATCTCCCCTTGGCCCGCGACCATCACGAGCCCCGGGCAACTCCGGCGACCCCGCTGTGTGCCACCTCGGCGTGGCAGCAGCGTCCATGACGCGAGAAACAAACTATTCGTGCGTTTTGCACGAAGTCCCGTCGTGACGTGCGCGGGTTGAACTCAAAATTCGTATCTCGGGACAGCAACTTCGTACGGATTTTCTGGACAATCCGACCGTTGGATCGGCGAAATCTTTGCTTCGTCACAATCTCGGTATATGCCCTTCACTCCTATCAAGTTTAGTCCGTTAATTTTATCGTTTGATACATCAAAACCGGCCACCAAGTTGACGCTTTAAATTGTATTATTTTTGGACAGTTTTGTGGAGCCGACTTCGTCAGCTCGTAACTCCACCGTCGTAGCTCCGTCTGGCATACCACTGGTTCTATGCGTAGCTGGTATAACCCTCTTCCTGCTTCTCCAGTTTCGTTTCATTATGAGCACGTTTGGTTTGTTGAATTCGACGCCAAAGTTAGCCGTCCGAATTCGTAAATTCCAAGTTATAAAATTCTAATTTTGAACCCGGAACTCTGGATTCAATTTCTGACACCACCAGTAGACTCGTGGCGTCGTTCTGGCACATTTTCATATAAAATTTTCTAGATTTGGGGGACGTGGTCCCCGACATACATTTCGGTGCAAAGCGGGCCCCGTAGTCCGAGTCAACGGGACATTTTGACATCGGCTCATCGAAATCCAATTCTGGATATATCGTTGAGTTCATATCCTCATTCTGGACTCGTTGACATATAATTTGCTGAGTTTTATGGACATTGTCTTCGACACCCATTTTCGTGCAAATCAGATTCCAATATCCGGGTCAACGGGCCATTTTGAGATCGGCTCATCGAAATCCAATTCCGGATATACCATTGAGTTCGTATCGTCATTCTGGATTCGTAGACATATATTTTGCTAGGTTTTGAGGACTTTTATTTTGGCACATTTTTCGGTACAAAGCGGGTCGTGACACGTTTTTGTGGTGGCCCATGCAGGTCAGTCTTTGCAATTAATACGAAGTCGTGGTAGTACTTGAGCTTATCTGTACTACTACGAGCCTGCCCTAGGATTAAGGTTGAGTCATGGAATATTTTAGAATTTTGGTACTCAGTCACATATTAGGAACTCTTGGTAGATTCCAGAGATGACCCCTGGGAATCTTATTTCGAAAGCTTTTCAAATCTTTTTCCACTTATTTCTATTCGTCTTGATTTTTGAAATATTTGTCCGTATCAAACTTTATTCTTTCTTGGGATGAGTTGTGGATCCCAGGGGAAGGTATAAGTTGAACTTATATATCCTCTAGGTTGAGAATCAAATATGATTTGCCAATCTTATATCAAGGTTTAGATTATTTTAGATTATATTCCAGAACTTTCAATCTTGTCCTAGATAGTACCTTTGGGACTTCTCCTGAGAACTTTTCCTAAATCTTGTCTCGAAATCTGTTTCCGCTAGTTTCTATTTACTTATCCTTGATTCGTTGTTGAATTTTGAATCTTGATGTTCGTTCATTGTTGACTTTGACTTTGTATCAAAAATTAGTTTTTATGAATTGAGTTAAGATATCCTGATAAACATATTTGATGGGGACGATGAGAACGGTAAATGTCTACTTTATTCATGGAGTTTAGAATTTATTGCAGTCATACTAGCTAGTACGACAGGAACATGGAGCCTGATTTTGGATATACTATCCTAGTTATGGAATTTAGATTTTCTTGCAGCCATATCGGTTGGCGTGGTAAGGAATCTAGATGACATAATTTTAGGGTGTATACCCTAGTTATGGACTCCATCGTTTATTGCAGCTATGCTTACTGGCGTGGCAAAAATTCTGGCAACATGATTCTGGATATACGTGTATGGTTATCAGGTCATACCTTAAATTGATTCACTTCTTTTGACCTATTGATCAAGGACAATTCCTACTATTATTTCTTGTTTTGTCATTTCTTTTTCTCATAATATGAAGATTTTGTCATCTTGTCATTACTCCATTCATCTTGATTAATTATGTCTTGATTACACCAATCACCTGTCTTTTATCCATTCCTGCCAACCACACTATGAAGTCATTTAAAATTTTTGTTTCTTTTCACCTTGGAAAGGTTAAGAAAGTATCGTAAATCATCTCGTTCGGGAGGCAAATTTATTATCAAATGGTATCTTGGTAGGAATATGAGATGTTGGATCTAGTGTAGAAATTTGAGATAGAAGTATGATTGAGGTTGAAACTGAAACCAAGGGATCGATATAATCAGTTTAGAACTGAGTTACTAGGGTATTTCGAGGATGAATTACTTGGAAAGCAAGTTCAAGGATTTCAAATGAGAAGGACAATAGGATGTACATTAATGGTATAAAAATTTATATTTCGTGGATATAGTTTAGAACCTGACAAGGATATCCGTGATTGAAACATTTTGAATTTGGACAATTTTAGGTTATTGGTTCTCGAGGTATTTCGTACTGAGGTTATGATGGAAGTTTGGAATTTAATAATGGGAAATAAATTTTAGTTATATGTGGTGATGGTAAGAAACTGGACAAGACATTGGTAAGAGGATAGAGGATGCAAGGATTTTGAGTATATATATATATATATATATATATATATATATATATATATATATATATATATATATATATATATATATATATATATATATATATATATATATAATTTTGTGAATATAATTTATTAATTGAGATGGTTGATATTTGAAAGTGTATGATAAAGAAAATATGAAGGTTGATTTGGTAATGGAAGAATAAGTTTTGTAAAGGCCTAGTGGTATCAGGTTTGAATAACACAATGAGCATGATTTTAACAAGTTCAAGGATTTTACGAACTTGAATTAGAGGTTTCGGATCAATTTAGGACAAGGTGGAAGAATTCGGATTTGAGGATGATTAAGTGGATAGTGTGGAGTTCTAGTGAAGAGTGTACTTCTTGATTAGGATTTTGGAAATTTGGATCTGGCCTATGGTATCATGGCAAGGTCCAATCTTCATGACGAAAGGGTAATTCTGGTAGTAGTTGTATAAGATTGGTTTTTATATTTGGACTTGTGAGATTAAAGGTGTGATTAGCCAATGATGATCGGATAAATTTGATAGTATCAGAGAAAGATGATTAATTTGGCTTCCCTATGAAACCTTGTCTTTTGACTTTCCTATCAAAAGGGAATTTGAATTATTCCATATCTTTGAATCCTCCTTTGAGTTTTCAATATCGTTGAACCCTAATTCCCTTGATCGCGACCAATCGACTTTGGTCATATCTCTGATCATATCCGTATCCTGGGTCGTACTCAAATTGAATTAAATTTAATTCTAACCTGGATTTTCATTCTCGGATGCTCGTGCTCAGACTTCGATGATCTTATACTCCATCTTGCCCAAATCTTGATTCACTCAAAATTGATCAACTTAGATTATGTTGAAGCTAATTTTCTTATCGTGATTGAATTTCATGCTATTACCACTCGTGCTATAACTTTTGATTTTGAACCTGTTTGGATTTTAAATACTTGTGCCTAAAATCCTTTCGACCCTGATTTAATTTTCTGATTATATCTGAACTCATTGTGTTTAGTCGTACCCAGATGACCTGGCGTGACTAAGTCGACTTGAATCCTTTGATCGTGATTTTAACAATCATAATTATACATATTACCTTGCTTCTAAAATCGTGCCGATCTACCCTAAATCTAATTTCTTCGACCTGGATCATATTTATCGATGTTTTGACCTGATTCTGACTTGTTCGTAATCGAACGATTCTTGATTTTTCTAGTCGCGGCTTCGTGCTTACCTACAAGTTGTGACTATAAATCCCAATCATGCCAAACCTTGTTTTGGTCATGGTTAGCTCTTCATCTTGAATGGGCCTGTGCAACTTTCAGGTTGATTTTCCATCAACCTAAGTCCTACAGATCATCCCGTACTTGAACTTCATTTATATCTTCGATTCTCCTAATCGTCTCTAAAATCGTGTCCCAATGACTTGACTTATTTCTGAAATCATGCACATATGAATTTGTTCATATCATGATTCTACCGTACCAAATCCCTCATCGTGCTTGAACAATTTTGAATTGATTATCTTGATCGTGCAAAACTCGTCATTCTTGGATCGTGCCTAAAATATTGCCTAAACCTTCTATCCTGTTTTAACCCCACTACCAACCTTTAGTTTCGAAGACGAAATTTTTATATGGTGGGTAGGATGTAAGCCCCCTGAATTTTCAAGATTTATTTTTGAATTTTCTAAATAAATTATTTTCGATAATTCATTTTTATTTAATTAATTTTGATCATTAAATGCTCTTTACCGTGACTTTGATTTCTAGAGCATCAAGGATGGCAGTCTCTGGAAACTTTCTTCTCTAAGTTTGTAGTAGACAAGATTATCTTCATGTTGATACATCGTGTTCCACTCAAACTTGTTTCCTTGTGCTCCATTTGCTTCGTGCAACTTTCAGGTCAATTTAGACCAATTTATCGTCTGCCGTAATTTGTGACTTAACTTCCAACTTAATTTCCGGGCCCGACATCGGTCCAATCCAGTCGACCCAATATATGGCCATGGCCTGTTTTGAGTCTACTATGCACATGCCACTTGCGTGCCACCAAATTGATCTCCCTTGTGCTCCCATTTTATCTATGATTTTAATTGATTTAAATTTGTGATTTTAATTAAATCTTGGTCCCAAGCTTGTCCAAACTTGACCCAACAACCAATCCAAATTGGTGTGACCCTACCATGTCTACTTATACACCCCACTGATATTTTTTTCTCCTACTCATTAATATCTTTCTTTATGTACAAATATCTACTTTCTCTCTCCTTGTATATATATACACATATGTATACATATAATATATATATATATATATTTTTATTTTTTTATTTTTTATATGTATACATATAATATATATATACATATATATTTAAATATCTCTCTTTCTCACCACACCAATTCACCCTCTCAAATCAGCACTCTCCTCCCATGTGGCGAACACCCCCCTCTCTCTTTACTTACTCTTTCTCTCTCTCCCTCTCATTAATATCTCTCATTCTCTCTCTCCCTCTTTATATATATATATATATATATACACACACCCACAAATAACTCTCTCTCACTCCCATCAACACACACACGACCCCCCTCTCTCTCTCAGCCGACATACACACTCCCCCATCTTTAATATCTCTCCCTCTCTCTACTTATAGCACATACACCCCACCCCCTCTCTTATTATTATTATTATTATTATTATTATTATTATTATTATTCATAACACTGACACCACCACCTTCATCACCATCACCATTCTCCGACCAACCACGGCCAACCGCTGCCAGGACCACCCCAAGAATCCCCGCACCCCTGGCGAACACCTCCACGGCCACGCGACAGCGTGCCACCGTGCGGCCACGCCACGTACGCGTGTGCAGGCGCGCGCGTGAGGCTGCAGCAGCAGTGTGGGACGGCGCCACCACCGCGCGGCACAGCAACCACCGCCATCGCCGTGCCCCTGCCAAGCCCCACGCCGTCGCGCACGACCCAGCAGCGCTGCAGCAGCAGCGTAGCAGCTGCCAGCAGCAGCAGTGGCTGCCGTGCCACCACCGCACGCCGGCGCCGCCGCGACCCCGTCTTCGCTCTCCCCTTGGCCTGCGACCACCACGAGCCCCGGGCAACTCCGACGACCCCCATGCGTGCCACCTCGGTGTGGCAGCAGCGTCCATGACGCGAGAAATAGGCTATTCGCGTATTTTGCACGAAGTCCCGTCGTGACGCGCGCGGGTTGAACTCAGAATTCGTATCTCGGGGCAGCAACTTCGTATGGATTTTCTGGACAATCCGACCGTTGGATCGGCGAACTCTTTTCTCCATCACAATCTCGGTATATACCCCTTCACTCCTATCAAGTTTCATCCGTTAATTTCGTCATTTGATACATCAAAACCGGACACCAAGTTGACGCTTTAAATTGTGTTATTTTTGGACAGTTTATTGGAGTCGACTTCGTCAGCTCGTAACTCTGCCGTCGCAGCTCCGTCTGGCATACCACTGGTTCCTATGCGCAGCTGGTATAACCCTCTTCCTGTCCCTTAAGTTTTTTTTTATTGTGAGCACGTTTGGTTGGTTGAATTCGACGTCAAAGTTGGCCGTCCGAATTTGTAAATTCCAAGTTGTAAAATTCTAATTTTGAAACCGGGGCTCCGGATTCAATTTCTGACACCACCAGTAGACTCGTGGCATCGTTCTAGCACATTTTCATATAAAGTTTGCTAGATTTGGAGGACGTGGGCTCCGACACGCATTTCGGTGCAAGGCGGGCCCCACAGTCCAAGTCAACGGAACTTTTTGAGATCGGCTCATCGAAATCCAATTCTGGATATACCTTGAGTTCGTATCTTCATTCTGGACTCGTTGACATATAATTTGCTAAATTTTTTGGACATTGGCTCCGACACGCATTTCCGTGCAAATCTGATTCTAATATCCGGGTCAACGGGCCATTTTGAGATCGGCTCATCGGAATCCAATTGCGAATATACCGTTGAGTTCGTATCGTCATTCTGGATTCGTGGACATATATTTTGCTAGGTTTTGAGGACTTTTATTTTGGCATATTTTTTGGTACAAAGCGGGTCGTGACATCACAGAAACTCAAAACATAATATAGTATACTAAGTATGAAAGCAGTAGCTGGATCGCAGTCCAGGCAAGCCTAACTAAGCTATACTAGTCAAGCGGTAGAACATCTAGTGGCTCAGCTGCCAGGTCAAAGCCCTGACCTAGGTCTCCATCTGCCCCGGACCCATAGTAGTTGGAGCAGTCAGCCTCTGAATCATCTGTAATATATCAACGGTATCCTGTCAGGAAAATGAGCAAGTACAAAACACTAATAGTAGTTCTAATGATTTGACATATTCCATAAGAGACAATTATAATGAAATATAAGACAAATATCAAAGCAGAAAATATAACTGGGTATGTGAAATAAGATATCATGTCATGGTGATAATACAGGAAGATAGAACAGAACATGGTATATGATGTATAAAATTAAACATAAAAGATGCCATAAATTATTAGTGCGTTATGTGATCGGTATAGGTCCAGATCAGGCTGTTCCATCTGACCGACTATGAACAGGTGTACAAAAGAGCAAGATCAGGCCGGCCACCATAGAAAGCTATGAACAAGTAGGGTCAGGCTTTACCCGTCGTGAGGCGAGGGTATAGCTATGAACAAGTAACAGGTACGAGTGTAAAGAACAAGTAGGAATTTGATCACACAACCACTAATAACTCCCCATCTCAGAATAGTATAATGGATCCGGACATGACACGTCATGACACGGGACTCAAAAGCAGGGGGCCAGCCACTTCCAAGTCAATGTCTATACAAGTACAGGTAACAAGTCGAGCAATGGACCAATATACCAAGTAAGTCCAGGAACAACATCTCATGACAGGATCCGACGTATACTAGTCCGTAAAATCATCATGTCAGAAATCAAGTAAGACACTACAACTGAATCGGATATAGAAGCTATCAACACATCGAACTACTATCAGAGAATGTACTCGCCTGCGGTCCTGAGCTGATATGATGAACAGATGCTCAGAGTAATAACAGACCTAAAGATGAGATACCATGAGTCAAAACAGGGTTTAATAATGAAAGGAAAGCTAATCAAGTCATGATATGCAAATCTAAGTCAAACTAGGTCAAACTAGGTTACATCAAGCCAAACTAGGTTATACTGAGCCAAACTAGGTCACACAAAGACACGCTAGAACAAACAAGGTCACAGGAAGTCAATCCAAGTCAAACTAGGTCAATCTGGGTCAAGGGTTGACTTACAGTTGACTTTTGGTCAAAAATTAACTCTGGTCAACTCTAGGTCAACCCTAGGTCAAACTAGTCAAATGTTGACTAACAGTTGACTTTCAGTTAACTGGTCAACTCTGGTTTGGTTTTAGGTCAATTCTAGGTCAAGTGTTAACTCGAAGTTGACTTTGGTCAAAAAGTCAACTCTTGGTCAACAGGGGTCAAAACTAGACTAAACTACCCTTATCTAACCATTACCTACCAAGACAACCTATTCTAACCCCATCTTAACAATCAAAACCCAAATCTTAGACTTACCCAATACCTTACCTTTACCCTTTACAAGGTATTCCCAATACCATGCCCCGATACAAAGGTAACACATCTATACCTTGGAATACTAACTTGGGCTTCTTAGGGTAGCTAGACATTAACCTATCTAGCCATTACCAACCACTAACTCACACAAATTAGCCCATCCAGTCCATCTTATCACACATCTTAGCTAGCCTACAATACCCTCAACATTACCTTAAGGTAATCTTGGTATCTTGAGATACCATGATACCAACACCACCACTAATCTTAAATCTCTACCACTACAACTCAAAAACCAATATCTATCTAACCTCCATCTATCTAGAATGCTACTTTTAGATTAACTCTTAAAACCAACTCAAAACATCTACCACTTACCCTCAAGATAAAATAACATGGCATACATCCTAACATTGACAACCTTATTTTCTGCCACTATAAACACTACCCCACTAACAACCTAACACACTAAAACACTCTCTAACTTAGGGGTTTCATAGTAGAATATTTGGTTGACAAGTGGGGGTCATCATTGGGGCAAAAAGGGGGCCAAAAATGGGTGCATTGGGGGCTACAAAAGCCGCAAAACTGCTGCTGCTACTGTGCTACTGCAATCCCCTTTGGGGGACTGCTGCTGCTGTCTTGGACAGCAGTTCGAGACTGCTGCTGCTGCTGCCATTTCCCCCCTTCACTCATCTATACTTCTATACATCCCTCCCCTCTAATACTCCACAAACTCCACCACAAAACCTCTCAAGAACTCTCACAACCCCCACTACAAACAGCACAAATAGAACACAACAACAACATATAAATATAAACACACACAAACACAATATATATACATCAAGAAACTCACACACCCATAAATATATGTATATAAAATAAAAACAACATGTATATATAACCACTCTCACATCTATTATATATATAAAGACACACACACAACATGAAAATATACATAGAGACACAAGAATAATATATATAGGGACACACAAGAACAACATCTCTAACACATAAATCTGAGATTAAAACATGAAATAAATCATTCAAACATAAAGACAAACACAAGGTGTGTCCAAATTTGGGGGTTTCCCACATAGACACATCAAGGACACTCCTAAATGTCTCCAAATGGACACAAAATGGACACAAATGGAGACACAACCATGGGGGTGATTCCTATGGGTTCAAAGCATTCCTAAATACATGAGAGTTTGATTTAGAGGGTTGATTTTACCTTCCGGGAGGTGAAATCTCAAAGAACTCCTTCCGATACGGTACCGACACGAAAGGATCTCCAAAAGGACACGAACTAATGCAAACTCCCCCTAAACTTGGCTAGCACCTTCTCTAGCTAGAGTAGAGAAGAAATGAAGAAGATTGGATGAAAGAATGGATTAATTTGGGGATGAAATCAATGAAGTTTCTTCTCAAATTCGGGGAAGAACTCAAGGAGAAGAACTTGTGACTAAAAATGAAATGAATGATGAGTCATCCCTTCCCTCTTGTGGCCGGCCATAAAAGCTTGGTCATGGCATTTTGGCAAAGTCCAAAATGCCCCCTCTTGTCTCCATTTGGTTCAACTTAAGTTAGGTTTTGGTTTGGGGCTAAAATAGACTAGTTTGAGTCTCAAATCAACCCAACCTTGTCATAAGAATTTAGCCTAACCATACTAACTTAAATATTGTCATATGTGGGCTATGTCTAGCTAATAAGTGGGTCCAACTAGAGTCGAAGCTACCCCGGGTCTCCGATACAAGTCGGATTGAGTTAAAATTCGAACCTGACTCAAATAATCCCAAAACAATATCATAAATAATAAAATAAATCCAAAAAATATTCTAAAATAAAAAATGACCAAAATATCCCTGTTTTTGAAAACTGGAGGTGACACCCGGATTGCCGCTCGAGGAATCATCGCCCTTGTTGACAAGTTGTCCATGACCATACAAGACTCGACTCAAACTGACATCTCACACAGTCATCCTTCTTTCAGTATTACCATATCTTTTAAAACCAAGTTCAAGACTTCTATCCTTAAGACCCCTCGACGACCCGTGGTCGCTTGCATTCTTTGCATGTTACCATATCATTTTATTCAACTCAGAACGACCATTTGATAGCCCTTTTTCTAAACTTGACTTGAAATCAACCGTAGCTCGTGCCTTAAACACTAAGTCCGTGCATCATACCTTAAGCCAACTGAACTCTATGCGACACCATCGCCCAAGTCATACTCTATATGACGGGCCTTGAGACCGTAAGACTATGTGGTTATACGCAGCCGTAGAACTCGTAGGACCGTACTTGCTACTACTCCGATAGCCTAACATAACTTGTCTAACTTAACTTTGCAATAACTTGGTGAGCAAAGGTTCCGTCAAGCTTTGCCTTGATGGAACGTGCCGTGTACGTGTTCAACTTTGAACGACCAAGTCATTTGGGCGTCTAGACTTACGCCAGTAGCCGTGTGACGCAACTTAACTCATGGGACGGGTCAAGGCTATGCCAAGCCTTGGACGATGAGACCGTGCATGCTTTATGAAGCCTTTATGTGGGCGACGTCTATGACTTAGGCTAACTCTTAACTTTGTGACGAAGACTAACTTTTTCTTCTCCCAAGCCACGGGACGAAGGACCGAGTGTCATTTTTAAAGCACGCCGTGCACCAACTCTAAGCCGACCGTTGGACCTTTCCATATTCTAACTCAATTCGACCCGTCGGGATTATTTTCTTATCTATGTGGATTCGTCTCTTTTATTATCAAGCCTACTTGTGCAAGTTGAAAACATACGATTTATTATGTGAAGGCTAAGATAAGGCAAGTTCACCGAAACTACCTCACCTGAGTGAGGAGCCGCCTCGACCAAGCGATGTCCTCGAGCAAGCCGTTGCAAGGCTAAGTTCGAACGTCGTTGGCGTTTCGATTCCTCCGATTGACTGAGCGGGACGGGGCACTACACCAGCAACCGGGAGGGGGGGTTGGAGGAGAGGAGACCGGACACAGAGAGGGGGTGCGCATGGGCGGGTCTCTACAGCCTGGAGGTGAGGCGGTGCAGAGGGTCTCCGACTGGGAGGCAAAGCAGTGTGCCGCGGTTTATCTGCCTAGTTGGGTGTCAGGGAGCTAGGAGGAGGGGGCGGGTGCCTATTGGAAGGGAGGAGGGTGTTGGGGATGAGGCGCGGAGTCGCTGGAGGGGGGGGGGGGGTCGGGGAGTGGTCAGAGAAGAAGGGGGATCAGAGAGTTTGGGGGTTGAGGGGAAGTCAGTTGCAGTTCAAAATGAAATGATTTACATTTTCTAGTGACATAGATGTTTCGTCACTAAGACGTTGCTAGATGAATTCTGATTTCATATCCACATTTTTGTCGCTAAGACATTGCTCTTCCATTACTGTTCAACGACGGACTATGTTTTGTCGCTAAAATCTGTCGCTGTTTGATGAATTTTTTTAGTGCTTCTTTCCTAATAGTTATGTTATGTGAATATGTCAGTGAAAAGCTACTTACTCAAGCTGGTTCCTTCTGTCCCGGATGGCCGATATTAGGGGTGAGTATTCGGTTTATTCGGTTCCAACCGAACCGAATAACCGAAAATCGAATTGGACTGAAACCGAATAAGCAAAACCGAAACCGAACCGAATTGATCAATAACCGAACCGAACCTAATTAAATCGGTTCGATTTTCGGTTTATTCGGTTTTTAGGTTTATTTGTATTTTTTTTGTTAATATATATAATAACTAAATATACATAGATATATTTATTATATACCTATATATATTTAGTATATACCTATAATTAGTACATATATATATATATATATATATATATATATATATATATATATATTATATATATATATATATATATATATATATATATATATATATATATATATATATATATATATAATTTTTTTTGAAGGAAAGGGTAAATATTATTGGAGAACTAAAACTGAACTTGATTACAGACCACCAAACTACTTACAGCTCACTGATACTCACTCAACTGTTCATGCACTCGACATCTCTCTTGATATTGTTGATGACTCCTGGGATAGAAATAGCTATCCCGTCAAATATCCTCCTATTGCGCTCCCTCCAGACGTGCCACACTACTGACAACAGCCATGACCTTGCTTTACAAAATTGCCCTCTTTCTTGATTCTTCAAGGCCAAAATTTCATCTACTATCAAAAGCAGCCCCACTCCCGTTCTAAGATTTAATCCTGCCCCGCTACTGATGGAACTCCATATATAACCAGACACGGGACATTAAAAAAAATAAGTGATCACACGATTCATCCTCTACTCCGCATAACACGCATGTTGGGCTATCGATTTGCACCCCAAACCGCAACAATCTGTCCCTCGTCAGAAGTCTGTCTCGCATAGCTTTGTAAGCACACAACTTCATTTTGGTTGCGATGCCCTTAGTCCATACCAAATCTGCCCAGTCGACCTTCGAAAGATGAGGACGTATTTGATCATACACCTTCTTACTTTCGAAGCCTCCCAATGCTGTGTCTTCCCACTCCCAATAGTCGCTAGTTGCCCCATGGTCCACCTTAGCCGCTGCAATCTCCTCCACGAATATTTGAGCAACCGACCGAGCAGCCATATTCCATTCGCCATTAGCCATGATCACGCTCACCTGATCAAAACTGCCACTTAACTCGAAAGAGTGCCAACCCAGGCATTCCACAAAACTACGACTATTCAGCCATGGATCGAGCCATAGGCTCGTTGATTCTCCATTATGAATAACTCGTCTTATATTCTCCTTCAATCTCAGACGAGCCCTAAGGATATTTTTCATAGTAACTGAGAAGTTGCTATCTATTCTCAGTACCCAGAAGTTCGAGCCCCGCAGATATCTACTCTTCATCCATCTTGACCATAGCGAATCTCCTACCAGCAATTTCCACTGTATCTTAAGAGCAGCCACCTCCCGAAGCACTTGTATGGATCGTAAACCGATTCCTCCCTCCTCCTTCCTCTGACACATCTCACCCCAGGATATCAGGTGCAAACCGCCACGCCAGACAAAGTTGGCACAGAGCGTCTCGATCCACTTAATAGTCTTTTCTGGTATATAAATAGCCTGAAGCCAATATGCCGTTATTGCCATAATAACCGACCGAACGAGCTTAATTCGTCCGTCGAATGAGAGGATTTGGGACTGCCAACCCTCAAGTCTAGTCTGAATATACTGAATAAGACCTTGACAGTCTACATCCCGAGCATATGACACTGACAGTGGAAGCCCAAGATATTTCACCGGAAGCTGTCCCATCTCGATTTGTAATAGATTCGACCATATTACCTTATCTGTACAAGTTCTATTGAAATATACTTGACTCTTATCTCTATTAAGTTGTAGTCCAGATAGGATTCCAAACACCTCCAGGGCCCTATTCAGTGACGCAATCGTCCCTCTAGCTGGCTCGATGAAGACGAGCATATTATCTGCGTAAATAAGATAGGACACCACCGGGACGACCCGACGTAAGAGTGGCGTAATATGTCCTCTATGGACAGCAATATCCATTAGACAAGTGTAATACTCCATGACGATGGTGAAAAGATACGGAGACAAGGGGTCCCCCTGTCGCAGGCCCCGATTGCTACCAAAGAATCCATGGGGTTGGCCTCGTATCAGAATCGAAAATGTTGGCGAGGATATGCATTCTCTGACTCTATCCACCCACCAACTTGTAAAACCCATACTACCAAGCACTTTGCAGACAAACTCTCTACTGACCGTGTCATAAGCCTTCCGAAGGTCGAGTTTTATGCAACCTTTCCTTCCTCCAGCTTTGTTGAAATCTCTTATTAACTCATGACATAATAAACAATTATCTGCTATAGAACGGCCTTTAATAAATGCCGCTTGGTTGGGTGAAATCAACTCTTGCATAATATCCTACATTCGATCACACATAATGTGCGTAATAATTTTATAGATAAAATTGCAACAGGATATCGGTCGAAAATCCCCCAATGAGATTGCTCCCTCCTTCTTAGGAATCAACGACATGAACGTGTGGTTCATTTGTTTAAGCAGACGTCCTGTTGAGAAGAATTCCTGGACTACCTGAAGCACATGATGTCTCAGTTGACCCTAATGGTGTTTGTAGAATGCTGAGTTGAAACCATCTGGACCTGGCGCCTTATTGGGATCTGCCTTAAAAATGATAGTTTCAATTTCCTACATGGATACTGCTCGGCGGAGTCTATCATTACCCGTCTCTGTAACCACCCGCTTGCATGTCAACTTTGGAAACTGAAACCTGACCGGCTCTTGGTTATAGAGATTCTTATAATACCTGATTGCCTTATCAATGATGTCTTTTTCCTCCTTCAGCATGCTCCCATCAGCGCCTAATATAGGACCCGTCGAATTTTTGTTTTGGCGCGCTCGGATAGTGGCATGGAAGAACTTCGAGCATCTATCTCCGTCTTTGAGCCAGGAGCACTTTGCCCTCTGTTGAAGTTGCACTCCGTCTTGGAACCTGCAACGCCGAACTTCTTCTTGGAGGGCCACCTCTCTAGCAGCGAGAGCTACGTCCAGTGGATTCGCCTGAAGTTTCCCTTGAGTGTGCTTCAATTCATTTTCTAACTCCTCTATCCTCAGCTTGGGGCGCCGCTTGTTCCAGGATTTCAAAGCAATTTTGATAGATTTAAGCTTGTACATAAATCGAAACTGAAGCGTACTTAGAATAACACAGTTGAAGCCTTGCTCGACCGCTTCCTTGTAACCTTCCTGGAGTGGCCAAGCATTACAATAACGAAAAGGATGCCTCCTCTCGCGGTGAACGGGGATCAAGCGTAGGAGCATCAGAGAATGATCGCTAGTTCCTTTATATAAACCTTCTGCCTTACTGTGAGGAAACACTTCAAGCCATTTATAGTTGCAAAGAATCCTGTCGAGTTGACACCTGATTCGATCGACCACCGACTATTATCCCACGACCATATATGACCAACTCTCCCTAAGCACGATAGCCCAGAGTTCAACAGGCAGTCTTGGAAATCAGCTAAGATGGCAGCAGGAACCTGTCTCCCACCCCTCTTCTCATTCTCTGTCAGGATAGCATTGAAGTCCCCGCTCAGTATCATAGGAAGATGGTTACCCACCTCATCTGACACCTGAATAATGTCTTTCTATAGTTGGAACCGACGTTTTCGGTCGTTGTGCCCATAAACCGCTCCAACCATCATTCTGAAGCCCCCCTTGTTGGTGAATTCAACAGCAATAAGTTGCTCAAACATGAATTTGACCTAGCCCGTCCATATACGGGAATCCCACAACATCCATATACGGGCCATCTCACATAAGTTAAGATTATGTGTCGATGCCCATAGATGGGGAACTCTACTCCTCAGCTTGATTTCAGACTTCACTTTACTCTCCAAGATAGAGACAATATCGCACTTGTTACTCTTCACCCTATTTTGAATCTCTCTCCACTTCCCTATGGAGTTCGTACCGCGAACATTCCATATGAGGACCGACATCTAACAACGTTGATAGTTGTCCAAACAGCTCCGCTCGCTCTCCCTAGGACAATTCGGGAGGCGACCGTATTCGACCATTCTTAGTTCTTCCTATGTAGCATTATCAATATTATCAGCTATGGAAGGATTCTCCAACAGCAAGGCTTTCCACTTCGGATTATCTTTTGTGAGCCCCTCCCCTTTATCACTTTGGGACATCCGTTGCCCCTCTTGAGTATTGCTGTCATATGATGGCGCCGATCTCCTCCTTGCTTTATGTGACTTCTCCTCTTCCGGGGCTTCTTCATCGACCCTCTGTTCAGGATTTGCCGTATCTCCTTGCCGAGTCCCATTATGATAGGAAGCTACTACAATTGCCAAGCTATTTTTTGCTAAGCTCTTGTTGGTTGTGTCCCTACTGTCACCCTCTGGACCATTTTTCTTCCCCAGAATTGACGTTTGATTATCTTCGCTACCAATGGGTTCTATTTCCACTATAGTTTCTTGCTCCATCGGTGAAAATCCAGAGTCTTCAGCTGACGGCACTATATCCTCCTGCATAACTTCTCAAACAGGGTCTGGATCACCCCTCCTCATCTCCTCCACCTCCCCAATTAACTTCTCTGGTTGTTCATCGTCATGGCAATTGGACTTATTATGACCAAAACAACTGCATAATTCACAAGAAGGAGGAACCCATTCATATTCCATGTCTTGCTTAAGACATTCCCGGTTGGAAGAACTATCTCAATTTTCCTTGGTAGACAATCTGCAGCCGTGATTTCGACAAAATACGTGCATGGGAAAGTCGTTGCCTTCTGGCCGTGGGAATATCAGTCCGTATAGGTTTTCCAACCATACTTGCCAGCTTCATTATGGATGGGATACTCCAGAGCTGCGGAGATAGCCAAGGCAGTCTGATCCAGACCGGGACCGCAGTCAACCGATCTTTTTCAAAGTTAGAAGCCGGCAGCCACCGTTTAAGTACTACTAATCGCCCATCAAACGTCCAAGGTCCCCCTTCCAGAATCCGGATCAGGTCCTCGTCTAGGTCAAACTTTATAAAATAGAAGCCATTCTCCCGCGAAAAGATTTCCATATTACCCTTTGGACGCCAGAATCTGAGAGCAAATGCCTTCAACTGGCCGTAGAACGGCTTATTTCCCATCACGTAGAGGACAAGGGTATTTTTCCAGTATTCTGTCGTTTCCTGGATATCTTCACTGGTTATTTCGACCACCTTCGTCCCATTGATAACACTCACTACAAAAATTTGTCAGATTAGCGACGTTCCAAAACGTCGCTAAACTAGGCCAAAACGTTGCTAAACTAAATTAGCGACGTTTTCAGCGACGTTCAATAAACGACGAAAAAAGCGTGTCGCTAATCGAAAAAATGTTGCAAAACGTCACTAGGGCGACTTTAGTTAGCGACGTTTATAACGTCGCTAATTTGCGACGTTTTCAAGTGGTCGCCGATTAGCGACACATTAGCGACGTTCTTGCGACGATGTGGTGGCATCAGATTACTTACCACGTCAACACTTTAGCGACGTTTTTAGTGACCTTTATATTCGTCGCTAAAGTTTAACGACGAATATAAACGTCGCTAAATTGAAAAAAAATTAAAAAAAAGAATCCAGAATGCAAATGTACAATCCAAAATACAGAATCTAATCCCTGGGTTCGCCGACCCCTTCGGTGGAACACTCAACACTGGCCCGCACAATACAATCCAGAATAGACCAAAAATAATTGGTCGTCTCCTCAAGCCTCTCGGAACATCACAATATGCATCACACATCACACAAATAAATATACATCACAATATGCATGACACAGCAAGCTATACCAATATACTTCACACACAATAAAACAAATATCCATCACAATATCCAGAAGGAGATATATCCATCTAAATAAATATCCATCACAACATCCAGATGAGATATATCCATCAAAACAAATCCGGTCAATATATGTATCTACTGTCGTCTATGCTGGGGCAGATAGAACTCCCTCAGCCAGCGCACATAAGTAGGATCCGCGACAACCAGATCAATATCCAGAGGAGATGGATGACTGGAACTCCCGGTGGAACTGTCCTGTGGTGCCACCTCCTCCTTCACAGCTCCCTTGGCTTTAGGAATTACTTCTGGAGCAGCTCTCTCGGTGGAACTGCCCTCTGGAGCTGGAGCCACCTCCTCTTTCACAGCCATCTGTGCCTCCCTCAAGCGAGATCCTCGGGTCTTAGGTGCCATCTGTGAGAACGGGTGCCATCTCGTTTGAGTACATTTTCGAAAGCAGATAAAATACAAAAAATTTGATTTTTTGCCAAGTGTGAGAACGGATGGCTCAGAACACAACCCAAAATTCATTCTAGCATACATTAGTGTGAATCATCTATGTTCTGTACATATGGTGTAGTATATGTTCTTATCGTATTTAGTATCTGAATAATGTAACAGAATCAAGATGAACTCACATAATGTAATACTAAGACATCATCTACTACTATCTAAGATATAGTAATAGGTTGTCATATCATCATTGCCGAGGGATGAGGGTCGAAGGACAGTCAACTTTATCGACGGCTACATAGTTTCTGCCTCGCCAGTCAAATGGCTGCAGGGACTATGTCCTGATCACCATGTCGTACCGTAGATTAATACAAATAGAGGTGGAGCCAAAATACAGAATCTAAAATACAAAATACAGAATCCAATCCCTAGTTCGCTGAAAATACAAAAACAAAGATTGACACACAGTACTAATTTATATGTGTTTTAAGTGTGAGAACGGATGGCTCAGAACACAACCCAAAATTCATTCTAGCATATATTAGTGTGAATCATCTATGTTCTGTACATATGGTGTAGTATATGTTCTTATCGAATCTAGTATCTAGTATCTGAAGAATATAACAAAATCAAGATGAACTCACATAATGTAATACTAAAACATCATCTACTACTATATAAGATATAGTGATAGGTTGTCGTATCATCATTGCGAGGGATGAGGGTCGGAGGACAGTCAACTTCATCTACGGCTACATAGTTACATGAGCTAGTCGTCGCGAAACGTCGCTATGACGTCGCTAATAGTGACTAATTTAGCGACGTTAGTATGAACGTCGCTAAATTCTAATTATATTCCCCCCACCAATTCATTTCCTCCATTTTACTCTCTCACTCTCTCTCCTCCCCCCTCCGGCGCTCTCACTCTCTCCGGCGCTCTCACAGTACAAATTTATATCTGTTTTAAGTGTGAGAACGGATGGCTCAGAACATAACCCAAAATTCATTCTAGCATACATTATTGTGGATCATTATGTTCTGTACATATGGTGTAGTATATGTTTTTATCGAATCTAGTATCTGAAGGATATAACAGAATCAAGATGAACCCACATAATGTAATACTAAGACATCATCTACTATAATAAATCAAGATAGGTTGTCGTATCATCATTGCCAAGGGAGGGAGGTTAATTGGAGGAAGTTACTGCGGAAAGTGAAGACCGACATGAACTGACGCACGAAAATAAGGAGCTCTAAGCTGGAACAAAAAAGTTGTGCTTTAGAAAAAGAACTCTTGTAAACTCTTTGTTCACAAAGCAAGCTATAATTAAAGAACACAGAACAAGTATCGAGTTCGTAACTCAAGTATAGAGCTTACAAGAGTTATAAACTCGATACTTGTTCTGTATTCATTATATCTTGCTTTGTGAACAAAGAGCTTACAAGAGTAGAACATCCAAAACACAACTTTACTTGTTACAGCTTTGATCTCCTCTTTTTCGTGCGTCAGTTCATGTCAGTCTGCACTTTCTGCAGTAACGACCATAAGTTTTATGTTCTTCAACGATATATTTCACATGCTTAATTACAAAGTATGGGGAAGAATGGCTCAGAACACAATCCAAAATTCATTCTAGCATACATTAGTGTGAATCATCTATGTTCTGTACATATGGTGTAGTATATGTTCTTATCGTATCTAGTATCTGAGGAATGTAACAGAATCAAGATGAATTCACATAATTAATACTAAGACATCATCTACTACTATATAAGATATAGTGATAGGTTTTCATATCATCATTGCCGAGGGATGAGGGTCGGAGGACAGTCAACTTTATCTACGGCTACAAAGTTTCTGTCTCGCCAGTCGAATGGCTGCAGGGACTATGTCCTGATCACCATGTCGTAGTCCAATACAATCCAGAGATTGACACAGTACTAATTCATATATGTAGTCCAATACAAATAGTTTAATACAAAAACAACCCAATACAAATAGTACAATACAAATAAGTACTAATAGCTAATGAGAACCACGCAGCTCACGCAAACGCTCAGTGATACGATCACGCAACCACCTCGAATAAGTGGTATCGATGGCGGCAGGAGAGATGTAGTCCATTGCAAGTGCTGCATGAATAGAACTCCCGGTCTCACTAGCTAACGGTGCTGGATGAATAGAACTCCCGGTCTTACTAGCTACCGGTGCCACTTCCTCCTTAAACAATAGGAGGAGCCACCTCAGCATTCACTGTTTCCTTCAAACGACGTACCGCTCCTCGGGTCATGGGAGCCATCTGGTAAGATCGATATTCACAAATAATATAATTGTAACATAAGCAAGCTAACTAAAGGAACCATCATCGCGTTTGAGTACATTTTTGAAAGCAGATGAAATACAGAAAATTCGATTTTTTGCCAAGAATGAGAACAGATGGCTCAGAACACAACCCAAAATTCATTCTAGCATACATTAGTGTGAATCATCTATGTTCTGTACATATGGTGTAGTATATGTTCTTATCGTATCTAGTATCTGAAGAATGTAACAGAATCAAGATGAACTCACATAATGTAATACTAAGACATCATCTACTACTATATAAGATATAGTGATAGGTTGTCATATCATCATTGTCGAGTCTTGAGGGTCGAAGGACAGTCAACTTTATCTACGGCTACATAGTTTTTGCCTCGCCAGTCGAATGGCTGCATGGACTATGTCCTGATCACCATGTCGTACCATAGTTTCTGTCTCGCCAGTCGAATGGCTGCAGGGACTATATGTCCCGATCACCATGTTACCAATTAACAAACCAAGAAAACTACTTGTTACAAATATCGGCACTATCGGTGCGTTCGAATCGGAGTATCATATTTTTTGGTGTCGGAAAACAAATAATTGTTACTAAATTATCAGATTTTTTGGCACTATCGGTGCCTCTGACCAAGCCCCCCTTCCCCCTTACACCACCCCTAACCCTAACCCGAACCCTCCCCCCTGCTCCCCTCCCCCAGCCGCCTCCACCCCCACTGCTCCCCTCCCCCAGCCGCCCCCCACGCGCCCCCACCCCCCTGCTCCCCTCCCCCAGCCGCCCCCACCCCCACTGCTCCCCTCCCCCAGCCGCCCCCACCCCCCCGTTTCCCTCCTCCCCCCACACATACCCATCCCTAACCCGAACCCTAACCCTAGCCCCCCTCACCCAGCCGGCCTCGTCCCCCCTGCCCCACCCCCCAGCCACCCCCCACTCATCCCCCAACCACCCGCATCTCTCTTGCCCCTCCCCCCGAGCCACCCGCACCCTCCCCCAACCACCAACAACCAAAACAGCCGGAGAGAGAGAGAGAGAGAGGAAGAGAGAGGGGGAGAGTCATGTACCGGAGAGGGAGGAGAGTCGCCGGAGATCGAGTGAGAGTCGCCGGAGAGAGTGAGAGCGTCGAAAAGAGTGAGAGCGTCGGAGGGAGGAGGAGAGAGAGAGTGAGAGAGTAAAATGGGAGAAAATAAATTGTTGGAGGGAATATAATTATAATTTAGCAACGCTAATACTACCGTCGCTAAATTAGTCTCTATTAGCGACGTCAGAGTGACGTTTCGCGACGACTAGCTCATGCAATTAATATATGTCGTTGTTACGTCACTTATTTCGTCGCTAGTAGCGACTATTAGCAACGTTTCTATAAAACGTCGCTAATGAACGTAATTTAGCGATGTTAATCGAGCGTCGCTAAATTTATGTCGCCAATTGAGCAGATTTTAGTAGTGACTGGGTTCCACATGTTGTAAGTCCACCTCGTCCTGTGCTGGTGAAGGGCGACAAATATCGACTCGGGATACAAGTTTCGATCTGGGACCCTCCGCCTCTGTCTGCTTGCCCCTCGATCCCTCCGAATTAGGCTCCTGCCCCCTTATTCTGGAATTCTCGACTCCTTTTCTGCCGCTTCTCATCTATGTTAATGATCCTCTGCTTCTCGTCTTTGTTAGGGCTCCTGCCTCCTTCTTCTCCTAGTTCGAACGTGGCTCTTGTCTTTGTCGCTGTTCCCCCACTCTCCTTGCGACCTCCCGTGGTCCTTGACTACGCCCCCAAACAGATTGGGTGTTGGCCGGGCCCTTTCCCCGTAACTCCATTGGTTTTTGCCTCCAATGACGTTCAACCGTCGTCCAGCCCCCCCGCCTCTCTGATTCCCTCGTCTTCGCTCGCCTCCCACTACACCATAATAGGCGATTACCCACGGTTATTACCGTGATAATTATTTTTCGTCAAGGTAATAACCGTTACTAGTGGGGCGTGGTTAATATTTGGTCACGGTTATAACCGTTACAAATATTTATTTTGGTCACGGTTATAACCGTTACAAATAGTAGTTTTGGTAACGGTTATAACCATGATAGAAGTCCATTTATGTGACGGTTGTAACCGTGACCAATATTCCATTTGTCACTGTTACGAAATTTATATTAATAACGGTAATAACCATTATGAAATTTATCTTAGTCACGGTAATAACTGTTACAAAAACCTTTTATTTAAAAAAAATTCCTTTGTATCACCAGAATGTGAACCACTAAAACCTTACTGCAGAGTAAGCATTTTGATTTAGACATAGTACACTTCAAGTTTAGTACGATCATACACAATAGATTCTTAGTAGAGATGAATGATGAACAACAAAGATGTCAAATTCTATTGGATCAACGATGTTCTAAAATCATATTCGAAGATGGTGGTTCATTGAAATACAATAGTTCTATGTTAATATTTGTCTCGATCACAATTTTACATATAAATGGGGAGAAGGAGAACAACAATTATATAAAGCAAAATGGTGGAAAAAAAGTAAGGCTTGATCAGCTTCGTTCCGAGCTCAGACTCGTGTTCAGCCAGGGCCATGGCTTCCGTTACCTTCGCCGAGTCTGCAGTAGAATCCTTGCCATTGATGCTGGCAATGTAAAGAATGGAAATGTTAGTCATGTTACATTAATGACGACATGGTTTCATTTTACCCGACTAGAGTGAGTAACCTTATCGATCATTTCTCTTCTTAAGGAACCATAAATCTTCTTAAGGAACCGAAGGGGAGATGCTTTCCTCGCCACGGGAAGATCTGTTATCAAAGAAACACAACAAAATTTAGTACTTTGAAGCATATGGTAATTGGGCATTTCCAGCAACAGTCAAGATGTTACATGACAAGTACTAAAAAAACTTATCTAACATTTAACATAGAGAGCATGTTTGATGAAATAGCAGAAGATAGGAAAATTTCTCTACCAAAATATTGAAGCTATTCGTATCTTTTTTCCTCTTGAAGCTATACGTATGTTGGCAGAGAAACTCACTACTACTAGTCTACTTCACAACATTAAGGAATTAAAGAAAAATGTAGAAATATATTAATAGACATAGAAAGACAAGTCACTCACCCAAAGACATGCCTTCCTCCATCACAGAGCCTAGAATACCAGACCCATCAATCCAACACTACCCAACCATACACCAAATCAATATTTTTTGACACCTGCAGATACAAGAACACACACTAAATCAACATTTATCATTTTTCACAGTTTACCTTTCGAAGACATAAGAAGATTAACACTTTCCACTATGTCTAAGAAAACCTGAAATATACAAGCTTGAGAGAAATAGCTTGCATTTGCGAAGCGAATAACAAAAAACATATTGCAGCATTGTCACCTCATTCTTCTTATATACGAGACCTTTACGTCTCCAACCAACAACACCAGTAACTTGTAGAGTTGCATTTGGAACAAGTTTGTCTGAGGGCTGTAGTTGAAGAAAAGGATGGCAACATTGAAATTTGACTATATAATCACTTATAAAAGGAACTATCAAACTTGAAGATGATAGATAAGACATCGATATATCTTTCAGTTCTCGATAAATATTATCATGAAACCTGACCTTGGATGAAAATGGCGACCAAACACCTTCCTGAGTGATGTAAAGCTTCAAAATTTCTGGTGAAAGATTTTGGGGATAGCAGAGCATTGATCTTCAAAAGATTTTGGTGCTTCAAACAGAGTGGCATGGATGGGAATGCCTGGACTGATGGGCCTGTTGCTCGTTTGGTGGTCCATCCTCGCATAGTAGATAGCAGAGCATTGATCTTCTTGATATTTAGAGGGAAATAAGGACACTATTTACTCCAGTTCATAGCACCATAATCTTTGTTGAGTTATAAATCATATGTGAAACCATTGTTGTTAGTCGATTCATTTGAGTGGATTTGCTGTGCTATCATGTCAGTCAAATAAATGAATAAAATTACATGTCAGTCAAATAAACGAGTGAAAGTTATAGGCATATCCTTAGGATCCCATTCCAATTCTAATAGCAGAAAACTTGGCTGCATGCAATAATGACATATGTGAACAATAAGGATCTGCCTATTGGGCTGACTTGTCAATGAGTGTATCCTTAGGATCCCATTCCAATGCTAATAGCAGAAAACTTGGCTGCATGCAATAATGACATATGTGAACAAGAAGGATCTGCCTATAGGACTGACTTGTCAATGAGTGTATCCTTAGGATCCCATTCCAATTCTAATATCAGAAAACATGGCTGCATGCAATAATGACATATGTGAATCAGCCCATAATGACAATTCTAATAGCAGAAAACTTGGCTGCATTCCAATTCTAATAGCAGAAAACCAAATGCGACCATAATCATAATCTAGTTCTAATATTCAAAGAATTCTTTGCATTTGATTTTGTACTTTGACACTTCTTTTACTTGAAATTCTACAAAGAGTTTTATGTATTTATTTTTCTCTATCTAGGAGGGACCCTACGTTTACAAGGTGTTCCACATACTATATCACATTTCTATATTGATCGTACTTTAACATGACATTAAAAGCTAGTATACTTGAGCTGTATATGAGTAGAACAGGGTATAATATATTAAAATTATAGAAAGAGAAGGAAAAAAAAATCAGCTGGCCACTTCATGGTAAAAAGCTCCAACTTTTTAATTACTTGTCATTAAAAAGTTGTTTGAATACACGTTCATGGTAAATATATTCAAATTATAGAAAATAGAAGGGGAAAAAAATCAGATATTCTGCCACATGCACCAAGATACACCAAGAAAAAATAGAATCATATGAAAATGTATTATATTCTGACACAGATGCACCACCAAGAAGAGAAAAATAAGAGAAATCAGCTTTCAGGAAGTGCAGCATCTCTCACCAAATATAGCATAATGTAAAAGCCTCATATTTTCAAGAAGAAGAACACTGCTTTACGAAGTGCAACAACCTTTTCTTCAACCTCAGGGCCAATACAGCCATCAGCTGTCACAACCTATTTGGTGCCCGTAGAGAAATAACATGATAGCCAAATGTTAAGTTGTCAGAAATATAATATCATTATGTATCGTATTTACATGAATGATAAAAGCATACCGTGGTGCCCAGAAGTTAAGATAGCCTAGGCACAAGAGGAATCAAACTGAATTTTGGTGTAACACCCTTTGGGCATCCCTGAAAATCCAGAAGGTAATGGAAATTCAGATTATATAACTCCATGAATCAAAATGCAGATATAACATAAACTTTGTACTGTATATAATAGGAGAGAATAAAAATGACATCTTAGACGCATGACAATAGGTTGAAACATCGAGAAACAATATACGTAAGAATGTACGGTATATCGTCTCTAATCTCTGTTGCTTGTGCAATTCAGATTGAGCAATCAACATAGCCCATGCCAAACTCTTCTTCAGAAACCCAAGAATTCTACATTTCAAATAGAAAATAGATATTGTAATAACAACTTAAAGTTCATATATAACATAGAGAAACAACCAGTTTAATTTCTCAATCAAACCTTGTGAGCAGCCAGAGCAGCAGCTACACCAGTAGCTAAAACCTTGTGATCCTCCCTTTCATCCCCGTTGATTTTAGCCACCTAAATGAAAAAGAAATTTCATATAACATGCAAGTGCTAATCAATGACAAGATGAAGGGTTCTCTCTTTACCCCTTTTTCAAGATTGATTCCACACTTTCGAGTAATGGGGAAGACACTAGATATTTTTGTCAACATGATAAGGGCATTTCGGATCTCCATGTATTCAGTAGACTCCAAGCACTGTACTAGTAAACGGGTCATTCTTCCACTCCATTCCCAGAATACCTTCAAGAACAAAATATGAATTAACTAAATCGAGCTTATGCAAACATTATAAAGAAAACAAAACCTAAGAACATATCCCAACTACTCAGAAAGTAACCAGTCTATAGAACATGTTAAAGACATTTGTTGTCTTATCTAAAGAACAATTGTCAAAGGCTAAAATTTGACAGATAAATATTTGTGTCATGTATAAAGTTCAAATTGATGGCCAACACAATAACAATTCAAAAATAAACCAACCTAATAATCATCAAAACGGTAAAAAATGAACAGTCATAACTTCCGCCTCTTCAAACAACTGAAGTCATACCAAAGCATTATAAATTTGGCAAAATTGACTTTTTAAATCTCGAGCCAAGCAAAAACACTATAAATTGCAATTCTAACATTAATATAACCCATGTAAATCTACCAGTGTCATGTGTAAACTCCATCTTTCTAAATTTAACTATCTGATGTCTATTAAAATTTAAACGAAGAATATGAACTAAAATGCAGGAATTGCGATTAACTCTAGGAATGATGAAGTGGCACACCAGAAAGTTTAATAATTTAGAATAGATACCTCCATCAGTCAATGACAGAGCAAGTTGGTTGACAAATATAAAATCAGAGAAAAGGGTGTCAATGAAATAAGAGTGGCAAGTGGCCCAAAGGACTTCTACCAGCAACTTCAAATCAGAAATTTTGCTAAGAAATACAAACAAAAATATCAAGAATCGGCTCAAAGTTGGAAAGCACATATGAACTACAATATTCAGATAATGACATCTTATTCACATCTATAACTTTGGTATACATGTATTATAAAATACCAAATATGGACATTCATGTAGAGCCACTTTATGAGAGAACTATATAAATGGAACTGCTTAATCTTTCTTCCAGTGTAACTTCCCAGAACAAGAAAACTTCATGAGAACTTCAAAAGCAGATATCTTGAAACTAATCACTGCCAAGTTACTATGACAAGAAGAACATACTCTGAGGAACTGGATAAAGGTTACTTGCAAAATGACATATAGTTCAATTAGAAATTTTAAGTTGCTGATTTGACCTGGTTCTTGACTGGTTCAATTATCATGGGATACACTTTCAAACTCTACAGTAGAATTTGCTTTCGATAAATCATTTAATTGGCTAGAAATACTTCATGCTTAAATTATATCCAAATAATTGTACTAATAATTCAAAACTACAATGGCATCGTAACTACTTTTACTTTCCCCTTTAACAATTCTTTATAAGTTCCAGACACTAAACTAATAATATCTATTGTGCAAACAAGCATTCCATTGAAACTAATTGGTTCAATGAATTTTCTGCATAAAAAATAAACTGAAAAATATCCATTTCCCCGTTATAGGTTGGTGACAATCACAAGCTAGCTTTACTGGGAAAAGGGAGGGGGAAGGCCTATTTTTTTATTCAGTGGTTCAACTTTGATGGTGAAATTAAGCTGCCCAATGTGTGTGTGACTATGATAAAGATGATAACATTAAACCCATTGAAACCCTAGAAGTCGATCGAGTCGACCAAGGAACCCTAATACAATCAAGGAGATTTGAATCATTGCAAAGGCTTTATTGCCTCTCCGGCATCTTCCGAGCATATGACTTGTATAGAAGCCAAAAAAGTTCTTTCTAAACAAAATCAAGCAGAAGAAGAAAAAAAAAATAGAGAAATTATACCATTTCCTTAGGATGTATAGATCAACAAACATGTTCCCTTCGTCCTGCCTCCGTCAAATGAAAACCGATGCATATGACAAAAATAGATCACAACAACAAAACTCAATAAACAAAAATAGAATTATGAACGATTCATAAATTTGATTCATAGGCTTAGTCCTACGTTGTATCAAATCCTTCAAAATCCGCTTCGAAGCCAACGATCACAAACCTACAAACTTCAATAAATTAGAAGATAATGTTTTGATCACTGAAACCCTAGAAGTCGATCGAATCGACCAAGGAACCCTAATGAAATCGAGGGGAAAAAAGAGAAATTTTGGAAGATTTGAGAGAGATTTTGTACCACACGTCTGACTGCTTCTCCTCTATTGCAGTGGTGATGGCGTCGGTGAGGGTGGTGGTAGCGGAGGCCGGGCTTGAGATGGCTGTAGGGAGGTTGTGGGAGTGAAAGAAAAGTATCCCTAACTCTGGCTCGGGATGACTTCATAGTTCCGTAACATTTTTATTAGAAGACGGAGGAAATATAGGGGATGTGAAATCAAAGGAGGCAATCTGAAATGTTTAGAACACTTTTTTTTACTTTCTATGTGACACTTTTAGCCGTGACAAAAAATAAACTAAATAAAAAATATAAAAAAAATATTTTTCTAACGGTTATTTAACTATTGTCACAGTAATTACTGTTACTAAGTTGCAACGGTATTAAGCGTTCCGAATTGAAAAAAAAAGTGTTACAAATTGCTTGTTTTGGTGTAGTGTCCTCCCGTTGTTGTCCTCCGGCGGTCGTCGTGGATTTAGGTCCAAGATCGCCAGGGTCTCTCCCAAACCCTAGTGCCATTTATATATTGTTTATATATTATATATATATATATATAATTTTTTTTAAAAACCCCCTCCTTTTATTAAAAAGGCTCAAAATGTCGAAGCCTGGCCAAGTATACAAGACACAAAATGACAAAGCCTATACAAGTATACCACCAAAAGGGAACGAAGAGGGATGTAAGGACCTCCACTAGCAAGAGCTAAGGGAGGGTAGAGGACCAAAACGTATTCGGAATGTGGGAGCAATGGGTGCTCCGCTTTCGGCACTGACGGAAGACTTTCCAGATGATCTGATCGGATGAGTATTGGTGGCCTTCGTATCTCGCCTTGTTGCGATTTTTCCATAACACCCACGTGGCGGCCGCTGCGACGATCTGGTGGCCATGGGAGGCAGAACCCCAGGCGCCTGCCAGATCGTGGAAGCGTCCACCGCCCGGCTTGATGTTGTAGAGCTGATTGAGGGTCCTCCAAGAATTGCTTGGCAGGGTTCCTTGACAAAAGATGTGGTCAATGGTCTCCATCTGACGATCCGGGCAGCAATTGCAGGCTGACGCAAGACTAATCCCAATTGAGTTGAGGATGTCGTCGGTGGGCAGTCTCATGTTTATGGTTCTCCACATGAGGATAGACCACTTCTTGGAGATGCAGCTCTGCCAATAGTGCGCAATGGGGTGATGCAGCTGACTTGGCCCGAGGATAGCATTCCTCGCGAACCTCACCGAGAATGCCTCAGAAGCTTCGAGCGACCATCTAAGTGCATCGTCTTCACTGCCTATGGTAATTTCGATCTGGCGGATGCTGTTCACCGCTTCATCACCAGCCCATTCCCAGATTTTGTCCCAGTGCCAGTCGTTAGTGGAGTAGTTCCACAAGTCTCTGATTCTGCTGTTTCTCGGGGTATCCAGAAGACTAGGGATTAAGCTGTCCCCGGTCCATCATTCTGGGAATGGGTTCGACTCGCCGGTACCCAATATGAGTCTCATTGCGGGCTCGGCGAGGTCGCGACCGACGAGGATACGACGCCAAGCCGCCGATGATCTGCTATTGGATATGGCCAGTGTTGGGTGAATGTGTCACTCCCCGTTCCCAGAATACGTATTTTTATACAAGAATGCGTATTTTTATACATGTACAAATCATGTATATTTATTTAGTATTTATCATGTATTATCCTGTATTTAAATTTCTTTAATTTTATGTTAATTAATTGTCTGCATTTTATTTCCTGTAATTTTATTTCCTGCAATTTTATTTCCTGCAATTTATTTTCTGCTTTTAACCTCTCTGCTTTGCTTTCGGGTTGCATCGGTTGGACCCGAGCAAACCCGACCCAATAACCCTACCTACCACCACCCTTCCTATTTAAATCTTCCATCCCCTTCTCTCTCCTCATTACTCTTCTTCACCATTACTTCTTCTTCTTCCTCTCATCACTTCTCCAGCTACCAGCAGTAGCAGCAGGCAAGTGCAATCTTGCTTCTTGCTTGGAGAACCATTTTTATGGTTCATTATTCTTCCTCTCACGATCCTGAGAGAGTTTAGTACTTAGTATTTTTGATTTCGTTGGCTTGTTTCTCCCAGATCTAAGTTTTTGTGTTTTCGGTTGACCATGGGTTTTGATCTCCCAACTTGGCGTGTATTCTCGGCTGACCATGGGTTCTGAACCATGGGAACTTCATTTCTGGCTTGGGACGAAGGTTCCTGAGTCACACTCACGTTATTACGTGCGTGCGTGTATTTTCAGTCACGCTCACGTTCTTACGTGCGTGCGTGTATTTTCAGTCACGCTCACGTTATTACGGGCGTGCGTGTATTTTCAGTCCCGCTCACGTTCTTACGTGTCTGCGTATATTTTTAGTCACGCTCACGTTCTTACGTGTCTGCGTGTATTTTCAGTCACGCTCACGTCTTTACGTGTCTGCGTGAATTTTGAGTCACGCTCACGTTCTTACGTGTCAGCATGTATTTTGAGTCACGCTCACGTTCCTACGTGCCAGCGTGTATTTTTAGTCACGCTCACGTCTTGACGAGCGTGCGTGAATTTTCAGTCACGCACACATCTTTGCATGAGTGCGTGAATTTTCAGTCATGCACACGTCTTTACGTGTTTGCGTGAATTTTTAGTCACGCACACGTCCTTACTTGTCAGCGTGAATTTTGAGTTACGCACCATCTTTACATGCGTGCGTGAATTTCTTATCACTTTTCACACTTACCTTTCACGCCCATTTTCTACGCTCACTTTTCACGCTCACGATTGAGTGCGTGAATTTCCTTTCACGCTCACACTGTGCGTGCCAACGTGAATTTCTTACCACTTTTCACGCTTACTCCTACTAGACTTGGCGTGACTTGTTGGCCTTAGCCTAGACTCGTTGGCATGACTTTTGGACTTAGCATAGACTTGTTGGCGTGACTTCTTGACCTGGGTGTTTCTATTTGTTTTCTAATTCATTCATTTAATGGTGGCATGATAGTTCTCCTATCATATCCTTATGCTTTTTGCATGAACTCGATAATCTTAGCATGTTAATGTTTTTGATACTTATGGTTGTGTAGAACATGCCTTGTGTCTTGATTGATCCATGGATACCCAGTATGACTAGAACTTAACTCTGAGAAGTTATAGGCTCGACCCCATGTAATACTAATTGACTTTCATGCCTTGTCACCATTGATAATGATTGTGACATTGACTAATAATTGATCATGCGTTTCTGATTGGAACTAAGAGACTGGCTAGTCATCTTATTGAATTGAATGAATGAGACACGTTCATGTAATGAACTATTGCAATCGATTAGCCGATCCCGAATATTGGCATACAGGCACATGCAGGCTTCAAATTATTTATTTATTTATTTATCTTACAAAAACAGCATGTGTACTTTATGGTCAAGGCATGATTACTCCGTGGTTAGATTTGATTGTTGTATTACGCTATGTAAGACCTACAACATAGCCGCACGGGTATCGTTGTAGAGTTGCGCATATCGTACCCCGTACAAAAGTACTCATTTGAATGACCATGATCCACGGCATGGGATTTCGCTTAACATAGAGGCTATTAAGCTAAATAAAGTAATGATTGCATGGAGAGAATGGATTCCCGAGTTCTTACATGGCAGCCCTCTTGGGACTAGTAGTGTCCGACAGGCCGGCTAGTTCCCACAGATACTGTAAATCTGTCACACGGGCAGGGAACGATATCTGCTTATATTATTGTACATGCTATATTAACGGCGGGCGTCCCGCTGGGACTCGTCTAATTACATGATTGGCGCAATTGATTGACTGGATAGACTAGCCTTGCTCGCACATAGTAAGAACTGAGGAATCCCTATTTGCATAATTCCCGGATAACTTGGAACTCACAATAGCAAGCCGTAGTAGTTGATTGGCCGTTCAAGATGATTTGCTTGTGTACTGTACCTACTCTGTTGCCTAACTGAGATGATCAGAATGTCAGGACATGACGGGCCAACTTCTGTCCTTGTTTGGTTGGGAGGTTGGTTCGAAGTGTCGTGATGTTATGTGAATCCTAGTGGAGAGCAGAGATCTATTATTATATTCTCTTACTTACTGGTTTAATCCTTCATATCGTGCTCCCTTGTGGTACTTGCTATTAGAGGTCTAACCTTTCTGGTTTTGCATGGCCAGATTTAGAGCCGGTCCCCGAGGATCCAGCTTACTTCTACCTCCAAGATGGTCAATACTAGGGGAATGATCGCAGGAGGACTCGAGTGGGTTCCTTACTTCACCGCTCGTTTTGTTATTTACTTCATACTTAGCCCTTTGGCACCGACATGTTGGTCGGATTGTCTTGCACTTACTTTTGCATAATTGTAACTAAGTCAGACTGCAGCTGATAACAATTGTGTATATGTTACTATACCATCTGGCTATGTTTTGTAAAGCCAGATCTCAAGAACATTTTGACTGAGCGTTTGGGACGCCTTACTGCTTTATCTTACATATTCTCTATTTTTGCTTCTTGTTTGAATGATTGAGACAATAGATGTAAAGTGACCATAGTAAGACTTTCATGTAGTATGCACCCCCTCGTCTGATTAGACAGTATTGATCGTATTATACGATATTTATCTACCCGTAATACGTAGCTGGCTGAGTCATTCCCCCGCTCTCCAGTATTCTGGTTCTGGGGCGTGATAAGATTTTAGTGGTGGCCCATGCAGGTCTGATTTCAGACTTGTGGGGTGTTTTGATTTATAGGATGTCTCAATCATACGTGTTTCCTCCTTGATCTCATGATTCGTTATTCTCAACCTTTGCTTGACATTCCAGTATCCTTTGACTTCATTGATCCTTCATGTCTGGTTGTTTGATTGTTCTCTTGTCCCTTTTCTTAGGGGTACTTCGTCCGTATCGGTCAGAGCTGGACAACAGCAGGGGCAACATGGGCAACCTGACCCTGTTGGTCAGCAACAAGGGCCAGTCTCACCTCAGGAGGCTACCCAGGAAGAAGTGATAGTGGAAGCAGCAGCTGGATCGCAGTATCCGGATGTTCCACCACCACCAACAGTTCCACCTACCCAAGTGGACACACCAACCCTTCTGAAGATCATGAGAGGAATGATGGCTACTCAGCAACATCAGATGTTGGCCCAGCAACGCATGCACACTCAGCTACAAGAGCAGAATGTGTTGCTCAACCAAGGACTGCAGACGGCTTTGGAAAGAGGAGTGAGGACTGATTCAGGAGCATCAGCCAGGTTTTACAGTACAACCCCCGCCGTTTCGAGGGCACGGAGGATGCCATCTCAGCAGATGCATGGCTTAAGGATATTGAGGCTATTCTGACAGCAGCTAAGGTACCGGCAGAAGAACGTGTGGATCTAGTGAAGTTGTTACTTCAGGATCTCGCACGTGATTGGTGGAAATCAGAGGAAGTGGGCATCAGACGTCCTGTGGCTTGGGACGATTTCACTGCAAGATTCAAAACCAAGTACTATGGAGTTGTGGCACAGTTTGAGCTACAACAAAAATTTATCAACCTCAGGCAGGCCGACAAGACTGTAGATGCTTATGCAGCGAAGTTCTGCAGATTGAGTAGATTCGTCCAGAGATGGTAGCAACAGAGCACCAGAGGGCTATGAGGTTTCAGCAAGGGTTTCATCTTGAGCTCTTGCAATTGATAGAGGGGCACAATTACCAAACTTTTGACGAAGTATTGACGGCAACTCGAAGGCATGAGATCACCATTCAGAGGCTTACGGTGAGGACTGGGGGTCAGAAGAGATCCCACAGTCAGATTGAAGGAGGAGGGGGAACAGCGCCCCGAACAATAGCACCATCCACTGGTATTCGTATCCACGATGTGGCGATACGAGGACCAGCACCACCACCCAGGCAGCAGCAACAGCAACAAAGGAAGAACCAGCAACCCCCGGCGGGCTGCACTTATTGTGGGAAGATGGGGCACACTAGAGATGTGTGTCGGACATTGAATGGACTGTGTTTGATATATAGAAATCCAGATCATCGGGTTACCACATGCCCCATGAATACGAGGGCAGGAGGAACAGGGCAACAGTTTCCTGCTCTGCCAGCACCAGGGGCAGGGCAGTATCGAGGACCAGCGGTGGCAGTAAGGCCGTTGGTACAGCGTCCGTTACTGCCGCAGGCTCAGATCTTTCGGCAGCAGGGGCCGTCGATGCAGCAACACCAGCATAGACCACCCCAGCATCATTAAGGAAGAGGCCAGCAGCAGCATCAGGCTAGGTCGCAGCATGGAAACCAGCAAGGAGGTCGAGGGTAAGCATTCACTCTGTCCTTGGAGGAGGCATTGGCATCGGAAGATGTTGTGGCAGGTAACATTCTTGTCGCCTCATATCCCGCAGTAGTATTGTTTGATTCGGGAGCATCCCATTCATTTATATCTGCACAATTTATGACACGACTAGGGATGGAGTTCGAGGCATTGCCAGGGAGGTTGAATATACTCACTGGTAATTGGCTCGTAGGAGTTAGTAGAGTTATTTTAGCATGTAGTGTTGTAGTTTGCGGGCATTCCTTACCCGCCCGGTTGATAGAATTTCCTGTTGGAAATTTCGACGTTATCTTAGGCATGGACTGGCTGAAAGACAGTCATGCGACAATAGATTGTCGTAGTGGGAGTGTATCTTTTGATATTCCAAGCATGAAGCGGTTCACCTTAGTCAGATCAGAGGCAACTCAGCAAGAGCAGGGAGTAATAGCGACAATGGAAGAAGTTCAGATTTCGAAGGTAGTTGAAGAGTTTCTAGACATATTTCCCGAAGAACTTCCAGGTCTACCACCGGTTAGAGATATTGAGTTCAGTATAGAATTGGCACCAGAAACTAAACCGATATCAGATCGAGTTTACAGAATGGCGGATTCAGAGCAGGCCAAGGTATATCAGCACATAGAGGAACTGAAGGAGAAGAAGTTCATCCAAGCTAGCGTGTCACCATGGGCGGCACCAGTGGTACTTGTGGGGAAGAAGGATGGGTCATCCAGATTGTGCATTGACTACAGAAAGCTTAGCACAGCAACAGTGAAGAACAAGTACCCCTTACCCAGGATCGACGACTTATTTGATCAGTTGAGCAAAGCTAGAGTTTTCTCCAAGATAGATCTTCGTTCAGGGTACCATCAGGTGAGGGTTCGGAAGGAAGATATTCCCAAGACAGCATTCAGGTCGAAGTATGGGCATTATGAATTCTTAGTAATGTCGTTTGGTTTGACCAATGCTCCAGCAATATTCATGGATTTGATGAATCGTATCTTTATGCCATACTTAGACCAGTTTATCGTTGTGTTTCTTGACGACATTCTCGTATACTCTGCTAGTGAAGAGGAGCATGAAGACCACCTCAGGAAAGTGTTACAGGTTCTGAGAGAGAACCAGTTGTATGCCAAGCTCAGCAAGTATGAATTTTGGTCGGATCACATTTCATTTTTGGGTCATATCATATCAGGAGCTGGAGTAGCAGTAGATCCCAAGAAGATAGAAGCAGTAGAAAGTTGGCCAGTACCCAAGACCGTAGCAGATGTACGGAGCTTCTTGGGATTGGCAGGATATTACAGAAGGTTTGTGTCAGACTTTGCAAGGCTTTCAGCACCCATGACCCGCTTGACCCGGAAGGATGTACCGTTCGTTTGGTCGGCAGAATGTCAGGCATCATTCGAGACTTTGAAGCAGAAGTTAATATCAACACATATTCTTACATTGCCAGTTGGACCCGGAGGTTTTACAGTATATTATGATGCGTCAGGTAAAGGACTTGGATGTGTCCTTATGCAACATGGGAAGGTGATAGCGTATGCATCTAGGCAGCTTCGGGACCACGAGAAGAATTACCCAACTCATGATTTGGAGTTAGCGGCAGTAGTATTTGCTATGAAGCTATGGAGGCATTACTTATATGGTGACCGAGTGGACATGTACACATACCATAAAAGTCTGAAGTACATCTTTACTCAGAAGGAACTAAACATGAGGCAGAGAAGATGGTTGGAGTTGATTAAGGATTATGACGTGGAGCTTCAGTATCATCCAGGCAAGGCGAATGTAGTAGCAGACGCTCTTAGCAGGAGAGGCGGCACATTTATGTTGACAACACAGAGGCATATCTTAGAAGACTTTTAGGAGAAGGGCATCGAAGTTATACTTCCTAGTGATGTAGGAGTTCTAACAAGTCTGCGAGTTCAATCCGACTTGGTAGGCAGGATCAAGACAGCTCAGGCACAGGAGCCAAGGATTCAGAAGCTTAGGGCAGAATGTGAGTCAGGACTCAGGAAGGAGATGAGAATTCATGAAGATGGTACACTTAGGTTTGGATCACGTCTATGTGTGCCCAGAGGAGATATCAGACAGGAGGTTATGGCAGAAGCTCACAGTTCTCAGTATTCTATTCATCCTGGAGGGACCAAGATGTACTAAGATATCAAGCAGCATTTCTGGTGGAACGGGATGAAGAGGGAGATAGCTAGATTTGTTTCCCGTTGCTTGGTATGTCAGCAAGTGAAGGAAGAACAGCAGAGGCCAGCTAGGTTATTACAACCACTTCCTATTTCGGAATAGAAATGGGAGCATATTACAATGGACTTTGTGACCGGTTTACCGAGATCACCTAGTGGTAAGGACGCTATTTGGGTGATAGTGGACCGACTTACGAAGGTAGCACATTTTCTTTCTTTCAGAGTAGGACAATCTACAGAAAAGTTGGCAGAGTTGTATATGCAACAGATAGTCAGGCAGCATGGAGTCCCTGTCAGTATTGTGTCGGACCGAGATACCCGCTTTATATCATATTTCTGGAAGAGCTTACATCATAGTCTGGGTACCAAGTTAAGATTTAGTACGGCTTACCATCCGCAGACGGATGGGCAATCAGAAAGAACGATTCAGACTTTGGAAGACATGTTGCGAGCTTGCACTCTAGATTTTGGAAGGTCTTGGGAGAGTCACCTGCACTTAGTCGAGTTCTCATATAACAATAGTTATCAAGCCAGCATCCAGATGGCGCCATTCGAAGTACTATATGGTAAGAAGTGCAGGTCACCGCTTACATGGGATGATATCGGGGAGAGGAAGATGTTAGGCCCAGAAATGATTGTTCAGACGGTTGAAGTGATTAAGGGAATTAGAGAGTAACTTCGAGTTGTGCAGGACCGGCATCGTCATTGGGCGGACCAGCATCACAGGCCGTTAGAGTTCTCTGTTGGGGACCACGTATTCTTGCGGATCTCACCTACTCGTGGGGTCATTAGATTTGGCGTTCGCAGGAAATTGAGTCCGCGGTACGTGGGCCCATTTGTTATCCTTGATCGGATAGGCGATGTTGCTTATCGTTTATCCCTCCCGCCTTCGTTACGAGAGGTGCATGACGTGTTTCATGTATCTCAATTGTGTAGGTATGTATCGGACCCAAGTCATATCCTCGATCATTCTGAGCTGGTTGTTGGTACCAACCTGTCTTACGAGGAACAGCCTGCGTCCATTTTGGACCGAAGAGAGAAGATACTCAAGAACCGAACAATTAGTCTTGTCCGTGTTGCTTGGGGTCATCACTCCTTGGAAGAGTCAACGTGGGAACTTGAGGATGATATCCGATCACGGTATCCACACCTGTTTGACTCACAAGGTATACCTCTTTCTGTATACCTTGATTGTCCTGATTCTTCATGCTTGTCACCTTATGGGTAGAGCTACTTGATATCATGGATTGATGAATTTACATATATAGTACTTGCTTTTGATAGGGTAAAATGTTTGCTTGCTCACTAGAATTGCCTGTATTAGTTTAGCTCCGATATTTCTACCTGCTTGGATTTGAAATTTCGAGGACGGAATTTTTCTAAGGTGGGTAGAGATGTCACTCTCCGTTCCCAGAATGCGTATTTTTATACAAGAATGCGTATTTTTATGCATGTGCAATTCATATATATTTATTTAGTATTTATCATTTATTATCCTGTATTTAAATTTCTTTAATTTTATGTTAATTAATTGTCTGTATTTTATTTCCTGCAATTTTATTTCCTGTAATTTTATTTCCTGTAATTTATTTTCTGCTTTTAACCTCTCTGCTTTGCTTTCGGGTTGCATCGGTTAGACCCGAGCAAACCCGACCCAATAACCCTACCTACCACCACCCTCCCTATTTAAAGCTTCCATCCCCTTCTCTCTCCTCATTACTCTTCTTCACCATTACTTCTTCTTCTTCCTCTCATTACTTCTCCACCTACCAGCAGTAGCAGCAGGCAAGTGCAATCTTGCTTCTTGCTTGGAGAACCATTTTTATGGTTCATTATTCTTTCTCTCACGATCCTGAGAGAGTTTAGTACTTAGTATTTTTGATTTCGTTGGCTTGTTTCTCCCAGATCTAAGTTTTTGTGTTTTTGGTTGACCATGGGTTTTGATCTCCCAACTTGGCGTGTATTCTCGGCTGACCATGGGTTCTGAACCATAGGAACTTCATTTCTGGCTTGGAACGAAGGTTCCTGAGTCACGCTCACGTTATTACGTGCGTGCATGTATTTTCAGTCACGCTCACGTTCTTACGTGCGTGCGTGTATTTTCAGTCACGCTCACGTTATTACGTGCGTGCGTGTATTTTCAGTCCCGCTCACGTTCTTACGTGTATTTTTAGTCACGCTCACGTTCTTACGTGTCTGCGTGTATTTTCAGTCACGCTCACGTCTTTACGTGTCTGCGTGAATTTTGAGTCACGCTCACGTTCTTACGTGTCAGCGTGTATTTTGAGTCACGCTCACGTTCCTACGTGCCAGCGTGTATTTTTAGTCACGCTCACGTCTTGACGAGCGTGCGTGAATTTTCAGTCACGCACACATCTTTGCATGAGTGCATGAATTTTCAGTCACGCACACGTCTTTACGTGTTTGCGTGAATTTTTAGTCACGCACACGTCCTTACTTGTCAGCGTGAATTTTGAGTTACGCACCATCTTTGCATGCGTGCATGAATTTCTTATCACTTTTCACACTTACCTTTCACGCCCATTTTCCACGCTCACTTTTCACGCTCACGATTGAGTGCGTGAATTTCCCTTCACGCTCACACTGTGCGTGTCAACGTGAATTTCTTACCACTTTTCACGCTTACTCCTACTAGACTTGGCGTGACTTGTTGGCCTTAGCCTAGACTCGTTGGCGTGACTTTTGGCCTTAGCATAGACTTGTTGGCGTGACTTCTTGACCTGGGTGTTTCTATTTGTTTTCTAATTCATTTATTTAATGGTGGCATGATAGTTCACCTATCATATCCTTATGCTTTTTGCATGAACTCGATAATCTTAGCATGTTAATGTTTTTGATACTTATGGTTGTGTAGAACATGCCTTGTGTCTTGATTGATCCATGGATACCCAGTATGACTAGAACTTAACTCTGAGGAGTTATAGGCTCGACCCCATGTAATACTAATTGACTTTCATGCCTTGTCACCATTGATAATGATTGTGACATTGACTAATAATTGATCATGCGTTCCTGATTGGAACTAAGAGACTGGCTAGTCGTCTTATTGAATTGAATGAATAAGACACGTTCATGTAATGAACTATTGTAATCGATTAGCCGATCCCGAATATTGGCATACAGGCACATGCAGGCTTCAAATTATTTATTTATTTATTTATCTTACAAAAACAGCATGTGTACTTTATGGTCAAGGCATGATTACTCCGTGGTTAGATTTGATTGTTGTATTATGCTATGTAAGACCTACAACATAGTCGCACGGGTATCGTTGTAGAGTTGCGCATATCGTACCCCGTACAAAAGTACTCATTTGAATGACCATGATCCACGACATGGGATTTCGCTTAACATAGAGGCTATTAAGCTAAATAAAATAATGATTGCATGGAGAGAATGGATTCCCGAGTTCTTACATGGCAGCCCTCTTGGGACTAGTAGTGCCCGACAGGCCGGCTGGTTCCCACAGATACTGTAAATCTGTCACACGGGCAAGGAACGGTATCTGCTTATATTATTGTACATGCTATATTAACGGTGGGCGTCCCGCTGGGACTCGTCTAATTACATGATTGGCGTAATTGATTGACTGGATAGACTAGCCTTGCTCGTACATAGTAAGAACTGAGGAATCCCTATTTGCATAATTCCCGGATAACTTGGGACTCACAATAGCAAGCCGTAGTAGTTGATTGGCCGTTCAAGATGATTTGCTTGTGTACTGTACCTACTCTGTTGCCTAACTGAGATGATCAGAATGTCAGGACATGACGGGCCAACTTCTGTCCTTATTTGGTTGGGAGGTTGGTTCGAAGTGTCGTGATGTTATGTGAATCCTAGTGGAGAGCAGAGATCTATTATTATATTCTCTTACTTACTGTTTTAATCCTTCATATCGTGCTCCCTTGTGGTACTTGCTATTAGAGGTCTAACCTCTCTGGTTTTGCATGGCCAGATTTAGAGCCGGTCCCCGAGGATCCAGCTTACTTCTACCTCCAAGATGGTCAATACTAGGGAAATGATCGCAGGAGGACTCGAGTGGGTTCCTTACTTCACCGCTTGTTTTGTTATTTACTTCATACTTAGCCGTTTGGCACCGACATGTTGGTCGGATTGTCTTGCACTTACTCTTGCATAATTGTAACTAAGTCAGACTGCAGCTGATAACAATTGTGTATATGTTACTATACCATCTGGCTATGTTTTGTAAAGCCAGATCTCAAGAACATTTTGACTGAGCGTTTGGGACGCCTTACTGCTTTATCTTACATGTTCTCTATTTTTGCTTCTTGTTTGAATGATTGAGACAATAGATGTGAAGTGACCATAGTAAGACTTTCATGTAGTATGCACCCCCTCGTCTGGTTAGACAGCATTGATCGTATTATACGGTATTCATCTACCCGTAATACGTAGCTGGCTGAGTCATTCTCCCGCTCTCCAGTATTCTGGTTCTGGGGCGTGACAGAATGTGTTTGAAGTACCTGGCCTTCATAAATCTGGTCCATAAGTTCTTGCTCGCGTGGAGTTTCCACCATAATTTTATAGAGAAAGAGTTAACGATGTGGGTAAGCTTGGTAAATCCCAGACCTCCGACCTCGGGAGGTCGAGCCAAAGATTTCTAGCTAGCCCAGTGGTGCTTGTCTTGACCATTGAAATGCCCCTAGAAGAAGTTACAGAAGATCTGTTCGATCGAATCAAGAACCTTCTTGGGCGGGGAGCACGCAGCCAGAGTGTGGATGGGGATGGATGCGAGCACATGATTGATTAGGATCATCTTACCACCCGGTGATAAAGTGGCGTTATGCCACCCTTCAATTTTCTTCCTGATTCTAGCTTTCAGGTTCTCAAAGATGCAGGTATTAGATTTCCCGTACACCAGGGGACAACCGAGGTAGTTGAAAGGGGGATGGGCAACTGAAAATGATGTTAAGTTGGAGAGATTGGTAGCATGCTCTCTTTTGATGTTATGGTGGGCGTAGATAATGCTCTTGGAATGATTGATCTTCTGACCCGAATATCTGGAGTACCTCTGCAGGGTGTTGTGGACAACATCCACCGATCCAACGTCCCCAGAGGAGAAGATGAGTAAATCGTCCGCGAATGCCAGGTGGGTGATAGTAGGACAGCCACTAAAAGTGTGATAGTGTTGGAAGTTCGGAGTACTGACCATATTGTTAAGGTTTCTACTCAGGGCGTCCGTGACAATGATGAAGACGGTGGAGGATAGGGGGTCGCCATGTCTAACGCCTCGACTGGATTTGAAGAACCCGCCCGCCTGGTCGTTGATAACCATGGAGAACCACGAGTTGCTGATGGATCTCCACACGGTATTGGTCCAAGCTTCCGAGAATCCGAAAGCTCTGAAGACCCAGATATAAATTGCCAATCCAGTATGTCGTAGGCTTTTTCCATGTCTATCTTAACGGCAATGTTGCCCCCTCTAGCTGGGAACTTCATGCAGGTTATTAACTCTTGTGCCAGTATAATATTGTCCTGGATGTTTCTCCCTTGCACAAAGCCACTTTGTTCCTCAGAGATTATCTTGGGTAAAATCCCCGCCATCCTGGATGCGATTATTTTGGAGATGATTTTGTTAGTGAAAGTGCAAAGACTGATAGGGCGATAATCCCGAAAGGACTCCGGGTTATCTTTTTTCAGGATGAGGATGAGGTTGGCGCTGGATATGGCTCTGGGGTATGTAGCACCCTCGAAGAAGGCGATAGCCGCGTCGGTGATGTCTTGCTTGATAATATCCCAACATTTGTAAAAGAGACTCCAGTGAACCCGTCCGGGCCGGGGGCACTGTGCTCATTCAAGGCCCACACCACGTCTTTCACATCCTGGACCGTAGGTAGACGTTCCAGCTGGGTGTTATCGATGTCATTTATGAGTTTGGGGATTTGGTCCAAGAAGGATCTGTCGTTATGGACGGTCTCTTTGGTGAATAATTTGGAGTAGAACTCTGCCGCAGCTGTTTGGATGCTTTTTTGGTCGGTAATGATGTTCCCGTTGTCGTCTACCGTACGGTGGATGGCTAACTTCTGTCTGCGTCCGTTGACCCAGGCATGGAAAATTTTTGAGTTTCTATCCCCCTTGCTGTCCCATTTCAATCTCGCTTTCTGCTTCCAGAAGTCGGTCTCCACTTTCAGTCGAAATTTGAGCATGGCCTTGGTGAGGTTCAGGGCAGACCTGGCAGTAGCCGATCGCTCCGACGCAAAATAGGTTTCGGCGCGGGTGACATCGTCCTCCGCTACCCGCACGACTTGGAAAATGTCCCCGTAGGCGAGTTTGCTCCAATTGGATAGAGCTTTCCTCGTCGCTCGGAGCCTGTTGCTCACCCGCAATAGGGGGTTGGGGGAGTCTTCCCGGTTCCAAGCTTCCGCGACAATGTCCAGAAATTGGGGATGATCAGTCCAGAAATCGAGGAATTAGAAGTTCTTTTTGGGAGGGCTGGTGTAGTTTTTGATTTCAACCAGCAGAGGGGCATGGTCGGATTCGGTGGAGTTGAGATGGGACAAATTGGTGGTGATCCCCATGCCGTGCCAGCGATCGTTCGTCAGGGCTCTGTCTAATCGGGAGTATTGTCGACGGTCGCCTTCCTGCATGTTGCACCAGGTGAAGGTGTTGTCGGTGAACTGAAGGGTAGCGAGATGAGCATCGAAGATAAAATTGTTGAAGTCTTGCATGGCCGATATAGGAGGAGGTCGCCCTCCGATTTTCTCTTCTTTGCAGGTGATCGCGTTGAAGTCCCCGATGCACAGCCAAGGGAAGTTGATGTGGTGGAGGTGGATGTTTATGAGGTCGTTCCAGAGATGTTTCCGCTCGACAATATCACAGCTATCGTGAACCGCAGAAAGGATGGTACGCTCAGGAAGCGAGGGGTGTTCCCACCAGCAAGTGAGGGCCTGCTGGGAGTCCTGGATGACCCCGATTTTGACATCCGTCGTGCCGAGGATCCATATGTCGTTTCTGCCGGCTATGGCCGTGGGGAGGCCTAGCTGTAACTGGATAGATTTTAATCTTTTGGAAGGGATTTTTGGTTCGATAATAATGAGGATGTCGATCTTGTGGATTTTCCGCAGTCCAAAAATTCTCCTTAATGTGGGTTTGTTCGTCAGTCCACGGACGTTCCACGATAGGATGTTCAACATTAATGAAGTTGAGGGGAGGGTTTGTTGTTCCGCTTGGTGGCGGATCTGGTTTGAATAGTTTTGTTATCGACAGTTGCTTTGTTAGCCTTGTCCCCGCTTGAGGTTGATGCTTCTGCCCGTGACGAGGTGACATTGTCCCCGAGCGAGAGTGACGCCTCCGCCATTGACGTAGATGGAGAGTCGCTTGAGGGTTGCTCTGGTGGGTCCGTGGGAATGCTTACCAATTCCCCGGCGGAGTCCAAGATGGGATCTTCAAAAGGGATGACCAGGGAGTCACTGGCGCTCCTAATCAGCAGAATAGTTTGCTGGAGGGGGTAACCTGCGGCTTGAATCTGAAGTCCTCTCTGTACTTGTTCTGGCCCGAGGATTGCAAGGGCTTCTTCAACCGGATCTTCGTTGGGGCGTTGATGGTCAACGCAGATGGTGTCGGTAATCTCTTCGTCAATCTCCGTGTTCGGGGGGTGTGTGCTGTCTCGATGAGATCAAGTTCGGCCGGTGGGTGGCTAGACGCACTTGGTTCCGCTTCTTCCGACTTTAGGACATCGAAATGGTTGGAGAGGGTAAGATCTCGGGTGGTGCAGGGGGGCAGAGATTTGATCATGGTTTTGCAAGGATGCTCGCTTCGGTCAGCCTTTCCGTTACTGGATCCGAATCGAGTGTGCGTGTTTGGGCGCAGCAGAATGGATGACTTGGGTGTCCTTCCTTTAGCTGGCTCATTGTCTCTCCGGGTAGCTTTCTTCTTGAGTTATGGGTGAAGGCGATGACAGTGCTTCGTGAGGTGGCCCCTTAAATGGCAGTGATTGTAGAACAAAATGTGGTTGTCGTAAAGGACTTATTGGGTGTGGGATCGGTTGCCCAGCTCTATAGTGATGAAGTTGGGTGGTTCAGTAGTGAGGTCGAGTTCCACGCAAATTTTAGCATAGTGGGCCTTGGTAAGGTTGCTGGTCTCTGGGGCCGTGGCCACAGACGTGCCGAAGGAGTTGGCGATGCGCCTAAGTGCCGCTGGGACGAAGCATATGAGGGAAAGATTGGGCAGAGTCACCCAAGCAGCGACTCTCGTAGAGTCTTCTTTGGTGGTAAACCCTTGTGACCATTTGATGATCTTCATCAAGTGGGATCCGATCCTGCACGTGCCTTTGGACCACACCGTCCTGTGGTCGGAGTCGAAGGAAAGATGGAGGAGAATATGCCTGGGGTCAAGGGGGCTACCCGGTATTCGACCGAGAGGTTCCAGCTGGCAATCTCTTCCTACACCCTGGAGAGTTTGGGGCAGCCGGTCGAAAACTTAAGAACAAAAGTATGGGGGAAAGAGGATGACAGAGAGGTCAATTCCAAGTCGGAGAAGGGGACCATAGGAACAGAGAACTCCTGAGGGAATACAATGTCCGGGAGGCTGACATCATGGAAAAAGAGACCCTTCGGGGACGCCAAATCCGGGTGGAGAGCTGCGGCGAAGGACCGCTGGGAGGGTCCAGACGGGGAGGGGACCTCAGTCGCTCCCCCGGCGGGCGGAGACTGCAGCAAGGAGGGGCTCGACTCAGGGCGGGGGGGGGGACAATGGGGCCAGCCAAAAGGGGGCTGCCGGAGGAGGGGGGCGAGGCAGCACCCCGAGCGGCGGGAGGCGCCACCGGAGGGGCAACCGCGGACGAAGGAGGAGGGATAAGGGGGGACGGAGGAGGAGGGATAAGGGGGGCGATAGCGTCGCGGACCGCTCCAGGAGGGTCCCCGGGACCGTCGACGCACAAGGAGGGGAGGACTCCCGAGGGCCCGGGAAGGAGAGCGCCGGGGGCTAAAGGGTCAGAGGGCTGCGGCGCGGAGTACGAAGGGGCTGAGGGGGTGGTATCGGCTGGGAGGCCGACGGATGAAACGATAGGGGTAGCGGGGAGGGCGGGGGCCCGAGAGAAGTGAGGGGAGAGGATGGGAGGGGGGCCCCAGGGGGCACAAATTCGGGGGCATAAAACTGCAGGTAGGGGGAAATCCCGGCAGAGTACGCGGTCAAGGAAGGGGATGGATACACGGAGGAGGGGAGCACGTGTCCTGCGTAAAGTGAAGATGGGGAATAATACGCGCGTGAGGGGTTCACGTGCTCCGCGTAAAGATTGGGGGGGGCTGCTCCTGGGAAAGCGCCATCATGAAGTCGGTGGGACCCAGCTGGATAGGGATGCTGGGCTGCGTAGAGCGCTGGATAGGAAAAGGAAGGGTGGGACCCACCGAAATATGAGGAAAGCAACGCAGCGTACTGCGCGGCTAAGATCAAATGGGAGGGGTCTGCCTCGTTGACTGGGCCGCCAGCGCCCATACCGAGGGACCAAGGGACGGGGGACCCCACACCTGCACCGCAGGGGGTGTCCCGCCCTGATGGGATAGAGGAAGAGGCGGCAATTTGAAAAAAAAAGGGGCCGGAGGCCTGCCATTGGGATCCGAGGAGCTCCCGGACCTGTCGGCGCCAGCACCCTGGAAGGGGGCCCACCTGGACGCCGGCAACTGGAAGTCGGAGCTTCCGGGCGGGTGAACGGGGCGCCTGGGGAGGAGGGACAGAGGGGGGCGGGGAGGAGAGGAGGGAAGAGACGGGGCCGGAGAGGGGGGGGAGGAGGTGGGGGGAGGTTGGCCGACCAGAGCCAGCAGGTCGGCCGGCCAAGGAGCCACCATCGGAAGCCGGACAGGGGGAGAGAAGAGGGGACGAAGGAGACCCTAGGGTCTCCACGGTGAGGGGGAGCTCCAGAGAAGAAGAGCCATATATATATATATATATTTATATATATATATATATATATATATATATATATATATATATATATATATATATATATAAACTAAAATTTCTTATTCGGTTTTCGGTTTTGGACCGAAACAGAAATCCAAAAACGAAATCCAAAAACGAAACCAAACCGATTTTTTTAAAAATCGAACCGAATCTCTATTCGGTTCGGTTTTCGGTTCAAAACCGAATAATGCTCACCCCTAGCCGAGATCATTCTTACAGACTGAAGAGTGAAAAGAATGAACACAAAAGTATATAAGGCACAATACTTCATGGAAAACCGAATCGTGAAACAAACTACCAAGAGAGTGAGATCCAATACTTACGTGGTTACACTGATTTTAAGCAATATCACTAACCCTTCGATACAAGAAAACACACAAGAGCATCCAGGAAAGTCCTGTTTTCGTACATTGGCGCTCCGTGCATCTGTTTGATGTGTTTTTCGCATCAAATCCCTATATGATAGTGGCAAAATCTCCAGAAAGTATTGAACCACCACTGCATCATGTGAAAATATACCTTCCCGCAGCCTGTATTTGTCTTCTTTCAGATTACAAGAAATGGTTGTGATATAGAACCTATAGTTAACGAGGAGAAGACTACATATGACTCTGATATCAAATTTTACATAACATTAACGAACTCAGCTGGCTCTTCTGGTCAGCGAGGAGAGGTGTAAGTTCCTTAGCTAGGCGGACAGTCTCGGAATCGAACTACGAAAAAGATATTAATATGTGTGAAAAAATTGGAAGCAGTGGATCCAAAAGCATGCATCGTGCATAAAGTCCCGTGCGTTACGCCAGGATATGATAATTTGATGACCTAAAATTAAAACAGCACTACTGCAGACAGTGTGACCGTTATACAAACACACTTTCACACAAAGGAATTTTCTTCCAATTCCGGTCATGGTAACAAAAAATAACAGCCATTTACAAGTAGTATAGTTTCGATCTCTAGCTCATCTTCGCGTTAAGTAGTCCCTCCACGGAGCCAACCAGAGCAAATATGCTGACAATCAAGCATACAACACTGAAAACCTCAAGAACTATCCACTTCCTGGTCCAGGAACCAATCTTCTTCTGCACAAAGTACATCTCTACTGGGAAGTAGATGGCCAGGGGCCAGAAGTTGAGGGCACCTAGGACTCCCAAGATGTCGTTGAAGTACGGAAACACCATCGCCAGTCCGGTCGTCGAAGCCACGTAGAGAGTTCGGTAGCACAGCCTCAGAAGGTTCAGTTTGTACGGAGGCAAGCACGGGAACTTGACGGTGTAGAATTTGTTGACGAATCTGCTGTTGGGAAACCTCCCTGTGAACCATCGGTCCGCAAAGGCGAAAACTGGCTGACTGTACATCTAGTGAAACAGCAGCACATTAAGAAGGATCTTTAGTATTCATCTGGACCAATTATCTACATTGCAGACACAAATTGACACGAGACAACAACGACACGGTGGTACGAACATATGACACCCATTTTGATGTGTCCTAGGGCCTGCTTGGCAATTGTAGGGGTAGTGGTTACGAGATGTTTTTAGAGCACTGGTTATGAGCGGTTATGAGGGTTCCAATTTTGGGTAGTTTTTAAGTAGCGGCTTTTAAATCAGTCCAATCCATGCTTGGTAATTCACTAACGAGCGGTTCTGAAAGTCTTTTACATGAATAAAATTAAATAGGGAAGGATATTAGTAGTTATATAATTATATATTTTTGGTGAAGATATAAATGGAATAAAATAATAAAACCCCTCAAAACCTACCGATTTGAGGTGTTTATAAAGCCACCAAAAAAATACATTACACCGGCTTTAGAGAATTTTTGAGCCGACCAAAACCAGTGCCTCAAAAAAAATTAACAAGCAGGAATTTTCAGGTTCAAAAACACCCCAAAACCAGTAAAAACACCGTTACCAAGCAGACCCTAGTGTATCTTGCAGTGTCAGTGTCATGACCACTAACGATCTTTACTGGGGAGTAGCATTAATCATGGAGACTATTAGAGTCTAGAATGTGTCGTGTCGGACACGTATGGGACAAAACCCAGATACGCTAAACTACACAAGGAGACATCAAAATATATACCTACTTGTCAACTTTTTCGGCATCTTGATATTGAGTAGTTTACCTGATAACCACCAACTAGGTGGAGAACAATGCAAACGTTAGCCAAGTCGACGAGCCAGTACGGGTCATAGAAGCCGAAGCCGGTGAGGAGGTTCCCTGGCGTCTCATCCCCGAAGGCAGCGTAGCCGAAACAACCGCAACCGAGATAGAAGAATGTGGTGATGAGGATGGAGATCATGGACCCTTTCTTCATGGTCTTGTTTTCGGCTGGTGGTGATTTCAGAGTGTCCTTCATAGTTCATGAAAATTCTTGCCAACAGATTTAGTTTCTTCAAGCAATAGATATTTGTAACATGAATGTGAAAGCTTATGGGTATAGGCATTAATCACCTGTATTTCTAATAGAATTAAGGAATATGGGTAGGCAAAAGCTATGTCTCCAAGTGCTTGGGAGACCCTCCAGACTTTCTGAGCTGGTGTTGGCATGGGGATCCCTCCAATTCCTCCTTTGATCCTTCCATTTCCTACAAATATATATGTACAATCATTAACATCGCCACTTCATTTCATGTATACATGCCGAGAACTTCATGTAAGAAAAAAAGGGCTAATTAGCGTTTAAACTCTAGATTTTATATCAGCTTAGAGTTTAGCTCCGGACATGTCCAATTGAAAAGTTTGGATTCTGAGTTTTTGTTTTTTGTCTTCTTTTTCCTATTATACCCTCCATAGCCTATATAGGAAAGTTTTATTGTTATGCATAGGAGGGAGGGTATAATGGGAAAAAAGAAACAAGAAATTAAAATTCAGAGTATAAACTTGACAATTGGATATATCAGAACTTAAACTCTAAACTGGTATAATATCTAGGGTCTAAACACTATTAGCCCAAAAAAATTCATAACTTCTATTGTCAATTTGACTTATATCGCTCATGTAACTGTCCATTTCCATACACAGTTGAACATGAGAGATTTAAGTTTATATGTATGCAAATAAGATGCATGCATGTATTCTTCTATGCTATATAATTTACCAATAAGAGTTCTTGTCTGGTTATTGTTACTCAGTTCATAATATATTGTTCTCTTCTTCTTTTTCTTTTTTTTTTCTTTTTTTTTTTTTTTTTTTTTTTTTTTTTTTTTTTTTTTTTTTTTTTTTTTTTGTGAGAGAAAGAGAGAGAATCCGTGGCAGACATGCCCCCTAATCATTTAACAAAACAAAAGACCAGTACTCAAAATATTACAACCATTCAGAACAGATTATATTATTACTTTGCAGTTGGCACTTATGAACGAACTTTTAATTTCTATTGTAGGTTTACAAAATATATTTACTGAGAGTGATTTTTATTGTAATACCATTTTACTTAACATATGGCTTAAAAATTCAAAGGGAATTGTAAGAATTACCATAACTTATAACTTAACTTAGCATAATGTATAACTTTTCCCATACATTTTCAGTTTTATTCCTCTTCATAAAAATAAAAAAAATCTTGCTTTAAGGAACCTCAAAGGTTTAATTAGAAATACTACTTAGCCTCGAGGCTATATTGTAGGAATACGGACATAGATGCGGATAAGAAACCAATACGGATACGGGATATAGTACGTATTTAGTCCCCTTTGTTGCACGAGTACGGACACGGATACGGATACGGTCAAGATACGGAAACCATTTTACCGTGCAACATATCCTCAACTCAATCATTGGGCAAATGACAAGTTGATCATGCAGATGTAAAAATTCTGAACTCTAGCATGTATACCATTAAGAAGTGTTATCAGTAGGTATATATATCCCTTTATAAGTTGGAATTATTTCAACATAGAAATTAAATACTCCCTGATGTGAATTGTATTTCCAAGAGAGAACAAATACCTACTACCTAGCTATCATGAACATAAAATAGAAATCATACCAATCACTTTGGCAAACCCGAGCCCGAACCCGATGAAAGAGTAACAGAAGGACATAACCGCGGCCAGAACGGAGAGCCACTCCATGTTATGGAAATCTGGTATCTGAGACAGAAGTATCTGCACACCTCCAAATAGTATCATGAAGAAAGTAATACTGAATGAGCAAGGAGCATCATGCCCTTCTGTATGGTAGCAGTCTGATTTCTTGATAGCCCTGTTTTCCAAAATCAAACCATAAAAATCTATTCCCCAGAGCAAATTATAACAAAAAAATCGAGAGAAATGTGTCCAAAACTACATTGAACCACCTCATACAAGTTGCAGTGGTGATAACATACGCGACACCAGTCCCGTACATGCTCAGATACTGAAGCAACCCACAAAACCATGTCGACTTTTCGCCTGAGCTACGAGTGAAAAAAAAGGTTAAGTACGCGAAGAGTCGAAACGAAGAAGGACTAACTAAAGATATTGCGCAACAAGTTACCTAAGTTAACTCTAACTGCATCCATGTAGGAGTAGTTTCTTCTCCCGGTGACCGAGTGAGGTGACCTGTAACAGTCGGAGAGGAGGAAAGCGGAGACATAAGTGACGAAGGCGAAGCAGACCATGGCTACCGGGCCTGCGATCCATCCTAGCTGAGCAGTGCTCCATGCCAGGGACAGCACGCCCGATCCGATGACCGCTGTGATTATGTGGGCAACGCAACTCCGTACCGTACCTGCAGGTTTTCGAGTCGATATTAGTACTGATTAAGGATAACTATAAGTAAACATTTTTCGGTACGAAAGAAGAGTGCTAGAATATGATTTACCACTTCTTATACGCCCATCATCTTCGTATAAAGGTTCTGATATGTTGAGAGATTTCTCATCTACTCCCATTTTTTTCAGCTCTGTTCAGTTACTAAGCACTCTGTGATGATGATGATGGGAAGATTGAATCCATATTTATAGAATGATTCATTGAGCTCTAGATTCGATCTGTTCGGTACCGGGTCAGATGCGAGTGAGGATAGAAACTGAATCCAATAAGCTAAATTGTATTTTTTAAGATGTCCGATGATACGTACGGCACTAATAATATGCCTCCGTGGTTCGATCCACTGATTTTTTGCCATCCAGACAGAATTTTATACCTCTTCTCGATAACCACTAGAGCCACTGGAGTTCGGTAAGCAAAATTATTGTAGATTTTGTTTTGTGCTTCATTGGACGTCGTTGTTACTTCAACACTCCGCACTAGCTTTCAAGAACTTAACGTGTCCTCTTCTTCCTCCTTTCGGAATTTGAGGAGAGGAAAAAAAAAAGTTTTGCGTTCCGATAGAGAACATTAATTAATCAAAAAAGTAGCAGTTATTACAGGAACTGCAATTAATCAAACAACTTAGCTAGTACGTCCGTATAAACTTCGAGATGTTTTATTTTGACCATTTTATTTATAATTCTAGTATTAAGTTCTCTAGGTAGTTTCTACATCATCGAAGTAAAACTCACTCCATGTTCGTTGTTTCGATATCCAAACACACATAGTTAATGTGACCCCGTTTTGTCGAGTGATATTTAGACTTTTGATGTCGAATAAGTTAGAATATTTGTATTTGGGTCTTCATAATAGACATAATTAGTATTTAGATCTCCAATAAGTTAGAATATTTGTATTTGGGTCTCCATAATATACATAATTAGCTTATGGGTCTTGGACTCAACTAAAACCCAACTAAAAAATTAAAACAAAAAAATTAAACTTAAAAAAAAAGGAGAAAAACAAAATGAAAAAAAATGAAAATAATGAAAAAGGGTAAAAAAAAAAAAAAAAAAAAAAAAATGACAAATAAAATGAAAAAAGGACAAAAAATTAAAAATACAAAAACAAAACGAAAAAAATCTAAAAAATGAGAAAAGATAAAATATGACAAAAAAAATTGTCCAAGCAATATATATATATATATATATATATATATATATATATATATATATATATATATATATATATATATATATATATATATATATCCACCTGTTCTTAGGGGATAGGATTCACGCATTTTGTAGGTAAATTATTTATCCGGGTATTAGTAATTTTCGGGAACATATTTTTTAACCTAAACCAATTAAACGTGGGAATAGGTTTACGTAATATATTTGTCCGAAATATTTATACTTTAGGTCTCGATATTCCAGAACAAATTTGAAAATTATGAATGCCCGAAAAATTTATTCCCATAATAAATTTATTCCTGTCATTTTTTTCGTTTCTTTTTCTTTTTTTTTTTTCGATTTTATATCTATTATGGAACCCAAACACAAATATTCTAACTTATTGGAGACCCAAACACTAATTATTCATATTATGGAGACTCAAACACAAATATCATAATTTATTGGAGACCCAAATGCTAATTATGTCTATTATGAAGATCCAAACGCAAATATCCTAACTTATCTGAGATCCAAAGTCTAAATATCACTTTTGTCAAACACACACAAGGATTTTACCACCGTAAATTGTATAAGTAACCACTGGTGTAATTGTAATTATCATCTAAAACACGACTATTATCAATAAAAATATAATCAATTATAATAAACACACAGAAAAATTTACTGACACAGAAGAAGTTTGTAGTATTTGCGTAAAAAAGAAAAGTTTTGAGAAAATTACTGATATAGTGATCTGACGCCAGTGTAACTGGCGCCAAAAAAAAAAAAAAGGCTAGCGCCAGTCACACTAGCGCCGATTTTTTTTTAAGCTGGCGCCGGTCTCACTGGCCGCCTAAAAAAATTGAGCTTAGTGCCAGTGTGACTGGCGTCGAAAATTTTGTGTCTGTGGGTGGGGTGGGGTGGGGTGGGGGGGGGGGGGGGGGGGGGAGGGGGAGGTGCTGTTGGTTTGCAAATGTGAAACTTTTAATACAACACTAGGGCATTTATGCAGCACTCGCTAATTAGTTACTTTAGATGCAAAATAATTAGAATGTCTCAATGTGTCTGTTAACTATCATATAAAATGAGTTAATTAGTTGTACCCTCTATAGTTTGTACGCATTTTGGTAACTGTCTCCGTTGTTTTAAAAATAAAGAACACTCCTCTGGTTTATAGAGTTAATTAGTTGTACCCCCTGGTGCATAGAAAAAAGTGAGTGAAAAATTAAGCACCCAGGAGGGTGTTCTTTATTTTTAAAACAACAGGGACAGTTACCAAAATACGTACAAAACATAGAGGGTACAACTAATTAACTCAATATAAAATACTGTAATGCACTTCATGATTTTTTTTTCTTTCTTTTGTTTCCTTTGCTTTCTTTTGTTTCTCTTGAAGGGTTGGAGTGGGGATGGGGGGGATTTCGAGGAAGGGTTCGAGGCAGTTGTGTAGTTTTATTTTTTGGCGTCAGTGACACTGGCACCGGTCGTTAAAAAAATTGTTTAACGTTCGGATTGCAACGTTCGTTTTTTTCGACCGTTGGATATTTTTTTTTAATAGAGGATGGCATAGTCTCACTCACACCAAACCATACTTTCAAACTCTTTTATTCTCTCAACCAGAACCTCCCACTCCAAAGTTTGAGCAAGTTTTCATTCAAAAGTTACCTCTCTCAAGTTTCTATTATATTCAAAACACTCCATTCTGCAACGGATCAGAGTTTAAGATTGTGGTGTTCGCATGGAGGTACTGCAGTAAATGGTTTATCATATGAAGGAGGTTTTACCCAAATTCTTATAACTGATCGTAGTATTATATTAGATAGCTTACGCAATTTGATTCTTGAAAGTTTTTCTATTCAGTATGAATTTATATTAAGACACGTTTATGAGACACATTATTTTTTATTAGATTGTGAACAAGCTTGGAGTTTTGTTCTTGAAATTAATTTGCAATCACTATTTATAAGTATTTTTGTAACACAAGTACCACAAAGACTTGACTATATAAGTACTCAACGCGTTTCTAACTACGAAGTGGGTCCGAGTTCTTCTATACAAGTTCCTATTTTATCTCATGAAGAAGATACATTAGCTTTAGATAGTAACGATGATTTTGACGATTTTTAAAGTATTACGGATAGTGATGATTTAGTTGAAAACACGGATGATGATCGTTAAGATAATGACAATAATGGTACCACAAATGAATTATTTGTTGGACAATATTTCGATAGTCGTTCTGCATTTAGAACTTTTATCAGTAACCTAGCAAGATTAAAAAGTTTCATCAAATGCTTGACTCTCTTGTAAGATCATACAACAAACCAGACGCTGATTCATGGTTTGAAATAATTAAAGCCGAAAACATGGGCATGTTTAATTGGCTTGTTGGAGTAAATGATGAAACACGTAATTTTTTACATTGGATTACCGCATATTCTCCTTGTCCTAGATTAGATATTAACACTTCTAATCTTGTAGAATGTTTCAATAATTAGGTTAAGAATTTACGCGATAAACTGTAACAATACTACTTGCGGCATTAGAACTAAGATTATATCTCTACAAGAGAAGAACATACAATTTGCTCAAAATATTGAAACAGAGTATTGTCCGAGAATGCTAAAAACAATTGCTCGGATAAATAGAGAAAAACACCAACTCCATGTGTTGCATATTGAGGGTTATACGTTTGAAATATTAGATCGTGCAGCAAATAGAACGTATGTACTACACTTAGATAAAGGCTATTGTTCATATTTACGGTCAGTGGCGTAGCCAGGATTTGGGTACAACGGGGTCAAAATCAACTTAGTAAACTTTTAATCCCAAAAAAAAATACAAAAGAAAATAGTAGCAAAATTTAGTCACAAAATATTTTGATCACAAAAACATATTAAAATAGTTACATTACATCGTAACCGATAATAATTATTTACAATAATCTCCTACGAGGCTTCATATTTTAAGAATGTTACGAGATGTTCTCCTTTTCAACTTTTGCGAAAATGTCTTGCATGAATTATAAATTTTAACAATAAGGCTAATGTTGCAGGATTTAGGAAGCTTCTTGAGCTTTCGATATACTTTAGAAAATACTTTTCCAATTTGTTTCAAAATAGAGTGAAATAGATTCAACAAATTTTAACAATAGGACAAAATCAATTAGACATGAATGATGAATCAATTTTATTCCATCTAAGATCAAATTAAGTCTCATCATCTAAGAACAAATAAGGACAAAACAATTAGGATATGAATCAATCATGGACCAACTAATTTAGGAACTATCTTATTTATGGCATGAATCAATTAGGGACCATCTAATTTAGAACACGCATCAATTATAAATTATTTAAAAGAAATTAGCACAAAAATCAATTAGGTGTTACATATGAGATTGAGGAGGAGAGAGCCAATGGAGCGCATGAGAGAGGAGGAGACATTGTTGTAACTGATGCTTGTTTTGGCCGCGTACGAAATAGAAGTCTAGGAGAGCACTGCTGCTTGTGCTAATGCTAATGCTAATGCTGTTTGTTTTTCATTGGTCGGTGGCCAAAAATTAGTACCGCACAAGTTAGTTTAGGATTTTTGCTGATGTGTTGTTGTATTTGTGTATGTGTGTGTGTGTGTGTGTGTGTGTGTGTGTGTGTGTGTGTGTGTGTGTGTGTATATATATATATATATATATATATATTGAGGAAAAAAATTGAAAATTTGAGTGGGGTCACATGACCCCACTCGCCCCCTTCTCCCTCCGCCAGTGTTACGATGGTATCATACGTATATACCATGTATGCATGCTTGTTATGCGTGTAAGTCTTGCAATTCTAGTATCACAAATTATTATTGCAACATATTTTCTACTAATAAGTTGAAAAGTGTATATGAGCTGCATCTGGAACCAATTCCACTATCGTACGATATTCAAAGTGCTTTGATTAGAGGACAAATTGGAGTACCAGATGTAAGACACAAAGCTGGACGGCCAACGAAGAACCGCATCAAGGCGAAGAATGAACCAACAATAGATATATGTTGCAGTAACTGCACTGGACTTGGCCACAACAGAAAAAATGTACTAATCAGCCATCAAGTCGGTCATGAAAGATTTACGTTACAGTTTGTAAAATATAATAAAATTGACATTGTGTAATATTTTATCGTGTCATTCAAGATATTATTTTCAAGTTGTTATATTAGAACACCCACAACATAATCATCTACCATAACTACCACGACCGCTTCTAACGCACCGAGCGTACTCTCTTTGTCTATTTGGTATTAGATTTGGAGGATCAATCCGATTTAGCGGTGGATCCGAATCCGAATCCGAATCTGTTTCCTCTTGAGTTGGCACTGGAGCTGCTAGAGTTGACAACAACGTCGCATACTCTGCTATGTCTCTGAACCAATCTGTAGGACTGGCCTGGGAGATGCTCTCTCCAGCAGCATGGTAGGAAGTCACCTCTCCATACTAGTAGGAAGTCCCTTCTCCAGCGTGGTATGAAGTCCCCTCTGCATACTAGTAGAAAATCCCTTCTCCAGCATGGTAGGAAGTCCCCTCTCCATACTGGTAGGAAATACCTTCTCCAGCATGGTATGAAGTACTTTTTCCAGACTTGTAGGAAGTCCCCTCTCCAGCATGGTAGGAAGGGACCTCCTCTTCATGCTCCTATCTAGTGGAATAACGACTCCGTCTCTGGCTAACGTTGTCGGATGGATAATCCGGTAGAGTATATACCGGAGGAAAGTCTGGCTCTGGTCCAAGCAAAACATCGTGATTTATCCAAGCTGACATCCGTCGCATAAGATCGATCATCGTATGCGGCCGCCAGGTGGAACTTTCACTCCTCCTAATTTCTTCTTCCATTTCTATATCCTGAAATGTAATAGGTTTGTCGATATATTTATTCAAATAAATTGACACTAGATGAATAATAAAATACACGATTGACAAAATAAAACATACAAAATCGGTAAGTCTGTTTATTATTGTGTGCATGCTACAATCATCTACAGCTCTATTAGTGAACCACAACTCCTCAAATTTATAATCTCGGTTGCATAAACGCGGTGCTCCCCACCAACTTCTGTAAGCAAAGTCATCCAACCCTACAACGTGTATTATAAAAGATTTAGCCAAGCACAACGAATTATTAAATAAAACATAATAAATTAAAAAAAAACTTACAATCATTAGGTGTTTGCACTTGGCAAGACAAATTACCAATACTATAATTCTCGAATCTCGAATCCCAACCAGGAAGCAGAATATTAATTCTAGCTTGCGCTTGAGCGACGGCGTAGCTACTAGGCAGTGGAGCATTAGGAATTATTTGAACAATCCCAAATTGTCGCAGAACCAGATTCGCTGGATGATACATGGTCCGGTAGTCGTATATGATATAATATCTGTGCATACTATATGAATATGATATCCTCTGCATATCGGAAGCATCGAACCGTATAGCATATGGCATCCATGTAACCTATTTCCAAAATTACTGTAAATAATAATGATATAACTTTATTTTTAATAAATATAAATATAACATTTATTTACCTCCATATATTCTAACGAGTCAAATTGCGACCAATAAATGGGGGCAACTTGACTTCTGCAGTGTGTCTGGTCCACTTCATCAACCGTCCATCACTTAGCTACCGAAAATCGACCACTTTTTGGACTATTATTGGTAACTGGTCTACCAATAGGAAAATATTCATAGGACCATACCTAAGGTCATTATATCATGCATCTAATCACCTTTGTCTTACAGTATAAGATATTACAATAATGTAACAACATTATAAAAATATATGTAGTAGAAGCATGCATCAAGTCAGATTCATGTTGCAGGTATCTGACGTCGTTTTAACAAACTCCGTCAAGCAGCTATACAAGAATGCCAATACTGCTGCTCCCCATGCATGTCGAGTATGTTGTTTCAAATTTTCAAAAAATGGTAGAAGACGAATACTTACTTTGCAACCAGTTTTGTTTGAAAAAAGAACTGAACCACACAAAGCAAGTAAATATGCTCTTGTGCAACAAACAATCTAAAATATTAATTAAATCTTTATGGAGTCAAACTATAATAATAATTTTTAATCTGAAATAAAATATCAAATTTTATACCCAATTTTTATCTACGACCACTGGACCGTCTGGTGTACGATTAAGAAACATAAGGTTGCTCCGTAGCCAACTAACGCTAACGTCTGATCTACCCTTCTGTCCCGGTCCGATCGGACCGATATACCAAGATATCTACGTATCAAAGCACTAGCATCTGATCGTTCGGTAAAGTTTATAGGATCACCTGCAATATTAATTTAAAATATTATAATAGCCAAATAAAGGTATCATTTGTGAAACTATCTAATAAGTTATCAAACATGTAATAGGTAATCCTAAAATGTTGGCTACGTCCCAGAGAATAACGATCATCTCTCCTACTGGCAACAGGAAAGTATTACGTTGGGGCCACCAACGCTCTACCAAACTGAACAGCAAGTCTCTGTCATGTTACATGAACTCTATTTGGTCGACATAATTGAAACCAAAACACTCAACCAAGTCTTTTTGTTCGGATATTAGCTCCCATTTGCCAGTATCAACATCATTTTTTACGTGACGCCATTGACCATATTTTCGTAAACGTGCTTCCAGTGAATAATCATACAACTAGAAATACAGTTTTATTAAGTTAAATAAACTCATTTAATGTATCAATAAAATTAATATATTATAAAAAAAAGTTTTGTAAACAAAAATACAAAAATTCCAGTAAATACCAGTCGAGAAACATGACTTTAACACGTTCTTGAATTTTCTTTAGGTGATAAGTCCACCAGGAATGCGACCATCATTCTGATCTTCCATTTTTTCTCTACTAAATAGAACCCACATCTCTTCCAGAAGAACTCTTCTTCTTCTCCTTATTGTTCTTCTACTTCTTCTTCTACTTATGCGTGTTGCTTCTGTGTGTTGCTTCCCCTTTTATACCCAAAGTATTTACTTCCATCCAAACCACCCTCACGCGTGAAAGAATCACTCTCACGCTCAATCACTCTCACTGCACACCATCAATGCCAACAAGGAAGAAAGAAAGAAAGAAAAGAGAAAGAGAAGAGACAAAGAGAAGAAAAGACATGACAAAGAAAAGAAAAGAAACAAACAAAAAAAAACCAAACCAACATCACCCCCTCCCCCCTGACAAATTCTGGCGCCAGTCACACTAGCGCCAAGCTCTTTTTTTAGGCGCCAGTGTGACTGGCACCAGCTTTAAAAAAAGTTTGGCGCCAGTGAGACTGGTGCTAGCCAATTTTTAATTTTTTTTGGGTGCCAGTTACACTGGCTCCAGATCACTATATCAGTAATTTCCTCAAAACTTTCCTTTTTCACGCAAATACTACAAATTTCTTCCGTGTCAGTGAGATTTTCTGATAAACACATTTATAAACGTAGAAATATCAAACATCATATATAAATGGACGAAAAATTATAAAATAATCCAACTAATATACTTATACAAATATGAACATTATGATTCACCTATCACTTTAGGATAAGTTATCCATTCTAGGTTGTCTACGAGTAAAGAATTCATTGACACTATAATCAATTATAATAAGAATTTCAATGGACCTATATGCGTTTGAATTTGACTTGGTTAACATCTTAAGTCACATATACAGGTTTAATATTTAAATATTCAAGATGGACCACGTGAGTAGGTTGTGTTATATACACATCTCATGCATCAGTTGCAAGACTCGTCTCACAGTATCGGTATTTATATACGGATACGTATTTTTGTACTATATTTCGTATTTTTTTGGTTTTCAGAATTTAAAAAAAAATTCAATTTATAGATTTTCTTCTTGACCAGCATACCTCCAGTATATCAGTGTATACCGACGGCATACTTGTTACTCTCATTTTTTTATTATACGTACTTTCAGTATACGTGTACAGAATTCTGACATTTGTCAGGTGACCCGTATTTTGACGTGTCTTTCTTAGCCTTGACTTCGTTTAATGTTGACTTGGTTTAATTTGTTTTGGTTCAACTTAGCATGGCTTGCACTACAAAAATTTGTCAGATTAACGACGGCAGAATACGTCGCTAACCTCGATGAAAACATCGCTAAATCAATTTAGCGACGTTTCAGGAACGACAAAAAAAAATGTGTCGCTAAACGAGAAAACATCGCAAAACGTCGCTAGGGCGACGTTATTTGGTGACGTTATTAACGTCGCTAATTTACGACGTAATTTGCGACGTTTATTGGTTGACGCTAATTAGCGACATAAACGACGACATTATTGTGTTGTCGCCGTTTGGCGACACTTTTGCGACGTTTTGGCGACGATGAGCTGACATCAGATTATGGTGCCACGTGTTGCCCCGTCAGCATTTAGCGACGCATTTAGCGACATTTATTAACGTCACTAATATTTAGCGACTAATGTTAACGTCGCTAAATACGTTGCTAAGTTAAAAAAAAATAAAAAATAGGTTCCAGAAGGCAAATGGTGCTGGAGCTGGAGCCTAAGCCAAAATACAGAATACGAAATACAAAATACAGAATCCAATCCCTGGGTTCGCCGACCCCCTCGATGGAACACTCATCACCGGCACGCACAATACATTCCAGAATATACAAAAAATATAAAGAAAAAATACTATTCGCAACGAACAACGTCAATATATAATATCCTCAACAAACCAAATCAATATTCGCAAATACGTACAAACTCAGTATCCTCAACGAAAAAACTGAATATCCCCAAATACGTACAAAGTCAAAATATAAAATACAGAATCTAATCCCTGGGTTCGCCGAAAATACAAAGACACACAGTTCTAATTCATATGTGTCTTAAGTGTGAGAACGGATGGCTCAGAACACAACCAAAAATTCATTCTAGCATACATTAGTGTGAATCATCTATGTTCTGTACATATGGTGTAGTGTACGTTCTTATCGAATCTAGTATCTAGTATCTGAAGAATGTAACAGAATCAAGATGAACTCACATAATGTAATACTAAAATATCATCTACTACTATATAAGATATAGTAATAGGTTATCGTATCATCATTTTCGAGGGATGAGGGTCGAAGGACAGTCAACTTTATCTACGGCTACATAGTTTCTGACTCGTCAGTCGAATGGCTGCAGGAACTATGTCCTGATCACCATGTCGTACCATAATTTCTGCCTCGCCAGTCGAATGGCTGGAGGGACTATATGTTCCGATCACCATGTTACCAATTAACCAACAAACAAAACTACTTGTTACAAATATCAGCACTATATGTCGTAAAACGTCGCTATGACGTCGCTAATAGCGACTAATTTAGCGACGTTAGTATGAACGTCGCTAAATTCTAATTATATTCCCCCACCAATTCATTTCTCCCCATTTTACTCTCTCACTCTCTCTCCCCCCCTCCGGCGCTCTCACTCTCTCCGGCGCTCTCACAGTACTTAAGTGTGAGAACGGGTGGCTCAGAACACAACCCAAAATTCATTCTAGCATACATTAGTGTGGATCATTATGTTTTGTACATATGGTATAGTATTTGTTCTTATCGTATATAGTATCTGAAGAATGTAACAGAATCAAGATGAACTCACATAATGTAATACTAAGACATCATCTACTAATATATAAGATATAGTGATAGGTTGTCGTATCATCATTGCCGAGGAATGAGGATCGGAGGACAGTCAACTTTATCTACGGCTACATAGTTTCTGCCTCGCCAGTTGAATGGCTGCAGAGACTATGTCCTGATCATCATGTCGTACCGTAGATTAATGCAAATGGAGCTGGGACCTGAGCCAAAATACAGAATACAAAATACAAAATACAAAATCCAATCCCTGGGTTCGCCGACCCCCTTGGTGGAACATCAACATCGGCACTCACAATACATTCCAGAATATACAAAAAATATAAAAAAAAAATACTATCCGCAACGAACAATGTCAATATATAATATCCGCAAATACGTACAAACTCAGTATCCTCAACAAAAAAACTGAATATCCCCAAATATGTACAAAGTCAAAAATATAGTACAGTCCAAAAATGCAAAAACGAAACTACTGATCACCTGGAGCTGGAGCTAGACACGGTGCTGGAGCCGGAGGAGCGCCACCAGATGACGCACAAATACCGTTCGAGTGAGCCAAAGGCATGCAGCCACTTTCCTCCCTCCATTCCCCCTCTCCCTCTCTCATGCTATCAATGTCACAACTTTTCTAGTGTTGCTCCCTCTAATGATGATGAACACAAAAATCAAAGACCTCCCTCTCTTTTCTCACTCTTCATAGTTCTCACAACAGGAAGGATCAGTGTTTTCTAGTTCTCTTCCATCCATCCATTCCTCCGTTCTGATCAAGCCTCCACATATGATATCTAGCTCAAGTGTAGAGGCGGAGGAGAAGAAGTGGGCAGGAAGAGGTGGGGGAAGCAGCACAGCCGGCGGCATGACCTGGAGGAAGTACAGAGGCTTTCTTCAACATCCGTAGGAGAACTATAAGGATATATTTTTTTCACAACATGTCACCTTGTCAAAGACCCTTAATGTGACAACCATGTTACCACGGTGTCGGAAGACTAACATGTCATAATTTTCTAAGCCGTGTGTTTTGACATAATCCTCCCAACTCTTTCCTCCTATTTAGTAATCTTGTGTTTCTTTATGAAGTGCAAGATTACTACATAGGAGGAAAGAGTTGGGAGGATTATGTCAAAGCATACGGCTTAGAAAATTATGACATGTTAGTCTTTCGACACCGCGGTAACAAGATATTCATATTAAGGGTCTTTGACAAGGTGACATGTTGTGAAAAATATATCCTTATAGTTCTCCTACGGATGTTGAAAAAAACCTACTAAAATTCCTCTAGGTCTTGCCGCCAGCTGTGCTGCTTCTCCCTCCTCTTCCTGCCCACTTCTTCTCCTCCGCCTCTACACTTGAGCTGGATATCATATGTGGAGGCTTGATCAGAACGAAGGAATGGATGGATGGAAGAGAACTAGAAAACACTGATCCCTCCTATTGTGATAACTGTGAAGAGTGAGAAAGGAGAGGGGGCTTTGATTTTTGCATTCATCATCATTAGAGGGAGCAACACTGGAAAAGTTGTGACGTTGATAGCATGAGAGAGGGAGAGGGGAAATGGAGGGAGGGAAGTGGCTGCATGCCTTTGGCTCACTCGAGCGGTATTTGTGCGTCAGATAAAATACAGTAAATTCGATTTTTCTCCAAGTGTGAGAACGGATGGCTCAGAACACAACCCAAAATTCATTCTAGCATACATTAGTGTGAATCATCTATGTTCTGTACATATGGTGTAGTATATGTTCTTATCGTATCTAGTATCTGAAGAATGTAACAGAATCAAGATGAACTCACATAATGTAATACTAAAACATCATCTACTACTATATAAGATATAGTGATAGGTTGTCGTATCATCATTGCCGAGGGATGAGGGTCGGAGGACAGTCAACTTTATCTATGGCTACATAGTTTCTGCCTCGCCAGTCGAATGGCTGCAGGGACTATGTCCTAATCACCATGTCGTACCGTAGATTTATGCAAATGGAGCTGGAGCTGGAGTCAAAATACAGAATCCAAAATACAAAATACAGAATCTAATCCCTGGGTTCGCCGAAAATACAAAACCAAAGATTGACACATAGTTCTAATTCATATGTGTTTTGAGTGTGAGAACGGATGGCTCAGAACACAACCCAAAATTCATTCTAGCATACATTAGTGTGAATCATCTATGTTCTGTACATATGGTGTAGTATACGTTCTTATCGAATCTAGTATCTAGTATCTGAAGAATATAACAGAATCAAGATGAACTCACATAATGTAATACTAAAACATCATCTACTACTATATAAGATATCGTGATAGGTGGTCGTATCATCATTGTCGAGGGATGAGGGTCGAAGAACAGTCAACTTTATCTACGGCTACATAGTTTCTGACTCGCCAGTCGAATGGCTGCAGGGACTATGTCCTGATCGAAATATCGTAGTCCAATACAATCCAGAGATTGACACAGTATTAATTCATATATGTAGTCCAATACAAATAGTCTAATACAAAAACAACCTAATACAAATTGTCTAATACAAATAAGTACTAATAGCTAATGAGAACCACGCAGCTCACACAAACGTTCAGTGATACGATCACGCAACCACCTCGAATAAGTGGGATCGACGGCGGCAGGAGAGATGTAGTCCCTTGCAAGTGCTGCATGAATAGAACTTCCGGTCTCACTAACTACCGGTGTTGGACGAATAGAACTTCCGATCTCACTAGCTACCGGTGCCACTTCCTCCTTAACAGTAGGAGGAGCCACCTCAGCATTCACTATTTTCCTCAAACGACTTGCCGCTCCTCGGGTCATGGGTGCCATCTGGTAAGAACGATATGCACAAATAATATAACTGTAACATAAGCAAGCTAACTAAAGGAACCATCATATAATTTGAGTACATTTTTGAAAGCAGATAAAGTACAGAAAATTCAATTTTTTGCCAAGTGTGAGAACGGATGGCTCAGAACACAACCCAAAATTCTTCTAGCATATATTAGTATGAATCATCTATGTTCTGTACATATGGTGTAGTATATATTCTTATCGTATCAAGTATCTGAAGAATGTAACAGAATCAAGATGAACTCACATAATGTAATACTAAGACATCATCTACTACTATATAAGATATAGTGATAGGTTGTCATATCATCATTGTGGAAGGATGAGGGTCGGAGGGCAGTCAACTTTACCTACGGCTATATAGTTTCTGCCTCGCCAGTCGAATGGCTGCAGGGACTATGTCCTGATCACCATGCCATAGTTTCTGTCTCGCCAGTCGAATGGCTGCAGGGACTATATGTCCCGATCACCAAGTGTGAGAACGGATGGCTCAGAACATAACCCAAAATTCATTCTAGCATACATTAGTGTGAATCATCTATGTTCTGTACATATGGTGTAGTATACGTTCTTATCGAATCTAGTATCTAGTATCTGAAGAATGTAACAGAATCAAGATGAACTCACATAATGTAATGCTACGACATCATCTACTACTATATAATATATAGTGATAGGTTGTCATATCATCATTGTCGAGGGATGAGGGTCGGAGGGCAGTCAACTTTATCTACGGCTATATAGTTTCTGCCTCGCCAGTCGAATGGCTGCAGGGACTATGTCCTGATCACCATGCCATAGTTTCTGTCTCGCCAGTCAAATAGCTGCAGGGACTATATGTCCCGATCACCATGTTACCAATTAACCAACCAACAAAACTACTTGTTACAAATATCGGCACTATCGGTGCGTTCGAATCGGAGTATCATATTTTTCGGTGTTGGAAAACAAATAATTATTACTAAATTATCAGATTTTTTGGCACTATCGGTGCCCCTGACCAAGCCTCCCTATACCACACCTAACCCGAACCCTAACCCTCCACTCCCCCCTGCTCCCCTCCCCCAGCCGCCCCTACCCCCCCTGTTCCCCTCTCCCAGCCGCCCACACATACCCATCCCTAACCCGAACCCTACCCTTAGCTCCCCTCCTCCAGCCGCCCTCGTCCCCCCTGTCCCACCCCCCCAGCCACCCCCGAACCACCCGCATCCCCCTGCCCCTCCCCCCGAGCCACGCGCACCCCCAACCACCAACAACCAAAACAGCTGGAGAGAGAGAGAGAGTCGCCGGAGAGAGTGAGAGTCGCCGGAGAGAGTGAGAGTGCCGGAGAGAGTGAGAGCGTCGGAGGGGGGAGGAGAGAGAGTGAGAGAGTAAAATGGAAGGAAATGGACCCTAACCCGAACCCTAACCCTAGCTCCCCTCCCCGAGCCGCCCTCGTCCCCCCTGCCCCACCCCCCCAGCCACCCCCAGCCACCCCCAACCACCCGCATCCCCCTGCACCTCCCCCGAGCCACCCGCACCCCCACAAACCACCAACAACCAAAAAATACGGAGAGAGAGAGAGAGGGGAGGGAGAGTCACGTACCAGAGAGGAAGGCGACTCGTCGGAGAGAGTGAGAGTCGCCGCCGGAGAGAGTGAGAGCGCCGGAGGAGGAAAAGAGAGAGAGTGAAAGAGGAAAATGGGGAGAAATGAATTGGCGGGGGGGATATAATTAGAATTTAGCGACGTTCAATCGACAGTCGCTAAATTAGTAGGTATTAGCGACGTCATAGCGACGTTTTACGACGACTAGCTCATAAAATTAATATACGTCGTTATTTCGTCGCTTACTTCGTCGCTAGTAGCGACGATTAGCGACGCCTCACTAAAACGTCGCTAATGTACACAATTTAGCGACGTTAATCGGACGTCGCTAAATTTATGTCGCCAAATGAGCAGATTTTAGTAGTGTTGGTTTGGGTTGGTTTTAGATGAGAGGTTTGGTATATAAACCAATCTCTCTCTCTCTCTCTCTCTCTCTCTTCATTACTTCTCATTTTATTTCTTCATCTTCTTCATTTACTCCTCCACCAACCCTAGGCAAGTACATCTTACCAAATCTTGAACATTATTATTTTGCCATTTTGTTTGTTATATTCTCTTTCTTGAATGATTCTAAGCCTCTTTAGAACTTGGAGTTTTCGATTTTAATGGTTACATTTTTGTAGATAAGTTTGTAAATTTTTTGTTTTTCTTAGTTTTGATCTCTTAAACTTTGTTATTTTCGAAAACTAATGGTTCAATGTTGTAGGAAATTTCATTCTATCTAATTTTGGCTTTTGAGCCACTTGATTTCGATTTATTTTGAGTTAGTTATGCCCTTTTTCATGTTCATGGGTTCCCCACACCATTTGGTGCTGTCGGGACGATGAACAGTGTCGCGTGCAGCATTTTTGTCGTCGGTCGTGCTTGTGCTGTGGACATTTTTGTCAGCGCGCGCATCGCATCTCGTGTGCCGCATGCCCGTACGATTTTCTGCCGCGCGCCCGTGCGATTTTGCCCACGTGCGCGGATTGCCTTGAATGGCTGTTTTTGCTTGTTTAAGCTATTTTGTAGCTATAATCTTAAAAAACTCAAAACATGAAAGTTGTAGATCTTTGTCTTGGTTTCAAGAATCTTTTTGGTTTACCTTAATTCGAGTTCATATGCGACTGATAATTTCAATCTTAATTTTGATCTTTTGGCATGTTTTCTGTACTTGGCCGTTTTGATATTTTCTTCGACTGTAATAAATTCTTAACATGATTAGATGATCTCATATAGTTAGAGGATGATTGTACCCCCTATATACATTTGACACTAGCACATGTTCAATTATTATTTTTGTCTTGTACTTACTTTTATTTATTTATTTTCACATGCCATGATATGTCTTTCCTTTCGATTCTTTCTTATATGATGTGATATGTATTGACATGTCTTTCCTGATTTGTTGTACTTTGTAGTCTATGCCGTGTCTAGAATTTCTTTGTTATAGCCCATCGTGGCGCATCCATATTACATGTCTTTCTTGCTTACATGATTGTACCCCGTCGTGGCGCACCCATGTTACATGTTTTCTTTGCTTACTAGATAGTGATCCGTCGTGGTGCACTCTCGTATATGTCTCTCGTACATGTCTTTTCTTGCTTACATGATAGTGGCCTTTCATGGCGTACTCCCTATTTTCTCTATAGTGGCTCGTCGTAGCGCACTCCTAGCTTCCAGCTTATTATATTTTCTTGTTGTGGCTTATTATAGTGCACTTCCTTGTATTGTCCAGTCTTGTATATCATGTCTATGATGGATTCTGTGTAATGTCACACCAAAAATCCAACAAAAAAATATTAAGGACTAAACAACTAGCTTGATTACCTAGATGCATTGGGAGGAAAGAATTTTCCGGTTGCCTGCAAGCCCTTTGTCCCGGCCTCAACCTGAATGGATTTGGAGATATCTGTCATGATGAGCACACTTCCAGCACACCTTCGAGTGTTGCATATTTTATATATTTTAGGGTACATTTATCTCCTGGGCGATGTACCCACTATTATATCTTAGGATACATTTGTCTCCCGGGCGATGTATCCACCATTACTTTATTTTTCTTTTGGCCTGGATAAGTCGGGTAGTCTGCAGGACAGGTAACTGGATTGGATTCTCAAAAGTGCATATGTTAGTAATTATGATTGTGATAACCCTAGTTAGCTAATGTATAAATCCGTACTCATTGCTTAGCCGTGATGGTTGTATGGAGTCCAGTCTAGTCTAGTTTTGTCTAGGCAGTGTCCGTATTTGTTTATTTCAGTACATTATTGTTTACGCTTTACTTTTGTCGATAAATGATTAGAAACTAAGTTCTGTTCAGGAGAAGGGTTACAACCCCGGTCCATGTTTGGTTTACGGGTTGTAACTTGGGTTCTGGAATTGTTTCTTAGTCATCTTGTCATTTGTCATCCTATTTAGTACTCATATGCTATACATGATTCCTATGTTGTACATTGATTAGAGACTAAGTTATGTTCAGGAGAAGGATTACAGCCCCGGTCCTTGTTTGGTTTATGAATTGTAACTTGGGTTCCAAAATAGTTACTAAATCATCTTATCATTTGTCGTTCTATATAGTTCTAACATGCTCACATATCCTAGTTATCTAACATGCTCACATGTCCAAGTTATCTAATATGCTCTTATGTCCCAGTTATCTTACATGCTCATATGTACCATTTCTCTACATGCTCACATGCTCAGTTTATCTCACATATTTACATGTTTCCGTTTACCTTACATATCCACAGTTTACATTTATGTCACATGTTATTTACCCTATGCTCCATGTTGCTTTGCTTATTGTCTTTTCCATTGTCGAGATGAGTGCATTGGTAGTACACGAGTCTCAACTTGTATTTACTTATTTATGTCTCTATCCATTGCTATGTTAGTTATTGCTGGTTTTAGTTCATAGTTTGGCTTCCTTTGTGGTACTTGCTATTGGGGGTCTGAACCCACTGGTTTTGTTTGGCCAGATATGATAGAGGAGCCCGAAGGATCTTTCGTACCATCTACTCGATGGTGACTACCCGGAGCACCAGAGTACCTTAGTGGATTTTCTTTTTCATTCTTCCACTAGTTATGTACATTATTCTTTTGTGACGTTTAGCCTCCGAGCACGTGTTTAGCTCGTATTTTGGATCTTGACATTTAGCCTACGGGCCTAAACATGATTTGCGTATTCTAAACTATAACTAGAGCATATCATGTATGACTATTACTCTGGCTAGTTCTTCACTTTGTATTACTAGCTTCATGATCATCCATGTATATATAGTTTGGGACGCTTTACTATTTTATGTTTGATGATCATACTTCTTGTACTTTGCATATTTGCTTGTGATTGAGATACCTAGGACTCTTGACCTAGGATTGACTGTTGGATTGTAGTAGTAACCCCCATGTCTCTACAGCTTATACGTTATTTTGGGGTACTTGAGTACTTTGGAATTTGCCAGTATTCTGGTTCTGGGGCGTGATATCAGTTGAGTTAAAATTGAATTAGCTTAGATGAGAGATAGACAACGACAACCATTTAAATTTCTTTCTTTCGCAAACCTTCTCGTGTGGCTATAAAAGAAAAAGAAAAAAAGAATGGCAAGGACATATCAATTTTGCATTTAGGTTCAGTATGAATTTAATTAAGTGATGGACATGTTATGTAAATATGTTCCATAGTGTTGGAATGAAATGTGAAAACAGTTCTCCCAAATCTATCCATATATACCATCAAAATACATCCACAACGCTATCTATGAAATATGAGCTATTTATAACAAGAAATAAGAGCGAAAGAACATGACGAAGGTAACGAAGTATACTTGAATCCCGAAGAAATAATCTTCCAGCAATCCTACGAAAGTAGCTCAGCAATAACCTGGAAGAAAAATAAGTCCTCAGAGGGACGTAACAAGATACATAATATAAATGTCATATATAATAAACAATAAATACCAACTAAGGAATCAACAGGTAACTCATGAACTACAACTCACAACTAAACTACCTGAATATGCACACTTGAGGACAACGTTCGCAGGCATGGGCTCTCTGACTAAAATTGGATCGGCATAATTGGCATCATTTTCCTTGGAAAACAGGGGCCAAAACGTGCATAACGTTCATCAAATGCCAAAGTCCATCTGCAATATATATCAAGGGTCATCACACCCGCGTCTCCGGTAGAGCGTATGGGTTACAAAGGCCAAAAGTGTAAAGTATAAGCCCATATGTCTAGTGACTGTTCTCCCCACCCCAAATATACTGTCGAGTCGAATTTACGACACATCTAGTATAAACTCTAGTAACCAACAAGTTCAGTCCAATCACATATATCAGTAAAATATAAGTCACCTATCATGCAATGCAACAGAAATTGTATATCATATCTAACAAGTGTCAATAGTAATACTCATGTAACATGTCACGGAAATATATAGTAATAGTATAACAAGAAAATGACTGATAAAATATATGTAACATGTAAATACTAAGAATCAAATAGACAAGGTATACTTGTCTGGAGTTCGTCAAAGTATGTTGAGTTTGCGAGATCAAAGTCTAAGTTAGATCTATCCACGAACTAACAAGCTATGATCATCATGAATATCTACAAAACCCAAATCACAAACAATTATATTACACATAAAATACAAATAACAACTATTCGTAATTAGAAAAGTTGAATAGGTCTAAGTTGCCTATTATCTATGTCACCTAAGCCATTTATTAGTCATATCATCTAGAACTATGTTACACTATTCTCTATAATCATTATTTATTAATAAACTGATTTACAAGTTTTAATTTTACAATACCAAGTACGTATCTCGTAATATGTGTAACGAAGCCTACGACATGCAGATCGAGACAAGATGATCAATTGCAATGTTAACGATCTTATCTTGGCTATATTACAGTCATTATGTCAATTTCAACGATATGAGATCACTGGAATGGATAGATCTAAGTTTCGACGCACGAATTTTAAAATACAAACATGATACGAATTTATAACAATTAAAGGTGGTACGAAAAGAAAAATATGAACATACGTCACAGGATGATGAAACAGACAACACCATTATGTCTAGAATGGCTGAGATAGTCAGAATAGCCTACCTATAAGTGCAATTTGGATACAGGGCCAAATCTAGGAGTTTCACGTCAAAACATGGTCCATATGTGGGCCCACATTGCACCATCAAATTCAGCAAACTATATATATCTAATAAGACCATAATGACGATACGATCTCAACAATATGTCCACAATTGGATTTTGATTGTCCATGATTGGATTTTGATGAGACGATCACAAAAACGCATGTCGAATCGGATCGTGGGACCCACGATACGGCGATCCGATCGACGTCTTAGAATCAAATGAAACATAGGTCACCTAACAAGTCAAATATTGTGCGTCTAATGGCGCTAGTCTCATTGTGATATGACGAGCGTGCACAAAATAATTGCAAATTTTTAGAAAGTCCCAATACATTGATTTTCAACGGATACGGGCTAATTCGTCCCGCACATACGACCAATTTGAATTCTGTCAAAGCCAACACGATGAAGAATTTTGTATACGCCTTTCAGCGCAATCAGTTAGATTCATGGTGGTCTGGTTTGTCGGTACTGACCCCGTATTGAAAAAAATTATATAAAATATAAAGTTTCAAAACCAATTTACCATATTTTTAAATATATTTTTCCCTAATAAAATATAAGCAAGAAATTAAACTAATTTTGTGTTTTTGATGTTGTTTGTATAGGCTACACAACTGAGGAATCAAATCGAAATTTGATTGAGGGATTTGTGATTAATCTTCCTTCCAATGTGGGGTTTTAGGGCTCAGGTTCATATATATATATATATATATATATATATATATATATATATATATATATATATATATATATATATATATGCTCATTTAATATGATAATTAAAACTAAAATGAGGGATTTTACAGAGAATCTTCTCGAACCGATCTCTCTTCGAAATAACCACCCCAATTCCTACTTTCTCTTCTGTGAAAGTTGAAACTTTGAAGAAAAAAAATCTCCTTTCGATCTCACAAAGATTGATGATGATTGATTAGGGTAGAAAAATTCTTATTTAAAGCCCCTAATCTCGCAAGCATCTGGACCGTTGATATTGATCCAACGATGTTGATAAAACATATGTTTTTAGCTTCCCGACACCGGTATACCTAGGGGTGAGCATTCGGTTTATTCGATTCAACCGAACAAAAATAGTAAAAACTGCATCAATCAAAATTCTAAAAATTCAAAACTGAAACCGAAACAAAATTAGTTAAAATCGAAACCAAACTGAACTGAATAATCGACTAAATTTATTCGGTTTGTTTCCTTGGGCTATTTCTATTGTTTAATGGGTCTCATCCAAAGTTGAGATCGTAGTTAAATTATATTAAAAATTATAACTTTTATATAAACATTAATTGTATTTCAAAATTGTGCCCAAAGTTGGACCGTTATTAAATTACAAAGTTGGACTTCAAATTACACATACATAGAATTGTTCTTTTTAAAGTGTGCACATTTTAATCATAAAATATGCATAGAATTGAGGATATTTACATAATTTTATAAGTCTTATTCGGTTTTCGACCAAAATTGGAATTCGAAATCGAAATCAAACCCAAAAAAATTCAAATCGAACCAAATCTCTTAATCGGTTCGATTCAATTTTCGGTCCAAAACGGAATAATGCTCACAACTAGGTACACCGGCACCGTTTTGCCAGCGGTATACCGAGAAAATACTATTTCGAGTCAAAATCAATTATGGCAACTAAATAAAGTGGCGTACCGGCAGTACACCGGGTATATTGTTGGTACTGATTGTAGTTTTTCAATGGCTCTGACATGCGCTCAAATCGAGCCACCTTTTTGCCTTCGACTTCGTAAGCTTCTCCGACATACGGATGACATTCTTCGCACTCCGGGTTGTTCTCCACATAGGTTGTGAACCTCACCCAACACCAACACATAGGAGCACGATAAACCTAACGAAGCTGCTCCAAATGAAAAGTTACAATTACTTGATATAAGATAACTGAAAAATCTTGACCAAGGTTCTAAACGCAGTAGGCGGGTGAGCGGCGGAGAGAATCCGCCTAACTCCTAGGTGCTGCCTAGGCAATTGATACGTTTTAGACATATTTTTTTTTACTATTTTATCATGTTTTTGCATAATATGTATATTTTAATAATGTTCCATGCATAACTAAATTGTACAACGAAGATTTATAAAGTTTTAGTTTTGTAAAAGTGAATCATATGTCCATAATGCTTGCAAAATATTTGGCCAAAATATCTTGTTAGGTATTGCTCCGCCTAAGCGTCCGTCTACGCCGCCTCACCTTCCGCGTACGTCGTCAAACCTCCGTTGGCCGCCTACTCCACTACATATCGCAAAAGCGGTGCAGAGAGGAGACCGCCTAGGCGGCCGCCTCAACTGTCATTTAGAACACTGATCTTGACTAATGTGACCTCATATTTTTACTAAGTTACAAAAGTTGAAAGATGTAGATATACATAAAAACCCAGCAAAAGTTTGTATATATTTCTGAGAAGTACATCTGCTAGCGCTATTTTTTTGCTAATTACCACCATGTCCAATTTTTTTTGGGAGCAATCGTTTCAGTAGTTTTCAGTTCTTCATTAATCAACATGTTTGTAATAATATCGTTTGATACTTTGAAGTTAGAAAAGACATGCAAGCTCCCTATTTTATTATCAAGTCAAGTACTATATTTAGATAAGTTTGTGAACAATCTATATATATAAAAAGAAAGGATACTTATAAGGCACATCCAAAGTCGACCAGGGATAGACCAAATCTGATTTTGGTTTGTTTATAAGTTTGCAACTTAAAAGATTACTCAGGACTAGCCTAAATGTAGGTATATAAGTTATTATTTTTCTTGCTCTTGTCTCCTTCGTCACATCTCTTTTTTCAAACTCTAGTTTATTTTGTTTCATCTTGTTTGGGCATCAAGGAAGAAGAACAAGAAAAAAGAAGAACTAGAAGAAGCAAGAAGAAAGAAAATAAACAAACTTGTGGGAATCATGGAACTTTTACTTTGAAGTTGTGGTCCTAACTTGGGAGAATTATGGAACTTTTACTTTGAACTTGTGGTCCTAACTTGGGAGAATTATTGATGAAACCCTAGTTATAGAAGAAATTTGGTCATCAAATCTATTAATCGATTAGCCCGGTCCTTTCGAAGAACACGACATTCCTTCCGAAATAGTCTCGGTAACTCTCCGACCGACAAAATTATATTTTGGCAGTCCTAAGATCGACCAAGTCGACTTTAGGACTGCCAAAATTTCTGGCAGTCCAAAATAATTCCAGGACTGGCTGAAATTTGGCAGTCCTAAAATGGACTTGCTGGACACCAAGTCCATTCTAAGACTGCTCAAATTTCTAGTAGTCCTAGAAGTATTTTGGACCGATAGAAATTTTGGCAGTCCTAAAATACACTTGCTGTACAGGAAGTCCATTTTAGGACTGCTCAAACTTCTGGCAGTCCTGGTAGTGGATAGGACAGACAGAAAAAGATTGTCAAAAATTTGGACAGTCCTAACCGTCCAAAAAAATTGACAGTCTTAGAAGGAAGTTTTTAATAATCATGGAAACATAAGTCACGTAAGGATTTTATATTTTCATATAATCATTAAGTTACCTTTATAAATATTTTTAAATCTATTTTAGGGATAAATAAATTATCTACTCGTTTAAAAATAAATGAATTATCTACTCAGTTTTAGAAAAAAAAATTCAAAATTTTAAATTTATCTTATAGATAAATATCTCGGTTCTACTCATTTTAAAATAAACAATTATATATACGGTCTATAAATCCATTTTAGGTATAAACATATTTTAGAGATGAGTCTCTTAATTTTGTTCATTTCAAAAGAAACCTAGTTTAGAGATAAGTCTCTCAATTTTAAATCTATTTTAGAGTCTCTCAATTATCTACTCGGTTTAAAAAAACACTCAAAATTTTAAATCTATCTTATAGATAAAACTCTCATTTTTTTATTATTAATAAATCTTCATAGATAAATCTGTCAATTTTAAATCTATCTTATAGATAAATCTCTCATATTTTTATTAACAAATAATCTAATTTTGGCAGTCTTATAGTTTAGGATAGCCACAATTTCTGTAGTCCCAGAAGTATTGAGGACTGTCAGGAATGTGGCAGTCCTGAAATGGACTTGCTGTACAACAAGTCCATTTCAGGACTGCCGCAATTCCTGACAGTCCTAAAGTCGAAATGGCCGAATGAAAAAATATATATTAGGGTTTATTTTCATCTTGATAATGGAGTAAAATATACATTTTTTGGGGTTTATTTCCATGGATTGTTTGTGAGGAAGAATGAAATAAATATTTTAGGATTTATTTTCATACATTCTTTATGAGGAAGGAAGTATTAGAGTTTGTACATTGTTTGTGAGGAAGAATGAAATAAACATTTTAGGGCTTATTTCTATGTATTCTTTGTGAGGAAGGAAGTATTAGGATTTATATATTGTTTGTGAGGAGCCTTTGGGTGCTATCGAAATTCGGAATGAGAAGGTGGTGAGATGGAAATGGTGGAGGAGAAGAAGAAGATGATGAAAAAAAAACTAGGATTTTGGGAAGAGAGAGTCAAATATTGAAATGAAGGTAAAAATTTGGATTTGGAGGGGGGGGGGGGGGGGGGGGGGGGGGGGGTTGGGTTGGGACAGCCAAAAAGTAAGAGAAAAAAAAGGGACTATCCTGAATAATTTTCTCTCAAATCTGGACTAGCCCCAATCCGAAATAGTCTTGATCAACTTTATGTTGGAATTATTCGATAATAGGGGCCACACATGTAAAATTAATTGTGTTGAACTATCTAAATAATTAAGCCAAATTAAAGTGATATATTTGAACAATTGGCTTAAGGGTATAATTGTCATGGAAATAATATGTAGATACCGGAGATAAATCTAATTTGATGATGGGCCAAATTAGAAATATTAAAACACACACACACACACACATATATATATATATATATATATATATATATATATATATATATATATATATATATATATATATATATAGCCCAAGTGGTTAGGGAGGGGGGCTCACTTGGAGGAGGTCCAAAGTTCGAGCTCTCCCATGGGCATGGGATGGCTGGCTGGTCGCGGGGCGGCCACGGTTCCAAGTTGGCGGCCTCAAGAAATAGACTATATATATATATATATATATATATATATATATATATATTAGAGTTATGGTCCCCAACTCATATGGCCACAAAAGAGAGTTTTCTCTATTCTCTTCTGTATCTCCATCAACACAGAAATGAACAAAAATTACATATTTGTTATTAAGCATCGTAGCGAGTTGAAAAATTGAACTGAATCAAATGATAATAATTATCTACAATTTATGTGCCCTTATACATAGCCAAAAGAAATCAAAATCCCTACCCCCTGCTACTGCAAGTAACAACTAACAAGTGTTTGTGAACCCTTTGCCAACTGCTGAGTGGTGGTTGTATTCTTCAATATTGAGAGGGGGTTCTTGAAAACATGGTGAGACAGTGGTTACTTTCATATTAAATGCAGACAGAGCGCAAGACAAAAGACTCCTTTGATTCTTGAGGAAACAGCACATGGATGGACCAGTTAGCTTTCTATATTTAATGAACAATGTCCCTTTCTTGAGCACCGCAGCTCAATGATTCTTTTTATTAGACCTGTCGATGGATAGTTGAAAATTCGAATCCGATCCGATTTCGTATCCGAACTTTCGGATATTTTTCGAAATTTCAGAAATCGGATTCGAATATCCGAATATTTTTTGGATATTATTCATTTTCGGATACGAATTTGGATATTAAGGTATTCTAATCCGTTAATATCCGATCCGACTTTAAATTGTAAAATTTGGATATCGAATTCGGATATCCAAAATTTTATATATATTGTAGTATAATGTATATATAATATATATTAATTAATAGAGAAGATTAAAGTATTTTATTCTCAACTAACTTTTACATAAAATAATTATAATATAATTTATATATAATAGTAATATATATTAATTACAATTTACAACATAAGAAGAAAGGACTCAAATATGTAGAGAAATTGAATTTGATTTTCGGATATTCGGATAATAACTAAATTTTTAATATTTCGGATTTCGAATATTCGGATACTAGTATTCGAATTTTTTAGCTAATTGGATCGAATGTTATCCGATATCCGTTAAACTAGACGGATACGAATTCGGAGTGTCAAAAAGAGATATCTGTTCGGATATCGGATCGGATTCGGATATTACAAAAAAAAAAAAAATTCGGATACGGATACGGATATTGTCCTGTCCGTACCGATAAGCATCCGGTGACACCCCTACTTTTTATGACAACCAGAGAATCTAGTCACAAACAATAATTCTTATATTTCTATTATATAGTGCAAGAATAATAATAAAAGATGTAGAGTAGATTTCGTTTTTGTTATGTTTGTATATTCATCTTCAAACCTTTGCTTTAATAGGTGATGAATGTTTTGCTAATTATTTTATCATTTAGTTCTTTGAATTCGCATCTCTTTTTTCTTAGGAAAAAATCTAGAATCTTTTGCGCTTTTCTTATCAATCTTGAATAATAATGCATTTTTAAAATATAAAGTTGCTTTCAAGTTTTTAAATAATAATGCTTTTGGATATGTAAAGTGGCTTTCAAATTTACAGCTAGCATAGGAGGACCATTCCTCAAGGGAGCGGTAAGAAAAAGAGCAATTCGCTGAACAACTTTCACAAAAAATGAGTACAAAAACGGAAGGCAGCATCGTTATTATTTCCTAAAAAAGAAAAACAAATGAAGTGTGTGCGAAAGTCTAATTCGCATTCTCATCGAAGCAATATTGGCTTCTCTTTTTAGGATCCGCAACGCACAAAGCAAACGTAGAAAGCAGTCGAAAGATTTTTTTTTTCTTTTTCCTTCGAAGTAGACTAAAGAGATTCTATGCGAGCATCTTCCACTTAAGAAACTTTTTTGTTGGATTGGTACTTGTTGGCATTGGGGGACCGGTCTGGTTCAGCTTTATATGGCCGTCCAAGTGGACTGGGTCCAATAGTAGTATTTCTCTATATGTGGGATGGACCATTAAGATTCCTATATTTGCCTACAAATATGAGGTTGCTTTCGGATGGAAAGTTAACTCTAGAAACCCATTTTCATCTACATAAATAATTGTTTCCAAAGTTATTTCTTTTTTTTTCTTCTCCATCTACTTACAGGGTGAAACAAGGAGTATTTTTTTCTTCTCCATTTTCATCTACATGAAACAAGGAGTATTTTTAAAAAATTATATATATAAAAAAAAAACAAGGAGTATTTTTGTTCATGAGAGGCTTCATGACCGTGATTTAAAAGGCGTAGAAGGAACCTATTCAAACCGCATCATGAGATATAGTTTCTTGTTGCTTTCGCTTATTCTTCGATGTCATAACTGATCCATGACCTACATACGGCACCAGATATCCCTTACGGCACCAGATATCCCTAATAGCTCGTCTCTATTCTTTAGGATTCATATATATATATATATATATATATATATATATATATATATATATATCCCCGCAAATGACCTCTAACCTAGTGGTTAAGAGAGATGCATGCGGTCCAAGTGGTCGGAGTTCGAGCCCCAGTGGAGGCGAGTTCGCCACAATTGTAGTATCCTGATTTCGTAGCGAAACACGGATCAGGCTAGCGACCGAATGGCCGAGTCGGATGAGATTGGAAAACCTTTACTTGAAAAAACTTTACCAGGATCGCGGGATAATGAATTGATATTCTTTCCTCATTATGGATTGGACTCTTTTGAAATGAGACCCAAGATGCAGTGGCACGCATCTTGGGGTAAGAATTCTATATCAGAGTCGCTTGTCCCGAGACCGTAGCCATGCTAGTTTTCGATGTCGCTTTCGTTGTTGGCTTTTGTGTGCGTTTTCGTGATTGTTTTCGATGAATGTTTTCATGGATTTACTTTCACTGTCTGCGCATTCATATCGAATCACTGAGAGAAAGAGAAGGAAGTATGCTGACCAGACGTTGGTGCCAATGCAGGTACTAACATAGTGAACCGAGCTTGACGTTGCGTGAAAGACCTCTTCCTCTCGGCAATTCACCAACAAGTGAGTGGCTTTGATCCTTCGACGACCCTTAATCTTCATTCATAACTAAGGCAGACTTGTTATTGTGTTCGGTGCTTAATAAAAGATGCCTAGTAATAACTCAGAAAGATAATGAAAGATAAATTGTCACATGGCTAGGCTTATGTTGCAAATCAAATGATGTCTTGTATGATGCGATATAAATTGTTGAACAGGTGATGAAAAGACCCAAACACTGGACGGTAAGTATATCGGACTTCGGTTCGAAAGAATGGTAACACAAATGAATAGTCCATGGGTTGGATAAATGAGTACGCGAGCCTAAGGCTCAAATAAGATGGTAAGATGGCAAGTTGGCAAGAGGAAATGAGAACTAGGACTTATGTGTGGAAGATGCTATTATCATGCATGTTATGGCTTTAGTTAAGTTGCATTACGTGCATGGTCATAAACAACTTGTGCACAAGGTAGTTCCTCGAACGGTAATTTTCGACCACGGACCCGGTTCGTCCTAGGAGGAACAAGGATTGGTGTCAATGTATTGGCATCAGTATGCGGGACCTTAAGTGGGGCAAGTTACTCGTACTGCAAGGGACGCCGTATACCTGGAATACAGTCCAAGATGACATATCGCCAGTGACCTTCATATAGATAGGTGTCATAGCTAACAATGTCTTATGCAGGCAAAAGTTAGTGTTATTCATAAATATACAGGAATGGCTATCGACCGTGGGTAAGATTCACCAAATTGGTGAACAGTATGAATTGCTTATGTTAGAACAATATGAATTGCTTATGTTTCTAACATCAATGTGTGCTTCTTATGTTTATTATCAAATATGAATTGTTAATGGACCCTAAGGCAAGATAGAAAGATCACAAATCAATAGTGTACATTCACATAATTTACTACTGTTGATTTATGATGAGATTGGTTACGGCCGCTCACCAGTACATATGTGGCAATGTACTGACCCTCGTCTCCACAGGTGCCAAAAATCTAGTGGATAATCTTAGACAATGAAGGCTTGTTGTCCGACTCTTTAGAAGCTTCGTACTCCCGAGAAGCTTTCCTTTGAAAAAGAAGGCATTTGGCTAAAGGTGGTTATTGCCACATTTTTAATAAAGGGATATGATATATGGAACAAGTTGTATCTTATTTCAATATTTCTACAAGTTGTAGCCAAGTTTGGCATTTCATCTCGGTTGTTTGATAGCCTTATGTTTTCTATGCAAAAGTTATCAATAAAGAGCTTATTTCAGTTTCATCTATGTGCTAGTCAATTTCTCTGTGAACTTGCTGCGAACTCTATTCAAAATGTCTCTTAATGTACACGAGCACGTCTTGTACAAATGCAACTCCAGACTTGTACGGCATCACGTCTTAGTGAGGATGGACGATTCGGCATGAATCAAAGTAAAGACGAACGATTTCCCAAATTGAGGCGTGACAACAATTACCCATTGCTTATATATATATATATATATATATATATATATATATATATATATATATATATATATATATATATATATATATATATATATATTCAGACAGGACCATGTTGTTGGGAGCTTCAACGATCTTCTAGCCACCTGGGGCAACGCCTCGTGCGGCCACCAGATCGTTGCAGCCTCCATCATGTGGGTCATTTGGAAGAACCGTAACAAATTCACATACGAAGGCCGACAATATAACACCAACCAACTGATCAGGGAGGTTCTCAGACATATTCACAAAGTCAGTTGCCTCTGCAAGCACGTCAGGAAGGGATTCTGGCACTCCTTATTCCACTGAGTATATTGGGGCTGTGCGTGGGATCTCGCCCCCGGCTTCTTTTATTTTTGTTGTCTTTCGGTTTTGCGCTCTCTTGTATAGGCTTCGGCATTTTGCGCCTAATACATGAATAAAATTGGGGCTTAGTTTATATATATATATATATATATATATATATATATATATATATATATATATATATATATATATATATATATATATATATATATATATATTTTAGTTTATATATATATATATATATATATATATATATATATATCTGTGTGTGTGTGTGTGTGTATACCCACTCTTAAGCATCCATACTTACATGAAAAGCCACAAGAAAACTATTCTGTGAGGCCAACGAGCCACCACACTATTGCAACTAGTTTACTCAGACATTTGTAGACCGTTAAACCAAAAGGCTAGAACTGGATCATCATATTTCATCACATTTATAAATAGCTATTTTAGATATATTTAATAACACATCTTTATGAAGTGCTGGATTGTTTCAAGCACTATGTAATTGAAGTAGAAAACCAATTGAGAACAAAGATCTTGACTTTGTGAACAGACGGAGGCATAAATTACTTATTTCTATAATTATATGAGAGTAAGGGGATTGTTCAACATTTGAATATTGCTTATCGTAATAAAATGTTGTTGATAAAAGGAGAAATGAGAGACTAATGGACATGGTTAAGAGTATGATGACACAAGTGAATCTTCCAATCTCATATCAGGGAAATACAATTCTGAATGCAACCTACGTGCTCAACCATGTGCCTTCTAAAATGGCTAATTCCACTGCATACATAAGATAGACTGGTGATAAGCCCAAAGTAGGGCACTTGATTCTACCGCATATATACACTTAAGAAATTCATGATCTATGACCAAAAACAATCATCCAAACAGTGGTAGATATATAGTTTGACAAAGTCCTTACTTCGTATACCATGATCAAATAAGATCAATATGTATATGTAAAACGATCTGACAAAGGCTTTATAATCTTATCATTATATATAGAAGATATATTGTTGGCAGGAAACAATATAGAGATGATTGACATCACTAGAGGGTGATTTTTTTTCTACCTTCGAGATAAAGGATGTGGGTAATAAGAGCTATGTTTTCGGGATTAAAATTGAGAGAAACACCAATAAGAAGATCATTGACATGTCTCAGAAGACATACATAAGAAAGATCTTAGAGCACTTCGATAAGTCGAACTGCAAGACCATACAATATCTAGTTGCTTCTAGACATATGATGAATAGTGAACACGAACAATGTTCCAAAATTCTAGAGGAAATAAATTGATGGAAATAGAACCCTATGCTAGCGCGACCGGGATGTTGATATGCACTATAATTTCTACTCGTCCAAACATAGCCTTTGCGTTAGGACTTGTGAGTCACTACTAGGTTAGTCCGGACAAGGCTATTAGAAGGGTTTTAAGAGGTCTTACGGTACTTTAGTGGGATAGCCCACTACTGGTTTTGTTTTGGTTGTTCAGACTATTGATTTTGTTTTGGTGGTTCAGACTACTCGTTTTGTTTTGGTGGTTCAAAAATGTTCCTCAAAGGGTATTTAGATGTCGACTATGCTATCGATTTGAACGAGTATGTATCTATCATGCCCCGATCCCTCTAGGGTCATTCATCCTCGCTTTGATCCCTGCGGGATCGTTCATCCTCGCTAAGGCGTGATACCGTGCAAGCCTAAGTTGCGCTTGCACAAGGCCAGTACCTGCACAAAATAACTAGACAAATCAAAACACATGCACATAGCATATATAAACCAACATTAGACACAGATCTTTGAAATGAAAATGCTTCTTTTATTGATAAACTTGATAGGAATACAAGTACAAAGCTTAGCAAACTCAGAGTGCCTTATCTTGGCTACATAATTCTCTTTGAAAACTCTCTTTGTAAATAGTCGCAATGTCCATACATCATATTCCTTTATTTTATGCTTGAAATGTAAAGACACCTTCAAAGAAAAAAAAAACTTGCGACTTGACTGGAAATAAAAAGTGGTCTCGAGGCAATCCACAAGCTCTATTGGGCTAGACGAGTTTTAGTGCCTCACTTGAAATCCCTCTGTATCCTTGCTTCCTGAAAAGGGTGCCCACAACGTGGGTCAGTACACATCATGTACTAGCGAGCGACTTTTGGCCGAACTCGCAAATCTCTACACTAAGTCAACATGTGAAGTTAACATTTTATTAGTGATCTTTCTACTTGTCTAGGTTCTTTTTAACAATTCATAAGAAACATAGTAGTAGAAAGCACTTGTATAACCAATCTTACCCTTACCGACAGTCATCCCTGCACAAGACATGTTAGCACAATTTGCATATATAAAGCATACTGAATTTCTGTCCCTGTATGTTAGGTTTGCAATGACTCTTATCTATATGCATGAACCTAACTATTCGTTGGTCCACGGGTCATTTTCTGTGATTAGCCGTTGTAACTCTTGGTTCAGCTCGTCGCTAATGGACACTCTATACTCCCCTAGGTTTCTTTACCTCAGGGTGTTAATCTAATCCCCTCTAGGCCGAGCAGTTCAGGTGCCCCCAAACTGGTCATGAGGATTGCCCTTGTGCACAAGTTGTCCGAGACCAATGCATGAATGCAACTCTATCAACCAAGTCTCTATTATGACAACATATGCATCTTTCAGTGTTTCCGTCTTACTCTTTGTTCTCTATACGGCAAGCCACATCATCTCTATCATGTAACTTTAGCAATATTTATAGAAATTTCTTGCAGCATAACGAGCTTGTTATCATTCATATCGAACACGAGTAAGGAAACTGTTCTTTGATTAGCATCTGAATTCATTCTTTATTTCTTATCTTTTGTTGGTTTGGTATCGTTGATCAGCGGAACGCAACAAAAGAGTGGACTAGAGATCATTTTTATTAGGCGTACAGATAAATGTTTGCCCGGTTGAAGCAACTCACCGAGATTGAATCTTATTGAAAGAAGATGGACTTCATGTGTCGTTCACGCTCTGTCTATGTGTCCTCTTTCATTGGCACAAATATTCGACTAGCATACTTCGGTCTCTTTCTCTCAAGATTCGAAATGAATGCGAAATACGATGAAAGCGAACAATGAAAACCAAACATCAAAAACCAACACGAAAACGCATTCATCAAAACCAAGCAGCGAAAGAAAGCATCCAACAAAAATCTTGGATTCATTTCAATAGAAGCCAATCCATTAATTGGAGAGGTTCATTGTATTTCATCCGTAATCAATTGATACCGGCAAAGGTTTTCCCAAATACTCAGTTCAAGATTAAGTCAGCAAGCCGTGGGTATTACATAGTGGACCGCGAGGAGCGGGACACTACATAATAATCTACTGAGAAAAAAGTTTTTTCCTCAAAACTTAAAGAATAAGCTCACCTCCGGTATTACAATCTGGATCCAGTAAGGTGGAGAGGTTAAAGACACGAGCATTAGTCCGCAGTTGTTGATTGTGCAGATTGTCTCTGATTGGTGGTGGGTCCCTCAATGGCCCACGCTCTTCAGTATCATCTCTATTTTGTGTCGCATGTATTTTCTTTGGACAATCTCTAAAACCATGGCCCTTCTGACCACAGTTGAAGCATTCCTTGTTGAGGGAACGGCAATGTTCTCTAATATGGCCCTGACGGCCACATAAAGTGCACTCAATTTTGTTGCGAGGTTTTCCCTCTGTCTTTTTCTCTCCATCGTGGTATCTTTTGTAGATGGATTGCGACTAACTTGATTTTTTGCTGGTGCGTGCCTCATGCTAAACCGTTCCATTTGTAAGACCGCCTCAAAGGCTTTGTTATACGATTCACACTTCCGGTTCAGGATGCTCTTTTGAATGTCCTCGTTCAGACCATGTATGAATTGCTTCATGCGAACTCTCTCGTTCGGAATCAATACACTTGCAAACTTGGCAAGCTTAGAAAATTACGACTCGTAATCTTCTACAGACATGCTTTCCTGTTTCAATGGCATAAACTCGTCTTCCTTTTGTTGACTGACTGCAGGTGGAAGGTATTGTTCCAGTAAGCCGTGTTTAAACATAGCCCATGTAATCTTTTCGTCTCTTGCTCTGGCACGCAGTTCTAGTTTTTTAGCCTCCCACCAGTCATCTGCCTGCAACCGAAGTTGTAGAGTCGTGCATGCCACCTTTTTGCTGTTAGGAACGTCGATGAAAGAGAACACGCGTTCCATTACTTTGATCCAGTTCATCACCTCGTCTGGTGATGTTCTGCCCTCAAACACTGGAGGCTTACTTTTCAGAAAATCCTGCAGCTCAAAAGGTTTTCTTGCGAGCCTGTTGTGGTTCATCTACTTCCACTAGTCCAATATCAGGGGTGCCAGCTGGATTATTCGCTGCGGTGGTATCATGATTGCCCGCAAGCGAAGAGCCTATCTGGGCCAAGGCATCCAGCTTCCTCTGTTGGGCTTCCATTCGAGCATGTTGTTCCAGGTTACGTTCCTTAGCTTTCTTCCGCTGAGTTTCCATTTGGGATTGTTGAACCTGGCTACACTCCTCGGCTTCTTATCGCTGGATTTCCATCATGGCCAAAATCTGTTCCACATGATCGGTTAAGCCAGATGGTCGAGGAGGAGCCAATTTTCTATAAAAGAGTATAACTTCTGTCAGTCTCGTAAAATATTATGGACTTATTGTATGGGGCATTGGTTTTCATTACTCAAAATTTGGGACCTTTTGAAAGCCATCCAAAATACTTTATATACTTTTCGAAAATGATATTTGCAAGAGGCCAAGGACGTAAAACCATGCTCTGATACCACCTTGTCATGCCCCGATCCCGCTAGGGTCGTTCGTCCTCGCTTTGATCCCTGCAGAATCGTTCGTCCTCGCTAAGGCGTGATGCCTTGCAAGCCTAAGTTGCGCTTGCATAAGGGCAGTACCTGCACAAAACAACTAGACAAAGCAAAACACATACACACATCATATATTAGCCAATATTGGACACAGAGCTTTGAAATAAAAATACTTTTTTTATTGATAAACTTGATAGGAATACAAGTACAAAGCTTTACAAACTCAGAGTGCCTTATCTTGGCTATATAATTCTCTTTGAAAACTCTCTTTGTAAATAGCCGCAATGCCCATACATCATATTCCTTTATTATATGATTGAAATGTAAAGACACCTTCAAAGGAAAAAGAAACTTACGACTTGACTGGAAATGAAAAGTGGTCTCAAGGCAATCTACAAGCTCTATTGGGCTAGACGAGCTTTAGTGCCCCACTTGAAATCCCTCTGTATCCTTGCTTCCTCAAAAGGGTGCCCAAACGTGGGTCAGTACTCATCATGTACTGGCGAGTGGCTTTTGGCCGAACTCGCAAATCTCTACACTAAGTCAACATGTGAATTTAATATTTTATTAGTGATCTTTCTACTTGTCTAGGTTCTTTTTAACAATTCATAAGAAATATAGCAGTAGAAAGCACTTGTATAACCAATCTTACCCATTGCTGACAGTCATTCTTGTATAAGACAGGTTAGCACAATTTGTATATATAAAGCATACTGAATTTTCGTCCCTGTATGTTAGGTTTGCAATGACTCCTCTTTATATGCATGAACCTAACTATTCATTGGTCCACGGGTCATTTCCCATGATTAGCCGCTTTGACTCTTAGTTCATCTCGTCGCTAATGGAAACTCTATACACCCCTAGGTTTCTTTACCTCAGGGTGTTACTCTAATCTCCCTAGGTCGAGCAGTTCAGGCGCCCCCAAACTGGTCGTGAGGATTGTTCTCGTGCACAAGTTGTCCGAGACCAATGCATGAATGCAACTCTATCAACTAAGTCTCTATTATGACGACATATGCATCTTTCAGTGTTTCCGTCTTACTCTTTGTTCTCTATACGACAAGTCGTATCATCTCTATCATGTAACTTTAGCAAAATTTATAGAAATCTCTTGCAGCATAACGAGCTTGTAATCATTCATATTGAACACGAATAAGGCAACTGTTCTTTGATTAGCATCTGAGTCAATTCTTTATTTCTTATCTTTTGTTGGTTTGGTATCATTGATCAACGAAACGCAACAAAAGAGTGGACTAGAGATCATTTTTATTAGGCGTACAGATAAATGTTTGCATGGTTGAAGCAACTCACCGAGATTGAATCTTATTGAGAGAACGAGGGACTTCACGTGCCGTTCACGCTCTGTCTATGCGTCCTCATGCATTGGCACCTGTAACGCCCCAGAACCAGAATACTCGAGAGCGGGGGCGTACATAGCCATCTACGTATATTGAAGTGCAACCCACCTCGCTATACGGTCACGGCTGTCTAGATACATGAGGGTTAACTACAATCCATCAGTCACCTATGGTCATGAACAAGCCTATTGTCTCAATCACAAGCAAGTAATAATAGTCACAAGATGTCAGAGCACCAAATATACAATAGTAAGGCATCCCATACATTACATATTCGGATGATCATGAAGCTAGTCGTACAAAAATGTCAAGACTAGCAAGAGTTTCAGTCATACATGATCAACCCTAAGATTTGTCAATTATGTTACAACCCGTAGGCAGACAGTAAATAAAGGTGTAATACGAGCTAACACGTGCTCGATGGCTAAAGGCCTCAAAAGAATAATTTTACAATAAAGTGGAAGGACAAAAAAAACCCACTCGTTGTCAGGGTTACGCCTGGTGGTCACCATCTGGCTGGAAGACCCGTAGATCCTCTGGTACTGCTCCGATATATGGCCATAAAAAACCAGCTGGGTCAGACCCCAGAAAGAGCAAGTGCCACAAGGGAGGCTTCACTTTGGAACTAAAACCAGCTTATCACAATTGAATATTAAAGATAATAAATAAAGAACTGATAATACTAGAGATAACAACAGTAAACTGAGTACAAGGAAATCATTTAAGTAGCCAGGTCACAACCCTTAAACCAAACAAGGATCGAGGTTGGAATCCTTCACCTGAATAGAAACCTGTCTCAAATGCTATTGGTAAGGTAACAAGACAATAAATAAAGAGAGGACACAGAACTGCTCCGGGAGCCAGGTTACAACCCTTAAACCAAACAAGGACCGGGGTTGTAACCCTTCTCCTGAACAGAACTGGACCCCTGATCTTTATTGTTAAGGCCAGTATAAATAATCATGGTATTGAGGTAAGATAAAACATGACGAACATGGCATGGGATTGCAATAAGACAATAAACGAAAAGAGGACACAGAATTGCTCCGGGAGCCAGGTTACAACCTTTAAACCAAACAAGGACCGGGGTTGTAACCCTTCACTGAATAGAACCGGACCCCTGATCGTTATTGTTAAGGCAAGCATCGATAATCATGTCTTGTCACAATCTTGTACAGGATCAGGATAAGATAAAGCTGGAATAAACTCCATCCAATCAACCACGGCCAAACAAAGAGTACGGCTTGATACTTTTACTAACTAGGGTTATCACGAGCCTAGTTACTAGCAAGATGCAATGAGATTATCCCAACAGCCATAAGCCCTGTAGACCATCCAGGTTATCCGGGTCGAATGTCCGTTTATGAAGAGTGCACCACTTGACTGTGTGCTGAAAATGTGCCCTACTCGTCGGTAGGCTACAAGTCCGTTAGTGCGTCCAGATAACGGGATTGCCTGTAGTTGGAAAATCTCTTCATGACTACTGAATTATTCTAGTTTATTAGCCTTAGTCAATTGCAGTAGGTATCCCTGACTGTGGTACTCAGGGATCCCTATCCTAGACATGATGCAAGACAGTACTGGTTTATTTGTGCAAACACAATCGCCTACGGTGTCCAGGTTATTCATACTTGTCATGTCAGGCTAGCTGTCGTAACAGCATACCGAGATATATCATATCGATTTACTTGTTAATGTGCGCCACGGCGGGCCACTATCGTGTCCATGGAACATCTCAGAACTTACATGATATAAGCATAAAGGTGATATTTCAATTTAATATTAATAACAATAATAAAAGGGACGACTAATGAAGGAGTCATGCGGCTATTGGATTCATGCGACAGAAAACACGCGCGCCTATGCGGCTGGGACTGCGCGCTCATGCGGCTGGAAGTGGACGGCGCATGCGGCAGCGGGAACTCGAGCTTATGCTGCTGCGAAAAAAGGGGGGCTCATGCGGCAGCGGGATGGTAACCTTATGCGGCTGAGCAAAGAGACGGGTCTCATGCGGCCGAAAATTGGCAAGGCCTTACGCGGCTGGAAGTTCAACAAGTATATGCGGCTGGAAGGGTAGGAGCCTCATGCGGCTGAGATCCAAGGCCATATGCGGCTGGAAGTTCAACAAGTATATGCGGCTGGGATCCAAGGCCATATGCGGCTGGAAGTTCAACATATATATGCGGCTGGGATCCAAGGCCATATGCGGCTGCGGGGGTAATCAAACTCATGCGGCTAATTGCCATGCGGCCTCTATGCGGCTACGATGCAAGTACTCTCATGTGGCCGAATCAAAGGCAAAGCCATGCGGCAGAGTTCAAGTGGAGTCCTATGCGGCTGCGCCAGGGGCGGGTCTTATGCGGCTGCGAATTGCCAAAGCCTCATGCGGCTGCAGGGAGTTGTCTTCATGCGGCTGGAAGGATAATAAGTTCATGCGGCTGGAAGTAATGCGGGGGCTCATGCGGCTCGGAAAGAGACTTACCGCATGAAAAATTTTATGCGGTCAAGCACTGTTCTTCTTCTCCAAACTTCCGAGAAGGAGAACCATGAAGGCCAAGTTTCCAAGTTCCATAATTTCATCGTCCAGAGTCAAAATTCGAACTTCCGTAGGTCAGAATGGGGCAGAAAGAAATTCTCTACAACATGGAACTATCAAAACTTGAAAATAACCAGGTTAAGTAGATCAAAACCCAAGAAATCCAAAAAAACAATAAACTTAGATATACACAAATTGAACCATGAAAATTAGAAATGCTAAATATTAAAGTATGTTAGAATCTCGTGGAGAAGAAAATAAAACAATAAAATTTGGGTTCCTCCATAAAGTAAGCTGCACTTACCTAAGCCCTACTCCCTAGTAGGTAAAGAAGTAATGGTGGAGAAGAAGAAGTAAATGAAGAGAATTAATGAAAAGAGAGAGAGAGAGAGAGAGGCTATAAATGGGGATGGTAGTGGTAGGTAAGGGTTCTCCCCTTGGTTCATGATGAACCAATAAGCAACCCAAGCCGAACCAAGCCAACCCAAACAAGCCGAACCAAGCCAGGAGACATGTAATACGAGTCAAGATACATATACGTATTCTAAAATACGTAATACGAACCATAGGCATTACAACTCTACCCACCTTAAAAGAATTCCATTCTCGAAATTTAATCAAGAGGCTAGAGATGCAAGGACAAGCTATACTAATCACAGACAAGCTATAACAAGCAGTCTATCATGCAGTCATTTATTCAAGCAAGGAATCGAAAGCATAAGGCATAAGGAAGACATTATACCTTACGAGTCAAATAGGTCAGGATATCGCGATCGGATATCATCCTCACGCTCCCACGTTGACTCACCCAAAGGGTGATGACCCCAAGCAACACAGACTAAACTAATAGTCTTGTTCTTGAGTATCGTCCCTCTCCGGTCCAATATAGACGCGGGCCTCTTCTCATACGAAAGGTTGGTACCAACAACCAATTCTGAATGGTCCAGGATGTGGCTCGGGTCTGGGATATACCGTTGTAGTTGGGATACATAGAATACATCATGCACCTCACGTAGCAACGGCAGAAGAGCGATACGATAGGACACATCTCCTACTCGTTCCAGAACGTCGAACGGTCCTATATACGTAGGACTAAGCTTTCCCCGCACGCCAAAATGAATGACGCCACGGTTAGGCAAAATCTTCAGGAATACATGGTCGCCGACAGAGAACTCAAGAGGGCGCCGATAAGAATCGGCCCAATGATGCTGACGATCTTGAGCAACTCAAAGATGATCTCTGACTCTCCTGATCACTCTAACAGTTTGGGCAATCATTTTTGGACGGAGCATCTACCTCTCTCCAACATCATCCCATGCTAACGGGGATCTGCACCTTCTACCGTATAGTGCATCGAATGGTGCCATCTGGATACTGGCCTGGAAACTGTTGTTGTACGAGAACTCTACCAGGTGAAAGTGATCTTCCCACGAACCACCGAAGTCGAGTGTACAAGATTGCAACATATCTTCAAGAGTATGGATCGTGCGTTCCGACTGACCATCAGTCTGCGGATGATATACTGAGCTGAACTGGAGACGAGTCCCCAAACTCTCCTGCAGACTACGCCAAAAGTGCGACGTAAATCTTGAATCTCTGTCCGAGGTAATACTGACTGGTACACCGTGGAGTCTGACAATCTGTCGGAGATATATCTCTGTTAGCTGAGCTGTCGACTGGCCAACTCTGAACGGGAGAAAGTGAGCCACCTTCGTGAGCCTGTCTACTATAACCCAAATAGCATCTCGACCAGTCGGGAATCTAGGTAATCCAGTCATGAAATCTATATTTATATGCTCCCGCTTCCATTCTGGAACTGGCAAGGGCTGAAGAAGTCCAGCTGGCCTCTGATGTTCAGCTTTAACTTGTTGGCAAACCAAATATCGAGAGACAAACCGAGCTATCTCCCTTTTTATGCCATTCCACCAAAAGTGCTGACGAATATCTCGGTACATCTTCGTACCACCGGGATGAATGGAATACTGAGAACTGTGAGCTTCCGCCATGACCTCCTGCCTGATATCCCCACTGGGTACACAAAGATGCTTACCATGTCGAAGTGTACCGTCTTCATGAATGCATAACTCCGGTCTTCGTCCTGTCTCACACTCTACTCGGAGCCACTGAAGCTTGAAATCTGTTGACTGTGCCATCTGGATCCTCTCAACTATAGTAGACTGAACTTGCATACTGGCCATCAATGCCACACTGGTAGGAAGGACAACTTCTATACCCATCTTCTGAAGATCTGCTAACAGTTCTGGTTGTGCTGTTAGGAAATAAACTCCGGCTCTCCTGCTCAATGCATCTGCAACTACATTGGCCATTCCTGAGTGATACTGCAGGTTGACATCATAATCCACAAGAAGCTCCAGCTATCTCCTCTGACGCATGTTGAGATCCTTCGGGGTGAACATATACTTCAGGCTCTTATGGTCGGTGAAAATCTCTACCATATCTCCGTACAAGTAATGCCTCCACAACTTGAGTGCAAATACTACTGCTGCCAGCTCCAAGTCATGGGCTGGGTAATTCTTCACATGATCACGAAGTTGTCGTGAAGCATAAGCAATTACCTTTCCATGCTGCATCAAAACACATCCTAAATCTCTGCCGGAAGCGTCACAGTATACTGAGAATCCTCCGGTCCCATCTGGAAGCATGAGAATGGGTGCCGTCATCAAGCCTCGCTTCAACTTCTCAAAAGAATCCTGACACTCTGCTGTCCAAGCAAACTGCACATCCTTGCGGGTCAACTGGGTCAATGGCGCTGAAATCTGAGCGAAGTCCGAAACAAACAGAAAATTTCATGTAGGGGAAAAAGTTCAGCGTATTTACGCAAAAAGTGAGAAGTTAGTGAAAATTTCAATTTAAGGGAGCTGGCGCCAGTTGAACTGGCGCCAATTAAAAAAAAATAATGCTGGTGCCAGTTAAACTGGCGCCTAATTTTTTTTTAATGCACCCGGCGCCAGTTCAACTGGCGCCAAAAAAAATTTAAAAAATCCTGGCGCCAGGTTGAGAGGGGTGGGCGGGGGGGGGGGGAGGGGGGTTTGGCTGCTAAGTTGATTTTTTTCCTTCTTTCATTTGTTTGGCTGCTAAGTTGTTTGGCTTTCTTTTTTCTTTTTTTTCTTTTAATTTATTTTTAGTTTTTCCCACTCTCTTACTTTTTCCCACTCTCTCCCCTTGTCAAGTCCTATCTGTCTGTCTTAAATTTGTAGTCTTCCCCTTTCTCTCTCTTTCTTTCTTCCTGCAAAAGATTGATAAAGATTGAGGGGAGATTGAGGGGATGGTGGATTGTTGATCTCGTGATGTTGTTTTGGAAGTATGTTAGGGGTTTTGATTATAAGAGTAGAAGAGATCACACAATGAGCACTCTGAAGCAGCCGAAGAAGTAGAAGATCGGCAAGGAGGAGGAGAAGAATAGTTGTATTTATTAGAGAAAAAATGGAACATCAGAATGATGGTCGCATTCCTGGTGGACCTACCAACCAAAGAGAAATTGAAGAACATAAAAGTCACGTATCGGAATTGGTATTTACTGGAAAGGTAATTTTTTTTGCAGAACTTTATTTATTATATATTATTTTGTATTGATACATTAAATAAGTTTAATTAACTTATTCGTATTGTATTTCTAGTTGTATGATTATCCGCTGGAAGCACGTTTACGGGAACATGGTCAATGGCGTCACGTAAAAAATAACGTCGAAGGCCGCAAATGGGAGCAAATCTCCGAACAAAAAGACTTGGTTGAGTCGTTCGGTTTCAACTATGTCGACCAAATAGAGTTCATGCAACATGACAGGGACTTATTGTTCAGTTTGGCAGAGCGTTGGTGGCCCCAACGTAATACTTTTCAGTTGCCCGTAGGAGAAATGATTGTTACTCTCTGGGACGTAGCCAACATTTTAGGATTACCTATTACAGGTTGGGTAACTTATTACATAATTTTCCAAATGATACATTTATTCCGATGTTATAATATTTTAAATTAATATTGCAGGTCATCCTATATACTTTACTGATCGATCAGATCCCAATGTATTGATACGTAGATATATTGGTGTATCCGATCCGACATGAACTGGACAGAAGGGTAGATCAGACGTTAGTGTAAGTTGGCTACGAAGCAACTTTATGTTTCTTGATCGTACAACTGACGCTCCGGTGGTCGTAGATGAAAATCGGGTATAAAAATCTATATTTTATTTCAGATTAAAATCTATTATTATAGTTTGACTCCATAAAGATTTAATTAATATTACAGATTGTTTGTTGCACAAGAGCCTATTTACTTGCTTTGTGTGGTTCAGTTCTTTTTTCGAACGAAACTGGCTGCAAAGTAAGTGTTCGTCTTTTACCTTTTTTCGAAAAGGAGGCAAATGTGGGGAGTTCCTATCAGGGCGGTGAGGGGACTTCCTATCATGCTGGTGAGGGGACTCCCTATCATGCTGGTGAGGGGACTTCCTATCAGTCTGGAGAGGGAACTTCATATCAGTCTGGAGAGGGGACTCCTTACCATGCTGGAGAAGGGACTTCCTATCAGTATGGACAGGGGTCTTCCTATCAGTCTGGAGAGGGGACTCCCTACCATGCTGGAGAAGGGATTTCCTATCAGTATGGACAGGGGTCTCCCTACCATGCTGGAGAGGGGACTCCCTACCAGGCCGGTCCAGTGTCACCTCCAGCAGCTACAAATTGGTTTAGAGGCCTATCGGAGTATGCGACATTTTTTTCAACTCCAGATGCTCCAGCAGCTACGATGTCCACTCAAGCGGAAACGGATTTGGATTCGGATCCACCTCCAAATCAGTTTGATCCTCCAAATCTTAGACCAAATAGACAAAGACCGTACGCTAGTTGGGTTAGAGGTGGTCGTGGTAGTAGTTGTAGATGAGTATGTTCTTGGTTTTCTAATGTAACACATTGAAAATAATAAGTTGACTGGTATGGTAAAATATTACAATTTGAAAATAATATCTTGAATGGTAGGATAAAATATTACACAATTGCAATATAAATCTATCATGATCGACTTGATGGCTGATTAGTACATTTTCTTCGGTTGTGACCAAGTCCATTGCAGTTACTGCAACGCAAATCTCTTGTCGATTCATCCTTCGATTTGATGTGGTTCTTCTTTGACCGTCCAGCTTTGCGTCTTACATCTGGTACTCCAATTTATCCTCTAACCAAAGCATTTTGAAGATCGTACGACAGTGGAATTGGTTCCAGATGCGGCTCGTATACACTTTTCAACTTGTTAGTAGAAAATATGTTACAATAGTAATCTGTGATACTATAATTGGAAGACTTACACGCATAACAGACATGCACACATGGAATGTACGTATGGAACCACCGTAAACATGAACAACAACCTTTATATAAGTGTAATACATATGTTCTATTTGTTGCACGATCTAATATTTCATATGTATAACCTTCAATATGCAACACATGCAGTTGGTGTTTTTCTCTATTTATTCGAGCAATTGTTGTTAACATTCTTGGACAATACTCCGTTTCAAGATTTTGAGCAAATTGTCTGTTCTTCTCATGTAAAGATATAATCTTAGCTCTAATGCCGTCAAGTAGTATCGTTATTGGTTTATCACGTAATTTCTTAACCCAGTTATTGAAACATTCTGCAAGATTCGAGGTGTTAATATCTAATCTAGGAACAGGAGAATATGCAGTAATCCAATGTGAAAAATTACGTGTTTCATTATTTACTCCAATAAGCCAATTAAACATGTCCATGTTTTCGGCTTTAATTATTTCAAACCATAAATCAGCGTCTGGCTTGTTGTATGATCTTGCAAAAGAGTCAAGCATTTGATAAAACTTTTTAATCTTCGTAACCGATTTCAAATTCTGTTTAAAATGCTGAATACAAAAGAAATGACGTGATTCTGGAAAGGTTAAACGCATGGCATGAAGCAAACCCTTTTGTTTATCTGATATAAATGAAATTTTATTCCATTCATTAAAAAATCTTTCAAAAGATGTTCTCAAACTAGTTAAGAACCAAGTCCACGATTCTGTGTTCTCACCTTCTGCAACAGCATAAGCAATTGGATAAAGTTTATAGTTCGGATCATGAGCACAAGCAATAAATAATATACCTTGGTATTTAGAAGACAAGAAAGTAGCATCAGTACTGATAATTGGTAAACAACCACCCAAAAAAACCGTCAATGCATGCTTTAAAACAAATAAAAATTCTTTGAAAGCTGTTGTTTTCGGTAGTCTTTAAAAAACAACTACTACCTGGATTTGACTCGATAATTCTAAAACTATACTCTTCAAGACTTGCATATGCATCAAAGTAGCTACCATTTATTTCAGCTAATGCCATCTCTCGGGCCCTCCACGCTTTAGAGTAGGAAATATTAATCCGATGTTCTCTGTGTATATCCATAACAACTTGTGATGGACTATATGACTGATTGTCCCTAATTATATTAATTATTTTGTTTTTGATCCATGAACTAGTTGCCAATGGATGAGAACCGGTTGTGAGCCCAGATAAACAAGAATGTCGATTTTCTAATGTAGCAATCTGAAAAATATTACCTCTACGAATAGGTCTAGCATATACTCTCCATCTGCAAGTTGGTTGATTACAAGTATATATAATTTCCGTTGCATTGTTCATGACACTAACTGAACACGTAAATTTGTGTTCAATTGCTAGATCACTGATGAAAGTTCTAAATGCAGAACGACTATCAAAATATTGTCCGACGAATAATTCATTTGTGGTACCATTATTGTCATTATCTTCAATATCATCATCTAAATTTTCAACTAAATCATCACTATCCGCAATACTTTGAAAATCATCAAAATCATCGTTACTATGTAAAGCTAATGTGTCATCTTCTTCATGAGATGAAATAGGAATATGCCTAGAAGAACTCGGACCCGCTTCGTAATTAGAAACGCGTTGAGTACTTATATGTCAAGTCTTGGTGATACTTGAGTTACAAAAATACTTATAAATGGCGATTGCAAATTAATTTCAAGAACAAAACTCCAAGCTTGTTGACAATCTAATAAAAAACAATGTGTCTCATAAACGTGTCTTAATATAAATTCATACTGAATAAAAAAACTTTCAATAATCAAACTGCGTAAGCTATCTAATGTGATACTACGATCAGTTATAAGAATTTGGGTAAAACCTCCTTCATAAGATAAACCATTTACTACACCTCCATGCGAGCACCACAGCCTTAAACTTTAATCCATCGCAGTATACAGTGTCTGCTTGAGAGAACTAAAGAGTGGGAGCGTCTGGAGTGGGAACGTCTGGAGTGGGAGCTTCTTGTCACGACCCGTTACCCAAATTGTTGGGCCAGGCCGAGCCATGTCCAGCCTACGCTTAAGATAAAGCGCAGTAAGCTGTTCTAGAGATAACAAGATAAGACTAAATGTGCTAACAGTTCTATAAGTGAAGAAGAATCATAAATGCTCCAAACACAAACGTCGTCGTATATAATAAAATATCCAAGTACAAGTAAACTGAAATGTAAAACTGGATACATGTCCAGTTACAAAATGATATAATCTAATACATGACTACACTAAGTATCCCAAGCAGCTAAGCAAACTAGACGAGTCTCCCCGCAGGAACATCCTCGTATGGCAAAATCGGGTCCTCGGCAGTGACTCCATAATACGAATCACAGAGCAACTCCTCCTCAGTAAGTATACCTACAACGTTATCCTGTCAGGACGGGAGCAAGTACTGAATCTAGCAAACTAGCATATGAAACATGGAAATGAACATGAGAGGAATAATTGTAAAGCATGGCATCACACAGTCTATCATGGCAAGGACACATATGTTATAGAGACAGCTGTATATGTAATGTTTAAAACTGTAGCAGGTATGTGATCGGTCAATAGGTGTACAATGTACTGAGGCACAATATAAATAAAATGTACATACGTACAAGTGTAAAGACGATATATGTACACACGTACAAATACAGCTTGGAGAGTAAGGCCTACGGTGCAGTATCATATAAAATGTAACTTTGCTCGGTACTGAAGAGGGGGTATGATCACGTACTCTACTATCAGTTTTCCCCATAACCCATATTCTAATCATGTGAGAGATACATCAAGACTGTTCTAAGCATGGTAGTAACTGAAAGTACAACATGTAGAGATCTAACTTGCTACCCCAAGGATCAGCATGTAACATGGTGGGGTTTGCAATTCATTCATGTGACAATATGTAAAGTTCGTAGAAAGTACTTGCCTCTAGCAAAGCAAAACAAGCTACGATAAATGTGCTATGGATGTCTGGTAACTCGTCACTGTAGAAATAAATGCATAAACTTAGCTTTTACACTAAGCTAAAATACTAGAACACTAATTGGTGAAACACGACTTGTGACTGGGCACCTAGCCAAAATGATGACTTGGCATAGGAGACCAATGTGGGGTGACACACTATGTTAACTAACTTTCTAGGGTCTTTACACTAGTGAGGGATGGGGTTCAACACGACTAAAACTCCAAATAACACAAAAAGCTACAAGTCATAATTAATTAATAAATAAATCAAAAGATCATTATGTTCTAACAATTTTAGAGATAGGCAAAAAGCCTAGTTTTTCTTAAAGTAAAGTACTAAAGTGATCCTTGTTAATCATAGAAATTTATTATAATTTTTCTGGAATTTATTAACCAGTACAAATATTTATAAAAATCAGTTTTCCTAAGTATACAGAAAATGAGTTTTGATTTCATATGCCAACTAGTGGCAAAACAGTAAATTAAATACTACAAAAATTATACTAAATTAGCTAACTTAACATAGTATCTAAATACTATTTTTCCATAATTTTAGCAATACTTTAAGTATTTTTAGAAAATCAAAAACAGTAATGCACACAATAATTAATTATCTGTGTATTTTGTCCATGTATATAATTTGAACCAAAGTTCAAATACAGGATCCAAGGCCATGAATCAAGTCTAATATGACTTGTACAGGTCTTGAATGTGTGAAAACACATTTGAGCCCAAATACCCATGCTAGGCTTGGACACCAAATGGTTGCAGTAATTTAAATACAATAAAATACAATTTGAAAATAGTCAAAATAATATTATTATTTTAATAAGGTAAATTTATGCATATTGAAAATATACATACATATGTTTTAAAAGTACATATATATATATGTGTAAGGAAAAATACTTGATTTTTATAAAGCATATATATATATATATATATAAATATTGTATACATATATATATATATTTGTATATATATAATAATATATATACATCTAAAAATATATACCTATATACACATATGTATATAAACACTAACTAATATATACATAAATTTACTAGTTATAAAGATATATATACATATACAAAATTATAGCTAATATACAGTATATATACATATATATATATACATACTAATATATACATATATACATATATATATAAATATATAAATAAAACAGAAAAGAAAAGAAAAAGAAAAAGAAAAAAAAGAAAAACAAACAGAAACAGAAAGGGGGGGCTCGAACTCGAGCTGCGCAGGGGGGGGGATTTAACACTGCAGCCGCTGGCCAGTGGGCCATTTGGCCCGATTGTTAGGAATATGTTTGGGTTTGTTTTATTTCGTTTTAGGTTAGGTTAATAATAAAAATATATATAAAATCTGTCCTGTGTCCTGACAGTTAAGGACACAGGATTTTCTCGTGTCCGTGCTTCGCACGACACGCACGAACCCTAGTTCTCGTGTCCAGCTACTGGACGAACATCCCCGTGTCCTGGCGAGTCTCTCACGTGAAATCGAGACACAGCCGACACGAAATGAAGCTGACACTTACGTGTCCGGCCGTCGTAGGGGGGTTCGAGGGTGCTGACGGGCGGAGGAGACGTCGTGGCGGTGGCGGAGTGGTGGCGCTGCGGTGGACTCGTCAAGGCGCGTCGGAGGACGGTGGTTGCGGGCGGTGGCGCTCGTCGTGGGGGCTGGACGATCGTTCGCCGGAGCTAGGGCTTCGGCTAGGGTTTTCGCCGGAGATGAAGGGCTACGATGGTCGTGGTGGTGGGTAGAGCTAGGGTTTTGACTGGGGGGTCGAAGGGGGGTTTTAAATAGGGGCTTAGGTCGGTGGATTGGCCGGGGAAGGTGGGGAAAAGTAGGTCGGTCGGTCGCCGGCGACGTGGCTAGTCGTCGGGGGCAGTTAGGGTTAGGAATTTCGTTTAGGTCCCTGTAGTTTAGGAATTTACGAATAGGTCCCTAAGTCACTAAATGCAAATATAAATTTGCATTCCACCATTAAAAATAATTCATTAATTACAAAATACTATTACAACAATTAAATAAATTGCATACTGACATAAAAACAATTCTAAAAATTACAGAATGATATTAAAACAATCTAATTAATTGCAAAAGTTAATTAAAATATTTTAGAAAATTGCAAATTGATATTTTAACATTTAAAACTCATTTAAAATTTATTTAAAAATTCTAGAAAATTCCTAAAATCATATTAAATTATTTTAAAACCAATAATGACATTTAATAATTAATTAACACTAGTTAAAAAAAAATTTTGAAAATCAGGGGCTTACAAGTCTTCCCTCCTTGAAAAATTTCGTCCTCGAAATTCATAAGGATTGAAGACCCTACAATATTCTAGCATAGCAAGCAACACAACAAAATGACTAAGGCTACGATCAAAACTAACCTACTGAAACCTGTTCCGGCTCCGGCTCAAGGACTAGGCTATAAGTCTTCCCCTGGGGTCCCTTGGCTACTGGGTAGTCCCGAATCTGATGGATGGCAGACCCACAAGCTAAACACTGCCCTAATCTCTTTCTGCAGACGACGAATTCATGCCCTGGTCTTCCGCAGAAAGAACATATAGCTCCCTTCTGCTGCTGCTGCTGATATCGGGGTCCCGGGGATCTAACTGGCGGGGTCTGACGATGTGGTGTAGGGGGATGGTAAGTCTGCGGGGGTGGCGTCGGCGCTCTCTGCTGGAAAGCCTGACGCTTGGACGGTCCCTCATGGTGTACAGAAGCCGGCCTCTTGCTAGACAGAAGACGCTCCTCGATGCTCCGGGCTAACTCTAGGCTCTGGTAGTAGTCAGTCGTACCGTTCGCCACTATAAGGATGCCAATGTCTGGAACTAGACCATGGCAAAACCTACGGGTCATCTCCTCTGGATCAGCAACCAGACTAGGAGCAAAATGGCTCAGGCGACTAAACTCTCCCGCATAGTCATCAACAGAACGGTTCCCCTGCTGGATGTTCTGGAATCGTAGCCCCATGGCTACTCTAGCAGTGGTCGAGAAGAATTTTTTCTTGAACTGGGTCTTGAACTGGTCCCAGGTGGCTCTACCTCTCGCAAACAACGGCTCATTCCTGAACCAGACTCCGGCTAAGTCTATCAGCAGAAATCCTGCTGCCTCGACCTGAAGGTCATCCGGCATCCTAACTCCCAGAAGCTTTCTCTCTACCGAATCTAGCCAGTCATCAGCTACTACTATGCCCTCAGTCCCTGAGAACTCCTTGGGATTCAGACCCATGAAGTCCTTGACCGTCCCCGCTTTCTGCCGTGGCTCTACAGGTGGTGGGACCACGGGACGTCCCTCAGAACGCTCCATGCTCTGGCGGAGTAGGGTAGTCTGCTCCTGATGGGTTGTTAGGAACCCCTGGATCAGTGTGAGCAGCTGGGTTCCGTCGAGTGTGACGGGAGCCTGGGTGGGTATAGTGATAGGAGGTGGTAGAAGTATCGGGGCCTGCTGGGACTGGGATGTGGAAGGTGGTATCTGGGTCTGTGGATCTGTGGAGTGGGGGAATGTGGTAGGTGGAGGTGTATCAGTCAACCGGTCAGCTGACTGGATATGAAGGGCCCCATTCTCGGGGGTAACATACTGGGACGAACGAGTAAGCACCATCTAAATTACACATAAAAAGACTTATAAGGACTTATTTAAAGCAAGCAAACATATGCAAGAAAATCTAATTATAATAGCAAACATGTGATGTATTTCCTATGTTACAATTCTAGCATTCCTCTAAGTGTTCTAAGCGTCTTTCCTAATGTTGTCTAATTACCTTAAGTTCCTAATTGCAGGCATGTTTGGTACAATAATGTAACCAAACAGTTTAGTCAGGACCTTGCATGGGCCGCCAAAAAAATATGTCACGACCCGTTACCCAAATTGTTGGGCCGGGCCGAGCCATGTCCAGCCTACGCTTAAGATAAAGCGCAGTAAGCTGTTCTAGAGATAACAAGATAAGACTAAATGTGCTAACAGTTCTATAAGTGAAGAAGAATCATAAATGCTCCAAACACAAACGTCGTCGTATATAATAAAATATCCAAGTACAAGTAAACTGAAATGTAAAACTGGATACATGTCCAGTTACAAAATGATATAATCTAATACATGACTACACTAAGTATCCCAAGCAGCTAAGCAAACTAGACGAGTCTCCCCGCAGGAACATCCTCGTATGGCAAAACCGGGTCCTCGGCAGTGACTCCATAATACGAATCACAGAGCAACTCCTCCTCAGTAAGTATACCTACAACGTTATCCTGTCAGGACGGGAGCAAGTACTGAATCTAGCAAACTAGCATATGAAACATGGAAATGAACATGAGAGGAATAATTGTAAAGCATGGCATCACACAGTCTATCATGGCAAGGACACATATGTCATAGAGATAGCTGTATATGTAATGTTTAAAACTGTAGCAGGTACGTGATCGGTCAATAGGTGTACAATGTACTGAGGCACAATGTAAATAAAATGTACATACGTACAAGTGTAAAGGCGATATATGTACACACGTACAAATATAGCTTGGAGAGTAAGGCCTACGGCGCAGTATCATATAAAATATAACTTTACTCGGTACTGCAGAGGGGGTATGATCACGTACTCTACTATCAGTTTTCCCCATAACCCATATTCTAATCATGTGAGAGATACATCAAGACTGTTCTAAACATGGTAGTAACTGAAAGTACAACATGTAGAGATCTAACTTGCTACCCCAAGGATCAGCATGTAACATGGTGGGGTTTACAGTTCATTCATGTGACAATATGTAAAGTTCGTAGAAAGTACTTGCCTCTAGCAAAGCAAAACAAGCTGCGATAAATGTGCTATGGATGTCTGGTAACTCGTCACTGTAGAAATAAATGCATAAACTTAGCTTTTACACTAAGCTAAAATACTAGAACACTAATTGGTGAAACACGACTTGTGACTGGGCACCTAGCCAAAATGATGACTTGGCATAGGAGACCAATGTGGGGTAACACACTATGTTAACTAACTTTCTAGGGTCTTTACACTAGTGAGGGATGGGGTTCAACACGACTAAAACTCCAAATAACACAAAAAGCTACAAGTCATAATTAATTAATAAATAAATTAAAAGATCATTATGTTCTAACAATTTTAGAGATAGGCAAAAAGCCTAGTTTTTCTTAAAGTAAAGTACTAAAGTGATCCTTGTTAATCATAGAAATTTATTATAATTTTTCTGGAATTTATTAACCAGTACAAATATTTATAAAAATCAGTTTTCCTAAGTATACAGAAAATGAGTTTTGATTTCATATGCCAACTAGTGGCAAAACAGTAAATTAAATACTACAAAAATTATACTAAATTAGCTAACTTAACATAGTATCTAAATACTATTTTTCCATAATTTTAGCAATACTTTAAGTATTTTTAGAAAATCAAAAACAGCAATGCACACAATAATTAATTATCTGCGTATTTTGTCCATGTATATAATTTGAACCAAAGTTCAAATACAGGACCCAAGGCCATGAATCAAGTCCAATATGACTTGTACAGGTCTTGAATGTGTAAAAACACATTTGAGCCCAAATACCCATGCTAGGCTTGGACACCAAATGGTTGCAGTAATTTAAATACAATAAAATACAATTTGAAAATAGTCAAAATAATATTATTATTTTAATAAGGTAAATTTATGCATATTGAAAATATACATACATATGTTTTAAAAGTACATATATATATATATGTGTAAGGAAAAATACTTGATTTTATAAAGCATATATATATATATATATATATATATATATATATATATATATAAAAAAAAATATATATATATATATATATATATATATATATATATATATATATATATATATTTTTATATATATATATATATATATATATATATATATTGTATACATATATATATTTGTATATATATAATAATATATATACATCTAAAAATATACATCTAAAAATATATACCTATATACACATATGTATATAAACACTAACTAATGTATACATAAATTTACTAGTTATAAAGATATATATACATATACAAAATTATAGCTAATATACAGTATATATACATATATATATATATATATACATACTAATATATACATATATACATATATATATAAATATATAAATAAAACAGAAAAGAAAAGAAAAAGAAAAAAAAAAAGAAAAACAAACAGAAACAGAAAGGGGGGCTCGAACTCGAGCTGCGCAGGGGGGGGATTTAACACTGCAGCCGCTGGCCAGTGGGCCATTTGGCCCGATTGTTAGGAATAGGTTTGGGTTTGTTTTATTTCGTTTTAGGTTAGGTTAATAATAAAAAAAAATATAAAATCTGTCATGTGTCCTGACAGTTAAGGACACAGGGTTTTCTCGTGTCCGTGCTTCGCACGACACGCACGAACCCTAGTTCTCGTGTCCAGCTACTGGACGAACATCCCCGTGTCCTGGCGAGTCTCTCACGTGAAATCGAGACATAGCCGACACGAAATGAAGCTGACACTTACGTGTCCGGCCGTCGTAGGGGGGTTCGAGGGTGCTGACGGGCGGAGGAGACGTCGTGGCGGTGGCGGAGTGGTGGCGCTGCGGTGGACTCGTCAAGGCGCGTCGGAGGACGGTGGTTGCGGGCGGTGGCGCTCGTCGTGGGGGCTGGACGATCGTTCGCCGGAGCTAGGGCTTCGGCTAGGGTTTTCGCCGGAGATGAAGGGCTACGGTGGTCGTGGTGGTGGGTAGAGCTAGGGTTTTGACTGGGGGGTCGAAGGGGGGTTTTAAATAGGGGCTTAGGTCGGTGGATTGGCCGGGGAAGGTGGGGAAAAGTAGGTCGGTCGGTCGCCGGCGACGTGGCTAGTCGTCGGGGGCAGTTAGGGTTAGGAATTTCGTTTAGGTCCCTGTAGTTTAGGAATTTACGAATAGGTCCCTAAGTCACTAAATGCAAATATAAATTTGCATTCCACCATTAAAAACAATTCATTAATTACAAAATACTATTACAACAATTAAATAAATTGCATACTGACATAAAACAATTCTAAAAATTACAGAATGATATTAAAACAATCTAATTAATTGCAAAAGTTAATTAAAATATTTTAGAAAATTGCAAATTGATATTTTAACATTTAAACTCATTTAAAATTCATTTAAAAATTCTAGAAAATTCCTAAAATCATATTAAATTATTTTAAAACCAATAATGACATTTAATAATTAATTAACACTAGTTAAAAAAAATTTTGAAAATCAGGGGCTTACACTTCTGCTTGAAAACTTACTCAAACTTTAGAGTGAGAACTTCAGGAGTGGAGAACTAAAGACTTAGGAAGAGTGAGAGTGTCTGGTTTGGTTGGTTTGGTGTGAGTGAAAGCTACGACATCCCACATTTAAAGAAAATTATCCAACGGTCGAAGAATTCGAACGTTGAAATCCGAACGTTGCAATCCCCCTTCCCACCCCACCCCACCCCAAAAACACCCCTCCCCCAAAAAAAAAGAAAAAAAATAATTTGAAAAGTAAGAGAGTAGGAAAAAGTAAGAGAGTGGAAAAAATTAAAAGAAAAATGAAAAATGAAAAAAGAAAAAAGGGAAAAAAAACTTAGCATATTGAAGAGCGGGGACGTACATAGCCAGCTACACATATTGAAGTGCAACCCATCTCGCTATACGGTCATGGCTGTCTAGATACATGAGGGTTAACTACAATCCACCAGTCACCTATGGTCATGAACAAGCCTATTATCTCAATCACAAGCAAGTAATAATAGTCACAAGATGTCAGAGCACCAAATATACAATAGTAAGGCGTCCCATACATTACATATTCGTATGATCATGAAGCTAATCGTACAAAAATGTCAAGACTAGCAAGAGTTTCAGTCATACATGATCAACCCTAGGATTTGTCAATCATGTTACAGCCCGTAGGCAGACAGTAAATAAATGTACAATACGAGCTAACACGTGCTCGCCGGCTAAACGTCTCAAAAGAATAATTTTACAATAAAGTAGGAGGACAAAAAGAAACCCACTCGTTGCCAGGGTTACGCCTGGTGGTCACCATCTGGCTGGAAGACCGGTAGATCCTCTGGTGCTGCTCCGATATCTGGCCATACAAAACCAGCTGGGTCAGACCCCAGAAAGAGCAAGTGCCACAAGGGAGGCTTCACTTAGGAACTAAAACCAGCATATCACAATTGAATATTAAAGATAATAAATAAAGAACTGATAATACTAGAGATAACAACAGTAAACTGAGTACGAGGAAACCATTCAAGTAGCCAGGTCATAACCCTTAAACCAAACAAAGACCGGGGATGGAACCCTTCACCTGAATAGAAACCCGTCTCAAATACTATTGGTAAGGTAACAAGACAATAAATGAAGACAGGACACAGAACTGCTCCGGGAGCCAGGTTACAACCCTTAAACCAAACAAGGACCGGAGTTGTAACCCTTCGCCTGAACAGAACTGGACCCCTGATCTTTATTGTTAAGGCCAGTATAAATAATCATGGTATTGAGGTAAGGTAAAACATGACGAACATGGCATGGGGTTGCAATAAGATAATAAACGAAGAGAGGACACAGAACTGCTCCCGGAGCCAGGTTACAACCCTTAAACCAAACAAGGACCGGGGTTGTAACCCTTCGCCTGAACAGAACCGGACCCCTGATCGTTATTGTTAAGGCAAGCATCGATAAGCATGTCTTGTCACAATCTTGTACAGGATCAGGATAAGACTAAGCTGGGATAAACTCCATCCAATCAACCACGGCCAAGCAAAGAGTACGGCTTGATACTTTTAACTAACTAGGGTTATCACGAGCCTAGTTACTAGCAAGATGCAATGAGATTATCCCAACAGCCACAAGCCCTGCAGACCATCCAGGTTATCCGGGTCGAATGTCCGTTTATGAAGAGTGCACCACTTGACTGTGTGCTGAAAATGTGCCCTACTCGTCGGTAGGCTACAAGTCCGTTAGTGCGTCCAGATAACGGGATTGTTTGTAGCTGCAAAATCTCTTTATGACTACTGAATTATTCTAGTTTATTAGCCTTAGTCAATTGCAGTAGGTATCCCTGACCGTGGTACTCAGGGATCCCTATCCTAGACATGATACAAGACAATACTGGTTTATTTGTACAAACACAATCGCCTACGGTGTCCAGGTCATTCATACTTGTCATGTCAGGCTAGCTGTCGTAACAGCAAGCCGAGATATATCATATCGGTTTACTTGTTAAGAGTGCGCCACGGCGGGCCACTATCTTGTCCATGGAACATATCAAAACTTACATGATATAAGCATAAAGGTGACATTTCAACTTAATAATAATAACAATAATAAAAGGGACGACTATTGAAGGAGTCATGCGGCTATTGGATTCATGCGGCAGAAAACACGCGTGCCTATGCGGCTGGGACTGCGCGCTCATGCGACTGGAAGTGGGCGGCACATGCGGCAACGAAAACTCGAGCTTATGCGGCTGCGAAAAAAAGGGAGGCTCATGCGGCAGCGGGATGGCAACCTTATGCGGCTGAGCAAAGAGATGGGTCTCATGCGACCGAGAATTGGCAAGGCCTTATGCGGCTGGAAGTTCAACAAGTATATGCGGCTGGAAGGGTAGGAGCCTCATGCGGCTGAGATCTAAGGCCATATGCGGCTGGAAGTTCAACAAGTATATGCGGCTGGGATCCAAGGCCATATGCGGCTGGAGGTTCAAAAGTATATGCGGTTGGGATCTATGGCCATATGCGGCTAGAAGTTTAACAAGTATATGCGGCTGGGATCCAAGGCCATATGCGGCTGCGGGGGTAATCAAGCTCATGCGGCTAATTGCCATGCGGCCTCTATGCGGCTACGATGCAAGTGCTCTCATACGGCCGAATCAAAGGCAGAGCCATGCGGCAGAGTTCAAGTGGAGTCTTATGCGGCTGCGCCAGGGGCGGGTCTTATGCGGCTGCGAATTACCAAAGCCTCATACGGCTGCTGGGAGTTGTCTTCATGCGGCTGGAAGGGTAATAAGTTCATGCGGCTGGAAGTAATGCGGGGGCTCATGCGGCTCGGAAAGAGACTTGCCGCATGAAGAAATTTATGCGGTCAAGCACTGTTCTTCTTCTCCAAACTTTCGAGAAGGAGAACCATGAAGGCCAAGTTTCCAAGCTCCATAATTTCATCGTCCAGAGTCAGAATTCGAACTTCCATAGGTCAAAATGGGGCAGAACAAAATTTTTTACAACATGGAACTATCAAAACTTAGAAATAACCAGGTTAAGTAGATCAAAACCCAAGAAATCCAAAAATATAATAAACTTAGATCTACACAAATTGAACCATGAAAATTAGAAATGCTAAATATTAAAGTGTGTTAGAATCTCGTGGAGAAAAAAATGGAACAATAAAATTTGGGTTCCTCCATGAAGCAAGTTGCACTTGCCTAAGTCCTACTCCCTGGTAGGTGAAGAAGTAATGGTGGAGAAGAAGAAGTAAATGAAGAGAATTAATGAAGAGAGAGAGAGAGAGAGAGAGAGAGAGAGGCTATAAATGGGGATAGTGGTTGTAGGTAAGGGTTCTCCCCTTGGTTCATGATGAACCAATAAGCAACCCAAGCCGAACCAAGCCAACCCAAACAATCCAAACCAAGCCAGGAGACATACAATACGAGTCAAGATACGTATACGTATTCTAAAATACGTAATACGAACCACAGGCATTACAGCACCAATATTCGATTAGCATACTTCTGTCTCTTTCTCTCAAGATTCGGAATAAATGCGAAATGCGATGAAAGCGAACAATAAAAATCAATCATCGAAACCAACACGAAAATGCATTCATCAAAATCAAGCAGCGAAAGAAAGCATCCAACAAAACTCTTAGATTCATTTCAGTAGAAGTCAATCCATTAATTGGAGAGGTTCATTGCATTTCATTCGTGATCAATTGATGCCGGCAAAGGTTTTCCCAAATACTTAGTTCAAGACTGATGTAGCAAGCCGTGGATATTACATAGTGGACCGCGAGGAGCGGGGCACTACAATATCCATATCCGGTTATATTTTCATGCTAGTTGGTGGAGCTATTTTTTGCCAGATCAAATAACAAGACTATATATCTAAGCCTATTATAGAGGCAGTACGTGGAAACTTCTACAACAACGGAGGAAGAAGTATAGTTGATGAGGTTCCTTCAACGTCTACAAGTGTTACCTCATGCATGAGATGTTGTAACCCTCTAAAGCGATAACATGCCAGTGATTGCATACGCGAATGATCCCAAGTACCATGGACGAACCAAACACATCTAGATTCATCATCGCTTCATACATAATAAGATAGATGAAGTCAAACTAGAGTATTTATCCACCGAAAAGATGATTGTGGATCCTCTCCCAAGGGGATAACAAAGGAACATTTCGTGGCACACACTAAATCATTGGACTACATCTTTGGTGAAATTTTCATCGACACTTGTATTGTATTTGTTAGAGGAATATTTGTTTGGATAATTTTCTTATATATTTTTTTAATTCCATATTTTTATTTGTTATGTTTAGTATAAAATACGAAAAATGAATTATCGAATGTCATAATTAGTATGTCAAATGGGCAAGAGAAGTCAATTCACTCACATGAATGGCCGCCTTCTATGACCTTACAGGTACGTAGAGGATGACATAGTTAGCATCCTACAATGCTTTGGGAATAGCGGTAATGTGCTAGGGACTGCAACAATAGTGGGAGCATTCATGAATCATCCCGAAAAGTCTGGATGAGTTTGTTGACTATTAGTCTGACCAACCTACAAGATTTCCACCTTCCATGACATGTTTTAGAGCCAAACTAATCTATTATGATTGTTGGTTGTTGGTTGACAATACAAGGGGTTGGTAGTCAAATGCCAGAAGGGGGACTGGAATGGGACTACACTTTATCTTGATAGAGATAGACATACGCTCTTTTGGAGAGTTCCTCCTCTTGATGCATTTTCATATGATGTGTTCTATTAAGACTGTAAGGACGAGGAATGGATACCTTCTTCCTTTCTATATGAGCTCCGAGGCTTAGTATGCCTGTCATGCACTAGCTACGCACGTACCCTTAGAAACATCGGTCCAAATGGTGAAGTTCGAAGTCAACGACTACTACTTTGATACGCTTCCTTGTAAGATGAAATCAATATCATACATATAAAAAGGAGTGTGATTAGGAAAGTAAATTGGTAAGGGGAACAACTATAATGAATAGGAGTAAGATCAAGAGGTGCGTCTTTTGAGCAGTTACTATAGCCAAACTTTATGCACATCTGAGGATTGTGAGAAGGTGTGACTGGGTCAGAACGAGATCAAGGTATCCGGATATGCTCTCCTTCGAGGGATTGAGAGAAAATGCGAACTGATTTGGGGTTCATGACTTCTTGCTACGATTCTGATTTGTGACATAGGTAATCCTTAGGCTATTTCTTTTGGGGGATTTAATTTAAGGTACTCCACTTGCAGGTACTTAGGGTCACATGTCGCATGTAAATATGATCATACTTGAGATGGAAGAAATAGCCTAAGGATAACCTATGTCACACATATGATCATACTTAGGGTCACAAGTCGCACGAGTTCACCCACTATGTGCGAGCGGAAGTATGTTGGCATTTGAATGAACCGATCGATCTGGTCCAGTCCAGACCGGGTCTGATTCAACCCTATGTGGCCAGCCAAGTGGGCGGAGTCCAATATGTGTATCCACTCATATGTGAGTGGACCCATTAGGGTTTCCATATTTCCTATAAATAGGAGATTGCTCTCATATGGAGAGTCAACTCTAGAAATTTATTTTCAGCTCCATAATAACTTGCTCCCCAAGTTACTCTGCCTTTATTCTTCTCCATAACTATGGTAGATCTATTACTAGGTGAATAAGGAGCTTCTTCGTTCGTGGGAGGCTTTACGACTATGAAGTAGGTGTAGAAGGAAGCGGTCCAAATTGCATCGATGATACTTACTACTTTCACTTAAACCCCTTCGATGTCACGACCGGTCCATGGTCTATAGTACCTAAACTACTTTTATGAATATGGTACATTAACTAAAACATTTTAGTTAGAAATTGACAAAGCAATAGCCTTAGAGCCAACATATTATTATGTTAGTACACGTCTCATATTATTCTGCGAAACTTCGGTCCTTTTCACTTTGCCTTGACGTTGATGCAATATTCCATAACAAATTGTATCATCTCTTCGTTGATGCTTCGTAGTTGCATGAGCCTAAAACTCTATAGTCAAAAGATAGATCTATAGGAATTTTGTTTTGCTAGTTTGTCAAAACCTTGATCACGAATATTCCACCACCTTAACAAGTCACTAGAGTTATCACACTAATAACATTCATATGTATGACATACCTACCAAGATTTCCCCATCAATCATTCCGTGTCTTGTTATAGAGTGAGAGAGAAATATTTGGATTAGTGAAGCTAAATAAAAGAGCATGTGCCTTTCAACAAAGTGTCATTGACTGGTAGGGAACTCGTGCATCAGGCTTCTTGACATGTTGTGACTCCATACCAGTTTGTCAAACTAAGAGACAAAGAAATCAAGCTTGAATGAAGGAAAAGGTGCCCAAGTGGGACGTTTTATATGTTTTCTTGTGTGCTTGAGGTGCATGATTGCAGTGGATAATACATATTTTGAGCAAAAAGTGTAGGGACATACTGAGGGAGAAAGAACCTGTACAAGAATCCATTCTGTTCACTGGCATCGATAGTTCTTGTAGTCTTAATAGTATGGGTCACTATGTCCACTGCCCTGAGTTCTGATATTGGTTAATTAGTTGACTACTTGCAGATGCTACTGATATAGTGAAGGAATGGGCCTACATTGTGAGACCACTAGTCTGTAACTGAAGAATCAGATAAGATAAGCTGCTCTTACTATCAGAGAAAAAATCTTGTGTTTCAGTCATAGTATTGGAATGTGGAAGGAATAACCAGTCCTGTGACCAAACTCTGCTCGCACTTGTGGTCGGCGAAGAGAGATATAAACTCGCTAGGCAGACGGTCTCGGAATCGAACCGTGGAAGAGGTGTGGGTGTGGATGTATAAAAATTGGAGATAGTGGGTCCAAGTAGTATGTAACACAGCGTGCACAATGTGTTATGCTGGGCATTTTAAAATTAAAAATTAAAAAACTAGTCCTGTGTGTTAACAAGCAACTTCCCCCAATGATTGCAAAAAAATTTGATGGAACTCCCCTTGCTTCATTAAAGAGTTTCTTTTAATGTAACAACCGATTACATAGTGCTCCCTGCAACACTTACATTAGTCCCAAAAGAATGACATCACACAAAATTCAACTACACTCCCAAAATACCAAACATCAGCATCGTATGGATTGACACGCTAACGAGGTCCTGGTCCCCCTCCTTGCTTGAAATCTATCTATCTTAATATGTACGTCTCTCCCAAATCTTGGTCTGCACAAAGTTAAAAGTCATACACGACCACAGAGGTAAGCTACGTTATGGATTTTAAAATGGACACAGATATTTTGTTGTCCGCAGTTTGTGACCGTGCGCCACGTGGCGGTCGTCCATTGACCTCCGTTCTGGATTTAAGAGGTGGGATCCGGTAATAGCAGGATGACTAATAGTTGGTTGCAGTGGCGGATCCAGTATTACAATCCACTGGGGGCATAATCATAAGAGGGTTTGGGAACAACGCAACTGAATTTTTTTGGGTATAATAATATAATGTTATATTAACTAGTACTTATTTTTATACAATAAAGCATTACATCTCACAATTGTTCTCAGTGAGTTTTCATACTTTGAAAGCGTTTAATTAGAACATTATTTGTAATACTACTAAGCAACTCTTTTTCTATGAAGCATACAAGACAATTATTTAAAGACTGATCACAAATTCGGTTTTGTAAATCCATCTTGACAAATGAGAAGCATCTTTTCACACTTGCTTCAATAACAACTCCTTTGTGATCTCCAATATACTTAGCATCAATTGAAAATTAAAGACAAAATCAAATGACTTACTTTCTCTCTAAAAAAAATAGTAAAATAAATAAATCTCACTTGGGGGCCTAGCCCAGTGGCTTGAATGTGGATCCGCCCATGGTTGGTTGCCATGTGGGCCAAACCGTTGGCAAAATATTGTTTTTTTTTTTCCTTTTAAATTCTACTAAAAGTTCTTTAGGACACGGTTTTAAATATATTATGCTCCGTGTTCTATATTTTCATTATGGATGCTTATGCTATGGAGTTACGCATGGAATTTTATTGGATACTTTATAAATGGAAGGATTAATATGTCCCCCGATTCGATCCACTGATCTTCCGCCACCTAGTCCATGTCTTATGCCTCTTTTCGGTATCCACAAGGGTCACCCGATTTTAGATTTAGTTTGATATCTAGATCAATTAAAATAAGGGTCACCATTAAATTTACATTTCTCAATAATACCCTTTGCCCTCCATCGTCTACGCATCTATAGTTTTGTGTCTATATTCGTTCCGAAAAGTATCGAAATGTGGACATATGACATGATCTGAGAAATCCTAACTTCCCTACAGTGAGATGCATGAACTTGTTGGCTCGTTTACGGTTGAGCGTTCAAATGGGGGTGACAATAGAGTTGGTAATTTAGCCTCACATCGGGTAGGAGGTGGAATCATGAGATGTAGATAATTGAAATTGGTTCAGATCTTTCATGAAAATTCTCTTTTAAGACATATGAGCCCAATTCAACATTCCACATCACGGACCAACTCCGGTTCGGGTCACACCGCGTTCCCAACCGAACTATATATTTATTTTTTAATGGAATTTCAGGTAGTCTCTCAAACATCAAAATATTTCATCAAGCAAATGAAACAGAATCCGTCCTGACAGAATATACATTACAGGTATTAGGTCACAGTATAGCAGAACAAACACCCAAACATGTAATAACATCCAAAAGAATCCAATCACACGGTTTCAAGTTAGGTTTGTGGAGTCCGTCTCGAACTAGTCCAAAGATTAGACCCACGAACCAGGTCGATTAATGGCCAAGGCCAGTCGACAAGCCTACTGCAACCAGTACTTTGCAATGCCTAGTTTTGTGAACCCCTGCCAAGCATCGAATCAGACTACATTATGTTCCTCACTAACTCGACAGTTACTGCAACCAGTACTGAGATTATGTCCATCTGCAAATTGATCTCATCCAGGTGAGCCAATTCAGGATAGGAGAGATACATGGCTGTTTCTGACTTTCTGTGAATTTGTAGGTCCGAACTAAAGATGATGATGGTCACACAAATTAAAGCAAATATTTTTGCTGCGAGAAAGAACTTGTGCTCGGTAGCCATTAATGAAAGCATCATGGATAATATGATTGCAGTCACGAGGTTCTTCGGATTTTCTTGATTTCTCAAACCACCGACAGAATGTATTGAAGACAGAATGTATTGAAGCCGGAGAGGTGGATAGCGGTACGATGCTATGCAATTGGGCCCTGATCCTCCTCAGGTTCCACATTTGGCTATCGAGATCGAGCATGTAAGCGACCACCTTGAACGAGTGGCGGTATAGCCTTAGCCACTGTCAATCATCCGATTTCCATCTGGAGGCACTCAGGCTTCAATGAATGAGGCATGGTGTGCCCATCTTTGTTCGATTCTTAAAATTTAAATTTCGGCATACAGAACTGAATAGTTGCCCAAATTGGAAATACCCTGAACAGGCAGCACAGACAAAGGATGCTGGTGCAACATTGTCAAACTAGAAAAACGTAAGTCAAATCAGTACAAATCCAGAAAGCCTTGAAACCATATTGGTACTACGGATAAACATGGTATATATTATTGTGTTTCACTTAGATTTCTCCATATAATCTTACAATGCCGCATGCACATTACCAGCAGCACCATGATTTTATAATCAAATTTTACGCACAAGAAAACATTTGTGCTGAGTCGAGAGAGAGACTGTATCAAACAGAGATTTTCGTCTCCTTCTAGGCCTTCTGAATCGTTATCTTTATCGCTAGCTAGCTTCCAAAAGGAGCACCAACCGACTTTCATGGACTCTTCGCCTTAGCTGGGGCAGGAAGCAACTGCATACAGATTTGCAGATAAGGATAAATATGCACCAATGATAAAACCTTATCTAATATGCAAGATAAAAGAATGGTACCTGATAACAAGAAATGAGCGAACTTATGAATCCAAACCCTCCAGTCACACGGGGAGTGACGGTCTTTGGTGCTAACTGCAAAAGCCCAACTGCAACCACTAGATCCATAGATGCTTTCACAAGAGAGAGCAGCCTCTCATTTGACTTTATGAGTTTACTGCGGTATTGCTCATCCTGCAACCACCACAAAGATACAAAACAACAATCATTAATAGAACAATCAAGAAAAGTGGAGAGAAATCGATTTATTAGAGATAAATGAGAGAACAAACTTTGTATTTGTCAGCTTGCTTTAGCTCCTTCTCCAACTTCTTCATTGAAGCATTTATTCTTGCAATCTCTGCGAGCTGGAAGTAATTACATGCATATGCACTTTAAATTAATTCAATATACTACGCGAGAAAGTCTTAGTGAATATGTTTTTTTTTTAGTAATGTATATTTACAAAGTACACCCAGAATGTATAAAAGAAAAAAGTGGAGGACCCACAAACCTCAATAACACTAGTGCAAGCCGAAGAACCCAACCAGCAGAAAAGGGATATCCTCCCAATTAGCTCTGCACGTTCTTTATTCTGAAAAAGAGGAAGTATATCTATTTAGCTTGTTTCTTAGCCAGTGGGAAGCTTCCAACAATTAAAATCTGAGAAAGACTTGATATTTGGACCTTGTATATCCCCGTTCTGTGGGCCCATACAATTTGATCCAGGAATAAGAAAGTTGATAACAGAGCATTTTTGGACTGCACAAAGTAGAAACTAAAAGTCAAATGATAGAGGGAAAAAGAAAAAAAGCTTAAACATTAAACTTGAATTGGCGGGCTATAGAGCATCCATGCACCTTGCCAAGTAAAATGAGTGGAAGAGGAGTTCCTGGGGCAGGTGGGCTGATGAGACCATGCAAATCATTTACAAACTGCAAGATCAAAGCAAAAGGTTCTGTTGAAGAGAATATAGAAGCTATTTAGGGAGTTATTTGAGCTTCAATATAGAAATTTCTGACCTTGAAAAGTCGAAACACTTTACGAGCCAAACTTGTTGTTTTGTCAACATTTTGTGCAGTGCCAGGTTCTCCATTGCTCACGAATTTTGACCCATACTGGATAGCACGACAAATCTTATCCCTGGCTTCAGCTTTGTTCAAATATAAAACTAGGAGAGCAAGCTCTGCTCTTGTTGCATCTAATGTACTCATCTTTGTCTCCTAGAGAACTGCTTCAGTCCAGTGTTAAAAGAATATTTTTTTACATGAAAGAAGCTATAAAGCAGTTAGAAGTATTTAAGGATATAAGTTCTTGTAGACATAGTTCTAAGGAAAAACAGTGTCAAAGAATTATTTGAGACTTACTATCGCAAGTGAGTAAGACAAAATTAATTTAAGAAGAATTTATATATTAGTTGAAAGGACAACAAAAAATGGATAGACACATGGAAGCATCACAAGCTATGTTGCACAGATACTCCTCAAGAGGACATTTCCGGTTTTTGACACAATATCTGACACTATACTTCCTCGACACACACGTCAGCACAAATCTGTGCTCCTAAACATTGTTGAAATTATTGAAATTGATTTTGGATTTTCATGATTGAGCCAAACATAATTGAGATGTAAGAATGTAAAAAAAATTCTCAGTATCATATCCCTTCTATAACTTTTTGGAACCTAGTTACTGACGAAAAATTGCAAAAAATGCAAATGTAAACATACATATTATATATATATATATATATATATATATATATATATATGAGGGACTGTCCACCCCACTGGGGGGCATCCTCCATAACATTGAGTCGGATGTACTAGTAATGTCCCCCTGAGATGGGATTGTATCTCTATGTTGTAACCTTATTGCGTTGATGGAATAAAATTTACCCTTTTTCCAAAAATATATATATATATATATATATATATATATATATATATATAAGGAAAAAAAAGAAAAAAGAAAAAGAAAAGAATATATATATATATATATATATATATATATATATATATATATATATATATATATATATAAGGAAAAAAAAAAAGAAAAAAGAAAAAGAAAAGAATATATATATATATATATAAATAAATATATATATATATATATAAATAAATATATATATATATATATTTTTTTTTATATATATATTTATTTATATATATATATATATATATATTTATTTATATATATATAGCAAATGACCTCTAGCCTAGTGGTTAAGAGAGATGCATGCGGCCCGAGTGGTCAGGAGTTCGAATCCCAGTGGGAGCGATTCCAGAAATAATTTACCTGGTTCAAAAAAAAAAAAAAAAAAAAAAATATATATATATATATATATATGTGAGATCTTATAATATGTATGTTTACATTTGCAGTGAGTCTTATATATATATATATATATAATTAAGATCTCATTACAAATGTAAACATACATATTATAAGATCTCACATATATATATATATATATATATATATATATATATATATGTGTGTGTGTGTGTGTGTGTGTGTGTGTGTGTGTGTGTGTAATTGCATCCATATGGTAATAGGGTCATAATTATTTCTAAAATTGCCTTATTTTGAAGCCTTATATGTGTGCAACCTAGATTTTTCTTTTTAGCCTTATATGTTTCATGTTTGCAACCTAGATTACAAGAAAAGGGAACTCCAAAAATCCAAATTTTGCCAACTCAGTCTGACACCTAATATTGATATTAACATACTTTGCAAGGGAAGCCGACTCATCTATGTGCCAATTCATGACAAGGAGATCTTGCAGTCCTTCCAAAATTACAAGGAAAACCTATAACCTTGAAACTAAAAAGGCTTCTTCAAACTTTTATATATATATATATATATATATATATATATATATATATATATGGTAATAATTGCATCCATATGGTAATAGGGTCATATTTATTTCTAAAATTGCCTTATTTTGAAGCCTTATGGTAATAGGGTCATAATTATTTCTAAAATTGCCTTATTTTGAAGCCTTATCAAGGTTGTTAAAGGCGCAAGGCGCACTCAAGGCGCAAAGGGTCCATATCGCCCGAGGCGCAAGGCGCACGCCCGAGCGATGCAAGGCGCATATATATATATATATATATATATATATATATATAAAGTTATAAACATTGATAAACTTGTGTTACCTCTCTACTCTAGTCTTTGTCTCTTTATATATATAATTCACAATTCACATTGACTCATTTATTTTGTATCCATCAAATGTACACACAAATGTAGTCTAAAAAAACAGTAACAAAAAAACTATTAACAAAAAATCAGTAACAAAAACATTAACAAAAAAAATTAAACAAAAATCAGTATATATATACAATAAGTGTCAGGATCATATCGAGAGAGATCGAGAGAGAGGTAATGAAATCACTAACACAAAAAACCATTAACAAAAAAAACAGTAATGAAATCACTAACACAGCAGTAACAAAAACCATTAACAAAAACCACTAACACAGAAGTAATATTATTGAGGCGCGCCTTAACAGAAAACAGCGCCTAGGGAAAAGGCGCGCCAAAGCCTCGATGATTGCGCCTCGCCTCGAGGCTACAGAGGCTCAACACCTGCGCCTAGGGCCTAGGCGCGCCTTTAATAACACTGAGCCTTATATGTGTGCAACCTAGATTTTTCTTTTTAGCCTTATATGTTTGCAACCTAGATTACAAGAAAAGGGAACTCCAAAAATCCAAATTTTGCCAACTCAGTCTGACACCTAATATTGCTATTAACATACTTTAAGGGAAGCCGACTCATCTATGTGCCAATTCATGACAAGGAGATCTTGCAGTCCTTCCAAAATTACAAGAAAAACCTATAACCTTGAAACTAAAAAGGCTTCTTCAAACGTGTTATCTACTCATTATGTTGTTAATTTTCGATAAGATTCTAAATGGAAATAGAAGACACAATTGAAAGTAAGCTGGTAGGAAAACTGCAACTACATAAAGAATTGCCAACACGGATGCAAATAAGTTTGGGGAAAACATGTCGTCTAAATGTTGATAGTAACACAAAACAAACACCAACTTGAAAACATGTCCATAGTTGTATACCACTCTTATTGTTCCAGTAGTTGGATCTAAGTAGCAGTGCTATTTGTTGCTACTTGCTACCACAAGACCAAAATTACTAACATGGGTGGATTGACAGGATCATCATCAAGGAGCAGTAAGAGCAATGTCGACCAAATTCAACACAAATGGAAGCACGAAAAGAAAGAAAAAAAACGGTAGTTGCTACCCAACTATATTCTTTAAATTAGATAAAGCAACGATTAGTCGGCAGCGCAATCAGCCGGTTAATCCAATTAATTCAGTGGATAATGCAGAACTTTAAGCTAAAGCACAAATTGACCGCTTAATCCATTTAATCGGTGAGCGGCCTTTGAGTGGCCACATGATGAAACCTACTAAAATAAGATTGCTATCCTAAGCATTAGTTATACTTTATTTCAAAAGATAAGTTTTCATAGCATGTACATAGACTAGTTATTTAAATAAAACATCCATGCATATCATAAATATGAAAGTTCTGTCACATCACTCCATCTTTGTTGTGCTTGCGTACAACATTATTAGATCTCTATGAAATGAATCCTTAGATGTCCCAAAAAACAACACAAAGTTCACCAAAAGACCTATCTAAATTTGCCATGGCCTCCCCTTTCCCGCTTCCAATTTCACCTTTAATTTCCATCGACCTTCTGCACACACACACCCCCCCCCCCCACCCCCCCCCCCCCCCCCCCCCCCCCCCCCTCTCCTCTTCCTCCTCCTCTCTTCAACATCATTTTTCCTTGACAAAGTCTCCTCAATCATCAGCTCTCAACCATGTGCAAATGATTTGGCCCAGGTAAGCCATTAGTGCTCCTTTACATTCAACCCCTTCCCTTATTGTACTAATACCAAGAAGCTTGTGGTAAACGTGTCAAACAATCTGTTAATTCCAATAAGGCATTAGGCACACAGAATTATCATATTCCATTTTTCTGAGAGATGTTTGTTTGTCGGTCATATGGTATATACATATGCTGCTCTTGTCCTTACTATTTCAATCAAGGTCTAATTTCTAACATAATCAAGCACTTCTTACTATGATCAGCATCAAAACAAATGAAAAATGCACTATTGCAGTAAGGTTTGTGCATAAGAACCTCAAAAATCAAGCATCATAAACTAAAACTGATATGAAGAAAATTCAGTGCTGGGAACATAAAAATAAGTAAGGCTTGCACAAGTTCAGCTATCAGTTACATACCTAAGTTTAGCTTGACCGGATTTTATTTTATATGGCTAATTTTCAATCAAATATCTTCAACTATCACTTTTTTCACTTTAATACCTTGTCCTATTTTTTATCAACTAAATATCTTGAAGTATTTTAAGTTTTTTCGAATTCTAACCCTCCATTAGTACACCGTTACACTTAATGGTTATATGCTACGCATACGATTGTTTAGGACTCTTTTACAAACATTATACACAAGAATGAAAAAGAATTCTTTTTAAACTTAACAAACCAACTCCATCCCTAACCTCAGCATCTCCTCCCTAGCACCGGCCTTCTCCTCCTCCTTGTTGCTTCCCATGCACCCTCGCCACCACACCCTCCATGTTCCTCTGTTGCCTTAACTGCCCCATGCCCCCACCAGAGTAGTCGTTGTTGTACAAATCGTATAACTCCAACAAGGGCGCATTAGAGCAGCGACCGAGGGTGAAGCGCCGGCTAGGGCGCGTGGAGGGTGTCGACGAGGGCGTGGGTGAAGCGGCGAGCGAGGGGAGACCGGGGTTGGGGTTTAGGGGAGGTTGGTTTAGGGTTAGGTTTTCTTTTTTTAAAAGTCATTTGAATCTTTTTTTCAATTAAGGATGTATAAGAATAGTTTTAATTATCTTCCATTAATTTTTTTTAAGTGTCTATATCATTTTTGGCTAGTGATTACTTAAAGTGACTATTATTTTTTTTAATTGAAGTTTATCATTATTTTAGTTAGTTTTCGCTTGAATAGATAAGAGCATTCTGGTTTTTTTTCCCATTAGGGGAAAGTTGGAAAAGAGCGATAGTTGAAGGTATTTAAGTGAAAAAATAAAGTTCAGAGTATTTAGAATAGTACGAACTAAGGTATTAAAGTGAAAAAACGTAATAGTTGACGGTATTTAAGTGAAGATTAGCCTTTTGTATTAGATATTCAATGAAGAACAATAACATGACTCAATAAGAAAGATGTGGACAAGGAGGACGAAATCCACATACTATATGACCAATATAAGTTATAAAGTCATGCACTTCCATCTACCTGTGGTTCAAATCTGTCGAAGTACATAAATCTTATTAAAAAGTATCTCTGTATATATTGTTCCCACATCCTAACTTTTACGAATTTCATTTGCTACATTTTCATCTTTAAAGAAGAGAATCGACTAAATTAGTCAAACTAATCTCAGAAATAAAGATGCACATGAGAAAGGTACAAAAAACACTAGATGTAAGGCAAAAAGATGGCAGAACAGAGAACCGAGGGAAGGTAATATGGATCAACTGTCAATCAGATGAATGTCATGACAATTAGGAAAAATGGGGTTTTACAAACAAGTCACTTAAATCTTGTAGATTTCAACTTCGTCCCCTGTATTGTTATTTCTTTAGAAGTTGCCAAACGGTAAGGTCCATTAGTTATAACATCCTTCATCAAATGCACTAATAGATTTGTATTAAATTTAACCGTGGACGGTAGCATCATTTATGATCTTTTTGGCCCTCATTAACACTCTCAACAGCTCATCTTCCCCATCAATTGGGCTAGACTCTCGTTACTTATTTAATCCTCTTCCTAATCCACCCTCTTAACAAAAAATCCCGTCCCCAACCAACTTCTTAACCCACCTTCCTCATCATCACCCCTCTCAACCCACCATTTCTCCCCCAAGCCCATCATTACCCTACAATCTCTTCATGCCAAACTATCAAAGAAAATATTTTTGCCAGAAGATGAACAAGGTTTGGCAGGTATAAAAAGGATGGTTGTCTTCTTCTGTTTTGTCCCAAATGCATTTCGTCTTGAGATAGTGAGCAGTAACCTGCAGTAGCACTATTAGATAAAAGATGAGCCTAATAATTTGAGGAAGCTATTAGCAAATAACAAGACTTAGGGGGGCCTAAGTCGCAATTAACAAGCTTTAATATATAAAAATAACAACCATCCCTAATTTGATAACATGGGAAAGGGGGTTTATATATAAACCACAAATCTTGCCTTTTCGAATTCATCAGCTAAATCTTGTTTTTTGTTTAGAATTTCCCAAAGTATAATGTTCATTAGTTAACCCTCTGCTGAATTCACTAGAATGCACTAAAGATTCACGTCAATTTTAAAAGTGCTATTATTTTTATTGCTTGGCCCTCATAAAACACTCTTTAACAAATATCGTCTTCAGGATAGAGTCTTATTACCAACTTACCTATTTAACCCTCTTCCCTATCCACCCTCTTAGCAACCCATTTATCCCCAACCTACTTCTCAACCCACCTCCTTCCTCACCCAATCTCTCAATGCACCACCTCCTTCCCCATCATTTCTCCCTCAACTGTCATTTCCCTGCCATCTCGTCATGCCAACCCATCTATTCTAGAAGTGAAGTTTCTATAAATGGCAAGCTAGGGTCTGGAGGAAGGATTTTGCCAAGAAAGATGAACAAGGTTTTTGACGGGTATTCAAAAGGATGGTCATCTTCTTCTGCTTTATCCCAGTAAGATTTTAGTCTTCAGCCATATACAGTGGGTACTAACCCGTGGGTAATGAAAGCAAGTATTGTCCTTAATTATAACTAATAAGTTAATTATAACTAATAAGTCTTATAATTTGATGAAGCAACTAATAAAGGACAATGTTTAGGGGACCTAAGTCGCACGACAAGCTTTAGTATTTAAAGAATAACAAGCATCTCCAGTTTTGATGTTGGCAAGATTGTTCATGTAGTCTCGAAGGTCACAAAAGATAAGATGAATAGGCTATCAAAGGAAACTGAGAATACACACCTCCTATCGTTGTGAAGTTCTTGTAAAGCAGGACAAACGAATACTTTTTTGGTACATTGATAAGTCAAAAGATTTATGAAATGGGGCTTCTCATGTATATAAATGAATATACAAGATTAATTGCTCGTCCCAATCCCATGGTTTAATCTTAAGAGCTTGAAATTGTGAGGAAGGATTTATATGTGGAAGGACAAGGAAATTGGGTAACGGCGACGGAAATCACTACAAAAATAGTTTTCTTAAAGCTATCAAGCTCTCCTAATCCCCTGAGGCAGATACGAGATGAAAAGAACCCAATGCAGTATGCACAAATATACTAGTTTGCAGTTGTAGGAGACTTGGGTTCCCTTTTTATAATGCCTAGGCATCCTCTTATAGGACTATGATTACGAACAGCAATCAGAATCACCTTTTAGACAAACCACCTCTCATATCTAATTTAACATGGAAATCCTACTTCCTAACTTATTCATCTGCCCTATGTACATAAAAAAAATGAATAATAAAAGACCAATTCAAGATTCGTCAACTAGGGCGAAGCCTATCAAGAGATCCTTCATGGTCAATACACCCAAACTCAAACAACAAACACATTGTGCTCTTCTTCCTTCATTCTCGGCTCTTTCTCAATCATGTCGCCTTCTACATTCTGTTGGAGCTTGTCGGGGCCCCTGTGGGCATGGGCGGAGCCAGCATAGGCCCAATGGGGTCATGTGACCCCACTCAATTTTTATTATATTATATTATATTTTATATATATATATATATATATATATATATATATATATATATATATATCATTATTAATTATTTTACTCCTAGCCAGTTATATTATGAACGAGTAACAAATTGATGTTTTACTCGTTTTGCTTGTAGTTGCAAGTAGCTGAATCATACCATAAATTTTGTCCTTAATTGTTCTTAGATGACAAGATTTAATTTGCTCTTAGATGGAATAAAATTGTTCTCTAGCATAACATTTTTTGATTAAAAAAATATAAAAATATATGAAGTCAAACTAAATTAGTGGTTGGAAATAAAATATTTTAATTTCGTTTTTCCTTGAGGGAGAAAACAATATTTAATTTTCATAAGACCCTAGGATGGCAAGATTCATGACTAAAATGGTAAAATCAAAATATGAATTTTAAGATACACTGAATCTCCTCGATCAAATGATCAAAATTAATCAAAAATGTCTTGTATGACCTGACTGGAATGACACTGAATTAGTTTAGGTGCAGATTATATTGGGTTAGAATTAATGTCCACTTTATGAAATGAATGGAAAAAATGAACAACTACAATAGGAAAACTAGAATAGACGACCAACGTTAGGTATAGAAAATAGGATTTCTGACTAATTTATGCAAATTTGTCCCTACATTTTTAAAAAAAATTTGAATTTAAAATTGTTTTAGTCGATTTTGACCCCGATGTACCTAAATCCTGGCTACGCCACTGCCTGTGGGTGGAACATGTGAACTGTACCAGGTTTTCCTCCCTGTAGACGAGGTTAAGAGAGAAAACCAGCTATCATGAAGTTGAGAAGATAAAATTAGGATATAGTTAGTACGAAGACCCCTCACATATATAGGAGACACATAAATAAGGATCCATGTATGTCCTAATATTATCCTCTCAACCTCATGACACATCATCTTAACCCTTAAACTCATGGTTAGCAATAAGGCCATGTTTTTCCGCTCAACGGAGCACGTAGAATTCACTTGTTGTACCTACAAGGATGCCCGACTGGCAGATCGTAGTATCTCCGACTCCGGCCGAGGTCCGGCCGAGCTTAAATAGAGACAACTAAATGCAAACCGAAACCAATTTAGCCCAGTATTTGATTCCAGAGAAACTCTGAAGCTATAACATATGAAATCATCTAGAATCATTCCTTACGAAACTCACGTTGACCTAAATCTAACACAACTTCCAGCTACTTCACGGTCATGCTCCCCTGCTTTTCTATTTCTTCCTCGGTAACAAATCAAGAACTGCTCAATTGAAGCACACGCTCCACGGAGAAACAAAGACAATCAAACTCCATAACCAAATGAACTAAAATCCGCAAATTTTGGTACGGATCTATCAAAATTAGCTCAGAAAGTTGAGATTTTGATGGACAAATCAGGAAGAAAATTGACAGAAATTAGGGATTTTGTACCTGGAGTTGAGGATGAGTGATTAGAATCGAGAGGAGGAGGAAAACCCTAACCCTAAATGGGAGGAGGAGATGATGTTTGTGGGGATTTTATAAATTCGGCGCCGTTAGTTCAATGCTTCTGCTGAGCGCTGAATGGATGGAATGGTTCGTCCGGTGGTTTTGTCTACTTGCGTGCCACATCACAACTCTAACGCATCGCGAACGGGTAGATGGACATTTTACTGAGGACCATTGTTTGACGCCACGTGGCCACAAATGGAGTACGTGGCGGTCTTAGAGGTGTTAGGGTTGGGACTTCCTTTCTTTTCGCGAACTAATCAAACAATTAGTTCTTTTTTAATATAATATTTCTAAAGACTCCTTTGGAGGGAGAGAAAATAGATTTTTTTTAAAAAAATTCAGTTGCACCTCACTTGTTTTACTATGATTCGATGTACACTCCACTTTTAGAAAAATGCGTTATACTCTACTTGTTCTACCATAATGCATGAAATCTCACTTTAAATAAATCGTCAATGACTAACAGTCAACTCCCTTGACCCCTCTCGTGGACACTTTTGAAACCAAAATATCCTCACGTTGACACTTTTAAAACCAAAACACCATTCGTCCTACGTAGTTGCACACTCAGATGTGCATGATAGATGCTAGTAGGAAAAACTCGGTAAGGATATTTTGGTCTCAAAAATGTACACGTGGGGTTCAAAAGAATTGATTGTTAGTTATTGACAATTTATGTTAAAAGTGGAAGATTTTATGTATTATGGTAAAACAAGTGGGATGCAATTCAATTTAAAAAAAAAAAAAAAATATATATATATATATATATATATATATATATATATATATATATATATATATATATATATATATATATATATATATATATATATATATATATATATATATGTTTTGCAAATAAGTCTGCCATTTCTTGCTAATTGTTTAGAAATCTTCTAGAATTATGTTATGGCTCCAATCGGATTAAACTGTTGGAATTATTCAATAATAGGGTCACACATGTAAAATTAATTGTGTTGGGCTATCTAAATAATTAAGCCAAATTAAAGTGGTATATTTGAAAAATTGGTTTAAGGGTATAATTGCCATAAAATTAATGTGTAGATACCGGAGATAAATCTAATTTGATGAGGGGCCAAATTAGAAATATCAAAACATATATATATATATATATATATATATATATATATATATATATATATATATATATATATATATATATATATATATATATGTTTTCTTTTTTTTCTTTTTTAGAAATATCAAAACATATATATATATATATATATATATATATATATATATATATATATATATATATATATATATATATATATATATATATATATATATATATTCATTAGGGTTATGGTTCTCAACTCATGCGGCCACCAAGAGAGGATTTTCTCTATTCTCTTCTGTATCCCCATCAACAAAGAGAGGAACAAAGATTTCATCTTTGTTATTAAGGGCTGTAGCGGGTTGGAAGATCAAATCCCATAAAGAGACGTCTGCTTCAAGATCCGTCAAGCAAAGACAATGGATTCAGGTACGCTTTCGTATTTAATTTTGTTCTTTATTTCATGAATCAACAGGCATTAATTTCCAACAATTGGTATCAGAGCCTCCCTTGTTTGATTCATGAGTTTGAAAATTTTCAAATTCAGTTTTTTTGCTGTTGTTAAGGAACCCTAGATCGTTCGATTAAATTTAAGTTATGATTTCGATTGTTCGATCAAAAAAATTTTACCGCATATATTTTCCTCCTAAATGACTGGTTTCTATATTGCACAGATCTAGCTTTTTGTTTCCAAGTTGTATGAAATTGTAGAAATGAATAATGGGATGATTTTATTGATGGGCTACTACTTGCTACTTATAGAGGTTCCAACTCCTCTTCATACTACATATTCCAATGTGGGACTAAAGTCCCTTATTGGTTCTCATCACTCCCCCTCAAGATGGGCGATAGATATTAATCATCCCCATCTTGTTACATAGCTTTGACAGACTCAATGAACTAAGACCTTTAGTCAGACAGTCTGCAACTTGTTCTTCTGAGCGAACATGGTCAATCTTCAGTATCCCTTGTTCCAGCTTCTCCTTGATGAAGAATCGATCGATCTCGATGTGCTTCGTTCTGTCGTGCTGAACTAGATTGTTGGCTATACTTATTGCAGCTTGACTATCGCTCAGAAGATGCAACGGTGCTCCCTTATCCAGCTTCAACTCTATCAGCAGTGCTTTCACCCACAGTAACTCTGACACTCCCAGAGCCATTGCTCTGTATTCTGCTTCAGCTGACGACCGTGCTACCACTGACTGTTTCTTGCTTCTCCATAAGACCAGGTTTCCTCCTACAAAGATATAGTACCCCGTGGTAGACCTTCTGTCGTCTATGCAACTCGTCCAGTCTGCATCGCAGTATCCCTCAACTTCTATGCGTCCATTCTTCTTGAACCATAGCCCTTTTCCTGGCGTCCCTTTTAGATATCTCAAGATCTGAAACACTGCTTCCATATGACCCGTTCTTAGATCATGCATGTAGCGACTCACTACACTCACCGCAAATGAGATATCAGGGCGAGTGTCCCAGATAAATCAATCTCCCTACAAGTCTTTGATACCTTTCACGATCAACTGGCTCTCCTGCTTCTGCTCCCAACTTGCACTTCTGGTCAATTGGAGTGACTGCTGCTTTACATCACAGCATCCATGTCTCCTTTAGCAGATCTAGTGCATATTTTTTTGTGAGAGAATAATTCCTTGTTCGTCGTCACATACCGCGATACCCAGAAAGTACCTCATCACTCCTAAATCTTTCACCTCAAACTCCTTCGCAAGTTTTGATTTCAGGTTAGTGATCTTGACCTCATCATCATATGTGATTACTATATGATCCACATATACAACAAGTATAGTAATGTGGCCTCTTGCATGCTGAAGAAAGACTGTATGATCTGCATTTGTTTGATGGTATCCCATGCCAGTAACAGCCTTTCTGAATCTGTCGAACCAGGCTCGAAAAGATTGCTTGAGCCCGTATAGCGACTTCTTCAGTTTACACACTTTTCTACGCGACGTCCCTCCGTCTGATTCTGCCGCGTAGCATCCTGGCGGGAGCTCCATGTACACTTCTTCTTGCAGGTCCCCGTGGAGAAAGGTATTTTTCACATCTAATTGGTATAGCTTCCACCCATAGTTTGCTGCAATGGAGACCAGAGTTCTTACCGTGCTCATTTTTGCTACTGGTCATAGTCGATGCCATATGATTGTGTGTATCCTTTTACAACCAACCTCGCCTTGTACCGCTCTACTTTTCCTTCTGGCGTCTCCTTCACTGTGTACACCCATTTGCATCCCACAGTTTTCTTTCCTTTGGGTAATGGAACCAGCTCCCATGTCTTATTTTTCTCTAGTGCCCCAAGTTCTTCCATCATTACAGCTTTCCACCTTGGATCTTTCTTTGCTTCCTGCCAACACTTAGGCAAAGAAGTAGAGTCTAACGATGCAATGAAGGCTCGATAATTTGGAGAAATGTTAGAATAAGACAAGAAATTGGCAATGGCATGTTCATAATCATCATAACGACTAGGAGCCTTACCCGCATTGATGCGAGAAGATCTCCTTAAGGGAGCAATAGGTGGTGGAGAGATCATACCATCCAAGTCAGAGAGATCCGCATCAGAATCAGAGTGATTCAGTGCGGGGGCAACATCTTCAAGAGTTGGGGCAGGAGTAGACGAGGGATTTGGTACAGTAGGCAATGGGCACGGCACAGTATTGGACTTCTGATGTCTCCTTCTGTAGACTTGGAGCTCCTTTTCCCTTGTCTCCTCCTGCGTAACATATGTATCTTCTTCTTCATTCTCCGTATCAGAGTCACTGTTATCTCCCCCTTTCGTCCAATTTTCTACGACCGGGCACGGGACCGATCCGACTACCACGTTTGGACTTATTATCTCCCCCTCACGTCTAACACCCTCTGTGTTAGGTGTGTCACCAAACGCTGAACCTGCATCTGAACCATAGTATGGTTCCAGTTCTCTGAATGTAACGTCCATGCTTACAAACATCTTCTGCTCAACTGGACGCCAACATGCGTATCCCTTCTGAGTCGCTGTGTACCCCATAAATACACACTTAACCGCTCTAGGATCCAGTTTGTCAACTCCTGGCCTATTATCTTTGTCACTTCCCGTTCCCAGAATACGTATTTATTTAATAGTTACCATGTATTATTCTGTATTTAAATTTCTGTAAATTTATGTTAGTTAATTAATCTGCTCTTTAAATTTTCATGTTAATTTATTTCCTGCAATTTTATTTCTGCACTTTATTTCCTGCTTTTATTCCTGCATTTATTTTCTGCTTTTACCTCTTTGCTTTGCTTGCGGGTTGGCCTTGGATGAACCCATTGGACCCGGCCCAATACTCCCACCTACCACCACCCTTTTATTTAAAGCCCAAAACCATTTCTCTCTCTTCATTACTTCTTTCCATTTCACTTCTTCTTCCTCATAACTCTCCCACCAACCTAGAAGAGATAGGCAAGTGCCAACTTGCTTGATGATGGATCCCCATTATTATTGTTCCATCATCTTCCTCATTTGATTCTAAGTCTCTTTAGTACTTAGCATTTTCAATTTCCATGGCTTATTTGTTGTAGATCTAAGTTTGATACATTTTCGGATTTCTTAGGTTTTGATCTAGTAAACCTTGTTATCTTCAAGTTTCGATGGTTCCATGTTGTAGAGAATTTCGTTCTACCCAATTTTGACCTATGAAAGTCCATATTTGGGCTTGGGATGAAGAATTTATGAAGCTTGGAAGCAATGGTTCCCATGGTTCTGTTCTCAGAAAAATTCGGAGAAGAAAAACCGTCCCAGCCGCATGAAATCTTCATTCCTCAGCGCATGGAAATCTTTATTCCCACAGAAATCTTCATTCCACAGCGCATCAAATCAATCACTTCCCACAGCCAAGGCGCATGAATCTATTTATTTTCCAATCACTTCCCACAGCGCATGAGTTTATTTATTTTCCAATCATTTCTCTCAGACGCATGATATTATTTATTTTCCAACCTTTCCCACATCAGCGCATGAGATTTATTTCCCACAGCATTCCTCAGGCGCATGAGTTTATTTATTTCCCAATCATTTTTCACAGCGCATGAGATTATTTATTTCCCAATCATTATTTATTTCTCCATTTTATTTCCCGAATTGGCATTAATTAATATTGATTGTTATCTTGATTAATTATTGATCATGCGTTCCTAGATGGAACTAAGAGACTGGCTAGTCGTCTTATTGAATTAAATGGAATAAGACACGTTCATATTTGCAATCGATTGGCCAATCCCAAATATTGACATATAGATACATGCAGGCTACAATTTATTTATTTATTTTTACGAAAGCAGCATGTGTACTTTATGGTCAAGGCATGATTATTCCGTGGTTAGTTTTAATTGTTGCATTACGCTATGTAAGACCTACAACCTAACCGCACGGGTATCGTTGTAGAGCTGGGCATATCGTACTTTGTACGGAAGTACTCATTCTGAATGACCATGACCCACGGCATGGGATTTCACTTAACGTAGAGGCTACTAAGTTAAATAAAATAATGATTGCATGGAGAGAATGGATTTCCGAGTTCTTACATGGCAGCCCTCTTTGGGACTATTAGTGCCCAACAGGCCGGCTGGTTCCTACAGATACTGCAAATCTGCCACACGGACAGGGAGCGGTATCTGCTTATATTATTGTATATTGTATATTGATGACGGGCGTCCCGCTGGGACTCGTCTAATTCATGATTGGCGCAATTGATTGATTTGATAGACTAGCCTTGCTTGTCCATAGTAAGAACTGAGAAATCCTTATTGCATAATTCCAGGATAACTTGGGACTCACAGTAGTAAGCCGTAGGAGTTGGATGGCCGTTTAAGTTGATTTGTTTGTGTACTGTACCTACTCTGTTAACTAACTGAGATGATCAGAGCATCATGACATGACGGGCCAACTTCTGTCCTTGTTTGGTTGGGAGGTTGGTTCGAAGTGTCGTGATGTCACGTGAATCCCAGTAGCGAGCAGAGATCTATTATTATATTCTCTTATTTACTGGTTTAATGCCTCATATCGTGCTTCCTTACGGTACTTGCTATTAGAGGTCTAACCTCTCTGGTTTTGCATGGCCAGATTTAGAGCCGGTTCCCGAGGACTCAACTTACTTCCACCTCCAAGATGGTCAATACTAGAGGAATGATCGCATGAGGACTCGAGTGGGTTCCTTACTTCCCCGCTCGTTTTGTTACTTACTTTATATTTTGCCGTTTGGCACCGACATGTTAGTCGGATTGTCCTGTACTTACTTTTACATAATTGTAATTAAGTCAGACTGCAGTTGATAACAATTGTGTATATGTTGCTATATCATCTGGCTATGTTTTGTAAAGCCAGATCTCAAGAACATTTTGACTAAGCGTTTGGGACGCCTTATTGCTTTATCTTAAATATTCTCTGTTATTGCTTTTTGTTTGAATGATTGAGACAATAGATGTGAAGTGACCATAGCGAGACTTTCATGTAGCGTGCACCCCCTTGTCTTTTAGACAGCATTGATCGTATTATACGGTATTCATCTACCCGTAATACGTAGCTGGCTGAGTCATTCCTCCGCTCTCCAGTATTCTGGTTCTGGGGCGTGACAAGGTTTTAGTGGTGGCCCATGCAGGTCTGATTTCAGACTTGTGGGGTGTTTTAATTTATAGGATGTCTCAATTACACATGTTTCCCCTTGATCTCCTGATTCGTATTCTCGATTCTAGCTTGACATTCCGGTATCCTTTGACTTCATTGATCTTCCCTGTCCGACCGTTTGATTATTCCCTTGTCCCTTTTCTTAGGGGCACCTCGTCCGCATCTGTCAGGATTGGACAACAACAACAAGGGCAACATGGGCAACCTGACCAGGTTGGTCAGCAACAAGAGCCAGTACAACCTCAAGAGGCTATTCAAGAAGAGGTGATAGTGGAACCAGCAGTTGGATCGCAGTATCCGGAGGTTCCAACACCACCAATAGTTCCATCTACCCCAGTGGAAGTGGACACACCAGCCCTTCTGGAGATCATGAGAGGGACGATGGCTACTCAGCAACATCAGATGTTAGCCCAGCAGCGCATGCACGCTCAGTTACAAGAGCAGAATGTACTACTTAACCAAGGATTGCAGACAGCTTTGGAAAGAGGGGCAAGGCCAGATTCAGGAGCATCAGCCAGGTTTTGCAAGTACAACCCCCGTCGTTTCGAGGGCACGGAGGATGCCATCTCAGCAGATGCATGGCTTAAGGATATTGAGGCTATTCTGACAGCAGCTAAGGTGCCAGCAGAAGAACGTGTGGATCTAGTGAAGCTGTTACTTCAAGATCTCGCACGTGATTGGTGGAAATCAGAGGAGGTAGGCATCAGACGTCCTGTGGCTTGGGACGATTTTACAGCAAGATTCAAGACGAAGTACTATGGTGTTGTGGCACAATTTGAGCTACAACAGAAGTTTATCAATCTTAGACAGGCTGGCAAGACTGTAGATGCTTATGCAGCAGAGTTCTGCAGATTGAGTAGGTTCGCCCCAGAGATGGTAGCAACAGAGAGCCAGAGGGCTATGAGGTTCCAGCAAGGGTTTCATCTTGAGCTCTTGCAATTGATAGAGGGGCACAATTACCAGACTTTTGATGAAGTATTGACGGCAACTCGAAGGCATGAGATAACCATTCAGAGGCTTGCGGCAAGGACTGGGGGTCAGAAGAGATCCCACAGTCAGATTGAAGGAGGAGGGGGAGCAGCTCCCCGAACAATAGCACCGTTCCTTGGCATCCGCATTCATGATGTGGCAATGCGAGGGCCAGCACCACCACCAAGGCAGCAGCAACAGCATCAGAGGAAGAACCAGCAACCCCCAGCGGGCTGCACTTATTGTGGGAAGATAGGGCACACTAGAGATGTGTGTCGGACATTGAACGGGCAGTGTTTGATATGTGGAAACCCAGATCATCGGGTTACCACATGTCCCATGAATTCGAGGTCAGGAGGACCAGTACAACAGTTTCCTGCTCTGCCAGCACCAGGGGCAGGACAGTATCGAGGACCAGCGGTAGCAGTGAGACCGTTGGCCCAGCGTCCGTTCATGACGCAGGCTCAGATGTTTCGGCAGCAGGGACCGCCGATGCAACAACACCAGCATAGACCACCCCAGCATCACCAAGGCAGGGGCCAGCGGCAGCACCAGGCTAGGCCGCAGCATGGGAACCAGCAAGGAGGTCGAGGGCAGGCATTCACTCTGTCCTTGGAAGAGGCATTGGCATCGGGAGATGTTGTGGCAGGTAACATTCTCGTCGCCTCTTATCCTGTAGTAGCATTGTTTGATTCGGGAGCATCACACTCATTTATATCTGCACAATTTGCAACACGGCTAGGTATGGAGTTCGAGACATTGCCAGGGAGGTTGAATATACTCACTGGTAATGGGCTCGTAGGAGTTAGTAGAGTTATTCTAGCGTGTAGCGTTGTAGTTTACGGGCATTCCTTACCCGCCCGGTTGATAGAATTTCCTGTTGGAAATTTCGACGTTATCTTAGGCATGGACTGGCTGAAAGACAGTCATGCGACAATAGATTGTCGTAGAGGGAGTGTATCTTTTGATATTCCAGGCATGAAGCGGTTCACCTTAGTCAGATCAGTAGCAACTCAACAAGAGCAGGGAGTAGTGACGGCAATGGAAGAAGTTCAAGTTCCGAAGGTAGTTGAAGAATTTCTGGACGTATTTCCCGAAGAACTTCCAGGTCTACCACCAGTTAGAGATATTGAGTTCAGTATAGAATTGGCACCTGGAACTAAACCGATATCAGATCGGGTTTACAGAATGGCGGATTCAGAGCAGGCCAAGGTATATCAGCACATAGAGGAACTGAAGGAGAAGAAGTTCATCCAAGCTAGCGTGTCACCCTGGGCAGCACCAGTGGTACTTGTGGGGAAGAAGGATGGATCATCCAGATTGTGCATTGATTACAGGAAGCTTAACGCAGCAACAGTGAAGAACAAGTACCCACTACCCAGGATCGACGACTTATTTGATCAGTTGAGCAGGGCCAGAGTTTTCTCCAAGATAGATCTTCGTTCAGGGTATCATCAAGTGAGGGTTCGAAAGGAAGACATTCCCAAGACAGCATTCAGGTCGAAGTATGGGCATTATGAATTCTTAGTAATGCCGTTTGGTTTGACCAATGCTCCAGCAATATTTATGGATTTGATGAACCGCATCTTTATGCCGTATCTGGATCAATTTGCCGTTGTGTTTCTCGATGACATTCTTGTATATTCAACTAGTGAAGAGGAGCATGAAGACCACCTCAGGAAAGTGTTACAGGTTCTGAGAGAGAACCAGTTGTATGCCAAGCTCAGCAAATGTGAGTTTTGGTCGGATCACATTTCATTTCTGGGTCATATCATATCAGGAGCTGGAGTAGCAGTGGATCCCAAGAAGGTAGAAGCAGTAGAAAGTTGGCCAGTACCCAAGACCGTAGTAGATGTGCGGAGTTTCTTGGGATTGGCAGGATATTACAGAAGGTTTGTATCAGACTTTACGAGACTTTCAGCACCCATGACCCGATTGACACGGAAAGATGTACCATTCGACTGGTCGGCAGAATGCCAGACATCATTTGAGAATTTGAAGCAGAAGTTGATATCAGCACCTATTCTTACATTACCAGTTGGACCCGGAGGTTTTACTGTTTATTGTGATGCGTCAGGTAAAGGACTTGGATGTGTCCTCATGCAACATGGGAAGGTGATAGCGTATACATCTAGGCAGCTTCAAGACCACGAGAAGAATTACCCAACTCATGATTTGGAGTTGGCGGCAGTAGTATTCGCTTTGAAGCTATGGAGGCATTACTTATATGGTGACCGAGTGGAGATGTACACGGACCACAAAAGTCTGAAGTACATCTTTACTCAGAAGGAACTGAACATGAGGCAGAGAAGATGGTTGGAGTTGATCAAGGATTACGACGTGGAGCTTCAGTATCATCCAGGCAAGGCTAATGTGGTAGCAGACGCTCTTAGCAGGAGAGGCGGCGCATTTATGTTGACAACACAGAAGCACATTTTAGAAGACCTTCAGGAGATGGGCATCGAGGTTATACTTCCTAGTGATGTAGGAGTTCTGGCGAGTCTACAAGTTCAATCCAACTTGGTAGATAGGATCAAGGCAGCTCAGACACAAGACCCAAGGATTCAGAAGCTTAGGGAAGAATGTGAGTCAGGACTCAGGAAGGAGATGCAGATTCATGAGGATGGTACACTTAGGTTTGGGTCACGTCTATGTGTGCCTAGTGGAGATATCAGACATGAGGTTATGACTGAAGCTCACAGTTCCCAGTATTCTGTACACCCTGGAGGGACCAAGATGTACCAAGATATCAAGCAGCACTTCTGGTGGAATGGGATGAAGAGGGAGATAGCTAGATTTGTTTCCCGTTGCTTGGTATGTCAGCAAGTGAAGGCAGAGCAGCAGAGGCCAGCTGGATTATTACAACCGCTTCCTATCCCGGAATGGAAGTGGGAGCATATCACAATGGACTTTGTGACCGGTTTACCGAGATCACCAAGTGGTAAAAATGCTATTTGGGTGATAGTAGATCGGCTTACAAAGGTGGCGCACTTTCTTCCTTTCAGAGTAGGTCAATCTACGGAGAAGTTGGCAGAATTGTATATGCAGCAGATAGTCAGACAGCATGGGGTCCCAGTCAGTATTGTGTCAGACAGAGATACCCGTTTTATATCACATTTTTGGAAGAGCTTACATCATAGCCTGGGTACCAAGTTAAGGTTTAGCACGGCTTACCATCCCCAGACAGACGGGCAATCAGAAAGAACAATTCAGACTTTGGAAGACATGTTGCGAGCTTGCACTCTAGATTTTGGAGGATCTTGGGAGAGCCACCTGCACTTAGTCGAGTTCTCGTACAATAACAGTTATCAAGCAAGTATCCAGATGGCGCCATTTGAAGCACTATATGGTAAGAAGTGTAGGTCGCCACTAGCGTAGGACGATATTGGGGAGAGAAAGATGTTAGGCCCGGAGATGATTGTTCAGACAGTGGAAGTGATTAAAGGAATTAGAGAGCGACTTCGAGTTGCGCAGGATCGGCATCGTCATTGGGCAGACCAGCATCGTAGGCCGCTAGAATTTTCTGTTGGGGACCACGTATTCTTGCGGATCTCACCTACCCGTGGGGTCATTAGATTTGGCATTCGCGGAAAGTTGAGTCCCCGATACGTGGGCTCGTTTGTTATCCTTGAGAGGGTAGGCGATGTTGTATATCGTTTATCCCTTCCACCTTCGTTACGAGAGGTGCATGACGTATTTCATGTATCTCAGTTGCGAAGGTATGTATCGGACCCAAGCCATGTCCTTGATCATTCTGAGCTGGTTGTTGGTACCAACCTGTCTTATGAGGAACAGCCTGTGTCTATTTTGGACCGAAGAGAGAAGATACTCAAGAACCGAACAATTAACCTTGTCCGGGTTGCTTGGGGTCATCACTCTTTAGGAGAGTCAACGTGGGAACGTGAGGATGATATCCGTTCACGGTATCCGCACCTGTTTGACTCACAAGGTATATTTTCTTCTGTATACCTTGATTGTCTTAACTCCTCATGCTTGTCACCTTATGAGTAGAATTCCTTAATGTTGTAGATTGATTAGATGTAGATACATTACTTGTTATTATCATTGTAGAATGATTGCTTACTCAATTGTTTATACTTAGATTAGTTTAGCTTCGATATTTCTATCATGCTTAGATCTGAAATTTCGAGGACGGAATTTTTCTAAGGAGGGTAGAGATGTCACTTCCCGTTCCCAGAATACGTATTTATTTAATAGTTACCATGTATTATTCTGTATTTAAATTTCTGTAAATTTATGTTAGTTAATTAATCTGCTCTTTAAATTTTCATGTTAATTTATTTCCTGCAATTTTATTTCTGCACTTTATTTCCTGCTTTTATTCCTGCATTTATTTTCTGCTTTTACCTCTTTGCTTTGCTTGCGGGTTGGCCTTGGATGAACCCATTGGACCCGGCCCAATACTCCCACCTACCACCACCCTTTTATTTAAAGCCCAAAACCATTTCTCTCTCTTCATTACTTCTTTCCATTTCACTTCTTCTTCCTCATAACTCTCCCACCAACCTAGAAGAGATAGGCAAGTGCCAACTTGCTTGATGATGGATCCCCATTATTATTGTTCCATTATCTTCCTCATTTGATTCTAAGTCTCTTTAGTACTTAGCATTTTCAATTTCCATGGCTTATTTGTTGTAGATCTAAGTTTGATACATTTTCGGATTTCTTAGGTTTTGATCTAGTAAACCTTGTTATCTTCAAGTTTCGATGGTTCCATGTTGTAGAGAATTTCGTTCTACCCAATTTTGACCTATGAAAGTCCATATTTGGGCTTGGGATGAAGGATTTATGAAGCTTGGAAGCAATGGTTCCCATGGTTCTGTTCTCAGAAAAATTCGGAGAAGAAGAACCGTCCCAGCCGTATGAAATCTTCATTCCTCAGCGCATGGAAATCTTTATTCCCACAGAAATCTTCATTCTACAGCGCATCAAATCAATCACTTCCCACAGCCAAGGCGCATGAATCTATTTATTTCCCAATCACTTCCCACAGCGCATGAGTTTATTTATTTTTCAATCATTTCTCTCAGACGCATGATATTATTTATTTCCCAACCTTTCCCACATCAGCACATGAGATTTATTTCCCACAGCATTCCTCAGGCGCATGAGTTTATTTATTTCCCAATCATTTTTCACAGCGCATGAGATTATTTATTTTCCAATCATTATTTATTTCTCCATTTTATTTCCCAAATTGGCATTAATTAATATTGATTGTTATCTTGATTAATTATTGATCATGCGTTCCTAGATGGAACTAAGAGACTGGCTAGTCGTCTTATTGAATTAAATGGAATAAGACACGTTCATATTTGCAATCGATTGGCCAATCCCAAATATTGACATATAGATACATGCAGGCTACAATTTATTTATTTATTTTTATGAAAGCAGCATGTGTACTTTATGGTCAAGGCATGATTATTCCGTGGTTAGTTTTAATTGTTGCATTATGCTATGTAAGACCTACAACCTAACCGCACGGGTATCGTTGTAGAGCTGGGCATATCGTACTTTGTACGGAAGTACTCATTCTGAATGACCATGACCCACGGCATGGGATTTCACTTAACGTAGAGGCTACTAAGTTAAATAAAATAATGATTGCATGGAGAGAATGGATTTTCGAGTTCTTACATGGCAGCCATCTTTGGGACTATTAGTGCCCAACAGGCCGGCTGGTTCCCACAGATACTGCAAATCTGCCACACGGACAGGGAGCGGTATCTGCTTATATTATTGTATATTGTATATTGATGACGGGCGTCCCGCTGGGACTCGTCTAATTCATGATTGGCGCAATTGATTGATTGGATAGACTAGCCTTGCTTGTCCATAGTAAGAACTGAGAAATCCTTATTGCATAATTCCAGAATAACTTGGGACTCACAGTAGTAAGCCGTAGGAGTTGGATGGCCGTTTAAGTTGATTTGTTTGTGTACTGTACCTACTCTGTTAACTAACTGAGATGATCAGAGCATCATGACATGACGGGCCAACTTCTGTCCTTGTTTGGTTGGGAGGTTGGTTCGAAGTGTCGTGATGTCACGTGAATCCCAGTAGCGAGCAGAGATCTATTATTATATTCTCTTATTTACTGGTTTAATGTCTCATATCGTGCTTCCTTGCGGTACTTGCTATTAGAGGTCTAACCTCTCTGGTTTTGCATGGCCAGATTTAGAGCCGGTTCCCGAGGACTCAGCTTACTTCCACCTCCAAGATGGTCAATACTAGAGGAATGATCGCATGAGGACTCGAGTGGGTTCCTTACTTCCCCGCTCGTTTTGTTACTTACTTTATATTTTGCCGTTTGGCACCGACATGTTAGTCGGATTGTCCTGTACTTACTTTTACATAATTGTAATTAAGTCAGACTGCAGCTGATAACAATTGTGTATATGTTGCTATATCATCTGGCTATGTTTTGTAAAGCCAGATCTCAAGAACATTTTGACTAAGCGTTTGGGACGCCTTATTGCTTTATCTTAAATGTTCTCTGTTATTGCTTTTTGTTTGAATGATTGAGACAATAGATGTGAAGTGACCATAGCGAGACTTTCATGTAGCGTGCACTCCCTTGTCTTTTAGACAGCATTGATCGTATTATACGGTATTCATCTACCCGTAATACGTAGCTGGCTGAGTCATTCTCCCGCTCTCCAGTATTCTGGTTCTGGGGCGTGACAATCTTGGACAAAACACACACACCCAAATACTTTCGGAGGAACAGTATATGTAGTTGCACCAGTAAGCATCTCCAACGATGTCTTCCAGTCCAATACCTGAGAAGGCATTCGGTTGATGAGATAAGAGGCCGTCAGTACAGCCTGCCTCCATAAGTGTTTTGGGATATTCATAGCCAGCATCATTGTCCGTGCGACCTCCAACAGGTGTCTGTTCTTCCGTTCGGCTACACCATTTTGTGCCGGTGTATAGGCACATGAGGTTTGATGTAGTATTCCATGAGTGAATAAATACTCAGCAAACTGCTTATTTGTGTACTCCGTCCCATTGTCAGACCGAAAACACTTAATTTTAGCCCTATATTGTGTTTTCACCCGGCGATGAAAACCCTGAAAAGTCTCAAAGATGTCACTTTTATTCTTTATAAGGTAGACCCATGTCACGCGGGTATAACAGTCAATAAAAGTGACAAATCATCGAAATCCGTTAATACTTGTTGTAGGACAAGGACCCCATACGTCCAAATGTATCATATCAAAAATAGCAGAACTTTTATTTCCAGAGCTCACATAGGAGATTCTGGTATGTTTGCCCAACTCACATGCATTACAAACTAACTTCTCTTTATTAGCCCTTTGATATAAGGACGGATATATTCGACTAATAACTTTAAAGGAAGAATGTCCGACACGCTGGTGGTGGAGTAACAATTCGTCTTCTACACTATAACGTGAAGCGTCCAGTTGTGCACTTGCGACCAGAGATGCCAGTGCTGTGTCCAGTCCGGTCCTGTCCAAGTACCATAGCCCCTTATGCCATGTGCCAGTCCCTAGTCTTCGTCTTGTCCCCTTCTCCTAAAAAATTATCGTAGGAATGTCAAAGAAAATAGTATAGTTAAGATCAAGGATAATGGCACTAATAGAGATAAGATTGACAGGAAAAGACGGAGCATGTAAGACATTGGTGAGAGTGAGGGAAGGGGTGCATGCAACAGTGCCTTTACCCATTACAGGTCTGGAGGTACCATCAACAGTCTGAATGCTCTCCGGCGTCGGTTGAGTATAGTCCTAGAACTCACCGCGGGACCCCGTGACATGGCGAGATGCCCCAGAGTCCATAATCCAACCTAGCTGATGGTCAGATACAAGAGCATGCACAGGTATACTTGTGCTGGTTTGGGAAAAGAAAGTGATGTGATTCTCCGAGGTAGATGATGCCGCATGAGGGTCGAGACTGTCGTCCGATCCCTGCTTCGAGCAGCGTAACCTCGCGAGGAACTCCCTCTCAAGAGGGGTTATTTCAGCCAGCTGCTTTTCTCTCCCTTCTTTAGCCAGATTCGCTTTGTGTCCTTCAAAATAATTTCCTCTTCGACCAGCATATCCTCCTCTACTACCACGACGTACTCCACGGCCCCGTCCGCGATCACTCGACCGACTTTGTAGGGGTTTTGGACAAAATCTGATGTAATGCCCGGAGTCACCACAGTTGTGACAAACACCGCCCGCAGAGGGAGGCGGATTGAAGGCGACAAGAGCAGACTTTTCAACAGCGGCTTGCTCCCTCTGGAAGTAGCCCTTGTTGGGCATCAACTTCAACCGAGCTTCTTTCTGTGCCATGGCGACTATAGCCCCTTCCAAGTTTGAAAGATAGGGTTGGGCTAGGAGTACATTCATTCTCTGCTCAAACACCGGGTTGAGCCCCTTCAAAAACTTCATCATTCGCTGCCGCGAAATATACTCCAGGAACGCCTGAAAATACTTCGCAAATTTAGGTTTAACTCGTGCATCTTCCATCCCAAGAGGATCATAGTGATCCAGATCAGACCAGTACTTCTTCAACAGGGCTACATACTCACAGATGGTACGTTCGTCTTGGATCACCCTATCGAGTTCATCCTGTAGTTGAAAGACCCGCACAGGGTTGCCCGAACCGGAGTACATATCTGTCAAAGTCTGCCATATATCAGCAGCAGTCTCTATCGCCTCAACATTGCCCGACACCTGGTCGGTCAATGAGGCTGTCAACCACCCTGCCACTACGTTGTTGACAATCTCCCAAATAGCAAACTTTTTTGAGGAGGGATCGGCTGGCGCCTTGGTTTGGCCATTGACATAGCCTACCAAGCCACGTCCCTTCAGCGTCCGTATCGCCTGCCGCGACCATTTCAAGTAGTTGGAAGTTCCTTCCAACTTCGTCTCCAGCTTTTCCAACTTTTCCATCTTGTAAGGTGACGGATCCACATCATTATGGGTCACACGTGGGGTCGCCTCGGTCAATCTCTTGGACAAGATGTCATCAACCAAGGCCTGCATCACCTGTGCCATCAGTTTTCCACTGATTGCATCTATGACGTCGTCAATCTGTGTGAGGTCCTGTTGTATCCTAAGTCGTCGTCTTCGTCGTTTGTCGTCTAACTGCTTTGTGTCCCGATCCCTTGTGTCTTCGTAGTCAACTATTGAGACCGTGGAGGAACAACAAGGAGCTACCTCACAGATAGTCCTCAGGTATACGAGCAACTAGAACAGCATTAGATCGAACAAGGGGAACAACAACGTGGGTCGTTAACTCCTTGCATGATCGATTGTTCCGGCACTCCAAGTATAAACAAGGAGGGGAGGGAACCGACACTCCAAGTAAAAACAAGGAAGCGGTGGGGCAGATCCGGCACACCAAGTAAAAATAAGGAGGCAGGGGGATAGGGGATCCGGCATCAGCGGGAAAAGGGGGGTCGGCAGCAGCAAGGGAGGTCGGCAGCAGCGGAGAAGGGGGGTCGACAGCAGCGGGAGGGAGGGACGGGGGGGTGGGGTGGGGGTAATCCGGTAGCGGGGTGGGGGGTAATCCGACAGCGGGGGAGGGGGAACTCCAGCAGCGGGGGGGTTGGTGATCTCTCTATGGGATCAGCAACGGGGGGGGGGGGGGGAGCAGCGGGGAAGGGGGGCCTGGAGCCGGGAGGGGGATCGAAAGCGGGAGGGGAATTTTTTTTTATGTGGAGAGAGAGGGGTAGATAAGTTATGGCTCTGATACCATGTAGAAATAAATAATGGGATGATTTTATTGATGGGCTACTACTTGCTACTTATAGAGGTTCCAACTCCTCTTAATACTACATATTCCAATGTGGGACTAAAGTCCCTTATTGGTTCTCAACAGAAATGATCACTTAGATGATAGACAATGATGATAAAGTTATAGAATTTGAGTATTTTTATTTTTTTGGGAACCATATATTACTCGGCTTTGATACGTAGATCGTATTTGTTGATTATGGTGCTTCGGCTCTCATATGATGCTCAGATTTCATATGATAAATATGGTTCTAAGTGGTTGAATCTTTATAAATAAATAAATATTCGGAAGACTCCTTCTTTATTACTACGCTTGGCCTTCATATGGTGCTCAGCTTTTATTTCGTATGGCATAGTGCTTTGGAAGAAGATTTTCTTTGATTTTTTTTTTAATCAAACGACCCATATGGTACAACACTTTGGAACTACTATTTTAATAGGTTAATGTGCAACCATATGTGCATTTGGCTTAGGTTCATGAATACAGCAACCTTTTTAATTGCTAATTCAAAGAAACCAAAAATAAAGCTAGCTACTATGCAATTGGCTTTGGTACACGTCAAGTCAAATTGCAAAATTTTAGAATTATAATTTGTAACTAGATATGGATTTAATGTTGGAGATATCTTGTTTATGTATTAGTGTGTGCTGACATGAATGTCTATAATATGTTGTATTTATTAATATGGTCGATTTTGGTTATGATTAAAGGACATATCTTTTGGCATATTTACAGAATTCAGTCAACAAAAAAATTCTAATTTTGTGTTCAGTAGATTATTTTATTTGAAGTAATCCCTGTGGATTAGTTAATGTAATCTGTTAATATATATTTTCAGTAGATTTTTTGATATAATCTTTTGATGCATATATTCAGTGGAATCTAATCAGATGATTTATGGTTATTCAATCTAAATATGTATGTACATCAGGTTTTGGACATGATTTGATTTTGTAAAATTTAGTCAACATTTAAATTTTTGGTGCCTTTTGTGACTAGTAATAGTTGTCTAATATTCTAAATAAACTCATTGAAACAGATGTCGCCAAAGTGACCTCTCTTGTGTAGATAGTTTATGAGGGATGTTGGATGTTTATATGTGTAAATTCATGCTAGTATTAGCCGGCCCAAAGGAAGGGTAATACTTGGCTGAATTGTACATATACCTGTGATGATAAATGTGTGACAATTATAAGGTTTACATGTAAATAATAAACCGATCCAAAGATAGGCTTATTATTTGACATGACTTATTGTCAATGTTTGATCATTACACCAAGAGTACCACTTGCAGTTAATATCACTGTCCAAAGACTTGATATTAATGATGTACTAGGTATCTTGAGATAGGGTTCACCATTATTTGAATTTGTTTGACTATATTTTACGCTTTGGTTATTAATTAGAGCATGTCTGTTTTTGTCGCTTTGTTCTCTTTACAGTTAATGTTGTTAAAATATCTTCCAATAAGATTTTAATTTTGATATTTAATGGGATAAACTCTAAGGGCAAAAGAAAATGAATACATTAGCTGTTAAGGGTCCAGCTCAAAAAAAATAACAATATAAAACTAAGGGTTGTTCTTTTGTGATAAGACAGGACACATAAGGAAGAAATATACAAAGTACCACGCATGGCGTATAAAGAAAAGTACATTTCTTAATTTGGTCTGTTCTGAGGTTAATTTAGATTTAGTACCTAGAAACACATGGTGGTTAGATTCTGTTGCTATTACCCACATTAGTGTTTATAGACAAGGTTGTCTGAGCTACCGAAAGCCAATTGATGGTGAAAGATACATCTATGTGGGTGACGGCAAATCGGTAGAAGTGGAAGCAATAGGACATTTTATGTTATTTTTAGGAACCGATTATTATTTGGATTTGGTAGACACTTTTATGTAGAACCCTAGAGGGGGGGTGAATAGGGTGATAAAAATAATTACTGACAATTAAAAGCTATTTTAATGAAAGTAAATGAGAGAGAATATCAAACACTCGATGTATCCTGGTAACCTCCCAAGGGGCACTATATACGGTCTCGGAACTCTCTCCGGCTTTAATTCACTATTTGAGTAAATAGTTACACACGAGCTTGGATCCGAAGAACTCGCCAACTTTAACACGAGTTTGGATCCGAAGAACTCGTCAACTTCTTACACACGAGTTTTCTTACGAAAGCTCGCCAACTTCAAAACCGAGAAGAAAAATAAAAAGGGCTTATGATCTTCTTTCATAATAGAAGACCTACAACACTTGAATACTCTAGCACTTTTTGATTTGATGACAAATGAGGGCTTGAGAGTAATGGTGAAGCTTTCTTGGTGGTTGAAAATTTAAAGCTTTGAAAGGATGAGTTTTTATGAAGAGAGAGGAATCCTTTTATACAAATCCAAAGTCATAAAGTGCATTCAGCCGTCAACCGGATTATCCGTCGAATTTCAGCAAAAATTCGTTGGATTATCCGTTCAACTATAACAGCTAGAAATCGAGCCGTTGGATGCATTAAATGCAGCTGTCAGATGCCGTTGGATTTGAAATTAAAAGATGCCATCAAGACAAGCGGATTATCCGTCGGATTTCAGCAAAAATCCGGCGGATTATTCGAACTGAGTGCTCACAAAGATACTGGATTTGATCGGATTATTCGTCGAATTTCAGCAAAAATTCGGCAGTTTATTCGAACTTCGTGCTCACTAGCTTGCTGGAAATGATCGAATTTCTGCGGACATCCGTCGGATGATCCGAACTATTGCTCACAGACTTGCTGTTTGCAATCGGATGATCCGGTGGATTGTACCGAAAATCCGTCGAATTTTTTGTCTCTTTATAAAAACGAATTTCACCATTACAATAAAATTTGTCATCTAACGAAAGTGCGTACACAGTCTCCTAGACACTTACAGACTCTTGAGAAGACACGGTACAGATCTGAATATATGGATTTTTGCGTCGTCTTCTGAATGTCTTTAAGAAATGTCTTTAACGGAGTAAGGAAAGACTTTTCTCCATAGTCTTGATAGGCATCATGGAATATGTATAGAGATGAACTTTCTTCTAATCTTGTCTTTTTAATAGGTACATGTGGAAGATATAGACTAAAGACGTACAAGGGTTAATTAAGAGCAATATATCAAAATCAATGTGCTAACAAACTCTCCTATTTTGATGATTGACAAAAGAGTACGGATTTAGATAAAGGCTCCCCTATAATCTAGTATTGCCCCCTTTTATATAATTTTCTCTCCCTTTGTCACTTAATCAAAGATGGAGGAAAAAAATAACCAGAAGTAAGGCATATGAGACAAACATAAGAAAAGAAAACAGAGCTTGTCATTAAAAAGAAATGCCACATGCAGTAGAGAACATAAAAACATAGACTTGGCCACAGAGGTCGATACAAAGATAACCATAGACGGGCCGTAGAGGCCGATACAATAAACAACCATTTTCATGCTAATAAACTATCAACAAGTCCCCGAAGGACCACATAAAACAAAAGAGACCACACCACAAACCACCGGGAGCTGTCAACTGTCGGGAGCACCAGACGGACCGGCTTCCTGATCATCATCGTCTGCGGGGGCCGAAGTGAAAGCACCAAAAGTGTCATGCCCTGCTCCCGTAGAAGCGATCGTCCTCGCTAAGGCGTGATGCCGCACGAGCCTAGATTACGCTCGTACAAGGCAGTTTCACAACGGCCGATTACATCGGCGGCGACGGGGTCGTCGCACAGAAATTCTAAGCAGATAAATTGAAACATGCAGCGAAAATTAGAACAGGAACACATGAACACAAGTCATCCAAAAGAAGCTCTTTATTGATATTGAATACAAGATTACATTTATGGGTGCAAGGCCAAATTATAAATTCTCTTATGCTCACTTTTCTCTCATTTTACAAGTCACTCTGCTCTCTCTCATCTCTCGATACAAATGCTTGAACCAGCGGAAGCTTCGAAAGACGATATCCATACATTATGTCTTGTATAAGTCTTCGGTTCCACACGGCCGCACGCTTCAAATCGCCAAGGAACTCCGTGCCTCGACGCATCCAAGCGAGCTCCGCGCCACGAGCTTCTACCTGTGCCTGCACATGAACACTGTGTGGGTGTCAGTACTCAACTGTACTGGTGGAGTGAGCTCCTCGCCCACCCATACAAAACCTATACGTTCATTTACTTTGTGCAGCTTAAATCCCTTTCTATTGTCTTTCTAGTCTTGTATTAGGATCAGTTTTAAGACTACGGACGCCTTGACATATTTGTGTATGAGGACCATCCCGTGCTTGTACCACAACGTTAACTCATACTTTACCTCTAGACCCCCTTTTCGTGCCGACAACGTTAACCTATCAAGTCGTGCTTGTCTTTCGGCCAAAATCAGAGATGCAACTACGCAATGAGGCTTCATTTCCATGTGACCGTGCCACAAACCCTTGCTGAGGCCGTACCTCGCAATTCAGTAAGACTTAACCATTTCGCCGCCTCGCGGCCCTTGCTACTTTGATCACCAACTGACCCAATCGAGACTTGCGAACTTAGTGTCACTCAACCAACTTGCCTTACGGCGATTCCTGACTTAAACCCGTGATGACTCAATCAAACTTGTGCAACTCTATGCCAACATCTTAAGGCTCGACGCCACGACTCGTGCCGAAGCACGACGCCTATGTTGAAACCAAATCTTAGGCCCAACATTGTGCTTTTGACTTGCACACACACCTTCAACTCGACTCCTTAATATAACGCACTCAATACTCGACTAAATCCAAAGGCACACTCGCGAATTGCCGCCGTCATGCCGACATCTATATGAACTTGGTCACTAGCACGACAAGCTATCTTGGACCTCCATTGGATATTAGGGTACGTTCGTAAAACGAGGCACGATCTCGCCGAATTTCTCCTAATAGCCGTCCGTACCCCTTGGGTCAGGTCGCACACCATCAAAGGGTCCCGTAGGCCCGTGGTTCCTCCTAGGCCAGATCGGTCCCGTGGCCACGGCAACCGTCTGAGGAACAAAATCAAATCCTTGTGCACCGGTACACAAGTTATCCAATGACCATGCAGACTCGACCCACTTCCTCATTTCAGGACCATTTCATTGTCTTTACTTTCATTGTTTTACTATCTTTTGAGTTCCACATTCCAGACTTCATCATTTGAGACCCCCCGACGACCCACGGTCACGAGCATTCTTTTCATGTTACCGTATCATTTTATTCAACTTAGGAATGCCTATTCGATAGTCCTTTCTCCAAAACTCATTAAGTCGACCGTGGTTCTTACCTTAACGCTAAGTCCGAACGTCGTGCCTCAAATCGACTTACGTTCTACGCGACGCTATCGCCCAAGTCATACTTTATATGACGGACCTCGGGGTCGTGGGACTATTTAACTTGACAACCGCAGAATGAGCGGGACAGCACTTGGAATGACTTAGGTCGACCGGCATAACTTTGCCTAACTTACTCAAGCCTACAACTTTACCCGAGGGACGAGCAAAGGCTATTCCAAGGCTTGCATTACAGAAGCGTGCATGCTTTATCGAGCATTTACGTGGGCGACGCCTATGACTTAGGCTAATTCTTAGCTTTTGTGTCGAAGACCAATTTTCCTTCTCCCAAGCCACGAGACGAAGGACCGAGTATCATTTTCAAAGCACACCGTGCACCAACTCTAGGCCGACCGTGAGACGTTTTCCATGTTCTAACTCATTTTGACCCGTCGGGATTATTCCCTTAGCTATGTGGATTCGTCTCTTTTATTATCAAGCCTATTGTGCAAGTTGAAAACATGCATTTTATTATGTGAAGGCAAAGATGAGGCAAGTTCACCGAAACTACCCTACCTGAGCGAGCGGTCGCCTTGACCGAGCGATGTCTCCGAGTAGCCGTTGCAAGGCTAAGTCCGAACGCCATCGGCATTTCGATTCCTCCGATTGACTTTGCGGGACGGGGCACTACATCATACACCACTCAGAACAAGTCTCGTCCTCGAGACTTTCCTGAAGGCAAGCCATCTTACCATTTCTATGGCCCAGACTTAATCGTTCCTAGACATGGAACTATAACGGTCATGCGGGGCACGCCAGAACTTATCGTATATACTCCGCCTAATTTCAAGTTCTCGATACTCTTCAAGTTCTCGATACTCTTCCATTCTCCAAGTCTAATTTCAATTCAACGTATCACTTGGTTGGATCGTGCACGTATTCCAGGCGTCCCCAAAATACATGCATTCAACCAAACTGCATGATAGAGAATCCGTCATTCTCACTCGAGTCGCATCGTGCACATACTCAAGCGTCCCTGAAATATATACATGTCAGCCGAGTCTCGTGAGCAGGATTTCCTATTCTTGATTCACTCTTTCAATCCATGCCAATCTTCAAGATCAATCTTTCGATTGCTAACACTTGAAACAGGGCGTCTCGCCTAACCGCTAGGCCAATTTCTCGAGGCTAAGTCAACGTAAGGATTGGAATCATAGTTCGCCAACAATAATGCCAACACTGACCCCAATCCTAAGGTCAAACCAAAGTCGATAGTACGGGTTTTCTACCCAGCTCGTGTCACTCAGATTTCTAAACATCGAGCACGATCACCTAATTCGCATCGAGACATTCGTTGTGCAGAATCCATTCATTTCACTAATTCTAACCAATTCATGTATTCGATCACGAGGTCGTCTAGCTCGACAGTATGTTGCACCCCAATCTCATGCGAGTCTGATTATCCCCGGTGGTTCATGAATCACCATGCAACGCTCCCGCAGAATAATCATTCTCATCGCGGCATAACTCTTGTTTGAGTCTAGATTAATTCATTTTCGATACGCGGATTGGACCTATTCAATCTTCAAGTTTAATCGTCAAGTACACCAAGTCATTCTCAAGTCTACCTTCGCGTCAAACTACAAGCCGAGGCATCAAATTGTCGTGCCGTACAAGTTCGACCACCCCCGCTGTATGAATCACCATACCAGCATTCACGCGGAGTGATCGCCCTAATCGGCATGACGCATGTGCGAGGCTGGAGTAGCGCTTGCATAAGACAAGAACGTCAATGTTGTGGTTATCGACGAAGCAAATCTAAACATTCCATTTTTCATCCAAGCCAAGTTCGATCGTTCGATCGTCATTCGTTCAACTAGGAAATCCTCGAGCCAAGTCTATCTTTTCCTTGACACATTTCAATATCCCGAGTATAGCATCCATCGGAGCAATAACATTTGCACGATCGTCATTCGCTGAGTCAGAGTACCCCCGACTTATCGCATATCGATCTTTGATACGCCTCAATACCATCGATGATATGCGTAACCCGACGATCTTCCCTTGTAACCAATTTCGAGTCATGCGACTGATGCTATTGTTCGAATGGATATTCCACAATCTCTTCGATATTCAAGATCAAGTTCGATCGCCATTCCTCAAGCTAGTTTCAAGATCGTTGTCCAAACGCAAGTCACAATTTCATTCGACTCGATCCGAATTCGTACGTACGATCCTCTAAGTTTCCTCGATCAAGACCAATCCTTTTTATTCATCGTTCCGGATCATTTTCTAACTCGCGTTGCCCATTCACAAGTTGTCCAAACGACATCTCGTTCGGGACACACGAAGTCACGACCAACTAAGCGTGATGCGTTCCAAGGCTTTGCGCGATACCATCGCGTGCCGACATACTCGTTCTATCCGTAAATCCTTTAGTCTCGCTCGAACAATTTCTATAACGTCCATACACCACTCGGATTTGAGCCATCCTAATCTAAACTACAATCACATTTGTATTACTCGCTAACTCGTCCTTCAGATTCGTTCGACGAATCTCTAGCGTAATCGCTCACGTCGCATCGACGGACTAAGTCGTTCGTACTATTCCTCGAAATCTAAGTCAATCTTCCGTGTACGCCTAAGCGTTAACTCGATAGCATCCCTATCGATCGACACTCTAAGTGCATTTCCGTTTCCGACCGAGCGATACTCAATATCGCTCACAACTCGTTTGCACCATAAGTCTAGGTGCGCGATACGCGGACTAAGTTGTGCCGCATAATTATCCCGTACGGACTATATTCAAGTTTGCACACTCACTTGCTAATGTCGACGTAGGACTAGTTGGACACGCATGCGACATGTTAACTTAGCATGTGTTTCCTATCGAGTCATGTGTAACATCGTTCGGCACAAAGGTCGTCGCCTATCGATGCGTTCGATGGAACGCTTGAATGAGCTCTCAAAAGTATTTAGACTTATTGTATAGACATGCCGAGGGACATTTGAGAGAGAGCACACACTTATTTTCCAACGATGAGCTTTCAAAACTGAGAAATTCGACTTGAAGTCCAAGGACGTAAAGCCGTGCTCTGATACCATTATGTCACGCCCCGCTTCCGTAGGAGCGATCGTCCTCGCTAAGGCGTGATGCCGCACGAGCCTAGATTGTGCTCGTGCAAGGCAGTTTCACAACGGTCGATTATATCGGCGGCGATGGGGTCGTCGCACAGAAGTCCCAAGCAAATAAATTGAAACGTGCAGCAAAAATTAGAACAAGAACACATGAACACAAGTCATTCAAAAGAAGCTCTTTATTGATATTGAATACAAGATTACATTTGTGGGCGCAAGGCCAAATTATAAATTCTCTCATGCTCACTTTTCTCTCATTTTACAAGTCACTCTGTTCTCTCTCATCTCTCGATACAAATGCTTGAACCAGCGGAAGCTTCGGAAGGCGATGTCCATACATTATTTCTTGTATAAGTCTTCGGTTCCACGCGGCCGCACGCTTCGAATCGCCAAGGAACTCCGTGCCTCGACGCATCCAAGCGAGCTCCGCGCCACGAGCTTCTACCTGTGCCTGCATATGAACACTGTGTGGGTGTCAGTACTCAACTGTACTGGTGGAGTGAGCTCCTCGCCCACCCATACAAAACCTACACGTTCATTTACCTTGTACAGCTTAAATCCCTTTCTATTGTCTTTCTAGTCTTGCCTTAGGATCAGTTTTAAGACTGCGGACGCCTTGGCATATTTGTGTATGAGGACCATCCCGTGCTTGTACCACAACGTTAACTCATACTTTACCTCTAGACCCCCTTTTCGTGCCGACAACGTTAACCTATCAAGTCGTGCTTGCCTTTCGGCCAAAATCAGAGATGCAACTACGCGATGAGGCTTTATTTCCGTGTGACCGTGCCACAAACCCTTGCTGAGGCCGTACCTCGCAATTCAGTAAGACTTAACCATTTTGCCGCCTCGCGGCCCTTGCTACTTTGATCACCAACTGACCCAATCGAGACTTGCGAACTTAGTGTCGCTCAACCAACTTGCCTTACGGCAATTCCTAACTTAAACCCGCGACGACTCAATCAAACTTGTACAACTCTATGCCAACATCTTAAGACTCGATGCCACGACTCGTGCCGAAGCACGACGTCTATGTTGAAACCAAATCTTAGGCCCAACGTTGTGCTTTTGACTTGTACACACACCTTCAACTCGACTCCTTAATATAACGCACTCAATACTCGACTAAATCCAAAGGCACACTCACGGATTGCCGCCGTCATGCCGACATCTATATGAACTTGGTCACTAGCACGACAAGCTATCTTGGACCTCCATTAGATATTAGGGTACGTTCGTAAAACGAGGCGCGATCACGCCGAATTTCTCCTAATAGCCGTCCTACGGTGCACCCCTTGGGTCAGGTCGCACACCATCCAAGGGTCCCGCAGGCCCGTGGTTCCTCCTAGGCCAGATCGGTCCCGTGGCCGCGGCAACCGTCTGAGGAACAAAATCAAATCCTTGTGCATCGGTACACAAGTTGTCCAATGACCATGCAGACTCGACCCACTTCTTCATTTTAGGACCATTTTATTGTCTTTACTTTCATTGTTTTACTATCTTTTGAGTTCCACATTCCAGACTTCATCATTTGAGACCCCCCGACGACCCACGGTCGCGAGCATTCTTTCCATGTTACCGTATCATTTCATTCAACTCAGGAATGCCTATTCGATAGTCCTTTCTCCAAAACTCATTAAGTCGACCGTGGTTCATACCTTAACGCTAAGTCCGAACGTCGTGCCTCAAATCGACTTACGTTCTACGCGACGCTATCACCCAAGTCATACTTTATATGACGGGCCTCGGGATCGTAGGACTATTTAACTTGACAACCGCAGAATGAGCGGGACAGCACTTGGAATGACTTAGGTCGACCGTCATAACTTTGCCTAACTTACTCAAGCCTACAACTTAACCCGAGGGACGAGCAAAGGCTATGCCAAGCCTTGCATTACGGAAGCGTGCATGCTTTATCGAGCATTTACGCGGGCGACGCCTATGACTTAGGCTAATTCTTAGCTTTTATGTCGAAGACCAAGTTTCCTTCTCCCAAGCCACGGGACGAAGGACCGAGTGTCATTTTCAAAGTACGCCGTACACCAACTCTAGGCCGATCGTGGGACATTTTCTATGTTCTAACTTATTTCGACCCGTCGGGATTATTCCCTTAGCTATGTGGATTCGTCTCTGTTTGCCATTAAAATTCTTTGATTGTAAATTTCAATACAAACAGAACAGTGTTACAATATAGGACTTAGATGTAGTTTTAGGAGTACACTTTTGTTTATCTGGGTTCCTTGTGCCGATGGAGTGAGTGGTAATGCGTTGACTCCGTTGACGATCTGACGACGGTTATCGGTTCTCTGAAGGTCTGGATTGCTCTGGGTGCTGGAGCTTGCTGAGAGGAGGAAGACGTTGAGTGTCTGGATCTGCCTCTCTGGTGGTACGAAGTCTCTGTCTGTTCGTTGTGGAGGTTGGTATGTGTGTGTGTGTGTAAGAAAGAAATGGTCCCTCTCTTTATATAGTCTACAGGCTGGCTGCTCATGCGCGCATGTAGGATGCGCCTGCACGCGGGGATGCCACGTGTTGATTGCTGATGGAGACGCATGGACGATGCGCCCTGATTGAGGGGTTGAATTCTTCATATTGCTATTGTGAGCCGGCACGTAGCAGAGGAGAAGATCTTTCTGTTGCTGAGATTTCGGATGAGTCGAGTCAAAGGACACGTGTCATCGATCCATGGCTCGGAGATCTCGGATTTGGTAGGGAATAATCTGTTAGGATGCGCCTAGGATTGGGCACATGAGAAGACTTTGGCTCGTAACCTTTAGGAGTCACGAACCATTCTGAGCGCATGGCTTTTGAGGCGCATGCGAGGCTTCAATAGTGACTTTACTCCTGTCTTTCGGGATCAGGGAGAAGTCTGGGGTGTATGGCTTTTGAGGCGCATGTAGACTTGGGCGCATGGCTACGGAGGCACATGCGAGATGGTTGGGTGGCCACGTGGCAGTAGCCGTCGGAGGGAAGTAATGATGATGCTGACGTTGGCGATGCTTCCTCTTCTGAAAAAGCTGCCGACTGTTCAGACTTCGGGAGGCGTGCTGCCAACTCTGTCAGTTCAGCATTTAATGTTTGTGACATTCGATGGACAGCTGAGTGGGCGCGTCGGTTAGCGTTCCACTAGACGTATGGGGGCGCATCCCCTGTGATGCGCTTGGTGCTGAAAGGCGCGTCTGTGTGATGCGCTTAATGTTGAAGGGCGCGTCTGTGTGATGTGCGGTCTGGCCGGCACATCCGCTCCGCTTTGACACGTCTTTTGGTGCGACTGTTACATTCTTCGAGTGCTTTAAATAGCCGTTTTGACTTAGCTAAATTTGAAGCGTTCGGTTCATCCATTTAATGCAAATTCATTGCACGAAATTTGGAGAGCCATCTACTTGGCGCATGGGTTTGATTTGCCCGGCCTATAAATAGTGGCATGGAGAGAGGGTTTGCCTCTCGTTCTCTCACGTCTTTCCGACATGAACTTGTGTACTCGAATGCATTCTGTTGATGAGATGCTCCCGAGGGTGAAGATGCGACGCAGTGTCTTCGCTGATGCACTTGAAGGTGACTGTTACATCCAAAAGTCAGAGTCGAGGGCTTCCGAGGCAGGCGAAAGGTGTCTGTTGTATCCAAAGATAGGGATGCTCGAGCCTCGTCTTCGTTGTGCAGGAAGAGCCGTAGATCGAAATTGCGGTGCTGCGGCTTTGGTGGCTCTTTCTTTCTTCAAAATGGGTGTAGCCCATTCTGGTTGTGTTGAAAGCTGCTCCTTTGTCCGCAGTTTCGATCACGGTCTTCCTTGGTGTTTGGAGGCTCTTTCGAAGCCTCCCCTGGCCACAGGTTGGCTTGTGGTTCTTTTCCCTTCCTTGGCTAGAGGGTTGATTGCCACCCTCGTTCTGCTCAATAAATGCTTCATTAGTCGAAGCATTTAGATGGCGGTGAGCCTGGCTGGAAGAGCGGTACATAACTGGGCTGCTGAAGGGATGCACATAACTGGGATGCACATAACTGTGCTGCTGAAAAGGATGCGCCTTGCTGAGGACGCATGGTGGGATGCGCCTGGCTGAGGGCGCATGTTGATTGCTGCGCCTACTTGAGGGCACATGTTGGCTGCTGGCTATAGGCTTAGGATCTTTTTTTTGTAGAAATTCTCCTTTGTACAGTCTTTCTTAGACATATAATAGACTTTTATTTGTTGAATAAAAAGTCCTCTTTCAATGTCTATATTTATTGCTTTTTGCTGTGAAGTACTTTGTCCAAGCTCTGGCGCATGTAGTCTGGCGCATAGACTTTCTGGTTCTGAAATTCCATGCTTCTACAAGACCCCCTTCAAAGTTTTCAAAACTTTTGGATAAATTTTGGAATACTTTGAATAAGAAGCATGGTAGTGGAGGCGCATGACCGTCGGGGCGCATAGATACTCCCCGCATCAGTGATGGGGCGCATGCTCTGCTCAGTTAGTACAAATGATGATGCCTCGGTAACCGAAAAAGATTAATGATGATCTTTTTGGTTTTATTTGTGGTTATCTTTTCACAGAACCCGAGGCGACGGCTGAGATCACACATTCATCGGTTCACGCGTGCGACCAAGCCCTATAAATAGGCGAGAGATGGAGAGAGAGAGTTCTTTTTCTCCTTGCTTTTGCTTTCTTTAGAGTTCTTCAAAAAACCCTAACTTTTCTTCTCTCAAAGAATGGCTCCCAAGACTCCTCGCGGCGGTGCTGGAAAGGGAAAGGAGCCGACGGAGTATGCCGAGGAGGATGCTCCTGTCACCATTGTGACTCCGGCCGACGTTCGACCCGCTGTGACGGGTGGGTGTCGTCTCTTCCACTAATTTCTTTGTTCAGACGATCCTTGGATCATGCGACTGAGTTGGTGTGCCCTAACTCTCTGCTGCCGACGCGCATGGACTTCTGTCCGTGTCGAGGTTTTACCCCACCGACGTGTATAGGTTTAGACCTTTATCATGTACCGAGGTTTAACTGCGGACGCGCATGGGTTTACACCCTGATGATGCGCCGAAGCCTCTTGCTGACGTGTATGGGTTCATACCCTGATGATGCGCTGAAGCCTTTCTGCTGACGCGCATGGGTTTACACCCTGATGATGCGCCGAAGCTTTTCTGCTGACGTGCATGGGTTTACAACCTGATGTTGCGCCGAAGCTTTTTACTGAGGCGCATGGGTTTTCACCCAGATGATGCGCCAGGTTGCTTTGCCACATTTTGTCTTTTTGCCTGACTTTTGATTTTTGTTGTGCCAGTATCGGTGACGATTTCTTTGCTGAATGAGGTCCTTCTGGATGCTTCCCTTTGTCAAATGGGAGTTAATTTTGACGAGTCGGTTATCAACCCTGCCAAGGGTGCTATCTTACAGGATCAACCTCCTGAGAGAGTGCTGCAGATCCAGAACCAGTTGCCGATTTTCCTCCAGAGTATGATGGAGAGCGGAAAACTAAAATCTACTGAATCCGAAGATGTGACCTTCTTAAAACCTGTCTTTTTGTTCGGTGACCGCCTGATCTCTACTAAAGCGAAGATACTGAAGGTCAAAGAAGACTGGTTCTTTTCTGCAAAAGGCATGGTGCTGTACATGCGACAACTTGACCGCCAGTTACCGCTGACAGCCTTCTATCGTTTAGCTTCGAAGAGAAGGATGCCCTGGGAGCTTACTCCTTCTCAGGGAGGGGCCCTGGGGGGTGTTCTTTCGATTGATGCTACCTCGAACCAGAGGGATACCCTGGCTGCTTCATGAACCGGTCCCTCGTTCAGTTGTCGAACTTTACGTCCTGGGAGCCTCTACAGTGAAGTCCCAAATGACACTTTTGCCTTCAGTGCCTCAACCTTCGCAAGTCGGATGCTGACATCGAGGGTCATGTATCCGAAAGGTGGCTTTAGGGTTGAAGGTTGGTGTCATCATATCTCGAGGTGGGACGAGTTGACCATTTGGTTGCTTTCGAAGTTCAAGGCTGAGCTTAAGGAGATTGGGCTGACAGCCGCTATCCGTGCCACACAGGCTGGCATGGATCTCAATAAGCTTATGTTTCTTGCACTCTTGGAATTGTTCAATACCCAGACTGGCACCTTCTACACTCCAGTGGAGGAGTTGGGGTTGGCTCTCCACGAGATGTACGAAGTGTCCAAGCTTCCCTGGGGCTCAGAACCGTACGAAGAATATTTCCCGTCGAATGAAGAGATCCAGGTTCTGGAGAATAAGGACTCGGAGATGATGGCCGTTTTCAAAGAAGTGGCGAGCCATCATTATTTGATGCACAGGAAGGACAAAGGCAAGATCCAGCCTCATGTGACTGCTTGGAGGGATTATATTTTCAAGCAGGATTTGGCGGACCCCTCGAGGATCCGATTTACGACTCCGCAAGGGCTGAAACCTGCGGAAGTGACTTCTGAAATAAGTCGGCTGGACGAGAGGACTCCTCGTTCTAATGAGAATGGCGAGAATGCGTATAGCTGCTTCTGGCACTGTGTGCACCGGATGTCGTCTAAGGCGGTGCTGACAGCATACTTGATGATATGGCTCCGAGATTGTGTGTTTGCGGGCGGTTCTGGTGCAGTGGAGAGGGTACACCGGAACCTTATTTTGTCTGCCGTAAAGTTGGCTTTTGGACGTCCCTTAGCTCTCCTTCCCGCGATGGTGTGTAACCTGTTGCAGGGTTTGAGGACTTTTGCTGATGACGTGATCCAGGGGAGAGGTAAAAACGACAACTTTCCCCGGGCTGAACTGCCATTCCATTATCTTATGGGATGGCTGATTCTGCATCATCCGAACGTGATGAGTCCAGGTCCGGAGGAGGATCATGTTGAAGGAGATGCCTTTATCCGCCGCTTCTACAAGAGGAAGTGGTTACACACTGGCGTCCCCGTTTGCAGGAGAGTTTTGTCCTACCTTCAGGGGTGGGAGATTGTCAAGGTTGGCCCTATCTTCAAAGATTTTGAGGCTGACCAAGATTTAGTCGACTCTGGTGAAGATACGATTACTCTGCCGAAATGGGGTTTTCGTTGGTTGCAAAGTATTCGGCCTTCTCACTTGGTCTATCGGAACCAGAATAGGTGTTATCTAGAGCCATATCTGCTCAGCCGGTTCGCTCGCCAGTTTGGCTATACCCAGCTAATGCTACGGAATCCCAGTAACAGTCTGGGGTTTATCGGTAGTTTGCTGGATGGAGCCCGGGGCTGGCAATATTACAATGTCGGGTGTACTGGTGTTCAATTTACGACGCCCGTTCGTAATCGTCGGCTACAGATCCTATATTCGGCAGCTAAGCTGTATTGCACAATGAATACTGCATCTCCAGGTTATGATAGAGAGACTAGTTTCATCATTAGAACTCAGCTGGAGGCCACGGCGAACATGTTGATGGTGGCTCGGTCATATTGTCCACCAGAATTGGCTGGATATTGGGCTGCCGCTGCAGCATCAGTGAGAGATCCCCTTGTTGGGAAGAGGCGGGCTGACGCGGAAGTCGGCTCGTCTGTACCAAAAAGGTCGAGAAAGACGACGACTCCAAAGGCAACGGGAGTGCCACCTGTGCCGCCAGTGGAATCAGCTCCTGCTGAGGTAAGGAGTCCTCTGTAATTTTTGGCTCATCTTGTCATTTTGGTGACTTGTGCTTTTCTTCTTGTAGGGATCGTCGAAGAAGATAACCAGTGTTTCAAAACCGGGTGTCAGTAAACCAAAGGAGGTAGCAAGCTCTTCTGACGAGCGTATACCTTCGATGGTAATGTCTCCAATAGAGGAGAGTCCCGGAGATGTCCCTGCAGAGGTTTTACTATCTCCAGACTTTGTTGAAAGAGATGCAGAGGTTGCAGCAACTTCTAGGATGGTGCCAGCTGTCGTGAGGGCCTTGGACGTTGAGGGTCCAGCGGACACGGGGCTTCGTGATGATGATCTGGAGTGGAGTTCGTCGTCTTCGAATGACGATGCTCCATGGTTGCAAGAGCCTGTTGCGGGGGCAACAAAGATGGTTGGAACAGAGGAGAGGGTTGATTCCCCTCCTTGTTATGATGAGGGAAGGTCGGCTACATCATTGTCGAGCCCTACCCCAGACTCAGCAGCGGAAGCTGAGGTGGCTACCAATCAGGAGGTAGCGACAGATCATGTCCTTGTAGAGGGATTTGATGAAGAGACTCGTCTGACGGTCTCGACTCCTGGGGCGGGTCAGGAGACAAGTGTTGATCTCTCCGTTCTGCCAGGGGAGGCATTAGCTGCTGATAGCACGTTGAGGACTGGAGAGGTGGTCACTGACGTCGGTGGTACTTCCGAGTTCGGGAAGGGTAAGGGTGTGATGGAACCCTCTGTTGCTCCTTCCACTTGGGGTACTATCTCGACACCTGTGTTGGCTTCTTCTATTCCTGTGGCTCCTCGGGCTAGTGGTCAAGCCCCTGTTGATGAAGAGCCTGTTGATGTCGAGGGTCCAGCCTTGCGGATTGAGGTTGGCAGGTCTTCTTCCGGTCCGCTAACCAGAGCAGCTCCTCCAACTCCTGCCTTGACGCCGCAGGTGCTGGTGGATGTAGATGAATACGTAAAATTCATCGTCGAGGCAGTGTATAAAATGCTGCAGAGGGGGGTATCGGCAGTGATGGATGCCAACGGGAGCTTTGCGACGGCAAGAACTCTGGCACTGCCTCATATCAACCTGATCTGTATTCACCAGGGCCACGATCATATGGCCGACATTCTGGAAGCCACGGTGGCTGAGTTGGACCAGCGGCTTTCTGAATTAGGGCACGTCCAGCGAAATGACCTCTCCGTCCTGATAGATGCGGAGAAGGAGAAGCTGCTCGTCGAGACTGTGTCTTCCTACCAGGCCACTGTGAGTGTCTGGGAATGCGAAGTGGCTGAGACTGAAGCTGCAGTGGAGCGGTTATCTCAGTCTACGCGGGAGATAGTGGAGACGCGAGCTGCGTTGGACGCTAATATCGCGGAGATTGACGCCCAGATCCGCCGCCTTGAGGACCAGCGGGCCCGACTCCTATTGGACGCCGAACGTGTCCAGGCTGAACACGTAGCATTCAAGAAGGAGGAAACAGCTTTCACTCTTCGAGCTCTTACCCTGGCTCAGCAGAGACAACAGCTTGATGAGAAGAACGAGAATGAAACTTCTGCTGAGGCTGTTGAAGTGATGCATCAAGAAGCTGAACGTCGAGTTTTGGCAACTGTGGAGACTCGGGCGTCAGACTTGAAACGCCGAATCGCAGAGCTTTCTGCCAACCCTGGGGATATTTAGGGCTTGTAGTCTCTGCTTTTTTGTGTATTTGCAACTCTTGTTGGGGATAGTGTAATCCTTTACTCTCCTTTTTTTTAGAAATAAAGAAGTACACCATTTTCTGTGATGTGTTCATTTTTGCTTGTCATGAACTTTGATGATTTGTGTGGACCTATTATCTTTTGTGTACCTTGGTTTTAGGTACAGATAATAAGTTTGAGAGAACCCTCATGTTTTGCTCAGAGGTGATGTGGACATGGCAAATATGGGGTTCGAATGATAGAATCCTCCTACTCAGAGGTGCTATGGACGTGGTAGGAATGACTCTGGGGGATACGCGGAACTACCCAGAGGTAATGTGGACGTGGAAGTTCTGCGATCAATGTACGGCAACGCGGGGTTGTCTGTACGGGATGTTTACTCAGAGGTAATGTGGACGTGGTAAACATGAAGGATAGCGTAGTCTTACGGGGTGTAAGATTCTGCCTTGTAGGGCGTAGGGGAACAACTCAGAGGTAATGTGGACGTGGTTGCTCTTCTACTAGAGGATGCCACAGAACAGCTGGGTTCCGGAAGCGTATGATTTTGTGGAGTGGAAGTACATATCCGAAAAGATGTCAAGAGTAGTACTTCTTTAGGAACTTGCCGTTGATGGGCATCATGAACAAGTCCCCATTGGGTTTGGCGAGGCGGTAAGCACCGTTTGAGTATACCGTCTCGATGATGAAAGGTCCTTCCCATTTGGGCTCGAACTTTCCTGGTGTTTTGTGAGTCAACACCATCGGCCTCCTGACTGCCAGAACCAGGTCGCCTACTTGAAAAGTCCTCTGCTTGACCTTCTTGTTGAAAGCCTGTGATATACGGGCTTGGTAGAGTTCGATGCGCTGTTGAGCTAGGAGACACTTTTCATCAAGTGCCTCCAATTCTCGCAGACGACGACGTTGATTGTCTTCTTCTGTGAGTTAGTTTGTGATTGCTACGCGGAGTGAGGGTATCTGAATCTCGAGAGGCAGTACCGCTTCGCTCCCGTAGACCAAGGAGAATGGTGTCTTGCCTGTCAGGGTCCGTACCGTTGTGCGGTAGGCCCAAAGACATTCGCCGAGCTTTTCGTCCCAATCGCGTTTGTTGGATGACACAACCTTTTTGAGTAGCCTGACGATAGTCTTGTTAAACGCCTCTGCTAATCCGTTTGCTGCCGGATTGTAGGCAGTTGATGCCACATTTTGAATGCGATTCTTGTCACAAAATCGGCTGAAAACATGGCTGATGAACTGAGGACCATTATCGTGGATGATCCTTCGGGGTACCCCGAAACGGTAGATGATGTGGTGCTTGATGAAGCTGATCACCCTGGAGCTTTTCACTTCTGCCAGCGGAACTGCTTCTGCCCATTTGGAGAAGTAGTCGGTGATTGCTAGGATGAAGTGGTGTCCCCTCGATGAAGGAGGGGTGATTGGTCCCACAATGTCCATTCTCCAAGCTTCGAAGGGCCAGGAGGCGACTGTAGGATGTAGTGGTTCGGACGGTGTATGAATGAAGTCTGCGTGAAGCTGGCACGCATGGCACTTCTTAGCATATTCGACAGCGTCAGCGGCCATAGTTGGCCAGTAGTAGCCCATGCGTCGCAGTCGGTCCTGCAACTTAGGACCAGGTTGATGGGCCCCACAGGTTCCATCATGAGCTTCTCGAAGGGCTTCGACTGCTTCTTCGTTGGACAAACATCGAAGGAGAAGTCCATCATAGGAGCATCGGTACAGCATTTTAGTGGCTGTAACGTAGTAGAATCGGAGAGAGCGTCTCCTGACTGAGACGGCTTCTTTCGGGTCCTTTGGAAGAATTCCGTAGACAGTAAAGTCGATGAACGGGAATCTCCAATCTCGGACGTTAACACCGGCACCCGTTGACATGGCGTGGGCCACTTGTGAGCGCAGGTTATTTTTAGGGCAGACCAAGTCTCGACCCACTACCGTGACGTAGTATTGAGTTCCGAGGGGTGCCGCCAATGAGGCTGCGAGGCCAGCCAGAGCATCAGTCTCCAGATTTTGTAGACGAGGTACGTGTTCGATGAAGAACCCAGTGAAGGTTAAAATAATATTCAATGCAACTTCATGGTAGGGGATCAGATCTTTATGGTGAACCTCGTATTGCCCTCTGATCTGGTTTACGACGAGTTTTGAGTCGCCGTAGGCTTCCAGATGATTCACCCCCAGCTGTTGTGCCAGCTGGAGTCCCATAATGAGCGCATTGTACTCAGCAACATTGTTGGAGCACGACTTTGAAAGGTGGATGACCAGCTGATCGGGGGAGACTAATACCACCCCACTCCTACGATGATTTGGCCTTTGGGGCCTGTTCTTGAGGCACCATCAAAAAACATCCGCCAGACGGAGCCTTCTTCGGTGACATTTGATTCTTGGACCTCATCCGGGATGTCTTCATAGAGTCTTGAGGACTCTGGGATGGGGTGTGCAGCTAAAAAGTCGGCCAAAGCTTGACCCTTAACAGCTTTTTGCGGAACGAACACCATGTTGTATGGTGTTAGCAAGATCGCCCATGTGGCTAGCCGGGAGTTCAGTGATCCTGGCTTCGTCATGAGGACCCTGAGCGGATTGACTCGGGAAATGACATGAATTGTCTGTCCCGAGACATAATGCCGAGTCTTTTGGATGGCAAATACCAGAGCCAAGCACTCTTTCTCAACGGGGTTATACCGGTGTTCGGCCCCGATCAGAGTTCGACTGAGGTAGTAGATTGCTTGCTCATAGCCTGTATCGCTGTTCTGAGCCAGCAGAGCGCCGAGGGAGTGATCCATGGCTCGGACGTAGAGGAGAAACGGTTTGCCGGCGACGGGTGCCACCAGGACTGGTGGGCTCGTCAGGTAGGCTTTGATGTCGTCGAAAGCCTTTTGGCATTCCTCTGTCCAGACGTAAGAGACTCCCTTCTTTATGAGCTGGGTGAAAGGTTGACATTTGCCGAAAAGGTTTGCTATGAACCTCCGGATGTATGCCAGACGTCCATGTAGTCCTCGAAGTTCTCGAAGGTTCTTCGGAGGGTCCATATCAAGGATAGCTTTGGTCTTCTCGGAATCGACATGAATGCCTTTCGCCGTGATGATGAAGCCCAAGAACTTTCCGCTAGAAACCCCAAGAAATGATTTAGCGGGGTTCATCTTGAGTTGATGCGCCCGTATGAGATCGAAGACTGTCTTGAGGTCTTGCAGGTGATCTCCTTTGAGACGGCTCTTGACTGCGATGTCGTCGACATAGCATTCGACTGTCTTGCGAAGATGCTGACGGAAAATGGTGCTCATAGCTCGTTGGTATGTCGCACCAGCATTCTTTAAGCCGAAGGGCATCACTGTGTAGCAGAAAATGCCCTTTGGAGTCCTGAATGACGTGTGTTTTGCGTCGTCAGGGAACATCTTTATCTGGTTGTAGCCTGAATACCCGTCCATAAAGAACATGCGCTCGAAGCCACATGTGTTGTCGATCATCACGTCGGTGATTGGAAGCGGAAATTCGTCCTTCGGGCAAGCAGAATTGAGGTCCCTGAAGTCGATACAGACTCGTATCTTCCTATTTTTCTTGGTGACGGGGACGACGTTGGCTACGAAATCTGGGTGTTGCTCTTCACGGATGAAGCCGCTGGTCAAGAGCTTGTCCACCTCCTGATCGATGGCGTTCATGATGTCCGGACGGAAGTACCGCTGCTGTTGTTTGATAGACTTGGCATCAGGTAAGATGTTTAGCCTATGCATCGCGATCTGGGGATCAAGTCCCGGCATATCTTCGTAACTCCAGGCGAAGACGTCGATATACTCTTTAGCCAGCTGGATTAAAGATTCTCGGTCTTCTCCTTTTAGGCTTTTGCTGATGAAGATGGGTTTGGAAGAAGATCCATCCCCAAGGTCGATCTGCTCGACTTCGTCTTAGGTGGGAGGTTCACGTAATTCAAAACGAGACTCCCATTGTTGTCCTAGGCGTTGAGCCCAGGGTTCTTCTTCGAAGAATTCCGACGCTTGGTCTTCGCCTTCTTCTTTTTGAGATTGTGCAGATGTCATGTTGGCTGACAGCACTTTCTTGAAGACAGATCCGATACTGGTATCGGAATCCCACGTTGATGCTTCAGACGAGTGAGAATATTCTACTTCTTCTGCGTCTGAACTCTCTGGAGTTGACGGTGGCGTGACATAGCCAACCCCCCGTCGAGTTTTGTTGTAGTAGTCCTGCGGTTTTTCTTTAGGTGTTGGAAGCCAGAGAGGGAGACGTCGACCCTTGCCGTAGTTCAGGCCTTTGTCGCTTTTTAGGTCGTAACCCATCTTTTGGATGAGGTACTTTGCCTTGTCCGTGTACCGATAGAGTTGCATTCTGCCGGGATCTGGTTCTGGCTCGAGTGGCGCCTCACTACAAGAAAATAGGTCTTTCCCAACGTTTATGGAAACGTTGGCTAAGGCATAATATTCCGACGTTCTTTTATAAATGTTTCAAAATACCTACGTTTATTTTTAAATGCCAAAAAATTACCAACGTTTGGTCAACAACGTCAAAAAATATGGGACTTTTTCGACGTTTTTTCTTCTTCTTTAATAAACGTTGCCAAATACTGACATTTATTTTTAAGTGTTGAGGAATTATCGACGTTTAGTGAAAAACTGCAAAAAAATTTCCGACGCTTTGGCTAAAAAACATAGAATATTTTATTCACTACACCCAAATAGTTACTAAAAATCTATTTTGTATTTATATTATTTTTATAATTTTTGTAATGCTGAAAACTATTACGAAAAATTGAAATACTTCCCGCACTCATTTTTATCTTTCCCACTCTCACTGGAGTTTTCCCTTTCTTTACTCGAGCTCCCCTAATTCCTCTCTCTCTCTCTCTCTCCCCCTCTCTCAATCTCATATCGTCGAATAGCAAACCCGAAATCTCCACCTACATCCGACACGCAAATGGTGAGGGTCGATGCTCCGGCTGGCCATCCTCTCTCAGCTCCTCGTCATTACCATAATCTTCCTCTCGTGGTTTCTCTTCGACCCTTACGACACCTCCCATCCGTGCCTTGCCATCCCAGCCATCTGTTCTCGACCACTCTCCTATTCAATGGTCGGGGATTGCCGTAGCGATCGAGCGGATCGTCGTGTGGGATTTTGTCTACTTCAAGCATACGAAAGAATGTGGCTACGAGTACGAGCAGCCAACGACGAATGGTGTCGATAATTCCAAGTAGGGTTTTCGATTCATTTACAAATCCATTATTTTTTGATTAATTGTGATTTATTTGGTTGTTATGCTGCGATCGGGTTCAATGTGGAGACGGTGCAGTACAATAACATCAAGTTCCAAGTTTGGGATCATAGTATGCTCCATATTTTTGTTTCTTCAACTTGCCCTAATTTTTTATTTTTTTAAAATTTAGGGTTTAGTTGAATCAGAAATTGCACCAATTGAGAATAAAATTTAAAAATTCTTGCATAGAAATTTGGTGAATTGATGATATGCTTTTGTTATTGGCTATGCATGTGAATTGACGATATGCTTTTTTATAGAACCATTCCATAACATAGAAGATGCAACTAATTATTCATTTATGGGAAATATTAGGATGTATACAACTAGTATATCTTGAGCCTAGGAAGCACGGACACTTCAAATTTCCTGTCCGTGTTCATGTTGCATCATGTCGGACGTGTTGGATATTGCCACACAAATTGATAGCAGGGTCAGTCCTGAGATTTAGTTGGCCCAGGGCAGGCAAAAAATATCACTACCTAGGTCTTTTTGGTAAAGTTAAGGATCAATTCAACCCTAACAACGGATTTGTGGTATATGTATCTATTTCTTATAATTTCAATGCTGCAAAACTGCATTGACTTTTTGCCAATATACTACTTACTGTGTAAAATTCTTGCCCTTTTTGCAGGTTACTATTCTTACAATGTTTACCTTAATAATATTGTACTCAACTATTATACCTATATCTCTTTATGTATCCATTGAGGTGGGACTCAGAATCTGAACTCTGTTCGCTGAAATATTTGTTTCTATCATGTCTCTGTCTGATTGAAAATTTGTTGTTCAAATGTTTTATCAGATGATCAAATTTATCCAGTCTACACAGTTCATCAACAGAGATTTACATATGTATCATACTGAAAGCAACACACCTGCAATGGCTCGGACATCCAATCTGAATGAGGAGCTTGGGCAGGTTTACACACCCAAACCCCCTCTCTTACATATCAATTTAAACGTTAATGATCTTTACTTATCTTATACGTTGAACAGGTTTGTGTTTATGATACCAGACATGGATATTAATTAGAGGAGCATTTGATGTTTTTTTTAGATTGGCTAGCCATACAAATAGAAGCTACCTGTGTTGAACTTAATGCACATGACATTTAACTAATTCCAACATTAATTTTGAATGTCACGAAGGTCGGTATACTTACTAATAATATATACATTTTGGTATTCAACTGCATATATCTGTGACAAGTGGAATTGTACCATAACATGCCTTTGATGTTTAAAAGTTAAATGTGGAAAATTCATGACTTTAAAGTTATCACAGGGATGGAAGCTTCAGATAGTGGTCAGCATGCGTTTAATTAGTGTTAATTCACAACATGCATGCAGAAAAAGGTCAAAAATTTATTATACATTGAACGATGAGGAATTTAAGTGGCAGCCAATTTGTTTTCTGCATTAAACTAGTATGATAATAGTATGAAAAAAGAACTGTCCCCTTGTAAGCTATATTTGCAAAGTTAAAAATTGTATTTGTCTGCCAAATGACCCCAAATCATAGGTTTATAAGCCATGTACTTCTTTTCTTTGTGTTCCCAGGTGAATCTGTATAACGAGACATCAGATGTGTTTAAATTTGTCCTCACCAATCCTCAAACAGTTTCAAATTCAATTCATCTTTCTAGAAGCATAGGATAATATAGAACTTCGCAATCTTAAGGGCAAGGTTCGAAGTATCGGTATCGGAATCGGTATCGGACCATTCCTATGAGTATCAGTATCGGTGGTACCGGCAGTATCGAAAGTTTCGGATCGGAGTATCGGATTTTTTTGGTATCGGAAAGCAAATAATTATTAATAAAGTATTAGCATTTTAGAAAATATGTCATACGTTTAGGCATAATTTTAATATTTTCAGTGTTGTTTCTTGGTAGTTTTGAAATTTAATGAAATAGTAGTCACCCTTACCGATTGATTTACAAACGATAGATAAGTTTTCTTCTTTTACATAGTTTTATAACCTTTCTATGCTTTTACACCCTTGTTGATTGGTCTTTTTCGTTCAATTTTCTTGGCCGAATTGACCGAAAAAGAGATGCCCAATGTCGGTATCGGGTATCAGATCGGGACATGCCAAACCAGATCGGGACATGCAACAAACTGGAGTCCTCCTCCTTTTATTTTATTCTATTATTAATTTCATTTGTGCTCTGTGTTGTAAGAAGCTACCTTTTCATAAATATTACATTTTACAATTTGTTGTGATAATAAAATCTTTTTGTATCAGAACTTTTGTTGCTCCACTTGAGAGGCTAAAATTGGAGTACATATTTTATGAGAGAAAAAAGTTATATTATCTACCTGGAAACAAATTGATTAGCAATAATATTATTACAACTCTGTTACTCAATGATATTGACTATTATTTCACTCATTGTTTATTTCTTTATGGCAGGGTGATTGAAATGCAAGAAATCCTAGATCAGCAACTTGCGGAAGAGGCTGCTGAGGCAGAGGGAGGGGGACCTATGGCATCAGTTACAAATCCACGTAGATCTGCAAAGTAATGAAAAACTTCCATTTCTTCATGTTAGAGACCTCAAGCATTAATGGACTTAATATCTACAGACTTACTACTTGAATAGACTTCTTTTTTGTCTTTACATTGGATTGTTGAATGCCTTACCAAATTGACATTTTGGTACATCCATCAAGCAATGGTCATTCTGTGCTATTTGATCTTGTTTGACCGAAAATTGAGTGGCATGCTAGAATTTTATTCTCTTTGTTTCTTTGTTTTTCACTTCCTTGTGATAATGTTGTTACCACCTTGGAGACATGTTTTATGTTTACATACTATTTACTGGCCAGAAGTTATATTATCTCATAACTAATCAATTTGTTTCCAGGTAGATAATCTATTTGAGCTCATCAAACAAATTGCTGCGACACAAGGTTTAAGAGGCTTCTGGAAGGGAAATTTTGTCAACATTCTCCGCACTGCTCCATTTAAGGCAGTTAACTTCTATGCATATGATACATATAGAAAACAGCTACTAAAAGTATCTGGCAATGCTGAAACAACAAACTTCGAAAGGCTTGTTGCAGGTGCCGCAGCTGGTATAACAGCTACCATTCTGTGCATTCCTATGGACACTGTATGTAGCTTTCGAGTCATTTATGGATTAATCTTTATCAGTTATATTATCTGTGATAACTCATGTTTAACAATGGACTAGTTCTGAAGTTGGAATTACTGTTAAAATTAGAAGGCTATTTCTTTAAGTAACTTCCCTCTTTGATTGATTCTTCAAAACAACATTAAGTAAGCATTTTCACTGATAGTTGCCCTGAGACAAATTAATATGTTTATATAAGATTAAGACTGTTGTACTAGTCTTGTGCACGTTATTTTTTCTTCCATAATCATAGTATTTACTTATGAACATCAAAATCCAGATCAGGACAAAGATGGTAGCGCCTGGAGGCGAAGCCTTAGGTGGTGTTATTGGTGTTTTTCGCCACATGCTCCAAACAGAGGGATTCTTTTCTTTGTACAAGGGTTTAGTACCCTCCATCATTAGTATGGCACCTTCAGGTGCAGTTTTTTATAGTGTTTATGACATATTAAAGGCAGCTTATCTTCGTACACCAGAAGGAATGAAGAGTTCTCAAATCAATTAACAAGAAGGTCAAGAGTTGAATGCTTTGGATCAGTTAGAGTTGGGCCCCACGAGGACCTTACTATATGGGGCCATCGCTGGTGCTTGTGCAGAGGCTGCCACATATCCATTTGGAGTAATCAGGCGACAACTTCAGATGCAGGTTCAGGCAACAAGAATGAATGCATTTGCAACTACTATGAAAATAATTGAACATGGTGGCGTTCCTGCTCTTTATGCTGGATTGATTCCGAGTCTGTTACAGGTATTTGTACCAATTATTTTAAGTAATTTAGTTTTATATCTTGGATTGGAAGCAACATCGTTTTGTTTGCAGCAGTGAAATCAGTCGAATGATGTCCACGGATCTTTAAATTGATTGATGGAAATTGAATCTACCCTATTGCCTTGCTTTAACATATCAGGTTTATTTTATAATTTGTGTATTTTGTTACGGAACACATTTCTCCCAATTTTATTTTAGTAGTCTATCAAGACCCTCTTTCTAGGGTATATATTTTAATTAGTCTTGTTTAGATAGTATCTACAGTTTTGGAGTTTCAAATCTCTCCCTCTCTCTCTCTCTCTACCTTGCAAACCTTTGAGAGTTTGGAACTTAGGCGACCATCCTTGGTGTCCCAAGTAGAGATTTATCAAGTGGCTAGTATCAAATTGGATGAGTTGTTGTTCTCAATACTTAGATGGTACACATTCCCAAAAATCCAGCACCACCACCACTCCGGACCGAGGGTGGGTCCATCCCTGCCATTTTGGACACGATGCCCGTGTCTTTTGGTTCTATCTTTTGATGCCTTCTGCTGGTTTTAGCAATGCTGGGAGCTAGGCTGGAGGTGGCTGGAAGAGAATCTCCTTGTAGGCTGAATTTAAATATTTTGTACTGCGAGTTTGAAGTCAGGAGCCTCGTTCAGCCCATTTGGAACTACCTAAAGGCATGAAAGACCCCTCCAATTTCCACTAACCAAGTGGACCCTGCCAACTTAATTAGAACCTTAACAGAAATCAGAATCTCTTTTTTGTGAAGGTCCCCAATTATTGCACAGGATGATCCCTGCACAACAATCACACAAATATTATAGATGATTACAGAAAACAATGATTTTATTGTGTTTGCCACTAGAATGCTTTATATTTGTGACACAACTACTTGATAAATGTTTTGTGAAAACTTCAAATGTATTACCAAGGTTGCGAATTTCGCCATTTCTACAAGAAGTGTCTTGCACTTAAAAGAATTGTAAAGATTATTCCAAATTGTGGTTAAGATTCTCATCTGTAGTTGGGTTTTGAGACTCCCTCTTGTTCTATAGAAACCAGAAGCTTAGAAATCTAAGAGCTACCCGTAGGCAAAGACAGGCAGCCAACTCAACTATTTCATGCTTAATTTACATATAAAGGAAACTTAGTCTTTGATTTTTAACTTGCTGACATTAGTCATTGATTTTTAACTTAGTCTTTAATTTAGCAGTAATTATGTTATTGACTCACTTACAACATCAAGCTTTCTGAAGCCTTATTAACTTGCTGACATTGGTCTTTGATTTTTATTGTGTATTAACTGCTTCTAAACATAATTGAAACTTAGGTAAAATATGTTGGTTGATTTATTCTTAGAATCCAATTTAAACTACAACAAATTATAGATTTTCTTGATGTTTAGTGATTGTATATGAAAATATAGATCCTTAACAGCTCTGTAATCCTCCTAAGTTGAATCTTCTTAATAATTTAGACTATTTACTTATTTAGTTTTGAAAGTTTAGAAATTGAAAGTTTAGAAGAAGTTATTCAGTTTCTAACCTGCTGCAATGAAATCAGCTAGCTTTCAATAAAACTGGGGAGATTGGGAGATTGGGTTATTTTGTATGCCCAAACACTTTTCTGTCTGTATACAAAAACAACATCACCATGTAGAATGCTAGACTACATTCTAGACAGACCCATCAATTTGGGAGATTGGGTTATTTTGTTAGTTTGTTTAGGATTAGTTGAAATCCATTTGTTCTCACTAATGATTTTTTTACAGGTTGTTAGTTTGTTTAGGATTAGTTGAAATCCATTTGATTATGGATTTGTTCTCACTATTGATTTGTTTTCAGTTTGTTAGTTTGTTTAGGATTAGCTAAAATCCATTTGGTTATGATGTCTTTAGCCATCTTCCTAGTAAAACTAACCCCCCAAATCCCATATCCAGCAGGAACATGAGAACATTTATGGGTTGCTAATGTGATATAGTATCCATGCTCTATTTTTTTTGCTGTAGAAACCACTTTTAGTCCCTTGCGTTGACCAATCCACAATCTACAGACACCTGGCCTTTCCTCCTCATCCCATGAAGCACCCAGACCCGCTTGCTCTCTATTGCTGGGTTACAATTGTGATATTTGGATGGATGGTTTGGAGGGATAATTTTGTATGATTTGAATACAATTGTTAATATAGTGTCACTACTGGAAACTCTAATGTTGCAAAGGAAATGGCCTTAGTATCTGTATGGAAACTCTAATGTTGTTCATACTGTTAGCTAATAAAATCACTTGCATATGATGACACTGGAAACCTTGTAGCTCCGGAGACTGATTATCTAACAATCAGTAAGATCTATATATACTAGAAGCACTGAAAGTTCCACCTAACTAACTAGTCCTTGCTCTTTTTGCATTTATATATGACCTCGCATAAATAAAACTAGGCTAACTTTGCTCCATATCGATGTCAAGTTATCATCATGTCCTGCTACAAGCCTGCAACTGATCAATCCATCTGTTATAATATGGTGGTAATTAAATCATGGATCATGCTGCTCAGACCAGCATGAGTCAGAGAATTGAACTGATGAAAGTATGCATGTCAATTGAAATGATGTGCATTCTACGGTGTAGGTGAATGCTGGTTTTAGAATATCAATTTTTTTCAAATCTTAATTATGCATACTCTATACTTGTATCAAAATTGGCATATGAGAAAAATGAAATCTTAGATGTCAGTAGGTAATTTTGAGTGAAATATATAGAACACTACAATGATTCTAAATTAGCATGCAAAAATTAGAAATCTATATTGTGCAACACTTGTTTAACTAAAACTGAAATCATGCATTTAAGGTACATTAGGTAATCTGTGTATGCATAAGTGGAAGATATATTAGGGAAGGTGATCAACTGTTCGAACTCAGCATTTATAGCACAATTAGCTTAGCAAGTCAAGATTGTTCTTTCAATGCATAAGAGGATAAAAAAGGGGAGGAACAAGAACATTAAGGAACATTTTATTAGAACAAAAGCCTGATACTCATAAGGTGGGTCTGAGACTGACTGATACTGATCGATATTGAAACCAATCGACTCAGAACTCCTGAAACTGACTGATACTCCTTAGGTGGGTCTGAGACCGATACCAAAACGGAGTTTATGAACCATGATTAAAATATGATCTAGATCCGACAGGGTGATCCCCATGCCCTTGCTGCCTGTGGCTCTTGTTGTGTAAGTGCACTACCACCTGCTCATGTGCAGGGACTCCAAAACCTGCTGCTGATGGCAGGAAAACCCCTTCATTCCCAGGACTTCAATCCCATATCAACACTCCAAAATATTTCCAAACAAAAATTTGATGTCCTCCATTCCCAGGACATTCCCTACAGTTCAGGGCATGGCAGGTCACTTTAAGTATAAGATTACTTCTCACGAACTCAACCTATGGTTCTATCACAAAGGACAATACTTTATACTACTGTGAGAATATTTAGCATGCGGACCATTTATCAATTATGATATATATAAGTGGCAGAAGTAAAGGAGAAAGTTGGTGGTGTTTGATATTTATGGCTAAGCTTCTGTTGTTTTCTTTTGTTTTTGAGCTGACATGAGCATAGCAAGACTTGTAACATGCAAACAAATATGAACATCAGGAAACCACGACTATTCCTCTTTATTTCTCACTTCCAATCGGCCTCAGCCACTCATTTCAAAGGAAAATTTTAACTTGAAGATTACTGTTGGTGCATAATTGACTAAATGGATGTTGACCTCTGAACATTGTCCAATATGAAGCTATATTTTGCATGATGGTAGCTTTGGAGTTACAAACTTGAAGAGAAGAAGTTTCGTACAGAATTAGATACCAACAGAATTATTTGGCAGCTGTTTTTGCACAAAGTTACAATAGAAACAATTTTTCTTTGAAGCCAACTCTCTTCTTAATTTCTGCAGTTAATGGTTTTGTAGCTTATTTCAGTTCAAGATCTATGAACTTTCACTTTTTCCTCGCATTTGCGTAATTTTCATGTGGTTGATTGAGTCTCTCTTCGTCCTCCTCTCCTCACTATACGAAGCCTGTATGATCAAATCAACAAACATAACCTGTCGATATAATTCGGGTTGTACATAGTCGACAATTTGATATAAGTCTCGCGCTTTGAGTAGCTGCCCATTTGGTTCTGGATGTACTATAAGCAGAATAACTGCCTGCAGTAGATGCTAGATACCTTGCTATTATATAAACATGAAAAATAACTGCCTGCAGTAGATGCTAGATACCTTGCTATTATGCTAGCAATTTAGCTGTTGCATCCATTTTGATTATATTTGTTTCTTACCGATGCATTGAGTTTGATCTTAAACCCAAGCACAGGTTCAATTTAGCCTACTCTAAATGTAAACATGAAAAATAAAGCAATTCCTGGAACCTTGCCATATTCCTTCATCAATGGAAAGTGGAGACCATGGAATTTGTCTCCGAACAAAGGAGAGAATTGAAATAATGTTATAGTAAGACCTATGAGCAAGGACACTCCAAAAATCCGAGCCTTGTTGTGTCAGAAAGTATCAGACACAAGCCGGACACTCCAAAATACACTAGGATACCAAAAATAGACGACGTGTCCCTGTCGGTGTGTCCTTCCTGTGTCGTGTGGTATCCTTGTCCCAGTAGCCAAGGTATTTGCCAATTTGTCTTGACATTGTGCAGTCAGAGTAAACCTCAGTAACAGAACCCTACTAGAGTCATTGAAATCCTTGCAACAGATAGAAATTATTTTTCATATACATAAAAAAACTGTAAAACATTATGTTCTTTACTTTGCCATTGGTTTCTACAAAATCGATCATTTAAAATAAACAAATCAGAGTATATTAGTATATTACATATTCCGGTGTCCAACTTTCTTGATATGAATGTAGTTTCAACAGTTGGCTCCTCCCCCATATTCCTTTCAATCTGGAAACTGCATAGAAAAGATTTTGGATGCAGGTTTAGCTTTCTAAGTTTAACAAATGTAGCGTCTACGACTATTCATGAGTGAAGATAAGGGATACCAATAATAAGAGACAACAGAGGCTATGGAGCTTACAGATGCTCAATAAAAGAATTAATGTAGTTTGTATGACCAAAAGAACAAATTCTTACCAATGCATAATCCATATTCACAACCAATGAAACACATGATCTAACTCTTTCTATGATGCCATACAGGACTTTTTCACAGTAAATTTGGACATGCATTCTCTAAGTGAGGTGTATCATGGAGGAACATTATCTTAGCATTAGCTTTGATTTGTGAGAAAAAGGAAATAAGTGAGGCACATGTTTGTGTTAAGTATGACAAGAAAATTAGATTTAACTATAGGAAGGGTTCGAGGTGTGGTAAGCAAATGGAAGTGGAGGAGTAAGTAGTGTAACAAATCTGGGAAGTGACAATATGCTGAGAAACATAAGCTTAAACTTGGTTTCTAAAAGGACAAGATTTTTTGTAAATTTCTTCCAATATGTTATGTTCATTATTTGCTTGATCAACCTTGCTGCAACGTTCTCATGTCCAGGCAAGCATAATGTTGGGTGGTCTGTGATTCTGATTTTTGGGATTCACATTCCATTGAAAACAATAACTCCGCCTGCGCTGTGGTTATGTCTTATATTTTCACTACTGGTCACTAGCCCGGATAAAGGAGGAGGGTTGCCGTAGGTCCATTGCCATCATAAAACATTGTCGGATGTCTATGAATACCCCAAAACTTTGGGATAAAAAGGCTATGTAGTTTTTGTATTCCATTGAAAACAATGCATTCAATTTTCCACTGTGAGGGACCAGCTAGGCAGCTAGTAGTTATGACATGTATTTTATCAACCTGGAATGCAAATAGATGGTGAGAATCATCAACCGAGTTCGTCTCATGAGTAAAAGTAGAAACACTTATCTGTAGACGTAATCCAAATTTTGTTGTTCATGAATCATGAATGACTTGGTGAGGCGGTTTAGTGTGATAATATATCAGGCATCTCATTAAGGATTGTGTTGTTTGACAGTCTAATTTGTGGGAAAGTGCATGCCATTTGTGATTTATAGTAAAGTGTACCAATTTCATCACAAACTTCTTTTTCTGCTTTGGTTTAAGTCCAATGTGCTTAAGCCTTTTTAAGAGGAAATGTATTTCATCAAGTCGAACCCACATTTTGAAGGCTGAAGAAGACTGTGTGCTAGGATGTGGGCCATGTCCGTGAATGTGCAGCAGGTGTATGTATATGTAAAGTAGGCTATTGCCTGTGAGTACTGAGTCTTGATCACAATATGATTGTTTTATTTATTGTATCCTAAGCTCTCTATTGTTTCTCTTATTGTTATGGACTACTTTTTGCGGGCTTAAGTTGGACCAACATTCTAAATCGTAATGATCTATATTACTTGCTCTGACGTTTAGATACTTTATTACTTGCTTTAATCTGTTAAATTTCCCTTCTTTTTCCAGGTGTTGCCATCTGCTGCCATCAGTTACTTCGTATACGAATTTATGAAGATAGTCCTGAAAGTGGAATGATTTGCATATGGGTATCCCTCCCCTGAAAATTAAGTCCTGAGGAGGATCCCAGCACATAGTATGGAGTTGCTAACACTTCTTTGCAATGAGCAATTGTGATTTTCAGAAGCCTACTGTTATACTACAATTTTAGTTCAAAGTGGATAACTAATCTGTCATTTTTCCTATTAGAGCATGCTTTCTTAATTTTTACTATTTTAGTGAAATCTATTGTAACAGATACATATCTCTTTTCACTGTGCAGACTCGTGGATATAGTGAGGACATGATTCCCACAGTGAGGATAGGTTTGAATTTATTTTTCTTTTATTCTTGTTATGCATAAATTAGATCCAATGGAATATTAAGATTCCTTTAATTGGATGTATAGGTAGGATTCAATATGAGGAAGGTAACAAAGGGAAATGCGACAATAAAGCTGTGGGATCTTAGAGGTCAGCGAAGGTTCCGAAGTATGTGGGAGAGAGATTGCCGAGCAGTCTCAGCCATCGTGTATGGTTTTTTTTTACCTTAATTATTAACCTTCTCACTTTTTCTACTGGTTTTACTGATGTGCGTGTTCAGCATTGTTTTGTAGTTTTATTATTTACATTTATATTTCCTTGGGTAGAAATTCACTTGCTCTTTGCACGTGAAATTATTAAACTCGATAATATTTTATTAAACTCGGTAATATTTTATTAAACTCGGTAATATAGTAAAATATTGTATTTGATCAATAAAAGATTATTTAATAAATTATATATTGCTGAACTTATAATGTTAATTGGAGTGTGATTTAATTACTCATTGGGAAGCTGGTTGAATATAAATGCATGGCAAATATATTCAATTTTTTTTAAATGGCTTTACCTATACCGACGTTTTTGTCAAAACGTTGGCAAATTGTTGGAAAAAGGTTGGGAAAGCAAATCCCAACATTTTTCCAAAAGATTGGGAAAGTAGTCCAATTTTTGACGTTTTTGTAAAGCGTTGGAAAATTTCATCCATTATTGCAGAATTGTCGACGTTTATTAAACGTTGCGGCAAACGTGGGGAATACATATGCCAACATTTATCTGAAACGTTGTAAATTCCCAACTAGGGCAACGATGACGTTTGTAGGAAACGTTGAAAAAACGTTGGGAATACATATGCCAACGTTTTTTTTACCTTTTTCCCGATGTTTATAAAACGTTGGAAAAAATTAATTTTCTTGTAGTGGGCGGGAGGTCTTAATGACGCTCAACCTTGCCGAAGCTGCTGGATTTTTCATCTCGACTCCGTGGTGGGACTATGTAACAGACCCCTTGGGACGGGACTATTCGATTTACATGATGGACGGTCGTTATTTGTGTTTGCAACGACCGTAGAGCGTTATCTAATGTATACATGGCATTCCAATGTGGAAGACTAGAATAATTAAAAGACACTCTGTTATTGATGAAATACGAGATTTTATCCCGCGGGATTATATTGTCTAGAGAAGGGGCATCTACATCAGCCGAGATATATTCCCCCAACTCTTCATCTGTAAGCACTGGAGTAGGATCGGGAGAGTCCACCACAGCGTTGGCTTTGGAGTCCAAGAGGACTACGTGGGCCTTCTCTGGCGGCTGCGATGGCGGTGGTTTGCCCTTAAGACGCACCTTCAGAGGTGCCTCCGCTGTGCCTCCGGTGATTGGTGCCTTCCCCTGTAGTTTTGCCACAAGGGGAGCCGAAGTTTGGGGCGGCTTTCCCTTGAGGCGTATCTTCAAGGGAGCTTCAGGAGCAACTGGTGCTTTTCCGGGTAGCTTGATGCTCATGGGAGGCAACTTCTGAGGCGGTTTGCCTTTGAGTCGGATCTTCAAAGGAGCATCGGGAGTGACCTCAGGCTCCATGTCCGGCTCTGCTGCCGTTTCTGCTTCGTCGTCAGCATCATTGGCTTCCTTCCCGTCAAGTGATTTGTATAAGTCAGCATCGGTGAAGTAGGCTTCAATCCCTTTGAAAGGGTCGATGTCCGCGAACTCCGTACGGATGACGTTGTTGGTAGACACGTACTTCATACATTGGTGGAGCGTGGACGACACCACCATGTACTCGTGTAGCCATGGACGACCCAACAGAATGTTGTAGTTGATTTCGGCGTCTACGACATAACAAGTGACCTCGGTTCTGAGGTTACCGATGTGGCACTTTAGTCGTATTTTGTCCAGTGGTTTGCTTTTGCTGGCGTTGAAACCACTGATTGTTGTGTTGGAGGGCGCCAGTCGGTACATTAGGATCCCCAGTATTGAGAGCAGCATTTTCGGGATGATGCTGAGGGAAGACCCTGGATCATCTGAATTCGCTTCACCTTGACTGAACCAATATACCCTGTATAATACAGCGGCCTGTTGTGTCGATTGTGCTTGAGCAGCATGTCCTGTTGGGTGAAGGTTATATTGGGGATAACCTCCTCCGCACAGTGACAGTGCTTGCACACAGTCGGGAGATCTTCAGGCTGCTTGATCTGACTGAGAAAGGATTCAGCATCCTTTAGAGCTTCACAGAGAGCTTCTCGGGAGTCTTTGGAAAGACGAAGGAGCTCGAACAGCGATAGACGGGCGGGAGTACTGGCCAATTGTGCCAGTATGTCGAAGTTGTGGGGCTTGGCTAGCCCCGAAGCATTCTCCTTTCGTAGAGGCCTGTCAAAGCGGGTCTCTATCTGCTTCTGCTTATTGGCTGCTGGGGGCTTAGACAAGCCCTCGTCCTGGACAGCAGGGACGGTGCCCGGAGGTACCACCTCGACGGCAGCTTCGTCGGGTTGGACGTTCTGTTGTGAACGCGTCTGCACAGGAAGTGCCTCTTCCGCTGAAGAAGAGACCATGCGGCAAGACTTGATCTTCCTGCCTTTGGATTTGGAGGTAGGGCGTACCTCCGGTTGAGTCACCTCGGAGACGAGATCGGGATGAACCCATAGGATCTCTCCTCGAGATGTGGTGAGTGGGATGAGTCCACTCACGTTGTCACGGGTAGGTGGTAGGTTAACCACCTCCATTGTCGCCTTAGGGATGGGGACGACGCCATCTTGTGTTGTAGTCGGCGGTAGGGTGCCAAACTGGAGTGACACCACGTTGGCTGACACCGTCTTCTCTTCGTAGTCGATGGAGATTACATCCGCATTGATCTTGCGCTGGATGTAATTCTTGAGGACATAGTAGTCCTTGGTTGGGTGTCCGACAAACCGATGGTAGTGACAGTACCTCGGGTTGTCCACTTTCCCAACCTCATCGGGACGCTTCGGGTCCGGAAGCTTGATCTTGTCACCCTGCTTCAGTATCTCAAAGAGTTGCAGTGTGTCTTCGTCGTTGAACGAATAAACCTCCTTCGGTCTTGGTACAAGTGGAGGTTTTCGAGCAGGTGCTGACACACCTTTTGAGGCATTGACAGTCAATGCCTGTTTCCCCTGTCTCTCGTCCAGGGTTGTTGGCTGCAGGCCGTTTCCCCTTGTCCTCGAAGGCAGGGAAACTAACTCCCAAAAGATGAGCATTGGCTGCCTTCTTCTCTGCAGCTTCTGCTTCAATGATCAAGGAGCTCCAGTCGGGAGGAGGAGTAGAGTTAAGCCAGAGTTTGACTGCAGGCAGCATGTTCATGCTGCAGGAGAAGAGAAGCGCATGTTCTGGCATGCCCGGGGGCAGTCTGAAGCAGGCCTGTCGGAAGCGTTCGATGAACACTCGAACTGTTTCCTTCTTCTTCTGGCGTATCTCTATAAGGGATGCCATTGTCATGTCCTTCCCGCCGTCGTAGAAACGGTCGAGAAAGAGGCGCGTCAGGTCGTCGAAGGAAGATATTGAATTGTCGGGGAGGCTGCAGTACCAGTCGTAAGCCACTCCTTTCAGTACCCCAACAAATATGCTGGTAAGTAGTGCATCCTCCTTCGGGAGATGTCCCGTCTGAGACTGGAAATACGTCAGGTAGCGACGCGGAGAGTCCTTCCCGTCGTATGGTGTCAGTGTTTGTGGTTTATACTTTGGAGGATAAACCACCTTGTTCCACTCGAGGGGATAAGGCTGGGGGATGCCCATTTTCTGGCGCTCCTTTTGTCTCGTCTTGGACTCAAAGCGCTCGCGTAGGTCCCTGATCATCTTGATAACGTCTTTCGTGGAGCTGGGAGTCGGGGAAGGTGGTACTACCGGATGTTGAGCATTTGAGGGCTCCGATGTTCGAGGTGCTTCTCGGCGATCTGCGTCCGAGGATTCCCGTTGAAGGGGTACACTCGACTCTCCATTGGCCCCTGGATCGGGACCGGTAGAAGGTGTCTTCGCCAAAGCAGATCGTATCTCAAACACCGCTTGAGTCAGTGTTTACATGGAGGCAGAGAGGGTTTTGAGTTCTCCCTCCAGAGTATCCATGCGCTGGACGAGGTCCGCTGGCGGCCCATCATACTCGATATCAGCCCCAGTCACGTTTACTATCATGACGCGGCCGGGAGTGGATGGATGGGTTGAGGCTTCACTCTCGGCCTCACTCTCTTGTGGGGGAGTTGCCTCTCCTGGAGCCTCGTCTTGGCTACCCCCAGCTATGTTCGGGAGAACATTCATTATGGGTGCATCTGTAAGGGCCTGATTGCCCTCAGCTCCGTCTTGAAGGGCCTCTTCGTCTCCGGAACTCGGGTCCGCAGATGCTAGACTACCCCCAGCTATGTTCTGGGGGATAGCCTCGTCTTCAGGGGCTTCTGGGAGGCTGACTTTGCCTCGAGGGTCTGCCCTAGGTGTGCTTTGGACACACTCGTCTTCGGAAGGAGGCTCGACAAGGGTTTGACTACCCCTAGCTTCCTCCAAGAACTTCTTCCTCGCTCGAGTGCCTTCGAACACTCCGGAGGACGAGACAGTTGTCTTGGTTTTCCTCGGCTGGCTTTTAGACAAGGAAGAGGAACTGCCAGTCGCCTTTCGGACTAAGGAGGAGTTGGAGATCACGTTGCATGAAGCAACCATTGGTTCTTCTTCTGTTGACACCTTCTTCCCGAGGCGACGTCGGAGGGGTGTCGATGATTGCAGCCGATGGAACACCGACTGCCTTGGTGGGACTACCGCTTTGCAACAGCAGTTGATGGTGACCACAGCACAAGTATGCCCCGTGAGAGGCGCATCGTGCTTGTCAGTCGACTCTCCTGATCGGCGCTTGTGAGTGATCACGTTACGCAGATCATTGGAGGAGAGTGCCACCTTCACACCCCTTTCAGGCGCATGGCAAGGCCAAGCGCCGGGGTGGTCAAGTGAGTGCTGCGCCCCCTGATCTAAAACCAAACAGACATCCCGATCAGTAGTGGGGGAACCACAACATTTGGAGTGACTTGAACGGACCTCAAACGCACAACCAGAGGAGGCACGGGAGTTCAAGACCACTGGATTTGCCTTACTCAACTTGGTTGTGCACGCAGTAGATGCGCCCAAGTGAGACAAGGACTTTGAAGGTTGGCTCGTTATCGGCGCCGCAGCACTCGAGTCGACCTTGTACAACTTATCATCAGCAGCGCGCATGCTTCTGGTTTGTTGCTGGCATAGCACGTTTGGGGCGTATGACCCGTACTGTCTTGGATTTCTTTGTACCAGACCGCTGGGGCGCGTAGTACTCAGAATCCAAATTCTCTTCGCCACTACAGCGAGTGAGTCTGTCAAAGACAGAGACTTTCTGTGGCGCATCAGAGGTGATGCGCGGGGCAATGGCTGCGCCCCTGCTCCGTCGACGCATCTTCCTCGCCTGAGAGGAAGACGGCTGGGGAATGTAGTTAGCCGCACGTTTCCCCGAGAGATGCACTGCACCAGCGGGCGCATCTTGGTTGCTGAGGACGTCAGCAGGAAGGGAAGGCTGGATTGGCGCATCCCCTTCGGTGGTGGTGCCCGAGGCGTCGACCTTGTGCACCCAGACTCGGCGGGTCTTCTTCGGCTTCGGCAGCCGCTTCGAAGGACTCGCACTGCCTTCAGAGATGAACTCCTCATACGCCTGTTGATTGAGGCGTACGACCAGCATCTTGTGGGAGGAGCCTACCTTCACGTCGTCGGATTGTGACACAGCTTTCTCGGTGGAGGAGAAAGAGGTCCCCAGCAGAGTCGCTAGCTTGTTTGCCATTAAAATACTTTGATTGTAAATTTCAATACAAACAGAACAGTGTTACAATATAGGACTTAGATGTAGTCCTAGGAGTACACTTTTGTTTATCTGGGTTCCTTGTGTCGATGGAGTGAGTGGTAATGCGTTGACTCCGTTGACGATCTGACGACGGTTATCGGTTCTCTGAAGGTCAGGATTGCTCTGGGTGCTGGAGCTTGCTGAGAGGAGGAAGACGTTGAGTGTCTGGATCTGCCTCTCTGGTGGTGTGAAGTCTCTGTCTGTTCGTTATGGAGGTTGGTAAGTATGTGTGTGTGTGTAAGAAGGAAATGGTCCCTCTTTTTATATAGTCTGCAGGCTGGCTGCTGATGCGCGCATGTAGGATGCGCTTGTACGCGGGGACGCCACGTATTGATTGCTGATGGAGATGCATGGACGATGCGCCCTGATTGAGGGGTTGAATTCTTCATACTGCTGTTGTGAGCCGGCACGTAGCAGAGGAGAAGATCTTTCTGTTGCTGATATTTCGGATGAGTCGAGTCAAAGGACACGTGTCATCGACCCATGGCTCGGAGATCTCGGATTTGGTAGGGAATGATCTGGTAGGATGCGCCTAGGATTAGGCGCATGAGGAGACTTTGGCTCGTAACCTTTAGGAGTCACGAACCATTCTGAGCGCATGGCTTTTGAGGCGCATGCGAGGCTTCAATAGTGACTTTACTCCTGTCTTTTGGGATCAGGGAGAAGTCTGGGGTGCATGGCTTTTGAGGTGCATGCAGACTTGGGCACATGGCTATGGAGGCGTATGCGAGATGGTTGGGTGGCCACGTGGCAGTAGCCGTCGGAGGGAAGTAATGATGATGCTGACGTTGGCGATGCTTCGTCTTCTGAAAAAGCTGTCGACTGTTCAGACTTCGGGAGGCGTGCTGCCAACTCTGTCAGTTCAGTATTTAATGTTTGTGACATTCGATGGACAGCTGAGTGGGCGCGTCGGTTGGCGTTCCACTAGGCGTATGAGGGCGCATCCCCTGTGATGCGCTTGGTGCTGAAAGGCGCGTCTGTGTGATGCGCTTGATGTTGAAGGGCGCGTCTGTGTGATGTGCGGTCTGGCCGGCGCATCCGCTCCGCTTTGACACATCTTTTGGTGAAACTGTTACGTTCTTCGAGTGCTTTAAATAGCCGTTTTGACTTAGCTGAATTCGAAGCGTCCGGTTCATCCATTTAATGCAAATTCATTGCACGGAATTTGGAGAGCCATCCACTTGGCGCATGGGTTTGATTTGCCCGGCCTATAAATAGTGGCATTGAGAGAGGGTTTGCCTCTCGTTCTCTCACGTCTTTCCGACATGAACTTGTGTACTCGAATGCATTCTGTTGACGAGATGCTCCCGAGGGTGAAGATGCGACGCAGTGTCTTCGCTGATGCACTTGAAGGTGACTGTTACATCCAAAAGTCGGAGTCAAGGGCTTCCGAGGCAGGCAGAAGGTGCCTGTTGCATCCAAAGATAGGGATGCTCGAGCCTCGTCTTCGTTGTGCAGGAAGAGCCGTAGATCGGAATTGCGGTGCTGCGGCTTTGGTGGCTCTTTCTTCCTTCAAAATGGGTGTAGCCCATTCTGGTTGTGTTGAAAGCTGCTCCTTTGGCTGCGGTTTCGATCACGGTCTTCCTTGGTGTTTGCAGGCTCTTTCGAAGCCTCCCCTGGCTACAGGTTGGCTTGTGGTTCTTTTTCCTTCCTTGGCTAGAGGGTTGATTGCCACCTTCGTTCTGCTCAATAAATGCTTCATTAGTCGAAGCATTTAGACGGCGGTGAGCCTGGCTGGAAGAGCGGCACATAACTGGGCTACTGAAGGGATGTACATAACTGGGATGCACATAACTGAGCTGCTGAAAAGGATGCGCCTTGCTGAGGACGCATGGTGGGATGCGCCTGGCTGAGGGCGCATGTTGATTGCTGCGCCTACTTGAGGGCACATGTTGGCTGCTGGCTGTAGGCTTAGGATCTTTTCTTTATAGAAATTCTCCTTTATACAGTCTTTCTTAGACATGTAATAGACTTTTATTTGTTGAATAAAAAGTCCTCTTTCAATGTCTATATTTGTTGCTTTTTGATGTGAAGTACTTTGTCCAAGCTCTGGCGCATAGACTTTCTGGTTCTGAAATTCCATGCTTCTACAGTCTCTTTTATTATCAAGCCTATTGTGCAAGTTGAAAACATACATTTTATTATGTGAAGGCAAAGATGAGGCAAGTTCACCGAAACTACCCCACCTGAGCGAGCGGTCGCCTTGACCGAGCGATGTCTCCGAGTAGCCGTTGCAAGGCTAAGTCCGAACGCCGTCGGCATTTCGATTCCTCCGATTGACTTTGTGGGATGGGGCACTACAAAAAGGGTCGATGCCATCAGGGTACATAAACCCGTAGACGTTGGGATCAGTGAAGCGAGGGCCCGAAAAATTATGATGAGGAGCGTTGGGATTGACATAGAGATTGCGCTCCTCAAGCATGCGTTGAAGGAAGTAAGCCTGATCCATGAAGCCATGGTGAATGAGGGTACCAAGCCCCCGAGTGTTGGCCTGAAGACGCTCCTGGGTGGAGAGTATGAGAGCATCAAATTTTCGGTCGATGTAGCGACGGACATCCGGAGTGAGAAGCGAGGCAGGCGGAGAGGTAGGAGCAGCAGCAACAGCATGAGTAGCCCTGTAAGCCCCCTGAAATTCTCGAATTATTTTTCGAATTTTTCTAATGAATTATTTTCAATAATTCATTTCTATATAATTAATTTTGATCTTTAAATGCTCTTTACCGTGACTTGGATTTCTAGAGCATCAGGGATGCCAGTCTCTGGAAACTTTCTTCTTGAAGTTTGTAGTAGACGAGATTATCTTCATATTGATATTTCGTGTCCCACTCGAACTTGTTCCCTTGTGCTCCATTTGATTCGCACAACTTCGGGTCAATTTAGACCAATTTATCGTCTGCCGTAATTTGTGATTTAATTTCCAACTTAATTTCGGGACCCGACATCGATCCAACTTAGTCGACCCAATATATGGCCCTGGCCTGTTTTGAGTCTACTATGTACGTGCCACTTGCTCGCCATCGAATTTATTTTTCCTTGTGCTCCAATTTCGTTCATGATTTTAAATAGTTTAAAATTTATTATTTTTAATTAAATCTTGGTCCTAAGCTTGTCCAACTTGGCCCATCATCCAACCCAATTGGGTGTGACCCCTGTCATGACTACCCATACACCCCACTATTGTATTTGCCTTTTTTCCTACTCAAAAATACCCTCCTTGTATATAAATATCTTTATTTCTCTCTCTCTTTTATATATGTATATATATACATATATAATATAATATATAAAAATCTCTCTCTCTCTCTCATCCTCACCTCACTCTCTCTCCTAACTCACCCCATGCCACAGCCGACCTTCCCCACCCTCTCTCTAAAATCTCTCTCTCTAAAATATCTCTCATTCTCTCTCTCTTCTTTATATAATATATACACATATATATTATATATATCACTCTCTCTCTCTCATTTCACTCTTACACACAACCCCACCTCACAGCACAACACCCCCCCTTGTGGCCAACTTTACACCCCTCTCTCTCTCTACTTTTTCTCTTTCTCTCGCTCTAATAATTCAAATCATATTTTACATTTATTGTCGTATCTTATATTCCAGTTCAGTTTTACTTTCTGTACTTCTCACCATGCTATGATTTCATTTACTCACATGCTCTACATGCCTTTATATTGTACCTTGATTGGAGACTAAGTTCTGCTCGGGAGAAGAGTTACAACCCCGGTCCTTATTTCGTTTAAGGGTTGTAACTTGGCTTTCGAATGGTTCCCAAGTCTTCATATATCTTTGTCTCGTAGTTCATTATACTGTCTCTTATAGAATTTGTCAATTCACATGGAACTGCTGTTAGTGTTTGTACTTGCTCATTTTCCTGACAGGATACCGTTGATAATATTTTAGGAGTTGTTATACCATTAGTGGACATCATGATGTTGCTAGCTGGGGTGGATCTCACTATTCTTCTATGTGAGTTGTCTGGGAGTTATCCTTAGTTAGTCTTGTTGTTCCTTCTTTATTTTTCTGTCTTATGATTCCTTCTAGTAGTTTCGAGTTGTTCTTGTACTTTAGTTATCTTTCTTGTCTTATTATCCCTAGCTGTTGTGATGTGACTAGAGTATATTTATAGTTATAGGCCTTCTAGACGTAGTATATATTTATTGGGTACTAGACAGCGTTCTACCGCCGATACTGCGGCGTAGGCTGGACGTCGTCTACGTATTCGTACCCGTATATCCGGGTGCGGATCGTGACACGTTTTTAGTGGTGGCCCATGCAGGCCAGTCTTTGCAATTAATGTGAAGTCGTGGTAGCACTTGAGCTTTTCTGTACTACTGCGAGCCTGCCCTAGGATTAAGGTTGAGTCATGGAATATTTTAGGAATTTGGTACTCAGTCACATATTAGGAACTCTTGGTAGATTCCAGGGATGACCCCTGGGAATCTTATTTCAAACTTTTCGAAACTTTTTCCATTTGTTCTGTCCATCCTGATTTCTGAAACATCTGTCCGTTATCAACTTTATTCTTTCTTGGAATGAGTTTGTGGACCCCAGAGGGAAGGTATAAGTTGAACTTATATATCATCTAGGATGAGACGAGAATATGATTTGCCAGTCTCATATCAGGTTGAGATTGTTTTAGATTATATTCCAATGATTTCCTTTATCTTGACCTAGATAGTACCTTTGGACATCTCCTGAGAATTTTCTTCTAAACTCTACCTCGAAATCTGTTTTAGCTAGTTTTCATTTAATTATCCTTGATTCGTTGTTGAATTTTGAATCTTGATGTTCGTTGTTGACTTCGATTTTGATTTTGTTGAAGATAAGTTTCTCTGGATTGAGTTAAGATATCCTGATAAACATAATTGATGGAGACGATGGGAACGATAAATGTCTACTTTACTTATGGAGTTGGAATTTATCGCAGTCATATTAGCTAGCCTGACAGGGACATGGAGCCTAATTTTGGATATACTATCCTAGTTATGGAATTTAGATTCTCTTGCAGCCATACCGGTTGGCGTGGTAAGGAATCTAGATGACATGATTATAGGGTGTATACCTTAGTTATGGACTCTATCGTTTATTGCAGCTATGTTTACTGACGTGGCGTAAATTCTGGCAACATGGTTTTGGATAGACGTGTATGGTTATCAGGTCATATCTTAAGTTGATTCACTTCTTTTACCAATTGAGCAAGATAATTCCTACCATTATTTCTTGTTTATCATTATTTACTCTTTCATCGCATGATGATTTTCTCATCTTACCGTCATTTCCTTTGCCTTATTTAGCATTGTCTTGATTACACCAATCACCTATTTCATATCTACATCTGTCATCTACACTTAAAACTCTGAAAATTTTAAAATTTTCATATCTATTTTGTTTCTTAAGTTTCGATAATGTTAAGATTTTGATTCCCTTCTGTCTATGACCAATCAATTTTGGTCATCTTGTTTATCGTGCCAAAGAGTCTTGGTTGCTGACTAGACTCTAGATGACTTCAATTCCCTTGTGACTTGGATTTTTATCCTTGGATTCTCGTGCCCAGCCTTCGTTGATCTTATTCTCCATCTTGTCCAAATTCTAAATTACTCGAAAGTTGATCAACTCAGATCGTGTTGAGACAAATTTCTTTATCGTGGTTGGATTTCAATGCTATTAACCTTCGTGCATTGACTTTCGATTTTGAGCATGTTTGGATTTTGAAACACTCGTGCCTATACTCTTTTCGACCTTGATTTGATTTTCTGATTGTATCTGAAATTTCCTTGTGCTTAATCATGCCTATCTCAAATCCTAAATCAAATTTCAGTAAGCTGAAATCCTATTATCAATATTTTGTCGATTGTAACCGGATGAAGCTCAAGTTTTGATTTTATTGTCATACCTCTATCGTGCCAAGCCTTGTTTTGGTCATGATTATCTCTCATCTTGATCAAGCCTGTGAGACTTTCAGGCTGATTATCCGTTAACCGAGTGCTACACGTCACCTCGTACGTGGACTTCATCTATAACTTTCGTTCTCCTAAGTCATTTCTGAATCGTGTCCCAATGACTTAACTTATCTATAATAGTGCCTATATGATTCTGTTCATATTTTGATTCTATCGTACAAAAATTTTTCATCGTGCCTGAATAATTGTGAATTGATTATCTTAATCGTGCAAACTTGTCATTCTATGATCGTGCCTAAGTTTTTTTTTTTTTGCCTAAAAAAAACTTTCTATCTTGTTTTACCCCTACTACAACCTTAATTTCGAGGACGAAATTTCTATAAGGTGGGTAGGATGTAAGCCCCCTGAAATTCCCGAATTATTTTTCGAATTTTTCTAATGAATTATTTTCAATAATTCATTTCTATATAATTAATTTTGATCTTTAAATGCTCTTTACCGTGACTTGGATTTCTAGAGCATCAGGGATGCCAGTCTCTGGAAACTTCCTTCTTGAAGTTTGTAGTAGACGAGATTATCTTTATATTGATATTTCGTGTCCCACTCGAACTTGTTCCCTTGTGCTCCATTTGATTCGCGCAACTTCGGGTCCATTTAGACCAATTTATCGTCTGCCGTAATTTGTGATTTAATTTCCAACTTAATTTCGGGACCCGACATCGATCCAACTTAGTCGACCCAATATATGGCCCTGGCCTGTTTTGAGTCTACTATGTACGTGCCACTTGCTCGCCATCGAATTTATTTTTCCTTGTGCTCCAATTTCGTTCATGATTTTAAATAGTTTAAAATTTATTATTTTTAATTAAATCTTGGTCCCAAGCTTGTCCAACTTGGCCCATCACCCAACCCAATTGGGTGTGACCCCTGTCATGACTACCCATACACCCCACTATTGTATTTGCCTTTTTTCCTACTCAAAAATACCCTCCTTGTATATAAATATCTTTATTTCTCTCTCTCTTTTATATATGTATATATATATATATATATATATATATATATATACATATATAATATAATATATAAAAATCTCTCTCTCTCTCTCATCCTCACCTCACTCTCTCTCCTAACTTACCCCATGCCACAGCCGACCTTCCCCACCCTCTCTCTAAAATCTCTCTCTCTCTAAAATATCTCTCATTCTCTCTCTCTTCTTTATATAATATATACACATATATATTATATATATCACTCTCTCTCTCTCTCTCTCTCTCTCTCATTTCACTCTTATACACAACCCCACCTCACAGCACAACACCCCCCCTTGTGGCCGACTTCACACCCCTCTCTCTCTCTACTTTTTCTCTTTCTCTCGCTCTAATAATTCAAATCATATTTTACATTTATTGTCGTATCTTATATTCCAGTTCAGTTTTACTTTCTGTACTTCTCACCATGCTATAATTTCATTTACTCACATGCTCTATATGCCTTTATATTGTACCTTGATTGGAGACTAAGTTCTGCTCGGGAGAAGAGTTACAACCCCGGTCCTTGTTTGGTTTAAGGGTTGTAACTCGGCTTTTGAATGGTTCCCAAGTCTTCATATATCTTTGTCTCGTAGTTCATTATACTGTCTCTTATAGAATTTGTCAATTCACATGGAACTGCTGTTAGTGTTTGTACTTGCTCATTTTTCTGACAGGATACCGTTGATAATATTTTAGGAGTTGTTATACCATTAGTGGACATCATGATGTTGCTAGCTGGGGTGGATCTCACTATTCTTCTATGTGAGTTGTCTGGGAGTTATCCTTAGTTAGTCTTGTTGTTCCTTCTTTATTTTCCTGTCTTATAATTCCTTCTAGTAGTTTCGAGTTGTTCTTGTACTTTAGTTATCTTTCTTGTCTTATTATCCCTAGATGTTGTGATGTGACTAGAGTATATTTATAGTTATAGGCCTTCTAGACGTAATGTATATTTATTGGGTACTAGACAGCGTTCTACCGTCGATACTGTGGCGTAGGCTGGGCGTCGTCTACGTATTCGTACCCGTATATCCGGGTGCGGGTCGTGACAAGCCCAGCCACGAGGCTTGGATTTGGCAAGAAGAGAAGGACGAGGCTCACCGATGGGACAGTTGGTCAAGTCAACGCTGTGGGCCTCGAGAATCATGGTGATGTACATGCCAAAAAGAAGAGATCGATGGGAAGATTCGGCGATCAGGATCATAGTGAAGATAATAGATTTTGCCAGAGAGAAGGGCTGCTTGGCCACGAGTGTCACACCCCGCTCCCGTAGGAGCGATCGTCCTCGCTAAGGCGTGATGCCGCACGAGCCTAGATTGCGCTCATGCAAGGCGGATTCCATAACGGCCAATTTCAGCGGCTACGACGGGATCGTCGCACAGAAGTCCCATGCAGAGACATTGAATAATAGCAGCGAAAATTTGAATCAAAACACAAGTTATTCAAAGAAGCTCTTTATTAATTTTGAAACAAAGATTACAAAGGGCGCAAGGCCAATATTACAAGTCTCTTAAGCTCACTTTTATCTCATTACAAGTTCACTCTGCTCTCTCTCATCTCTCAATACAAGTCTCGAGCCAGCGGATGCTTCGAAAGGCGATGTCCATACATTATGTCCCGTATAAGTCTTGAGTTCACGCGGTCGCACGCTTTGACTCGCCAAGGAACTCCTTGCCTCGACGCATCCAAGCGAGCTCCGCGCCACAAGCTTCTACCTGCACCTGCACATTAAAATTATGTGGGTGTCAGTACTAAACTGTACTGGTGGAGTGAGCTCCTCGCCCATCCATACAAAACCGACACGTTTATTTTACTTTGTGCAATACAAGTCCCTTTACGATTGTCTTTCTAGTCTTGCCTTATGATCGATTTTAGGACATAGACTCTCGGCCTATTTAGTGCCTCTAGACCTTTCTCGTGCTTGCATCGTCAATGCACCGACTCATACTTGTCTTTCGTGCCATACTCTGGGACGTAACGACTCGGTCGTGCCATGAACTCGATTCGTGCCTCAATATCACTGGGGCAGTGCCTCCTCGCTTAGTCTTGCCTATACTCGTATTGTGACAACACTGCCATACCTCACATTTTGAGGTCGTGCCCTGCAAACACCGAGGTCGTGCCTCGCACCCACTTAACCTAATTTTAACACAACTTGCCCTACGGCCCTTTCTCGACTTAACTCGCAACGTCTAACCCAACTTGTGGAACCGGTATTGAGAACTCAAGCATGATGCTATATCTCGCGTCGAAGCACGTGTCTTTACGCATAGCCAAATCTTAGGCTTCATAATACCTTATGTGCATACCGTGCACGCATTACACAACTCATCACATACCGTGCTTACACTTTCTTTGTTACGACCGATACCGTGCATGTGGATTTGCCGCTTAGCACGCCAATTATCTATATGAAAGGCCATTGGCACGACAAGCCATCGTGGGCATAGCTCGGGTAGGCGGCGGGTCCTTCAGCGTAGGTAGCGAGCCTCGTTGAAAGCCCCCGACTATCCACGTAATATGTGCGCTGCTATAACGTCTACCTCCTAGGACGACTGGGCCCGGTGCCCCGGCGTATAACCAGTTTAGGCAGAAATACTTGTCGACAAGTTGTCCAATGACCAAGCACTTACGAGACATCTAGACTCACGTAAATGCATGGCCTAATTTGTTGGTACGACTGGAACTATACTTAGCAACTCGTGCTCTGAACCACACTTTGCATAACGTGCATCGAGACCGTGAGACTCCAACCGAGGGACCGCCTCGTACTTCTTAACGTGGATAGTGTAACGCCCCAGTCCCAAAATACGTAGGACTAGAACGTAATCATGCCAGCTGTATACATACGAAGTATATGGACCCTCGTATATATACATAAGCTGTAAAATGCAGTAACCAAGGTACTAAATCTCATCCACAAAGATAAATATGATATAAAAGCAACTTTGAATTTATCATGTATACAATCGTTGGGCGGAGACAAATCTACTACCAACAAGTAAGGAAAAATACATGGAAAATACAATGAGTTTGGCGGGAGAAGCGAAGACGATCAAAGCGCAATCATCCTCGAAGAAATAGTGACAATCATGGCCACGGCTAAAACACCTGCAAAAGACAAGAACACACACCTGACGAGATAACCAGGTCCTCAGAGGGACGTAACAAGATACAATAAACATGCCATATAAATACTGAATATAAAATATGCCACAATCAAAGAAAGTGACAAGACACTATAAGGTAATCTAACCATACTAAAGTGAACATGCAGTTGAGAACAAACCTTTCGTCGCATGAGCCATGGCTGTAAATGGGATCTGGTATAGTCCCCACTTGTGCACCAGTGACCTAAGCGCATGACGTTCAAAAACGACAGTGGCCAACCTAAGAGGCTCATACCCGTATCTCCAGCGGAGCTTTCGGGTTACAAGGAAAGTGCAATAGAAGCCCATACGACAAGGAAATGTTCTCCCCACCTAATGTACCTATCATGTCGTATCCACGACCATGTAACACTACTAACCGTCAAGTCTTCTAACATACAACTATTGACAGTTAGACCTAACGTACGTCCTGCACGCATCAGTGATCAGCCAACACGCAAGTCCGTAGACTATATGCTACTCATAACTCACACATCTCGTGGCACAACCGTATCAAAGTTTATATAATGCACTAAACTAGTGGTAGTCCCTTAACTCTATGTCCATATGCAATCAAAGGATAAATAACAAGGTATAGCTAATATCACTGAGCTGGCAGTAAGGCATGTACTGTAATAATGGTACAACAAAAAGAACGACAAATAATATACAGTGATATGCAATAAATAAGATGCAGACAAATTTATAAACAATAAATTATGGCAAGGTATCTTGCCTGGTGTGTCTCCTGGAGTGGTGTGATGATCGAGCAAGTCATGTTCTGTCCAATAGCCATGGTCGATGCAGCATGGTCCGAATTCACGAGAAAATATGAATGGATGGTTAGTCATGCTAAGGGTGTTTAAGAAAGGAGAAATTGTGGAGATTACGTATATAAATTTCCAAAAACATTTATATGTAAATTCTTGAAAATACTTTGTGTATATATATATATATATATATATATATATATATATATATATATATATATATATATATATCAAATTTGAAATTAGTCAATTATACATTTAGATGAATACTTGAAAATATCGAAATTCGTTTTTAGGCTCATATATATAATATATATATATATATATATATATATATATATATATATATATATATATATATATATATATATATATATATATATATATATATATATTGTAGAAAAGTAACTTGCCGTTAGTCAAAATATTTTACTAAATATAGTAAAAATAATTTTTAGGGCTATTGAGTGGTGTCAAAATAATTTTTAGAAAAATATGCGTTATCAATTTATTTAAATAAACAAAAATAATACACTACTAATTCTAAAAATAATAATAATATAATAATAATACTAATATCAATAACAGTAATAATAATGATAATAATGATAATAATGGGTTATAATTAATAATAATAATAATAATAACAATAATAATAATATAAAATTATATTACTTATACTTATCTGCTGTTGACTTTTTTTTTTAAAAAGAAGAAAGAAAAGAAGGTGGAGAGAGAGAGAGAGAGCTGGGAAGAAAAGGGCGGGCTCACTTATAGGCGGACGGCTCCGGCGGAGCTCGGAGGGCGGCGACGGATGAAGGAGGATCTGAGGGGCGACGCGATCAGCGGTTCGGGCGTGTCAGGTGGCCGGAGGCGCGGTGGCGAGCACGGAAAGGGGGCGGTCGTGCGCCGGAGAGTTGGTGGCGCACGGCGGCGCATGGCACACGGCGATGAAGAGCGGCTGCGGAGGAGGAGTTGGTTCGCCGGTTGGGGCTCCGACGGTGACACGGCTGTACGGGGAGGCTCGGGAGTCGGGCGCCGGCCGGAGGGTTTACCGGCGTCGGCAGCGCGAAGCCGGTGGCAGAGGACGGAGGGGCACGCGCGGTGCTCTGCCCGACGCACGGGCGATCGGCCGAAGGGAGGAGGGTTCGCTGGAGGCGGACCGGCCACGGCGCAGGTGCGGCGTTGCGGAAGGCCGAGGCAGCGGATCTGAACCACCGCGAGGTCAACGGAGACTGGAGGTCAGGTTTGGGTTTTCACCTCCTTCTTTTTTCTGCGTTCTCTAGTGTTGGTGGTGGACGACGACGATGATGGGTTGGTTGGGTTTATTTTGGATGGTGTTGCGAGTATGTGGTCGGTGGCGGCCGATGGTCGTGTGGTGGATTTATGGCCACGGCGGCGGTTGTTCGGTGTACGGTGGAGTGGACGAGGAGAACAGGGAGTCGTGTGGGTGGCAGGGTATTGATGGCGGTGAGGTGGGGCTACAGTGTTGGTGGTGGTGAGCCGGGGAGATGGTTGGTGAAGATGGTCGGAGGTGGTGATGGCAGTGGTTGGTCGGGAGCAGTGGTGCTGTGTTGTTTGCAGGGTGATCGGTAGACGGGTCGGGGTCGGAGCCGGGTGGTGTTGCGGATGATGAGGGTGGTGGCAGTGCCTAGCGGTGATAGCGACGAGCAAGGCCAGGAGACGGGGCAAACTAGGGTTAGGGTGATGGTGGTTATGGCGATTTTGGGGTGGCTGTATTAGGCTTAGGATTTATTGTGTCGAGATTGTCGACACGGAAAAATATATATGTAGAGGATGGAATGAGAAGCTGGGCACAGACACGATGCACATATGTGGATGGTATAAATTATGGATGAGTACCTCTCCTTATATAGGAGGTGGGAATTCCCAGTTGGATAGGAATTTGGGAGGATTTAAATCCCAATTAGATAATTCCTCTATTAATTCAAATTGATTCAAAATCAAAGCAAATCCAATCTAAATATATTCTATACTTAATTTAAAATATTTTAAATAAAGTCAATGAAATCTTTTCTAATTTAAATTACCCTATTTAATCAAATATTATCATTAACAAAATCCTAAATATTATTTTCATAATTAAATAAATATGGTAATAATTAATTTCGAAAATTACCATAAATACTTAAATATTAAATCATAAACTAGTTTTTATAAATAACAAAATTTATTAATAAATAAATTTCACCTTTCGCAAAACATTGGAAACATTTAAATTTTCAAATTACTACTTATTTTTAAACGACGAACAAATAACTCTTTTATACAAAAGAAAATATTTATCACATTTATTTGAAAATGCACCTTCCTATTAAAATAAAATTTATAATAAAATATATTTTTCTAAAATATGTAGCTCGACACATATTCGCACTTGTCGAGCAATACAAAATGCAAATCTCACATGCTACGCAAAATACGACAAAGCGACTTATGTGCGACGTATAGATACGAAATACAAAATAAATACAAAATTAAAAAATCGTAGTAGAAATTTTAGGGGGTTTACAGATAGGAACGTGAGACTCCCAACCGAGGGACCGCCTCATACTCTCTGTGATGAGCCTTAAGACCATGGGAACGAATGGCTATATACAGCCGTAGAACCGTAGGACCAAGCATGTGCTCAACTTGAAAAACCGAGTTCGTGGGTACCTAGACTTATGCCATAATCCGTACGATACAACTTAGCTCGTGGGACGATCAAGGCTACGTCGAGCCTTGCTTCGAGGACACGTTCATGCTTCATCGTGCATCTACGCGGGCGACGCCTATGACTTAGGCTAACTCTTAGCTTGTGACGAAGACCAACTTTTTCTTCTTCCAAGCCACGGGACGAAGGACCGATTGTCATTTTCAAAGCACGCTGAGCCGACTTCTAAGCAGACCGTGGGACCTTTTTCTATGTTCTAAGACATTCGACCCGTCGAAATTATTCCCTTAGCTATGTGCGTTCGTAGCTTTTATATTAGCCTACTTGTGCAAGTTAAAAACATACGAGTTATTAAGTGAAGGCTAAGATGATGCAAGTTCACCGAAACTACCCCACCTGAGCGATGTCTCCGAGCAAGCCATTGCAAGGCTAAGTCCGAACGCCGTCGGTGTTTCGATTCCTCCGATTGACTGAGCGGGACGGGGCACTACATCATACACCACTCAGAAAAAGTTTTGTCCTCGAAACTTACTGAGTACACTTATCGGCTTATAACTTGATTCGACATCCTACGTTTCTCATACACGCTACTCCTATGCGTTCCCTCACTCCGAGCCACGCTCGTGCTTATCGCTAACTTAGTCGTAAGGCAAACCAACCGATCAACCAACATTCAAACTAGTCTTAATTCAATGATCGCCTTACCATCAATATTTCTTCGAAACTCACGATCTCAAACTCCTCGACACTTTCCCGTTCCTCAAGTCTCACTTGATTCAACATATCACTTAGTTGGATCGTACACATATTCTCGGCGTCCCCAAAATACATACATTTCAGCCAAGCCTCATGATAGAGAATCCGCCAATCACCACTCGAGTCGGATCGTGCACATATTCAAGCGTCCTTGATATACATGCATGTCAACCGAGACTCGCGAGTGGTGCCTCCACAATTTCTATCGCTTTGTATCGGAACGTCTGCCTAACTACTAGGCTATGTCAATCCGTCAGTATTGGAGTCATAGTTCCCAAACAACGATATCAACACTGACCCCATCCTAAGGTCAAACCAAGTTGATAGTACGAGATTTTTTACCCAAGCCCGCATCACTCCGATTTCTAAACATCGACACAGATTTCTGACTCACATCCCAATATTCGTCGTACGGGGTCCGAGTCGTTCAGTAAAGCCATCCTACGATAACTCACGTTTCAACCAATCCTACGTCATATCAATATCGTTCATTCATCAAGCCGTTTTGCATAGTCTATCTCTTCGAACACGTTCGACGTAATCCGCCTATCAATCCTTCCAAGTCAAGCACTCTACGACATGACTCATCGCTAAACCATAATTCACATTTCATACTCCCTAAGTCATTTATCCCAATTCACGTAATCGATCACAAGGTCGTCTAGCTTTGACAATATGTTGCGCCCCAATCTCACGCAAGTCCGATTACCCACGGTGGTTCATGAATCACCATGCAACGCTCCCACGGAATAATCATTCTCATCAGGGCGTAACTCTTGCTTGAGTCTAGACTAATTCATTCTCGATATGCGGATTGGACCTACTTAATCCTCAAGTTTGATAGTCAAGCACACTGAGTCATTCTCGAGTCTACCTTCGCGTCAAACCACAAGTCAAAGCATACAAATTGCTACGCCATGCAAGTTTGATCACCCTCGCTGTATAAATCACCATACCAGTGCTCACACGGAGTGATCGCCCTAATCCGGCGTGACACATGTGCGAGGTCGGAGTTGCACTCGCATAAGACAAGAACGTCAACGTTGTGGTTATCGTCGAAGCAATTCAAACATTTCATTTTCATCCAAGCCAAGATCTCAGTTCAATAGTCCGACAATCATTCGTTCAACTAGAAAATCCTTGAGCAAAGTCTATCTTTTCCTCGACACATTTCAACATCCTGTGTATAGCATTCATCGGAACAATGACATTTTACACGATCATCGTTCCTCGAATCAGAGTACCCGCGAGTTATCGCACATCGATCTTTGATACGCCTCAATACCATCGACGATGTACGTAACCTGACGATCTTCTTTTCGTAACGAACTCCGAGTCGCGCACTAATGCTGTTGTCCGAGTTGGATATTCCACAATCTTTTCGATAATCAAGATCAAGTTTGATCGATATTCCTCAAACTAGTTTCAAGATCGTTGTCCAAAACTCAAGTCACATTTTTATTCATCGCTCTGAATCGTTTTCTAACTCGCGTTGTCCATTGATAAGTTGTCCGAACGACATCTAGTTCGGGACATTCGAAGTCACGACCAACTAAACGTGACGTGTTCTAAGGCTCCGTGCGATCGCATCGCCTCGCCGACATACTCGCTGTTACCTCTAATCCTCAATTCTTGCTCGAATGATTTCTAAGACAAAACCATACACTACTCAGGATTCGAGCCATCTGATCTAGTCCTTAATCACGTTCGCATCACTTGCTAAGACATCCTTCAGATTCATTCGACGAATCTCTTGCGTAATCGCTCACGTCGTATCGACGCACTAAGTTTTTTGCACTATTCCTCAAAATCCAACCCAATCTTTCGTGTACGCCTAAGCGTTATTTCGATAGCATTCCTATCAATATACACTCTAAGTGTATCTCCGTTCCCGACCGAGCGATACTTAATATTGCTCACGATTCGTTTGCACCAAAAATCGGGGGGCGCGACACGCGGCACAACTTAGCCAAAAGACCGTGTGCATAGCCATCCCGTGCGGACTTTATTCGAGTTTGCATACTCATTTGCTAATGTCGACGTAGGACTAGTTGGGCACGTACGCGACTTGCTAACTTTTAGCACGAGTTTTCTTATCAAGTCAAGTTGACACTGTTACCGATGCATCCGGCAATGGCCTACCGATGCGTTCGATTGAACGCTTGTATGAGCTTTTGAAAATATTTAGACTTATTGTATGGAGATGTCGAGGGACATTTGAGAGAGAGCGCACACTTCTTTTTCCAACGACGAGCTTTCAAAACTGAGAAATTCAACTTGAAGTCCAAGGACGTAAAGCCGTGCTTTGATACCATTATGTCACGTCCCGCTCCCGTAGGAGCGATCGTCCTCGCTAAGGCGTGATGCCGCACGAGCCTAGATTACGCTCGTGCAAGGCAGGTTCCATAACGGCCGATTTCAGCGGCTGCGACGGGGTCGTCGCACAGAAGTCCCATGCAGAGACATTGAATAATAGCAGCGAAAATTTGAATCAAAACACAAGTTATTTAAAGAAGCTCTTTATTGATATTGAAAAAAAGATTACAAAGGGCGCAAGGCCAAGATTACAAGTCTTTTAAGCTCACTTTTCTCTCATTACAAGTTCACTCTGCTCTCTCTCATCTCTCAATACAAGTCTCGAGCCAGCGGATGCTTCGGAAGGCGATGTCCATACATTATGTCCCGTATAAGTCTTGAGTTCACGCGACCGCACGCTTCAACTCGCCAAGGAACTCCGTGCCTCAACGCATCCAAGCGAGCTCCGCGCCACGAGCTTCTACCTGCGCCAGCACATAAAAACTATATGGGTGTCAGTACTCAACTGTACTGGTGGAGTGAGCTCCTCGCCCACCCATACAAAACTGATACGTTTATTTTACTTTATGCAATACAAGTCCCTTTACGATTGTCTTTCTAGTCTTGCCTTAGGATCGGTTTTAGGACATAGGCTCTCGGTCTATTTAGTACCTCTAGACCTTTCTCGTGCTTGCATCGTCAATGCACCGACTCATACTTGTCTTTCGTGCCATACTCTGGGATGTAACGACTCGGTCGTACCATGAACTCGATTCGTGCTTCAATATCACTGGGGTAGTGCCTCCTCGCTTAGTCTTGCCTATACTCGTGTTATGACAACGTGGCCGTACCTCACATTTTGAGGTCATCCCCTGCAAACACCGAGGTCGTGCCTCGTACCCACTTAACCTGATTTTAACACAACTTGCCCTACGGCCCTTTCTCGACTTAACTCGCAACGTCTAACCCAACTTGTGGAACCGGTGTTGAGAACTCAAGTACGATGCTATATCTCGCGCCGAAGCACGTGTCTTTACGCATAGCCAAATCTTAGACTTCATAATACCTTATGTACATACCGTGTATGCATTACACAACTCATCACATACCGTGCTTACACTTCCTTTGTTACGACCGAAACCGTGCATGCGGATTCGCCGCTTAGCATGCCAATTATCTATATGAAAGGCTACTGGCACGACAAGCCATCGTGGACATAGCTCGGGTAGGCGGCGGGTCCTTCAGCGCAGGTAGTGAGCCCCGTTGAAAGCCCCCGACTACCCATGCAATACGTGCGCTGCAATAACGTCTACCCCCTAGAACGACTGGGCCCGGTGCCCCGGCGTATAACCCATCTAGGCAGAAATCCTTGTCGACAAGTTGTCCAATGACCACGCACCTACGAGACATCTAGACTCACGTAAATGCATGGCCTAATTTGTTGGTACGACTAGAACTATACTTAGCAACTCGTGCTCTGAACCACACTTTGTATAACATGCATCGGGACCGTGAGACTCCCAACCGAGGGGCCGCCTCATACTTCTTAACGTGGATAGGAACGTGAGACTCCCAACCGAGGGACCGCCTCATACTCTCTGTGACGAGCCTTAAGACCATGGGAACGAATGGCTATATACAGCCGTAGAACCGTGGGACCGAGCATGTGCTCAACTTGAACAACCGAGTTTGTGGGTACCTAGACTTATGCCATAATCCATACGATACAACTTAGCTCATGGGACGATCAAGGCTACGCCGAGCCTTGCATCGAGGACACGTGCATGCTTCATCGAGCATCTACGTGGGCGACGCTTATGACTTAGGCTAACTCTTAGCTTGTGACGAAGACCAACTTTTCCTTCTCCCAAGCTACGGGACGAAGGACCGAGTGTTATTTTCAAAGCACGCTGAGCCGACTTCTAAGCAGACCGTGGGACCTTTTTCTATATTCTAAGACATTCCGACCCGTTGGGATTATTCCCTTAGCTATGTGCGTTTGTAGCTTTTATATTAGCCTACTTGTGTAAGTTAAAAACATGCGAGTTATTAAGTGAAGGCTAAGATGAGGCAAGTTCACCGAAACTACCCCACCTGAGCGATACCTCCGAGCAAGCCGTTGTAAGGCTAAGTCCGAACGTCGTCGGCGTTTCGATTCCTCCGATTGACTGAGCGGGACGGGGCACTACGACGAGGTAGTACATGGCGATCATCTCCTCAGTAGTGATGTTGTCTCTGTTTCCAGACTTCAGAGTAAGAGTGTGACAGAGGATTCGATCGAAGTCGTGGAAGAAAGGACTGAGATCTTTGTCCTTCGGTCGTTGAACAAGAGACCCGCCGTAGATGTTGAAAAGAAACTCCTCGTAACTCATGTCAGGAGAGAAGTTGATGTGGTCGATGGTGCTTGGAAGAGAGCGGTAGGAGGAGCGCTCCTGGAGACCGAGAATACTGGCCAGAGAGGATGCAGTGACTGTAATCTTGACCCCGCCAACCCTGGTCTCAAACTTCGAACCATTCTTGGTGGGAACCAGGTTGCAGTAGAACATTCGTACGATGTTGGGGTAGTAGTCCCCTTGCCGTTCAAGAAGTTCGTCAATGCCGGAGAAGCAAAAGTACTCCCGATGATCTTTGAAGTTAATCCATGAGATGGGCTTCCCGGAGCACACAGGAGCCTTGTGGTAGAAATTGAACCAGTTGCGAGAGTGAGAGGTAGACTTGAAGACGACGGGGTTGTGGCCTTGAGTAGGAGAAGGATAGAAGAGTGCTGCGGAAGGAGGCTGAGCCAAGGAGGAACTGCCGTCGTGGCGGGGGCGCTTGCTTTGAGAGGCCATGGAGGATGAGAGGAAGAATGAGAAGATGAAGGAGGAGTAAGGGAAGAAAAGAGTGAAGGAGAGAGAGATAAATAGAGAGGAAGGGGTGTGGGGTTAATGAAGAGTTATGACCTTTTAAAGGGAGGAAACGGATAAGGAGGAGAGGAAGAGGCAACCGCTGCTTCGGTTTCTGTGTCTGTGCATCGAAAGCGAAAAATCCGCCGAAAAAGGCGATTTTCCGACAAAAAATCCGGGACATGATAAAGTCGCAATAAATACGGGTAGGTGAGGAGTCACATCGGGAAGAGATGTGCAGCTGTGACGTTTCGAAAAAGGCACATACATTTATTCGAAAAATTCGACGAATTTTAGCGGAAATTTGACGGATAATCCAGTGGAGGAATTGAAAAGCTGCTGGAATAGTTCAGATTATTCGTCGAATTTTATCGAAAATCTGTCGGATAATCCGAAAAACACAGATGAAGAATTTAAAAGGAGAGATCAAGGAGACCAATTTCACAACAAATGAAAGTGAACCGATCTTCAGGAAGAGGCTTTGTACAAATGTCAGCAAGTTGATGGGTGGTGTCAATAAACTCAAGACAGATGTCTCCTTTGAGTTGATGATCCCGAAGGAAGTGGTGTCTAATCTCGATGTGTTTGGTGCGAGAGTGACAAATAGGATTTTTCGTGAGATTAATGGAGCTAGTATTGTCATATTTGATAGAAATGCATTTTGAAGAAATAGCATAATCTACTAGTGTTTGTGTCATCCAAAGAATTTGAGCACAACAAGACCTCGCCGCTATATATTCAGCTTCGGTTGTGGAAAGAGCGATGGAGTTTTATTTCTTGCTAAACCACGATACCAAGGATTTTCCTAAGAAATGACATGTGCCGCTAGTGCTTTTTCAGTCAATTTGTATCCGGCAAAATTCGCATCCGAGTAGCCAATAAGCTCAAAGGATGTAGATTTTGGGTACCAAAGGCCCATGTTGATGGTGCCTTTGAGATACCGAAAAATGTGCTTAACGGCACATAAGTGAGATTCTTTTGGGTTTGCTTGGTATCGTGCACAAAGACAAACACTAAACATAATATCAGGATGGCTAGCAGTTAAATAGAGTAAGCTACCGATCATACCTCGATACTTACGAATGTCGACCGAGATACCTTCTTCATCATGATCAAGTTTCGTCATTGTTGCCATAGGAGTTCTCATTGATTTGGATGAGTCAAGTTCGAAGCGTTTGAGAAGATCCTTGGTATACTTTGCTTGATTGATGAAGGTACCTTTGGGACCTTGCTTGATTTGGAGACCCAAGAAAAAAGATAGTTCTTCCATCATGCTCATCTCAAATTTGTCCTGCATTATTTTGGCAAATTCTATGCATAGCACATTGTTAGTGGAACCAAAAATGATATCATTAACATAAATTTGAACTAACAAAAGAGTACCGCTAAGAGATTTAATAAAGAGTGTAGTGTTAACTTTACCCTTAGAAAAGTTGTGAGAAATAAGGAAGGAACTAAGGCGCTCATACCAAGCACGTGGAGCTTGTTTGAGGCCACAAAGGGCTTTGTGCAATTTGAAAACATGATAAAAAAATTTGAAATCTTCAAAGCCAGGAGGTTGCTTAACATAAACTTCCTCCTTAATAATATCGTTTAGAAAAGCACTTTTAACATCCATTTGAAAAAGTTTAAAATCATTAAAGCAAGTGAAAGCACAAAACATGCGAATGGATTCAAGACGAGCAACCGGAGCATAGGTTTCATCGTAGTCAATGCCTTCCTCTTGGTTATAGCCTTGAGCAACCAATCGGGATTTGCTACGAGTGACAATCCCATCTTCGTTAAGTTTATTACGAAACACCCACTTTGTTCCAATAATGGGTGGTTGAGAGGTTTAGGAACAAGTTCCCAAACCTTGTTTATCTCAAATTGATTTAGCTCTTCTTGCATTGCTATCATCCAAAATTCATCATTAGAGGCATCATTAAAAAAATTAGGCTCTATTTGCGAAATAAAAGCCACATTTGCACATAGATCACTAGTGAGGATCTAGTGCTGACACGTGAAGAAGGGTCACCAATGATAAGCTCATTGGGATGATGTGGGACGAATCTACATTCTTTTGTAAGGTCCTCTTGAGGAATTTCTAGTGGTGGAGAAACTTCGATTAGAGGTGTCACTATTTTATTGTTAGATGAAGAGGGACAAGAGTCTCTAATAGAAGTGTTTTCCAAACCAAAAGAGATGTCATCAACAATATCGGATGAGGAGGATGTAGAAGAGTTAAGTTCATCAAAAGAGACATTGATAGACTCTTCGACAACAAGACTTCTTTTATTATAAACACGAAAACCTTTACTATGTATTGAATATCCAAGAAAAATACCTTCATAGGCTTTTTCTTCAAATTTGTCTAGGTTATCTTTGGTATTCAAAATAAAACATTTGCATCCAAAAACTTTAAAATATTCAATAGAGGGAATTTTGTCAAACCAAAGCTCATATAGAGTCTTCTTAGAAATAGGTCTAATCAAGACCCTATTTATAACATGACATGCCGTGTTAACGGCTTCCGCCCAAAATATTGGGGGAGCTTATAATGGTTTAACATGACCCTAGCTATATCACCAAGGGTTCTATTCTTTCTTTCCACAACACCATTTTGTTGTGGAGTGCGAGGACAAGCAAAATCATGACCAAAACTATTCTTTTCACAAAATCTTTTGAAATTGACATTGTCAAATTCTCCTCCATGATCACTCCTAATTTTGTTTATAGTAAAGTCTTTCTCATTTTGAACACGTTTGCAAAAAGTAACAAATTCATGAAAAGTATCACTCTTATTTGCAAGAAAAATAACCCAAGTAAATCTTAAAAAATTATCAACCAAAACGAAAGCATAAAGTTTTCCTCCAAGACTAGCTACTCTACTAGGACCGAATAAATCCATATGAATGAGTTGGAGAGATCTAGTAGTACTTACAGAGTTGATGGATTTGAAGGATAATTTGGTCAACTTACTTTTCTCACATTATTCACATACCATGTCATTTTTGAAGGAGATACTTGGAAGCCCTCTTACAAGCTTCTTGGTGGCAAGACGGGAGATGGTATCCATGTTAGCATGCCCAAGTCTCATGTGCCATAGCCAACTTTCATCGTTCTTTGCAACTAAGCACCTGTCATTGTTAGTGCCTTCAACAAGATAAAGGACATAGATATTATTTTCTCTAATACCTTCATACATCGTAGATCCACTAGTGCTATCGGTGATGAAGCATTTGTGTTTAACAAACTTAATATCATAACCATTATCTATAAGATGACTGATACTAAGAAGGTTATGCTTGAGATTTGTAACAAGACAAACATTTTTAATACAAGGATAAGGAGGTGAGCCGATATTACCATTTCCTATGATGTGGCCTTTTAGATTGTTACCGAAAGAAACGTGGCCTTCCTTCTTCATCGATAGCGTTGCAAAAAGTAAAGCATCACCGGTCATGTGCCGTGAGCAACCACTATCGAGGATCCACTTGCTTCTAGCATGCGAGGGAGGGTTCACCTACAACAAAAGTTGAAGATGAAGACTTTGGTACCCAAGAGTGTTTGGGTCCTTGATTGTTAGTCTTAGGAACCCACTTAAAAATTTTCATGTCAACATGTTTCCACATTTGACAATAATGAGAAGTGTGTCCAAGTAGACCACAATAGTTGCACACCATAGGTGATATAGATTTAGAGGGAAAAGAGTGAGTATCATGAACATGCAGTGCTCTAGTATGAGGAGCTCTAACATGAGTGTTATGGTGATGATAGTAAAAGGCATAATGCGATGTGTTCTTCTTTACAAAAGGTCCCTTTCTTGTGTTAGGAAAGGATCTATGTGCGGTGTTCTTGTTCGTGTGAGAAATGTGATTAGTGTTGTGAGGTGTGTAGGTGTGTCTTGTGCGAACCGTGTTCTTATCAGCAATTTTTTTACCATACTCAAGAAATTCATTGTATTTAATAGAAGTGTCATACTCTCTTTGATTTGCAGCAAGTGTTTTGTGCATGGCAAAATCATAAGCATCTCTGAGGGATTGAATTTCAACGTCTTTTTTCTTAATGACGTCCTCAGATTCTACTAGCTTCAGTCTTAAGGACTCAATGTCATCAGTGTCAGAGGCAGGAGTTTTTCCCTTTACATGAATGACGATGTTAGAGAGTCTCTGTACTTCTTGTTTGTATGCCTCAACCTCTTTTAGAGATTTTTTGTACTTATTTTTTCCACCTTTGTGTTTCTCGTGTAATTCAAGAATAGCATTTTCCAAATCATCGTAAGAAAAGTGTCTAAGGAGAGATCATCGGGTACCTCATCGGTTGCCATGAGACAAACATTTGCACGGTGTTTGCATTCTTTGTCGTTGTCCGAGTCACTAGCGTCACTTTTATACCAAATACTGGTGTTGGCAAATTTTGTGGAGGATGAACTTTCTTTGTTGGACTTCTCGTATTTGCTCGAATCCTTTCTTATCATGGGACAATCTCTCTTGATGTGTCCGGTTCTCCTGCATTGGTAGCAAGCAGGCTCTTCATCATTGTCCCGTCTGAATCGGTTGGTTTTATTGAACTTGAGGAACTTTCGAAAATGCTTAGCGGTGAGAGCTATTTCTTCATCATCATCCGATTTGTCATCATCGGAGCTATCCTTTGCGTGAGATTTTATAACCTTGAGGGCAAGGGACTTCTCCTTTTCTTTTGCCTTCTCCTTCTCCTTTTCTTGCATGGAGGATTCCTCTTGATCTTTCATGTCAAGTTCATGCGTCATAAGCTTCCCCATGAGGGTCTCAAGGTTCATCGTTGTCAAATCGTTCCCTTCAATGTTGGCGGTAGCTTTTGGATTCCATCCTTTGGTCAGTCCTCTAAGAATTTTTCTGATCTTTTCATGAGTGGGGTATTCCTTACCAAGAGAAGAAACAGGGTTAATGATATCACCAATGCGAGTGAACATACAAGTAATAGACTCATCTTGTTTCATTTTAAAAGATTCATACTCTTGTGTGAGTCTGCTAATCTTAGATTCCTTTACTTGTGATGTTTCCTCGTGAGTGACTTCTAGCAATTTCTAAATATCATGAGAAGACTTGCAAATGGAGATTCTATTAAATACATTGCTATCGAGAGCGCAGTAGAGAGCGTTCATAGCCTTAACATCTCGACTAGCAAGCTTCTTGGCATTCTTGGTGAGTTTATCCTTAAGGGTTTCAGAAGCAACATCCTCAATAACTACGGAAGAGGTAGGGAGACCATTTATCACACAATCCCATAAATCGAAATCTATGGACTTCAGATAAATGCTCATCCTAATTTTCCAGTAGTTATAGTTGGTTTCATCAAATAGAGGAGGTCTGTTTGTGGAGTGTCCCTCATTGTGAAATGAGTTGGTGCTAGGGTTAGTGGCCATGGATCACTCTCAGGGTGTGAGTCCAAATTAAGAGAACAAAGCTCTGATACCAATTGTAGAACCCTAGAGGGGGGTGAATAGGGTGATAAAAATAATTACTGACAATTAAAAGCTATTTTAATGAAAGTAAATGAGAGAGAATATCAAACACTCGATGTATCCTGGTATCCTCCCAAGGGGCACTACAGTCTCAGAACTCTCTCCGGCTTTAATCCACTATTTGAGTAAATAGTTACACACGAGCTTGGACTCGAAGAACTTGCCAACTTCAACACGAGTTTGGATCCGAAGAACTCACCAACTTCTTACACACGAGTTTTCTTACAAAGGCTCGCCACCTTCAAAATCGAGAAGAAAAATGAAAAGGGCTTATGATCTTCTTTCACAATAGAAGACCTACAACACTTGAATACTCTAGCACTTTTTGATTTGATGACAAATGAGGGCTTGAGATTAATGGTGAAGCTTTCTTGGTGGTTGGAAATTTAAAGCTTTGAAAGGATGAGTTTTTATGAAGAGAGAGGAATCCTTTTTATACAAATCCAAAGTCATAAAGTGCATTCAGCCGTCAACCGGATTATCCATCGGATTATCCGTTCAACTACAACGGCTAAAAATTGAGCCATTAGATGCATTAAATGCAGCTGTCAGATGTCGTTGGATTTGAAATTGAAAGTTGCCAGCAAGACAAGCGGATTATCCGTCGGATTTCAGCGGAAATCCGGCGGATTATCCGAACTGAGTACTCACAAAGATACTGGATTTGATCGGATTATTCGTCGGATTTCAGCAAAAATCCGGCAGATTATTCGAACTTCGTGCTCGCTAGCTTGCTGGAAATGATCGGATTATCCGTCGAATTTTTGTGGACATCCGTCGGATGATCCGAACTATTGCTCACAGACTTGCTGTTTGCAATTGGATGATCCCGCGAATTGTACCGGAAATCCGTCGGATTTTTTATCTTTTTATAAAAACGAATTTCACCATTACAATAAAATTTGTCATCTAACAAAAGTGCGTATATAGTCTCCTAGACACTTATAGACTCTTGAGAAGACACGATACAGATCTGAGTATATGGCTTTTCGCGTCATCTTCTGAATGTCTTTAAGAAATGTCTTTAACGGAGTAAGAGAAGTCTTTTCTCCATAGTCTTGATAGGCATCATAGAATATGTATGGAGATGAACTTTCTTCTAATCTTGTCTTTTTAATAGGTACCTGTGGAAGATATAGACTAAAGACGTACAAGGGTTAATTAAGAGCAATATATCAAAATCAATGTGCCAACATTTTATTGTACCGTCTTTTAGCCAAAATTCGGTTTCAATTTCTTTAATGGACAAATCTGGTTATCATTTTTCATTTGAAAATAATAAGTTTAGTCTATCTTTAAATCCAAGTATTATTGGTAACGGTTCCTTTAAGGTTTATGATCGTCTATATTCAGTTGAAGCTATTGCAGCTTAAATGAAATCTTGCAAGTGGAGTCATGTGGTACTAAACACAAAATTGACAATAATAAAAAGTTAGCCTCATTATGACATAAGTGATTAGGTCACATCTCTAGAAATAGAGTTGAACGACTTATGTCTGATAAAATTTGGATTCCATTGACTTTATAGACTTCAATATCTGTATTGAATGTGTAAAAAGAAGACAGACCAAAGTTAAATTGTAAGCAGCTACTTTATTGACTACGCTGACAAATTGAGGGTTGTAACGCTCCAGTCCCAAAATAGAAGGACTTAGAATGTATCATGCCAGCTGTATACATACGAGTAAATATACGGCTCGTATGTATACATAAGCTGTAAATGTAGAAAGCCAAGACACTAAATCTCATCCACGAAGATAAATAATGATATAAAAGCAACTTTGAGTTTGTCACGTATACAATAGTTGGGCGGAGACAAATCTACTACCAACTAAATTAAATAAGAATAAATGTACAAACAAATGAATTTATCGAGCAAAGCAAATGATGAGTCCAAGAGCAATCATCACGAAGGAAGGAATGGCCTTAGCTAGAGCACCTGCAAGAAACCATGAAACACAAACCTGGAGAGATCACCAGGTCCTCAGAGGGATGTAAAAAGACATATAATATCATGCCATAAACTGAATAGTAAGAGCTCAATAGAAAATATACATGAGTAAATGTTCCTAACCATTCTATGTGGAATGCACTTTAGAAGACAACGTTCTACGCAGGAGCTTAGGTGTTCAGCATAGATGGAGAGAGAATGGTAGTAGGTAGCGCTCATAAGAGACACTATCGACCATGGGCAGAAAGTAGCTCTCATACGAGAACTATCGGCCCCGAGGCAGTAAGTAGCGCTCATACGAGACACTATCGGCCCAAATCTATGTGTGTACTGAACATGTAGCCCCTACGCTAATAACTGTTCACTCCCTCCAATGATACTATACATGCGTCGTCTCCACGACACTGTTTAATCCTTAATAACTGCCAAGTCTTCTACACAAATCTATTGGCAGTTATATCCTAACGCACGACCTGTATGCACCAATGATCAGTCAGCACGCAAGTCCGCATCTATATGCGACTCACAACTCACACACAATCCGTGGCACATCGTGACTGTCACTCCCCGTTCCCAGTATACGTATTTTTAATACACGTACTGCTTTAATATATTTATTTAAATACTTATCATGTATTGTTTCGTATTTAAATCTCTTTAAATTCATGTTAGTTAAATTCCTGCAATTAATTTTCTGTATTTTACTTCCTGCTTTTATTCTCTGCTTTAGCTTACTTTAGGTTTGGCCTAGGTTGGTTTATTTTCGGGTGTGTTGGTTCAACATGAACCCAATACCCCCACCTACCACCATATCACCATTTAAAGCCCCAAACTCTTTCTCTCTCTTCATTACTCTCCTTCACCATTACTCTTCTCCTTCTTTCTCATTACTCTCTCCACCTACCAAACCCATAGGCAAGTACATCTTGCTTCTTCATGAGGACCCATTTTTATGGTTCCATTCTCTTCCCCTTGTGATTCTAAGAGAGTTTAGAACTTGGCATTTTTCGCTTTGAAGTTTTATTTTTAGTAGATCTCGAAATTAGTTATTTTCAGACTTTGGTGGTTTTGATCTATCAAACTTCTTTGTTTTCAAGTTTTGATGGTTCCATGTTGTAGAGAATTTTATTCTACCCAATTTTGACCTTTGCAAAGTTGAATTTGGACTTATTTTGACACAGTTATGGAATTTGAAGCTTTGGGTTCAAACCATGGAGTTCTTGCTGATTGGAGAAGACAGTGAGCAGTGTACGCGAGCTTTTTAGCTAGCGCCACTGAGCTGCGCGCGCTCTTTAGCGCAGCGCAGTCTGCCTCGTACGCTGCCTTTTGGCGGCGTATGGTCTTGTATACGCTGCCTTTTGGAAGCGTATGACTTGCGTACGCTAGCTTGGATAGTAAGGAGTCGTATGGAGTTCATACGCTGCCTTTTGGAAGCGTATGACTTGCGTACGCTAGCTTGGATAGTAAGGAGTCGTATGGAGTTCATACGCTGCCTTTTGGAAGCGTATGACTTGCGTACGCTAGCTTGGATAGTGAGGAGTCGTATGGAGCCCATACGCTGCCTCTTTGACTTGAGCGTAGCCTGACTTGAGCGTAGGCAGACCTGAGCGTACGCTGACTTGAGCGTAGGCAGACTTGAGCGTAGCCTGACTCGAGCGCTGTCTACTTAACCTGGATCTTCTATAGCCCTGTATATTGATATTTTATTAGATATTTAACGTCCATTTTATATCCTTACGCCTTTTGGCATAAACTTGATAAAATCATGATATGTTAATATTTCTGTTAAATATAGATTATTACGTGGGATGTACCATGTGTCGTGAATTGAGTTATAGATACCCCGATTGACTGGAATTAAACCCTGAGAGTTGTAGACTCGACCCCACTGAATACTAGTTGACTTTCATGCCTTGTCACCATTGATAATGATTGTGACCTTGATTAATAATTGATCATGCGTTCCTAGTTGGAACTAAGAGACTGGCTAGTCGTCTTTGAATTGAATGAATGAGACACGTTCATATTAATTATGAACTATTGAAATCGACTCGCTAATCCTGAATATTGGCATACAGGCACATGCAGGTTTCAAATTATTTATTTATTTAGTTATTTATTTATCTTACAAAACAACATGTGTACTTTATGGTCAAGGCATGATTACTCCGTGGTTAGATTTGATTGTTGCATTACGCTATGTAAGACCTACAACATAGCCGTACGGGTATCGTTGTAGAGTTGCGCATATCGTACCCCGTACGAAAGTACTCATTTGAATGACCATGATCCACGGCATGGAATTTCACTCAACGTAGGGACTATTAAGTTAAATAAAATAATGATTGTATGGAGAGAATGGATTCCCGAGTTCTTACATGGCAGCCCCCTTGGGACGAGTAGTACCCGACGGGCCGGCTGGTTCCCACAGATACGGCAAATCTGCCACACGGGCAGGGAGCGGTATCTGGTTATGTTATCTATTGAATATTATATATTAATGACGGACATCCCGCTGGGACTCGTCTAATTCATGCATGGCGCAATTGATTGACTGGATAGACTAGCCTTGCTCGCACATGGTAAGAACTGAGGAATCCCTATTGCATAATTCCAGAATAACTTGGAACTCACATTAGCAAGCCGTAGTAGTTGATTGGCCGTTCAAGATGATTTGTTTGTGTACTGCACTACTCTGTTACCTAACTGGGATGATCAGAATGTCAGGACATGACGGGCCAACCTCTGTCTTTGTTTGGTTGGGAGGTTGGTTCGAAGTGTCGTGATGTGATGTGAATCCTAGTGGAAAGTAGAGAACTATTATCATTATATTCTTTTACTTACTGGTTTAGTCCTTCATATCGTCCTTCCTTGTGGTACCTGCTATTAGAGGTCTAACCTCTCTGGTTTTGCATGGCCAGATTTAGAGCCGGTTTCCGAGGACTCAGCATACTTCTACCTCCAAGATGGTCAATACTAGGAGAATGATCGCAGGAGGACTCGAGTGGGTCCCTTTCTTCACCGCTCGTTTTGTTATTTACTTTATACTTTGCCGTTTGGCACCGACATGTTAGTCGGATTGTCTTGTACCTACTTTTGCATAATTGTAATTAAGTCAGACTGCAGCTGCTAACAATTGTGTATACTTACTACATCATCTGGCTGTATTTTATAAAGCCAGATATCAAGAACATTTTGACTGAGCGTTTGGGATGCCTTACTGCTTTATCTCACATGTTCTCTATTTCTGTTTCTTGTTTGAATGATTGAGACAATAGATGGGAAGTGACCATAGTGAGACTTTTATGTAGTATGCACCCCCTCGTCTTGTAGACAGCATTGATCGTATTATACGATATTCATCTACCCGTAATACGTAGCTGGCTGAGTCATTCCCCCGCTCTCCAGTATTCTGGTTCTGGGGCGTGACAAGGTTTTAGTGGTGGCCCATGCAGGTCTGATTTCAGACTTGTGGGGTGTTTTAATAGGATGTCTCAATCACACATGTTTCTCCTTGATCTCATGATTCGTTACTCTCAACTCTAGCTTGACATTCCAGTATCCTTTGACTTCATTGATCCTTCATGTCCGATCGTTTGATTATTCTCTTGTCCCTTTTCTTAGGGGCACCTCGTCCGCACCTGTCAGAGCTGGACAGCAACAACATGGACAGCAACATGGACAACCTGACCATGTTGGTCAGCAACAAGAGCCGGTACTAACTCAAGAGGCTACCCAAGAAAAAGTGATAGTGGAAGCAGCAGCTGGATCGCAGTATCCAGATGTTCCACCACCACCAACAGTTCCACCTACCCCTGCGGAGATGGACACACCGGCTCTTCTGGAGATCATGAGAGGGATGATGGCCACTCAGCAGCACCAGATGTTAGCCCAGCAGCGCATGCACGCTCAGTTACAAGAGCAGAATGTACTACTCAACCAAGGGTTGCAGACAGCTTTGGAAAGAGGAGTGAGGGCAGATTCAGGAGCATCAGCCAGGTTTTACAAGTACAACCTCCGCCGTTTCGAGGGCACGGAGGATGCCATTTCAGCAGATGCATGGCTTAAGGATATTGAGGCTATTTTGACAGCCGCTAAGGTGCCGGCAGAAGAACGTGTGGATCAGGTGAAGTTGTTACTTCAGGATCTCGCACGTGATTGGTGGGAATCAGAGGAAGTAGGTATCAGACGTCCTGTGGCTTGGGACAATTTTACAGCAAGATTCAAGACCAAGTACTATGGAGTTGTAGCACGGTTTGAGCTACAACAGAAGTTCATCAGCCTCAGGCAGGCCGGCAAGACTGTAAATGCTTATGCAGCGGAGTTCTGCAGATTGAGTAGATTCGCCCCAGAGATGGTAGCAACAGAGAGCCAGAGGGCTATGAGGTTTCAGCAAGGGTTTCATCCTGAACTCTTGCAATTAATAGAGGGGCACAATTACCAAACTTTTGACGAAGTATTGACGGCGACTCGAAGGCATGAGATCACTATTCAGAGGCTTGCGACCAGGACTGGAGGTCAGAAGAGATCTCATAGTCAGATTGAAGGAGGAGGGGGAGCAGCGCCCCGAACAACAGTACCATCCGCTGGCATTCGTATCCACGATGTGGCGATACGAGGACCAGCACCACCCAGGCAGCAGCAACAGCAACAGAGGAAGAACCAGCAACCCCCGGCGGGCTGCACTTATTGTGGGAAGATGGGACACACTAGAGATGTATGTCGGACCTTGAACGGACTGTGTTTGATATGTGGAAATCCAGATCATCGGGTTACCACATGTCCATGAATTTGAGGTCAGGAGGACCAGGGCAACAGTTCTTTGCTCTGCCAGCACCAGGGACAGGCTAGTATCGAGGACCAGCGATGGCAGTAAGGCCGTTGGCACAGCGTCCATTAGCACCGCAGGCTCAGATGTTTCGACAGCAGGGACCGCCGATACAGCAACACCAGCATAGACCACCCCAGCATCATCAAGGCAGGGGCCAGCAGCAGCATCAGGCTAGGCCGCAGCATGGAAATCAGCAAGGAGGTCGAGGGCAAGCATTCACTTTGTCCTTGGAGGAGGCATTGGCATCGGAAGATGTTGTGGCAGGTAACATTCTCGTCGCCTCATATCCCACAGTAGCATTATTTGATTCGGGAGCATCACACTCATTTATATCTGCACAATTTGCGACACGGCTAGGAATGGAGTTCGAGGCATTGCCAGGGAGGTTGAGTATACTCACTGGCAATGGGCTCGTAGGAGTTAGTAGAGTTATTCTAGCGTGTAGTGTTGTAGTTTGCGGGCATTCCTTACCCGCCCAGTTGATAGAATTTCATGTTGGAAATTTCGACGTTATTTTAGGCATGGACTGGCTGAAAGACAGTCATGCGACAATAGATTGTCGTAGTGGGAGTGTATCTTTTGATATTCCAGGCATGAAGAAATTCACCTTAGTCAGATCAGAGGCAACTCAGCAAGAGCAGGGAGTAATAACAGCAATGGAAGAAGTTCTAGTTCCGAAGGTAGTTGAAGAATTTCTAGACGTATTTTCCGAAGAACTTCCAGGTCTACCATCGGTTAGAGATATTGAGTTCAGCATAGAATTGGCACCTGGAACTAAACCAATATCAGATCGGGTTTACAGAATGGCGGATTCGGAGCAGGCCAAGGTGTATCAGCACATAGAGGAATTGAAGGAGAAGAAGTTTATCCAAGCTAGCATATCATCATGGGCAGCACCAGTGGTACTTATGGGGAAGAAGGATGGATCATCCAGATTATGCATCGACTACAGGAAGCTTAACGCGGCAACAGTGAAGAACAAGTACCCATTACCCAGGATCGATGACTTGTTTGACCAGTTGAGCACAGCTAGAGTTTTCTCCAAGATAGATCTTCGTTCAGGGTACCATCAAGTGAGGGTTCGAAAGGAAGATATTCCCAAGACAGCATTCAGGTCGAAGTATGGACATTATGAATTCTTGGTAATGCCGTTTGGTTTGACCAATGCTCCAGCTATATTCATGGATTTGATGAACCGTATCTTTATGCCGTATTTAGATCAGTTTGTCGTGGTATTTCTTGACGACATTCTTGTATACTCTGCTAGTGAAGAGGAGCATGAAGACCACCTCAGGAAAGTGTTACAGGTTCTGAGAGAGAACCAGTTGTATGCCAAGCTCAGCAAGTGTGAGTTTTGGTCGGATCATATTTCATTTTTGGGTCATATCATATCAGGAGCTGGAGTAGCAGTAGATCCCAAGAAGGTAGAAGCAGTAGAGAGTTGGCCAGTACCCAAGACCGTAGCTGATGTACGAAGTTTCTTGGGATTGGCAGGATATTACAGAAGATTTGTGTCAGATTTTGCAAGACTTTCAGCACCCATGACCCGCTTGACACGGAAGGATGTGCCATTTGTCTGGTCGACAGAATGCCAGTCATCATTTGAGAATTTGAAGCAGAAGTTGATATCAGCGCCTATTCTTACATTGCCAGTTGGACCCGGAGGTTTTACCGTATATTGTGATGCGTCAGGTAAAGGACTTAGATGTGTCCTCATGCAACATGGGAAGGTGATAGCGTATGCATCTAGGCAACTTCGAGACCACGAGAAGAATTATCCAACTCATGATTTGGAGTTGGCGGCAGTTGTATTTGCTTTGAAGCTATGGAGACATTACTTGTATGGTGACCGAGTGGACATGTATACAGACCATAAAAGTCTGAAGTACATCTTTACTCAGAAGGAGCTAAACATGAGGCAGAGAAGATGGTTAGAGCTGATCAAGGATTACGACGTGGAGCTTCAGTATCATCCAGGCAAGGCTAATGTGGTAGCAGACGCTCTCAGCAGAAGAGGCGGCGCATTTATGTTGACAACGCAGAGGCATATCTTAGAAGACCTTCAGGAGATGGGCATCGAAGTTATACTTCCTAGTGATGTAGGAATTCTGGCGAGTCTACAAGTTCAATCCGACTTGGTAGGCAGGATCAAGGCAGCCCAGGCACAGGACCCAAGGATTCAGAAGCTTAGGGCAGAATGTGAGTCAGAGCTCAGAAAAAAGATGCAAATTCACGAAGATGGTACGCTTAGGTTTGGATCTCGTCTATGTGTACCTAGTGGAGATATCAGACAGGAAGTAATGACAGAAGCTCACAGTTCTCAGTATTCTATACATCCTGGAGGGAGCAAGATGTACCAAGATATCAAGCAGCACTTCTGGTGGAACGGGATGAAGAGGGAGATAGCTAGGTTTGTTTCCCGTTGCTTGATATGTCAGCAAGTAAAGGCAGAACAGCAGAGGCCAGCTGGATTATTACAACCGCTTTCTATTCCGGAATGGAAGTGGGAACACATCACAATGGACTTTGTGACCGATTTACCGAGATCACCAAGTGGTAAAGATGCCATTTGGGTGATAGTAGATCGGCTTACAAAGGTAGCACATTTTCTTTCTTTCAGAGTAGGGCAATCTACAGAAAAGTTGGCAGAGTTGTATATGCAACAGATAGTCAGGCAGCATGGAGTCCCTGTCAGTATTGTGTCAGACCGAGATACCCGCTTTACATCACATTTCTGGAAGAGCTTGCATCATAGTCTGGGCACCAAGTTAAAATTTAGCACGGCTTACCATCCACAGACGGACGGGCAATCAGAAAGGACAATTCAGACTTTGGAAGATATGTTGCGAGCTTGTACCCTAGATTTTGGAGGATCTTGGGAAAGCCACCTGCACTTAGTTGAGTTTTCATATAACAACATTTATCAAGCCAGTATCCAGATGGCGCCATTTGAGGCACTATATGGTAAGAAGTGTAGATCGCCACTAGCATGGGATGATATCGGAGAAAGGAAGATGCTAGGCCCAGAAATGATTATCCAGACGGTTGAAGTGATTAAGGAAATTAGAGAGCGACTTCGTGTTGTACAGGATCGGTATCGTCATTGGGCGGACCAGCATCGTGGGCCGCTAGAGTTTTCTGTTGGGGACCACGTGTTCTTGCGGATCTCACCTACCCGTGGGGTCATTAGATTTGGCGTTCGCGGGAAGTTGAGTCCACGATACGTAGGCCCATTTGTTATTCTTAATAAGGTAGGCGATGTTGCTTATCGTTTGTCCCTTCCACCTTCGTTACGAGAGGTGCATGACGTGTTTCATGTATCTCAATTGCGAAGGTATGTATCGGACCCCAGCCATATCCTCGATCATTCAGAACTGGTTGTTGGTACCAACCTGTCTTACGAGGAGCAGCCTGTGTCCATCTTGGACCGAAGAGAGAAGATACTCAAGAACCAAACAATTAACCTTGTCCGGGTTGCTTGGGGTCATCACTCTTTGGGAGAGTCAACGTGGGAACGTGAGGATGATATCCGATCACGGTATCCACACCTGTTTGACTCACAAGGTATATCTTTTTCTGTGTACCTTGATTGTCTTGATTCCTCATGCTTATCACCTTTTGGGTAGAATTGCTTGATATCGTAGATTGTTGAATATAGATATGTTACTTGCTATGGACATTGTAAAATGATTGCTTGCTTAAATTGTTTGTATTGGTTTGGCCTTGATATTCCTATCCTGCTTAGATTTGAAATTTCGAGGACGAAATTTTTCTAAGGAGGGTAGAGATGTCACTCCCCGTTCCCAGTATACGTATTTTTAATACACGTACTGCTTTAATATATTTATTTAAATACTTATCATGTATTGTTTCGTATTTAAATCTCTTTAAATTCATGTTAATTAAATTCCTGCAATTAATTTTCTGTATTTTACTTTCTGCTTTTATTCTCTGCTTTAGCTTACTTTAGGTTTGGCCTAGGTTGGTTTATTTTCGGGTGTGTTGGTTCAACATGAACCCAATACCCCCACCTACCACCACATCACCATTTAAAGCCCCAAACTCTTTCTCTCTCTTCATTACTCTCCTTCACCATTACTCTTCTCCTTCTTTCTCATTACTCTCTCCACCTACCAAACCCATAGGCAAGTACATCTTGCTTCTTCATGAGGACCCATTTTTATGGTTCCATTCTCTTCCCCTTGTGATTCTAAGAGAGTTTAGAGCTTGGCATTTTTCGCTTTGAAGTTTTATTTTTAGTAGATCTAGAAATTAGTTATTTTCGGACTTTGGTGGTTTTGATCTATCAAACTTCTTTGTTTTCAAGTTTTGATGGTTCCATGTTGTAGAGAATTTTATTCTACCCAATTTTGACCTTTGCAAAGTTGGATTTGGACTTATTTTGACCCAATTATGGAATTTGAAGCTTTGGGTTCAAACCATGGAGTTCTTGCTGATTGGAGAAGACAGTGAGCAGTGTACGCGAGCTTTTTAGCTAGCGCCACTGAGCTGCGCGCGCTCTTTAGCGCAGCGCAGTCTGCCTTTTGGAAGCGTATGACTTGCGTACGCTAGCTTGGATAGTAAGGAGTCGTATGGAGTTCATACGCTACCTTTTGGAAGCGTATGACTTGCGTACGCTAGCTTGGATAGTAAGGAGTCGTATGGAGTTCATACGCTGCCTTTTGGAAGCGTATGACTTGCGTACGCTAGCTTGGATAGTGAGGAGTCGTATGGAGCCCATACGCTGCCTCTTTGACTTGAGCGTAGCCTGACTTGAGCGTAGGCAGACCTGAGCGTACGCTGACTTGAGCGTAGGCAGACTTGAGCGTAGCCTGACTCGAGCGCTGTCTACTTAACCTGGATCTTCTATAGCCCTGTATATTGATATTTTATTAGATATTTAACGTCCATTTTATATCTTTACGCCTTTTGGCATAAACTTGATAAAATCATGATATGTTAATATTTCTGTTAAATATAGATTATTATGTGGGATGTACCATGTGTCGTGAATTGAGTTATAGATACCCCGATTGACTGGAATTAAACCCTGAGAGTTGTAGACTCGACCCCACTGAATACTAGTTAACTTTCATGCCTTGTCACCATTGATAATGATTGTGACCTTGATTAATAATTGATCATGCGTTCCTAGTTGGAACTAAGAGACTGGCTAGTCGTCTTTGAATTGAATGAATGAGACACGTTCATATTAATTATGAACTATTGAAATCGATTGGCTAATCCCGAATATTGGCATACAGGCACATGCAGGTTTCAAATTATTTATTTATTTAGTTATTTATTTATCTTACAAAACAGCATGTGTACTTTATGGTCAAGGCATGATTACTCCGTGGTTAGATTTGATTGTTGCATTACGCTATGTAAGACCTACAACATAGCCGCACGGGTATCGTTGTAGAGTTGCGCATATCGTACCCCGTACGAAAGTACTCATTTGAATGACCATGATCCATGGCATGGAATTTCACTCAACGTAGGGACTATTAAGTTAAATAAAATAATGATTGCATGGAGAGAATGGATTCCCGAGTTCTTACATGGCAGCCCCCTTGGGATGAGTAGTACCCGACGGGCCGGCTGGTTCCCACAGATACGGCAAATCTGCCACACTGGCAGGGAGCTGTATCTGGTTATATTATCTATTGAATATTGTATATTAATGACGGACGTCCCGCTGGAATTCGTCTAATTCATGCATGGCGCAATTGATTGACTGGATAGACTAGCCTTGCTCGCACATGGTAAGAACTGAGGAATCCCTATTGCATAATTCCAGAATAACTTGGAACTCACATTAGCAAGCCGTAGTAGTTGATTGGCCGTTCAAGATGATTTTCTGCACTACTCTGTTACCTAACTGGGATGATCAGAATGTCAGGACATGACGGGCCAACCTCTGTCCTTGTTTGGTTGGGAAGTTGGTTCGAAGTGTCGTGATGTGATGTGAATCCTAGTAGAAAGCAGAGAACTATTATCATTATATTCTTTTACTTACTGGTTTAGTCCTTCATATCGTCCTTCCTTGTGGTACTTGCTATTAGAGGTCTAACCTCTCTGGTTTTGCATGGCCAGATTTAGAGCCGGTTTCCGAGGACTCAGCATACTTCTACCTCCAAGATGGTCAATACTAGGGGAATGATCGCAGGAGGACTCGAGTGGGTCCCTTTCTTCACCGTTCGTTTTGTTATTTACTTTATACTTTGCCGTTTGGCACCGACATGTTAGTCGGATTGTCTTGTACCTACTTTTGCATAATTGTAATTAAGTCAGACTGCAGCTGCTAACAATTGTGTATACTTACTACATCATCTAGCTGTATTTGGTAAAGCCAGATATCAAGAACATTTTGACTGAGCGTTTGGGACGCCTTACTGCTTTATCTCACATGTTCTCTATTTCTGTTTCTTGTTTGAATGATTGAGACAATAGATGGGAAGTGACCATAGTGAGACTTTTATGTAGTATGCACCCCCTCGTCTTGTAGACAGCATTGATCGTATTATACGGTATTCATCTATCCGTAATACGTAGCTGGCTGAGTCATTCCCCCGCTCTCCAGTATTCTGGTTCTGGGGCGTGACAGTGATAGTTTATGATATGCACTTAAACATACGGTGGTCCCTTAACTCTAAGTCAATTGCATAAAGTATAGTAATTTGCAACTACATAGGGTTTTGAAAGAACAACGTTATATTTGCAAAATAAGTAAAAGTATGCATGATATTGAGCAAGAAATTAAACAGTAAAGGCCAGGTGCCTTGCCTGGTGTTACGCCTGGTGTGGTGCAATGATCCAATAAGTCCTGTTTGTCCAATAGCCATGGTCGATGCAACATGGTCCGAATTTGCGAGAAAATATGAATGGATGATTAGTCATTGACATGAAAAGAGAAATTTGCGGAGAAATATATCTATAATATGGAAAACTAGATTTGTTTAGTTAAAAATAATCTTAGATAAGTACTTTGGAAAATATAGAAAAATTTGTTTTTAAAATTGCAACTTAATTTTTATCAAATAGGTTTTGTAGGCCAAAAACTATATTTTTAATTACAATATATTTTTAGAAATATTTACTACATATATTAAGAATAAATAACAATAATAATTTTAACAAAACTACTGATAATAATATCCATAATAATAATAATAATAAAATTAATAATAACTAATAATAATGATAATAATATTAATAATAATAAAACCCTAAAAACAATACAACCCTCTTTCTCTTTTGATAATAATAATAATAATAATAATAATAATAATAATAATAATAATAATAATAATAATAATAATAATAATAATAATATATATACTGTAATAATAATACTAATAATAATAATAATAATCATAATAATAATTCCTTAAAAATAATACAGCTCATTCCTCTTTAATAATAATAATAATAATAATAATAATAATAATAATAATAATGATAATAATAATAAATTATTATTAATAAACCTAACTACTGCTCTCTTCCTAATGAAAAGAGAGAGAGAGAGAGAGTATAGAGAGAAGAGAGAGGTGAAGAGAGTGAAGAGGGGGAAGCGAGTGTGAGAGAGAGAGAGGGAGAAGATGGAAGAGGCTCACCAGACGACGCCGACGGCGACACGACGGAGCCGAAGGCCAGGCTCGGCTAGGGAGGGGAAGCCAGCAGTGATGCGCCGGAGAAGGAGTCGGCGAGGTCGACGGGTGGGCGTGGCGGCTCTGGGCGCAGTCCACGAAGGACGGGGATTGGGTGACTGGGCGGCACAGTCCACACGGTCCGGTGGCGAAGGTCGGGCGGCGCGGCCTTGGGTGATTCTGGATCGGATCGCCGGTTGTCGAGGGTGTCGGCTCGAGCGGCCACGACATTCGTCGGCGCGGAGGGAAGCGGTCGTCGGGGCATCGGGCGGCGCGGGTAGTCGGAGGCGGAGGCGCCTCAGGCGGGTGGGGAACTCGGCCGGAGGTGAGATATGTTTTTTCCTCTTTTTTCTTTTCCCTGAGTGTCGGTGGTGGTGTTTTGGCCGGGAGTGTGGCCAGGTTGTCGGTTTACGGAGGCGAGGAGATGGTGTCGGCGGATGGATGTGACGGAGTTGGTGGTTTCGTGGTTGATGGCGATGGCAGCGGTGGCGGTGTTGTGTTGATGGTGGTTCTGGTTCGTACCAGTGTAGGTGGTGGCGGTGGTCGAGGCTGCAGGGAGGAGATGACGAGGCGGTGTCTGCCGTGGGCGGTGGTGACGGTGAATGTGGTGCGTGGTGGAGTTGGATGTGGTTTGCATTGGGTTTGCTGGTTGGAGGCTGCCGTCGTGTCCGGGATGTCGGACACGGCGGAGTCATAATTGTAATTGTAATCAAATTATAGTGGAAAGGCAATGACACAGACACGATGCACTGGGGAAATTTTGGATTTGTTGGTTATTGCAGAAAGGCAAAAAGGGGATCTCCTTATATAGGAGGTGAGAGTCCTAGTTAGATAAGGATTATGATCGATTCAAACCCCTTTAGATAAATCACGTGATTTAAATCAAATTGATTTAAATCAAATTGATTTAAATTCAATTCGTCAAATCCTCATGAATTCCTACTTAAATCTAGATAAATCAATAAATCCTATATTTAATTTAAACTATTTAATTTAGATAAAACAAATCACAATTACCACTAATAAATTTAAAATAAAATTTTTATAAATTAAAATAGTAATAATTTTGAAAATTCAAAGGCATATAAATTTATTTCATGTAACTCATATGTAACATAGAGCATATTTTTTTTATTAAATAAACTATTACTTTCTAAATTAATATTTATAAATACAATAAAATAGTAATACGTTCATATATAATCAATCTCATCGATATCAAATAATAATAGTTTTTTTTTCAAAATATCATTCCCATTGCAAATATCCAAATCTTATTAAGAATTAATTAATAGATCTTTTTATTGTAAAAAATACTAATAATTTTATATTACGAACATTTAAACAAAAGTATCAATTTCAACACGACATTTTTTTTTAGAAATAAATAAGTAGAATAAAATTTGGTAAATATGAGATAAGATTTCCATAGATAGACTTTAGTCAATAAACACATACATATTTTGTTCATACAAAACTTTGTAATAAAAAAATATGTATATACATCTACCGTATATATACTAGAGTTATTCAAAAAATAAAAAAAAATAAAAACTTGTAGAAATTTAGGGATTTTATATCCTACCCAACTTAAAAGAATTTCGTCCTCGAAATTTTGGAATAGTTAGGATAGGTAGTGTTGAGGAGTAGAAGAGTTTTGCCATAAGAAAATCAAGATTTAAATTATCGGACGAGAGATAGACGATATTCAATGAAACTTTAAACGATTAGAAGGTTGGTCAACGCATGACAACCTATCAACCTTTAAATTCAATCAACGCTGCCATATATCCTATAGTTGTGCAATCCTTGTAAATAGGCAATAGCCTCCTTTATCTCAAATTTGGACCGCTAGCTCATTACTGTCGGGTGGGTTCAATATGTTGAATCTTCGAATCCTCATCATCCCTTTATCAATACAAAATCCTTGAAACTTCGATTTTTCTCAGAGTTGATATCTCCTAAACTTACATTTTCGTAAAGCACACCCTCCTTTTCTAATACTCGTATAATCCATCTCGTTATAGAATGCCGTAAATCTAGAATAACTTTCTAATTTACTTCCTCCAAGTTATATAAATATTTTCTCAACTAAACCTCATTTCTTTTCTTCTTTTTTTTTTTTTTGGTCACCTTGAAATTTGAAATCCAATACTCTTAGATTTATGATAGTGAATATCAATCCCTCTTAACTTTATATCTATTATCTCCTTAGAAATTTAATCCCTTAAGGCATAAAAATTTTCTTCGCTAATGAAATAACCTCGGAATCCAATACCATGTTGTATTATTATATAAACAATTTCTCAACACTTGTATTATTACAAAACTTCATTCATAACTTCATATCCATACTCATCTTAGAAGCTTAATTCTTAATGCACCAAAAATTGTAAAATCTTTCTTCCACCATTTGGTTATCCCTGGAACTAATATCATTATGTCCTCATATTTTATCAAAGGCAAGTCTACATTGTCTTTATGAAGAACATGCATTCAATATATGAATTTGGTTCTTAACCCACCAAATCTTTTACAAAATTTTTCTCTCAACATTTGTTACCTCAAAATAAAATTTTGAAATTTGTGAAGTCTAGTTACCCTTGATCAAAACACAAAAAATCCTCATTTCATCTATTTGGATTTATCACACATTTTCACTTATGTCCAATCTATAAGTCGTATTCGCATGATTATCTTAACCAACTATACTATTTATCCATGTTGTGGAGTTTTCTAATCAAACCTTTACTAACCCAAGGATGCTATGATTAAATTCATTTTTGCACAACAGAATCATACAAAGAACAAGGTTGCATAACGTAGTGAAATATGAGTGAAGCAAATTTAATTGGAATGAAGAAAAGGGTTGCTAATATTGCATGAAGAGTAAAGGTGTTAGGGGTCTAAGTAAATCATGATAAGGCATGAAATAAAAGGACAAGGGTGAAGCAATCAAGATAAAACACAAATTAAGCATTCAAAAATTTAAGTAGATCACAATCATATATAGGGTCGAAAGGATTGAGTCAAGATTTGCTCTCTAACCAAAGTTAGAAAGGACAACAGTATTATGGTAGGGTTTATAGGCTAGCAATTTTGACTTGAGAGTTGCATCATAAAAATAGAGTGCAAGGGGACATGTTTTAGTGGGACATGATATACCTACACGAAGGTGGGCTCGTCTAGGTGTCGCATATAAAATTTATTGGAAGGAAAAGTCTAGTGTTGTGCTCCAAATATCAACATCACGATATGGGACACCAAATGATCAAAATAGAAAGTGGGAGTTCATGAGATAATGATTAACGTACGAAAATAAAAAGGACTAAGTTAAGGCACGAAATAAAGATAGTTAAGGAACCTAGTAGATCAAAGTAAAATAAGTTAGGGATACGGTTTCTAGAGAGAAGACAGTCTCTTAGATGGAACATGGCCAAGGGAAGATGCTAATCATTTCTAAACAATTAGATGGTCACTATAAAAGATCTAGATTTGAGGGAAGGTCGAGATATGATCACATGGTTTAGTAGATGACGAACTATGCTTGAGTATATACAACTATCATGGTCATGAGTGATGTGGAATCCTTCATCTATCTTGGTTGCCTATCCATCTGTAAATTTTGACTTCTTTAAAACTTGCAGTATAATTCTCCAAATAATCTAATAAAATATCTTTCTAAGCTGCCAATCATACTCATAACTTAAAATTTAAATTTCTTTTAATCAACCTCAAAATAACCTTTATAATAACACAATTTTTTTTTCAAAAAATGTATCATAAACTAACCTTTCCACCTTATCTAGTCATATCAAAATCATAACTTAAGATTTTCAAAATTTCAAATAAATCTCGAATAAATCTTTATTGTGTCACAAATCCCAACTATATATTTTTCTCTTCTTCTATCATTAATCCAAATCTTAACTCGAAATTTAAATAGGTTTTTAACCATCGTAATCCATACAAGAGTTTAAAATAGATCCTCAATTTGATTTTATATCCTTCAAAAATATTTTTAACCAAAATTTTTAATATCCTTACTTCAAAATTTACGAACTTATTAATTGGGAACCATACAACCCAATTTAAAATCAAGTTTTATCAATCGCCCTCATAAATCTTACAGCAGTATTTAAATTTCAAAAATTCTTTTCAACTAACTTTATATCTATTCAAGGATGGATAGCTATAATTCACTGAATCATAAGTATTTTTCAAAGACCTTCAAAAATTAAAACTCAAATCAATTCAATCTCCTTTCTCAATTGTATATAGATTCCTCTATCATTTTGTAGATAAAAATAAAGTTCTAAAATTCTTCGAAGTTATTAAAGTTGCTACTACCCAACTTGGAATTAACTAATCCTTAAGTTCATACTTCTAGAAAAATATGATTCCTCTTATCCTCATATATTTATAACTCAAAGAGGATCTCAATGCATACTAGTTGTCAATGTAATCCTTCTAGCCATGGGGTTGACCTATGAGCATATACTAGTGTAGTCATCTTCCTATCAAGTGTGAAAATAAGGATTACGGTAGAAAGAGCTCAAGCAAGATGTAGATCAATGAAGTTGAACAAGTAATTCAAAAAATTTAGTCAAGGAAGAGGGTCAAGCAGGTGGATGAGATCCTAGACTCTAATCCTATATTGCAGGCCCGTTTGGTACAGTCATGTAACCGAAATGGCGAACTTGACCTGCATGGGCCACCACAAAAACATGTAACGCCCCAGTCCCAAAATAGAAGGACTTAGAACGTATCATGCCAGCTATATACATACGAGTAAATATACGGCTCGTATGTATACATAAGCTGTAAATGTAGAAAGCCAAGACACTAAATCTCATCCACAAAGATAAATAACGATATAAAAGCAACTTTGAGTTTGTCACGTATACAATAGTTGAGTGGAGACAAATCCACTACCAACTAAATTAAATAAGAAGAAATGTACAAACAAATGAATTTGTCGAGCGAAGCAAATGACGAGTCTAAGAGCAATCATCACGAAGGAAGTAATGGACTTAGCTAGAGCACCTGCAAGAAACCACGAAACACACACCTGGAGAGATCACCAGGTCCTCAGAGGGACATAACAAGACACATAATATTATGCCATAAACTGAATAGTAAGAGCTCAATAGAAAATATACATGAGTAAAGGTTCCTAACCATTCTATGTGGAATGCACTTTAGAAGACAACGTTCTACGCAGGAGCTTAGGTGTTCAGCATAGATGGAGAGAGAATGGTAGTAGGTAGCGCTCATAAGAGACACTATCGACCATGGGCAGAAAGTAGCTCTCATACGAGAACTATCGGCCCCGGGGCAGTAAGTAGCGCTCATACGAGACACTATTGGCCCAAATCTATGTGTGTACTGAATATGTAGCCCCTACGCTAATAACTGTCACCTCCCCCCAATGATACTATACATGCGTCGTCTCCACGACACTGTTTAATCCTTAATAACTGCAAAGTCTTCTACACAAATCTATTGGCAGTTATATCCTAACGTACGGCCTGTACGGACCAATGATCAGTCAGCACGCAAGTCCGCATCTATATGCGACTCACAACTCACACACAATCCATGGCACATCGTGACAGTTTATGAGATGCACTTAAACATACGGTGGTCACTTAACTCTAAGTCAATTGCATAAAGTATAGTAATTTGCAACTACATAGTGTTTTGAAAGAACAACATTATATTTGTAAAATAAGAAAAAGTATGAATGATATTGAGCAAGAAATTAAACAGTAAAGGCAAGGTGTCTTGCCTGGTGTTACGCCTGGTGTGGTACAATGATCCAATAAGTCATGTTTGTCCAATAGCCATGGTCGATGCAACATGGTCCAAATTCGCGATAAAATATGAATGGATGATTAGTCATCGACATGAAAAGAGAAATTTGCGGAGAAATACCTTATGCTATTTTAGAAAGTATCTATAATATGGAAAACTAGATTTGTTTAGTTAAAAATAATCTTAGATAAGTACTTTGGAAAATATAGAAAAATTTGTTTATAAAATTGCAACTTAATTTTTGTCAAATAGGTTTTGTAGGCCAAAAACTATATTTTTAATTACAATATATTTTTAGAAATATTTACTACATATATTAAGAATAAATAACAATAATAATTTTAACAAAACTACTGATAATAATATCCATAATAAAAATAAAATTAATAATAACTAATAATAATGATAATAATATTAATAATAATAAAACCCTAAAAACAATATAACCCTCTTTCTCTTTTGATAATAATAATAATAATAATAATAATAATAAATTAATATATACTGTAATAATAATACTACTAATAATAATAATAATAATATAAATAATAATCATAATAATCATAATAATCATAATAATAATTCCTTAAAAAACAATACAGCTCATTCCTCTTTAATAATAATAATAAATTATTATTAGTAAACCTAATTACTGCTCTCTTCCTAATGAAAAGAGCGAGAGAGAGAGTACAGAGAGAAGAGAGAGGTGAAGAGAGTGAAGAGGGGGAAGCGAGTATGAGAGAGAGAGAGGGAGAAGATGGGAGAGGCTCACCAGACGACGCCGACGGCGACCGGGCGGAGCCGAAGGCCAGGCTCGGCTAGGGAGGGGAAGCCAGCAGTGATGCCCCGGAGAAGGAGTCGGCGCGGTCGACGGATGGGCGTGGCGGCTCTGGGCGCAGCCCACGAAGGACGGGGATTGGGCGACTGGGCGGCGCAGTCCACATGGTCCGGTAGCGACGGTAGGGCGGCGCGGCCTTGGGTGATTTCGGATCGGGTCGCCGGTTGTCGAGGGTGTCGGCTCGAGCGGCCACGGCGTTTGTCGGCGCGGAGGAAAGCGGTGGTCGGGGCATCGGGCGGCTCGGGTAGTCGGAGGCGGAGGCGCCTCAGGCGGGTGGGGAACTCGGTCGGAGGTGAGATCTATTTTTCCCCTTTTTCCTTTTCCCTGAGTGTCGGTGGTGGTGTTTTGGCCGGGAGTGTGGCCGGGTTGTCGGTTTACGGAGGCGAGGAGATGGTGTCGGCGGATGGATGTGACGGAGTTGGTGGTTTCGTAGTTGATGGCGATGGCAGCGGTGGCGGTGTTGTGTTGATGGTGGTTCTGGTTCGTACCAGTGTAGGTGGTGGCGGAGGTCGAAGCTGCAGGGAGGAGGAGATGACGAGGCGGTGGCTGCTGTGGGCGGTGGTGACGGTAAATGTGGTGCGTGGTGGAGTTGGATGTGGTCTGCATTAGGTTTGCTGGTTGGAGGCTGCTGTCGTGTCTGGGGTGTCGGACACGACGGAGTCATAATTGTAATTGTAATCAAATTATAGTGGAAAGGCAATGACACAGACACGATGCACTGGGGAAATTTTGGATTTGTTGGTTATTGCAGAAAGGCAAAAAGGGACTCTCCTTATATAGGAGGTGAGAGTCCAAGTTAGATAAGGATTAGGATCGATTCAAACCCCTTTAGATAAATCACGTGATTTAAATCAAATTGATTTAAATTCAATTCGTCAAATCCTCATGAATTCCTACTTAAATCTAGATAAATCGATAAATCCTATATTTAATTTAAACTATTTAATTTAGATAAAACAAATCACAATTACCACTAATAAATTTTTTATAAATTAAAATAGTAATAATTTCAAAAATTCAAAGGTATATAAATTTATTTCATGTAACTCATATGTAACATAGAGCATATTATTTATTAAATAAACTATTACTTTCTAAATTAATATTTATAAATACAATAAAATAGTAATACGTTCATATATAATCAATCTCATCGATATCAAATAATAATAGTTTTTTTTTCAAAATATCATTCCCATTGCAAATATCCAAATCTTATTAAGAATTAATTAATAAATCTTTTTATTGTAAAAAAATACTAATAATTTTATATTACGAACATTTATACAAAAGTATCAATTTCAACACGGCATTTTTTTTTATAAATAAATAAGTAGAATAAAATTTTGTAAATATGAGATAAGATTTCCATAGATAGACTTTAGTCAATAAACACATACAAATTTTGTTAACACAAAACTTTGTAACAAAAAAATATGTATATACATCTACCGTATATATACTAGAGTTATTCAAAAAAATAAAAAAAATAAAAACTTGTAGAAATTTAGGGATTTTACAAGGGTTAATAATTATACGGTCCCACATAAAAAAAAAATTTTGAGACGAGAAGTGTAATAGTTTTTTAGGATGTTTTTGGGGGAGAAATAAAGTCAGGGCCATTGTCTTTGAGGAGGAATCGAATGTGATTCCTACTATCACTTTTGACGATGTGCAGGATTCTATACCTGTCATTGATCAAGAAGTGAATTCGGAGCCTCAATAAGACAATGTCGAATTCCTTCTACAAGTCGTTGTTGAGATACCTTAACAAGACAATGTAGCGGCATCCCCATTCAAAATAAGGTAATTATTTCTGAGGAACAAACTCAACAACCTTAAGAACCGGTAATGTTAAGATGGTCCACAAGAGAAATGAAAAATATAATTTCGGATAATATTTGCATATTTCTCTAGGAACGTAAGGAAGACTGTGGATACTGGAAGATGATCTAATCAACTTCCATCAGGCCATGGAAAGTTCTAGTTCTCAAAGTGGATTGATATATTAAATAAGGAGTATAAGTCTATGCAAGACAATAAAGTTCAAAAATTTGTCCCATTACCAAAAGGTGCGAAGTCCATTGGTTGCAAATGAATATTTAAAACCATGAAGGATTCAAAGGGTAATGCGGAGCGGTATAAAATATGTCTTATAGCTAGTGACTTTATTCAAAAGTTAGGGATTGAATTTAAAGAGACTCTCTCTTTGGTTTCTTTGATAGACTCTTTTAAAACAATCATAGCACTTGTGGGTCACATTTTGATATTGAGTTACATCAAGTGAATGTTAAAACGGCGTTTCTAAATGGTAACATTGACGAAATAAGTTATATGGTGCAATCAGAAAACTTTGTGTCAGAAGACCCAAAGAATATGGTTTACAAACTGACAAAATCTATTTATGGACTCAAGCAGGCTTCTCGTTAAAGGTATTTAAAGTTTTACCAGTGATTATTTCGTTTGGTTTTGGAGATAAATACTATTAAAGATTGTGTATATCACAAGTTCAGTGGGAGTAAACAATTTTATTTGGTTATATATGTTGATGACATGCTACTTGCCAAAAATGATATAGGTAAATTGCACGACACTAAAAATTTCTACTAAATAACTTTCAGAAGAAATTTCTTAGATTATCACAAAAGATTTGGCATGCAGGAATACAAACAAGGTGACAACCCTTTCGTTAAAGGAGACAAGTTCAGTCTCAATCAAGTGCCCTAAGATTAGCCTTAAAATTAAGAAAATGCAATAGATTTTTCGTTCATGACCAGTTGTAGGGAGTCTAATGTATGCTCAAGTATGTACGCGTCCGGATATTGCATACATGGTTGGGATGTTAGGCAGATATTTAAGCAAATATGAGATGGATCATTGGATAGCAGCCAAACTACTTAAGTAATTAATAGAGAACAAGAAATTATATACTCTTTGTAGGAGATCAGATAATTTTGGAGATCATAAGGTATTTCAACTCTGATTTTGTTGGATGCCAACACAGCAGCAGATCCACATTAGGTTATGTTGATTAGTGGAGAGAGATTATGGATGAGTGTCAAATAGGCACTCATAATTTTTTCCACCATGGCAGCAAGGTTTATAACATGATATGAGGCATCTATTCAGGAAATATAGTTACGAAATTTTGTCACAAGGCTGCGCCTACAGGAGGGTGTTGAAAGATCACTCAAATTATGGTGTGACAATGAATCAGCAATATTGTATTCCATTAACAACGAGAACTTATATAAGTCAAATGATATTGACATAAAAATTCTAGTTGTGAAGGAAAAAATTCATAATGGTTAAAGTGTCCATATAGCACATTACAACAAACTCCATGTTAGAGGATCCGCTCACAAAAGTATGATCACCCATGGGTCTTTCATGAGCATACTGCTCATATGAGTGTTATCTCAATTAAGAATATGGCAATACAGTGGGAATTTATATTTTATATATTTGGGTGCTATTTGGTTTTGGGCACATTTATGTATTAAAGTATTTTGGACATTTATCTGATCAGATATATAAAAAATTCAGTTCATTCTGTTTTCATTATGTTAAGTAATGATCCCACTAAAGTTAAGGAGGACCAGTTAAAAATAGACATGTATTGATCACATTGCGTGTAATTTTTATGCTACGCATCCATGATTGATCTATGTCGTTTACCTATATAGATATATGTGACCATTGATGGTTTAGTTACGCTATATGTGACGAAGGCCGCTTTGATCCTATGTTGATATGGTTAATGGACGAGATTGTCCGGATATACCCTAAGGATTAAGATAGCAATTTATTAGCTAACTAAGGTTAACACAATTATAAGGTTACATATATGGCCCAGTGGGAGATTGTTGGAATTATTCAATAATAGGGGCCACACATGTAAAATTAAGTGTGTTGGGCTATCTAAATAATTAAGCCAAATTAAAGTGGTCTATTTGAAAAATTGGTTTAAGGGTATAATTGTCATGAAATTAATGTGTAGATACCGGAGATAAATCTAATTTGATGAGGGACCAAATTAGAAATATCAAAACATATATATATATATATATATATATATATATATATATATATATATATATATATATATATATATATATTCATTAGGGTTATGGTCCCCAACTCATACGGCCACCAAGAAAGGATTTTCTCTATTCTCTTTTGTATCCCCATCAACAAAGAGAGGAACAAAGATTTCATCTTTGTTATTAAGGGTCGTAGCGGGGTGGAAGATCAAATCCCATAAAGAGACGTCTGCTTCAAGATCCGTCAAGCAAAGACAATGGATTCAGGTACGCTTCCGCATTTAATTTTGTTCTTCATCTCATGAATTAACATGCATTAATTTCCAGCATAAACTTAATTTCGTAAATATTTGGTTAAACTAACATATATATTGACACTTAATTTTTGTCATTTATAAAGGTAAAGGCAATTGTTATAGTCACCAAAAAAAAAAGTCATTGGATATCAAACATTAGGGAAAAACACTAAGGGGGCGTTTGGCTCAAGTTTTTGAGGCTTGGGAATGAGATTTGAATTTCTTATCCATGTTTGGTATGTTTAGGATTGGGAATGAGGAGGGAATAGGAGGGGGTTATGTGGGAAAGCTATTCCCATGGATGTGGGAAAGCTATTCCCAAGCCCCTCCTTGGGAATAGATTTGCTTTCCTAGGAATGATGTTTGACTATTTTGTTTAGACGGTTATACCCTCTCTTTATTTTCAAATTTTCAACTCCTATCACAAACATGTGAATCATCATGAAATTAGTGAAAGGGTATTAAAGTAAAACTAAATAAATTAAGATTCCTATCCATGTGTGAATCAAACATGAAAATAATTTTTTTTTAAAATTTTGAACTAGCTATTCCCAACCTAACCAAACATGGGTATGAAAATGTTGAATTTCTTTCCCATGGGAAAGGAATTGAAAATCTATTCCTAGAAATCCAAAAACTTGATCCAAACGAGCCGTAATAAGTTACAAAATTGTTAGGGGCAATACAACATCAATATTCATTCCCTTCTAAAAAAAAAAAAATTCAACTCTTTTTTTTTTCTCTCTTCTTCCTCTTTCTATTGCCCTCTGAAGTTTCGGATTTCATTAATAGAATTTCGAAACTTCAAAATTGAAATAATCTTATTTGAGATGATGAAGAACTATTAGAATTTTTACATTCTTGGTTATGCCTATAACTGTCAAAAAAAAAAAATCAGTCATAACATTTTAATTCAATTCCGTATGAAGCACATAATAAGCCTACAACACTGCACCTCCTCACCATCCTCTTTGCTGGAGTACCCACCCCCTTTCTAAAACTACAAAGAAATATACTCCATCATTTCCATTGCTAGAGAAACTACTCTCTGCTCTCTAAATTGCATTGCATTCTCTCCATCACCGTATCAGCCACATGTAAAAAAAAACCCTCCTTGATTTTCGAATTTCTGAAATTATTAAGTTATTATTGTTATTTCAAATTTGTTGTTTGTATTATTATTTTTATTGTTAGTATTCTAATTTGTTACCATCTATATTTCTTGGCATGAATTAAATAAATTTATTATTAATTATTCAATTCTAATTAATAATTATAAAGGATATTATTATTTATAATTTTTATTATTATTAAAATTTTACTTGTAATAAATAATTTTTTTAAAAAAATTAAGCTTATTATCTAAAATTTTATTCACAAGCATTTTCCTATAGGGGCTCGTTTGGATCAAGTTTTTGGATTCCTAGGAATAGATTTTTAATTCCTTTCCCATGGGAAAGGAATTCAACATTCCCATACCCATGTTTGGTTAGGTTGGGAATATGTAGTTCAAAATTTTAAAATTTTTTATTTTCATGTTTGGTTCACACATGGATAAGAATCTTAATTTATTTAATTTTACTTTAATACCCTTTCACTAATTTCATGATGATTCACATGTTTGGAATAGGAGTTGAAAATTTGAAAATAAAGAGAGGGTATAATCGTCCAAACAAAATAATCAAACATCATTCCTAGGAAAGCAAATCTATTCCCAAGGGAGGGCTTGAGAATAGCTTTTCCGCATTCATGGGAATAGCTTTCCCACATAACCTCCTCCTATTCCCTCCTCATTTCCAATCCTAAACATACCAAACATGGGTAAGGAATTCAAATCCCATTCCCAAGCCTCAAAAACTTGAACCAAACGCTCCCTAAGTGTTTTCCCATAGCAGCTTACATATATCTCACACACACCACACACACGTACACCCTTCTTTCTCTAGCCCTACACACACTCCTCTCTCTCTCTCTCTCTCACACACATACACACACTCTCTCTCTCTCTCTTTCTCTCTCTCCCTCTCCCTCTCTCACACACACACACCACAACTTTTTTTTCTTTTCCATTTCCACGTAGACATGTCAATGGATAGTCAAAAATTCGACTCTCATCCGATTTTGTATCTGAATTTTCGAATATTATCCTAAATTTCGTACATCGGATCGGATACCCGAATATTTTTCGGATATTATCTTCTTTTCGGATATAAATTTGGATATTAAGATATTCGAATCTATTAATATCTGGTCCAACTTTAAATTACAAAATTTGGAAATCGAATTCGGATATCTAAAATTTTATATATATTATAGTAATATATATATATAATATATATTAATTACTAGATAAGATTAAAGAATTTTATTCGAAGTGACTTTTACATAATGCAATTCATTTACTAGTTTCTCTCTCTCTCTCTCTCTCTCTCTCTCTATATATATATATATATATATATATATATATATATATATATATATATATATATAAATTATAATTTACAACAGAAGATGAAAGGGTTCAAATATGTAGAGCAATATATATATGTCCGTCTCAAATTGAGCTAGCATTCTTTTCTTTCTCTCTCTTTCTCTCTCTCTCTCTCTCTCTCTCTCTCTCTCTCTCTCTCTATATATATATATATATATATATATATATATATATATTGTTAATCCCGGGGGCTTGATCAAAGATGAAAACTAATGCAATCGAGATCTGAGATGTCACACAAAACTTTGTGATGATCAAACTCAAGATCTACAAATAAAACTAAATAGCCAAATTACAATATGAAGGAGAAAAATAGCAAAGAGAAGATCTCTTGTTCTTTCTTGCAAACGTGTTGCAATTGGGACAGAACAAGTTACAATAATCTAGAGAGATGAGAAGAAGAACAATGCTGGGGTGTCAAAACACCGTAGCTCAAAGCAAGATTCGCCCTACACGATCTGCTTCCAGGAACCAGCAAGTTTGAAGAACTTGTGGAACGCTCGATGTCACCTCTGTTCTGACTCCTCGGATGGACTTGCAATGGCGGCAGCAACTCCCTCTCTTTCTCTCTTTTCTGACTTGTATTTTTCGTCGTACCCACAAAGGAGGCCAGAAGAGAGTATATATAGAGAGAGGGTGGAAACCCTAGCTGCCACTTCAGTTATGGAAAGATTGAATCAAATCCCAAAAGATAGCAACGAGATTTAATTCAAATTCCACGAAATTAATTCAAATCCCACAAAGATAGGATCTGAATAAATTCAAATCCCACAAAGATAGGATCTGATTTAATTACATTAATTCAGCCTTTCCATAACTGATTTGTAATCTGCACAGTCAGCGGATCCCTTCATGCGGCAGCAGCAGCCGCATGAGCCTAATGGCCGCATGGACCGCATGAGCCGCATGGACCGCATGGACCGCATGGGCCACATGAGCCGCATGAGCCGCATGGACCGCATGGACCGCATGTGCCGCATGAGCCGCATGGACCGCATGGACCGCATGTGCCGCATGTGCCGCATGTGCCGCATGAGCCGCATGGCCGCATGAGGCCGCATATGAGCCGCATGCCGCATAAGACCGCATGGCCGCATATGAGCCGCATAAAGACCGCATGACTGCTGACGTGCTAAGTACAAAGTGCGCCAACAAAATGCCACATTACGCCTCATGAGCCCATGAGCCCGAGTCCGAGTCCGAGTCCGAGTCCGAGTCCGAGTCGCTAAGCCCCGTTGGGGCTTAGCTCCAAGTGGAATTTAATCCAAGAGAATGACAAAAGCATTAATGCTTAATCCTTGGAGCCTTATACTTACCTCCTTGTAAAATCACCCACATGGTTCCCTCCTTAGGGTCACCACCCCATGTGCATCTCTTAACAATACACCCAAGTATATATGTTGAGATAACTCATGGTGCATTTCCGATGTGGGACTAAAATTCACAAGGCATGTTGAGAGCAAGCTCTCTCCATGTAAAGAAAGCACCAACAATCCCCCACATATCACAACATATATATGTGTCCAGGGTTGAGCGTTCCCCACAGTAACTGTCCATTTTGCATTAGGATAGATGTCGCTGACGACTTGAATCTTCCCGCATGGGTTAAATAACAATGTGATACAAGAATGGACTACGCCTTGAATTCTGCACCACAATTGTAATTCTTCCCACTCACAAAGTGTAGTTACGTGTGCTTCTGGCTGCACATTAAAGGCCCTGTGCCAGCCTGGTTTCAGTGTATAATTTTGGGCGTCTACAAGTTTACCCTCAAGAGACGGCCTGATATCTCTTTCCATACACTATAGGTGAGTTCTTTATTAAAGAGATATGGCATGAAGCCTTGCGCTTCCTTGCGGTGCTACGCCGCTATGACATGGCCTGAAGCCGAGGCATTACCCCTACCTGGGAACCTCATCGTAGTGTCATACTACTGTAGCATGAGGTCACAAGCCTCTTTGTAGTGCCAAACTACCCAGCATGAAGCCTAAGGCTTCCTTGCGGTGTTACGCCGCAACGACATGGCTTGCAATGCCGAGGCTTTACCCCTACCTGGATACCCATCGTGGTGTCGTGCCACTGTAACATGGGGCCATCCTCCCCTTTGTAGTGCTGTCTACAACTCTTTAATTACGTCATACAGCATTAGGCTACCTGCCTATTTGCGGTGCTACGCCGCTATGACTTGGCTTGCAAAGCCGAGGCATTACCCCTACCTGGGAACCTCATGGTGGAGTCATCCCACTGTAGCATGGAGTTTCACTCCTTGTAGTGCTGCTCTACCATGCTTCCTGTAAAGCACACCAGACATTCACTCTGCCTGAGAACTCATTAAGGCGTTTAAGCCAACCTTCCACAGGATTTGTTTTTTCCGCAGAAAAATACATAGTAGACAACAGTGGTTATGGGTCCGTATCCCTTCCATGTTCCAGAGAACAAGTACCCACTGTTACCTGATAGTTTTCCAGTCAGTGATCCTCCTTTGAACCAAAAGTTAGATGCCTAGTAGATTTCTCTTTGAACTAATAGCATAAAACTTTATAGTAGGATTACAAAGACACACTATCAGAATGCCTTCAAGCCCATTTTACAAGCTGTGTCATCGACCAACTGGCGCTTGAGGCCCTTTGTGAACGGATCTGCCAGGTTCTCCTGACTCCGAACATCAACCACTGCAATTACACCTCTTTTGATAAGATCGTGTACTGCCCTGTGCTTCAACCGCACAGTCCTCTTCTTTCGGTTGAAGAGGTCATTTGATGCCACCGCCGCAGTCGTCTGGTTGTCACAGTATATCGGTATCGTCGGTATCTGAGCCCCAACCACTGGAAGATCATACATGAGCTCCCGAAGCCATTCTGCTTCATCTGCTGCAGTTTCAAGTGCATAGAATTCAGATTCCATGGAGGAACGAGAGAGTATAGTCTGCTTCTTCGACTTCCACGATATAGCAGCTCCACCCAAGGAAAAGACATATCCACCTGTGGATCTCTCGCTTTCCACCTCTGAACACCAGCAAGCATCACTGAAGCCTTCCACTACTGTCGGATACCCGTTGTAGTGCAGTGCATATGTCTGAGTCTTCTTGAGATATCTCATTACTCGCTTCACAGCTTTCCAGTGCTCAACCCCTGGGTTGCTTGTGAACCGACTCAGCATTCCCACGGCGAAAGCTATGTCAGGCCTTGTGGCAGTGGTTGCGTACATCAAACTTCCGACAACGCTAGAATACTCCAGCTGCCTGACGCTTTCCCTTGAATTTGGCTTCAGCTTCTGATCACACCTGTATGGCGTATCGATCCCTGGAAGATCCTTATACCCATAGCGTGTGAGCATCTTCTCAATATAGTGAGATTGTGACAGCGCTACTCCAGTGTCTGTCCGGATGATCTTTATGCCCAAGATGACATCTGCATCTCCCAAGTCCTTCATACTGAACTTGGTTGAGAGGAACTTCTTTGTCTCTGTGACACAGCCTATATCTGTACCTAGGATTAGCATGTCGTCCACGTACAGACAAACGATGACTCCTCTTCCATCAGCGAACTTTGTGTAAACACATTTGTCCGTCTCGCTGACTCTGTAGCCGTTTGACCTAATAACTTTGTCAAACTTCTCATGCCACATCTTGGGAGCTTGCTTCAAACCATACAATAATTTCACCAACTTGCAGACTTTGTCTTCAAGACCTTTGACGACAAATCCATCTGGCTGTTGCATGTAAATCTCTTCGGTCAGCTCCCCATTCAGGAATGCTGTCTTTACATCCATCTGATGTATCACCAACTTATGTATAGCTGCTAGAGCGATTAACATCCTGATGGTGGTCATCCGAGCTACTGGAGCGTACGTGTCGAAGTAGTCTATCCCCTGTTTCTGAGAAAATCCTTTGGCGACCAGCCTGGCCTTGAACTTGTCAATAGTTCCATCTGCCTTCTTCTTCTTCTTGAAGATCCATTTACATCCAATAGGCTTTTCTCCTTCAGGTAGATCTACCAACACCCATGTGTTATTGGAGGTGATAGAGTCAAACTCATCATTCACTGCTTCCTTCCAGAAGATAGCATCTCTGGTCTTCATCGCTTCATCATAGGTAAGCGGATCTGCTTCCACATGATAGGTGACAAAGTCATCTCCAAAATCTTTCGGTCTCCTCGCTCGCTTAGCTGACGGCTCGGCGAGTTCTGGTGCAAGAGTTGTTTCATCAACAACAGCTTCTTCTTGGACTACTGGCTCGTATGAGATTTCAGTCTCATTAGTACCTACATCATTTTTCGGAATGTCCGAAAGAACAATGTTTTTGTCTTTTGCGAACTTGTCTTCAAAGTATTCAGCATCGCGAGATTCGATAATATGATTTGATTCAATATCAAGAAATCTCCGAGCATCACTCTTCTCGGCATACCCCAAGAAGATAGCCTTCGTAGTCCTTGTCCCCAGCTTCTGAATCTTCAGATCTGGAAGCTTCACATACGCCAGACACCCCCACACTCGAATGACATTTAAGTTGGGTCTGACTTTGAACCAGAGTTCATAAGGAGTTACGTCCGAAGTTGCATATGGCACTCTATTCAGAATGAAAGTGGCCGTTAATGCAGCTTCTCCCCAGTAGCATTTTGGAAGACCTGCAGTGAGCAGCATGGAATTCATCATTTCTGTTAATGTCCGGTTCTTCCTCTCTGCTACTCCGTTGGATTGAGGAGAATATGGAGCAGTAGTCTCGCATATGATTCCATGTTCTTTACAGAACGATGCGAATTCATGAGACCTGTACTCTCCACCTCGATCACTTCTCAGCCTCTTGAGTTGTTGTCCAGTCTGCCGTTCAGCCTCGGCCCTGAACTCTCTGAACTTCTCGAAAGCTTCGTCTTTGGACTTGAGCAAGTAGACGAACGCATATTTTGAGAAGTCGTCGATGAAGGTTATGAAATACTTCATCCCGGCCTTCGTGGAGAAATGTTTGAAGTCACAGATATCGGAGTGCACCAACTCCAGAAGATCTGTGCTTCGATTGACCCGATGAAAGGGTTTCCTTGTGATCTTCGTCTGAGCACACACTTCACACTTCTCCACCTTACCCCCACATTTGGAGATAAGTCCTAGACTAGACATTTTGTTGATTCTTTTTCTATGAACATGTCCTAGTCTCTTATGCCACAACTTAAGAGAATAATCAGAAAATGCAACTGCATTAATGTCATCAAACTGGTTGACAAGCTGAATTTTAAACATTCCTTCGGTTTGATAAGCCTTCCCGAAGTATGTTCCATTCTTGGACATAACCATCTGACCAGCGTTGATGTCCATCCTCAAGCCTGCGTTGCAGAACAGGCTCCCAGAGATCAGGTTCTTGGCAATCGCAGGAACATGCTTCACACCTTGAAGCGTCAGAGTGTTCCCAGAAGTGAGTTTCAGCTCCACAGTCCCAATCCCCAGAACTTCAGCTTGGGCCTGGTTCGCCATGACAACCTTCTCAGATATCGGCTGGTACGTGACGAACCATTCCTTGTGAGAACAGACATGGCAAGTCGCACCAGTGTCTATCCACCAGTCAGAATCAACCCCCACAGTGGTGACCTGTCGGATCATAGCAACAATGTTAGAAACCAATGAAACCTTATTAGGCTCACCTTTCTCTGATTGTTTAGGCTTAGATCTGCATTCACTCTTGTAGTGGCCTTTCTTGCCACAATTGTAACAAGTCACGTGGGACTTAGTCTTCTGTTGCTTGAATGAAGGACCCTTCACTTTCAGATTAGTGAAGTCCTTCTTCTTGGGATGAGAAGCCGCCTGCTTTCCCTTGGGATCCCTCGCCTGCACAAGATTGGCTTTAGCCAACTGTTTGGACAGAGTGTCCATCTTCTGTTGAGAACGCATCTCGTCCTCAACATGGATCTCTTGAAGTAGATCTCCCAAGCTAATGTCTAGCTTCTTTCTGTGCATCCTTGCATAGAAGGTACTCCATCCAGCAGGAAGTTTTGAGACGATCCCTCCGACGACAAACTTGTCGGGAAGGGGCATCTCTTCGTCTTCCAGTTTCTGACGCAGCTTCAGAAATTCCTTCACCTGTGGCAGCATGGACTTTTTGTCCTCAAAGAGCAATTTGTGATATTTTTCAACCACAAACATTTTGCTCCTGTTCTTATCTTCTTCATACAGATTTTCCACAGACTCCCATATGTCTCTGGCAAGTTCCTTCTTTGAGTAGGATTCTGCCAGGGAGTCCTCCATAGCATTCAGGATGAGAAGTCTGCAGATGCTATTTTTCCTTCTCCACTTGGCCTGGAGTTTGGTAGCCGCGTTGATGGCGGCAGTAGATCCAGTGTCTGGAACAGAGGGTTCTTCCTCCAACAGAACATGATCAACGTCTTTCAGTTGAAGAGTTAGGTACACCTTTCTCTTCCAGACTTGATAGTGCTCTCCATCGAACTTTTCCAACTTGCAGAAGTCCGATTGGAGGAGCGAAGCATTAATGTTTTCCATCTATACGAATTGCTTTGAGATTGTTAATCCCGGGGGCTTGATCAAAGATGAAAACTAATGCAATCGAGATCTGAGATGTCACACAAAACTTTGTGATGATCAAACTCAAGATCTACAAATAAAACTAAATAGCCAAATTACAATATGAAGGAGAAAAATAGCAAAGAGAAGATCTCTTGTTCTTCCTTGCAAACGTGTTGCAATTAGGACAGAACAAGTTACAATAATCTAGAGAGATGAGAAGAAGAACAATGCTGGGGTGTCAAAACATCGTAGCTCAAAGCAAGATTCGCGTAGTTTGAAGAACTTGTGGAACGCTCGATGTCACCTCTGTTCTGACTCCTCGGATGGACTTACAATGGCGGCAGCAACTCCCTCTCTTTCTCTCTTTTCTGACTTGTATTTTTTGTCGTACCCACAAAGGAGGCCAGAAGAGAGTATATATAGAGAGAGGGTGGAAACCCTAGCCGCCACTTCAGTTATGGAAAGATTGAATCAAATCCCAAAAGATAGCAACGAGATTTAATTCAAATCCCACGAAATTAATTCAAATCCCACGAAATTAATTCAAATCCCACAAAGATAGGATCTGAATAAATTCAAATCCCACAAAGATAGGATCTGATTTAATTACATTAATTCAGCCTTTCCATAACTGATTTGTAATCTGCACAGTCAGCGGATCCCTTCATGCGGCAGCAGCAGCCGCATGAGCCTAATGGCTGCATGAGCCGCATGGACCGCATGGGCCGCATGGACCGCATGGACCGCATGGGCCGCATGAGCCGCATGGACCGCATGGACCGCATGTGCCGCATGAGCCGCATGGACCGCATGGACCGCATGTGCCGCATGTGCCGCATGTGCCGCATGGCCGCATGGCCGCATGAGCCGCATGAGGCCGCATATGAGCCGCATGCCGCATGACCTCATATGAGCCGCATAAAGACCGCATGACTGCTGACGTGCTAAGTGCGCCAACAAAACGCCACATTACGCCTCATGAGCCCATGAGCCCGAGTCCGAGTCCGAGTCCGAGTCGCTAAGCCCCGTTGGGGCTTAGCTCCAAGTGGAATTTAATCCAAGAGAATGACAAAAGCATTAATGCTTAATCCTTGGAGCCTTATACTTACCTCCTTGTAAAATCACCCACATGGTTCCCTCCTTAGGGTCACCATCCCATGTGCATCTCTTAACAATACACCCAAGTATATATGTTGAGATAACTCATGGTGCATTTTCGATGTGGGACTAAAATTCACAAGGCATGTTGGGAGCAAGCTCTCTCCATGTAAAGAAAGCACCAACATATATATATATATATATATATATATATATATATATATATATATATATATATATTAGTTTACAATAGAAAATGAAAGGGCTCAAATATGTAGAACAATATATATATGCCCGTCTCAAATTGAGCATTCTTAGAATTTTCAACAGAAGATGAAAGTGTTCTAAAATAATATGTAGAGCAAGTCAGCCGAGCATTCTTGAAATTTTTAACAGAAGATAAAAGGGTTCAAATAGAATAATATGTACAGCAAGTCAGCTGAGCATTCTTGAAATTTTTAACAGAAAATGAAAGGACTCGAATAGAGTGGTTTTCAGATATTCGGATAACAACTAAATTTTTAATATTTTGATTTTCGGATTTTGGATATTCGAATAATATATAATATTTGAATTCTTAGCTGAGCGGATGCAATATCCGCTAAACTATACGGATACGTATTTGAAGTGTCAAAAGAGAGATTTGTTCATCGGTTCAGAATCGGAAATTACAAAAAAAAAAAAAAAAAAAAAAAAAAAAAACAGATATGGATAAGTATATTGTCCTACGTATCGATAAGCAGCGATTGATATCCCTATTTCCATGCCAACACGTGCACTCCCTCAACCCAATTTCCCTTCCCATGCAAGCATGCACTGTACTGCACTCTGCTTCCTGCACCTATTAGACCCGGCCACTGGCCCTTAATAACGCAAAGAAATCACTCCTCTCCAATCTCTTCTTCTCCTTTAAACCGATTCCCACATCCATCATCAGCTCCTTAATCACCATCGTCATTTCTTCTTCATATTCATCCTCTTCTTCCTTACCAAAGCAGCCCCCTTCGCTCTAGCCTTGGGCCTCATCCTCTCTTCATCAGGGCTGTCCGAGGTGTTAGGTTGTCCTATCCGGAACTAATTTTGGTTGCCCCTTGACTCTTATTATGGATCGGTCCTAGAATATTACTTACAAACCCAATCTTTTGTAGGATCATGTTAAGCCTGGATGGTTGTCCTAACAAAAAGAGGTTGCTCATGTCCGAAGTCTAGTCAGGCTTACCCCTGGACCAGCTCTGCTCTTTATCTACCAAGCCCACCCTCTTCTCTGCAGGCATGTCAGACCTGCTCGATACTATAGGTCCACCTCCCAAACTCTCCACACTGTCGAGCTTCTTCTCTCCAGTCTGGCTTCCTTCTCCCCACTCTGCCACCGACCCCGCCTTGTCAATGCCAATGTTGTGATAGCCATGAAGCTCTTTGTCGCACCGTGACTTCCTTCTCCCCTTTCCTGTGGGTCCCAAGTCCCATCGACGTCGAAGACGCCGAATCTCGCTGAGCAACCAGTCTCTAACCCACGTCGACCCCTCCTTCCTCTTCCCTACCCACCTTTCCAACTTCCTCCACGGTTCCACCACTAAAGCCTCGCTCGGCCATCCTCCAACAGAGCTTCCACTGTCTCCGTCGACTTCTCATGCCCTCCCTCTGCACCATTTTCGATAGACCCCTATACATCCGACCTCCTTCACAGGGCTGGTCCTGAATAATGGAAGCCCTGTGCGAATTTTAAAATATGACCTTATAAATTTATTTATTTATATTTTTTAAATATATTATTTTTTGTCTTTATCAGAATCTTTCGAGATATTTTTGATTGTATATTATAACTGAATCTATAAATAGTTACGAAACAAAATAACCAAAGTTCAAATTATCTGTATTCAAGCACATTACATAATATAATAAAGATATTTTAGATAGAAGATGCACTGACCGTTAAATTGTCAAACTCTGGCCTCAAATTCTTCTTTTATCGATCTGTTGATGAGAAAATATAAAAAATAAATAATGATCAATACCCATATGAGAAGTAATCTATAATCATACATAATTAAAACTAAAAGTATAGAACAATAAAATTACCTGACAAAATTTTTTCAATGGATCTTCAATAATAAATTGAAACTATTACTATACTACCAAGAGAACCAAAAAAGATAACAACTAGTGCATTACTGCTTTTTGAACATTGATCTTCTTGCATTCTTAGAAGCAAAATCATCAATTAAACTTTCATGATCAATATTTTCCAAAAACTCATTTTCAATTGAAACCAAAGCCAAACTATTTAATCTTTCTTGCGACATAGTTGATCGCAAGTAAGATTTCAATATTTTTAATTTTGAAAAACTTCTTTCAGCCTATGCAACTGTAACAGGAATGGTCAACAAAATTCTATATGCAAGACAACAAGTTGGATAACAATTCATTCTTTTTTAAAAAATTAGTATTGCACTAGCTGTATCTTGTTCTTCTGGTAAATATTTTTGTAATAGTTGCAATTCATTAAATAAATCCTCACCATCGATGTCTGAAATGTGATCATTTCCTAACTTCTTTTCAAGATTGTTGCAGCTTGTCTTCAGTTCATCAACATCCAATGATTTTTAACTTCTCTGCTGTAAATAAGAAGCTGAATGTGTCTTCATACTGCTTATATTGCTCAAACCTTCTTTCCAATGAACTGATTGCTTGATCAACTATGTATACAAAGTACTGAATTCTGAAGGATTCTTGAGTTGATTCTTCATGGACCGGTTCAGAAGACTCGGTAGCAATCTCATCAAAATGTTTTTTTTTCTATGAATTATTCTCTTCTTGTTCTTTGGAAACACCGGATCAATATCCAATTCAGCAGCAATTTCTTTAGCACAATCCAAAGTCTTCTCAAACCCAACTTCTCGGTACTCTTGAAAAAAACAATCAGAGCCTTCACACTGTCCATTGCCACATCAATACGCATATTTTCACATTGTAATTCTTTGCTGACTATATTAACTTTAACCAGGATGTTATACCAAATAACCATACCCACAATGAACTCAAAATTTCCAAGTTTGTATTTTACCAAACAAGTAGCTTGACTTTTAGCCTTTGCCTCTTTCTCACTTTCGGTAAGCTGAAGTAGAGCTTCTCGTATTTCAGGAGCTTGAGTCACTATTGCTTTCACACTTATATTAATTCTACTTTCCCATTGTGTAGTCGACAATGATTTTAGAGTGAAACCTTTTTTTTTCTGGTAGATTATCCTTCAAAATCTTTCACCTTTTTGTAGAATCTGCAAACAATGTATAAATGCGTTGCACAACTCCAAAAAAGTTTACTGCTTTACTGCAAGAGTTTACTATATCTGACAGTGTCAAATTGAGAGAATTAGAACCATAAGGTGTATAAAATGCTCTAGGATTGATGTCTAAGAGTTTTCTTTGTACACCTTTGTGCCTCCCCTTCATGTTTGACCCATTATCATAGTTTTGGCCTCTGACATTATCAATATCAAGATCAAGATGGTGTAGCATATTTTGCAACTCTTCAAACAACCCTTGACCTGTTGTGTCATTCACAACCAAGAATTGTATAAAATATTCTTGCATCTTTATTGGAATTGTAGAGACATCAACACACCTTAATATCAATGTCCTTTGTTCTAGTTTGCTAACATCAGGAGTACAATCGAGTATTACTGAAAAGTACTTAGCTTCTTTTATTTTATTTTTTTAGTATTGCACCTTTAATTTCAGAAGCTAGCAAGAGTATCATCTCATTTTGAATCTTGTGACTCAGATAATGGTAATGAATCTCATGATTTTGTTTCCTTCCGAGATGCTATTTTAAGGTTGAATCCCACTCGGCAACCATTTCAACTAAAGCCATAAAATTTCTATTACTTTCTTCATATATCTTCTCATTACTTCCACGGAACACCAAGCTCTGTTTAGCCAAATATTTCACAAATGCAAACAATCTCCACAGTACCTTCCTCCAATGTTCTGTTTCTTTGATGATTTGGTCCTGCACAACTTTGTCAATGACTTGATTATTTTCCAGCCTAGTATGCAACTCAACCCAAATAGACATATGATTGATATGCTCTGCACTTCTTTCATTTGTTTTCAAATTGTTTGCCAGATGTCCCCAATCCCTTACTCCATCATGCACTAGTTAACTTTGTTGTGGCTGGTTCTTAAACAATTTACAGCAAAAGAAAAATACCTCACTACCAAAATATGTCAAATTAGCGACGAAATTAGTGACTCCAGTTAAAAACGTCACTATGTTTTGTGTATTTAGCGACGTAAAAATGACGTCGCTCAACGACACTATCAGCGACGTTTAGCGACTAATAGTGACTAGAATTATAGTTTGGAAAGACCAAGTCGCTATTTAGTCGCAAAACGTCGCTGATTTATTTTATTCAGCGACGTTTTGCGACATTTAATCAAGTCCGTCGCTATCCTATTATTTTATTCAGCGATGTTTTGCGACGTTCACCGACGTTTAGCAACGTTTAGCGTCCCAGTATTTCCCTCGTCTACAGAGTCGGTGAACGTCGGTAAAAACTAGACATACGTCGCTAACTGTTGCAGGATTCACCGACGTTGACTGACGTTTGAGATGTCGCCATATTTCCGATGGGGCGTCGGTGAACGTCGGTCAATTACCGACGTTTAATGACGTCGGTAAGCGTCGGTAAGGGCGACGATTACCGACGTTTTGCCTGTTAGCGACATGGCATTCCGCGACCACAGGAAAACGTCGCTAAATACGTCAGTAAAAAGTTGTAGCGACATTTTTTGTCATTTTAGCGACGTTTTCTGGCGTCGCTAATTTGACATATTTTGGTAGTGCCTTGTCAAGATCCTTGGAATACACTAGCCAATTTCGATGATTCTTCTCTCCGTTTGATAAGTACTTATTATAGAATTCATAGGAGAAACGTCTTTTCAGTCCATCTTTAGGGCCTTTTCCGGTTAACAAATCTCTTACAGGACCTTTTTTCACCAATAAATCCCTCCATTTAGGATCAAGACTATTCCAATTTCTAGGATCATAGATGTTCAAGGAAATATCTCCAATTTTATTATAATTACCATTCAAACCAAGTTCCACCACATTTTCTTCCTCATGATTCTCCGCATTTTCTTCTACAGGTACATCACCATCTTCTTCCATAGGTACATGCAAATACTCTTCAACATCTACTAGTGTTGCCTCTGTCGGTTCCAGCAAATGCTCTTCAACGTCTACTGTTGTTGCCTCTGTAGGTTCTTGCACATGCTCTTCAACATCTATTGGTTGTTTGATAACAAATTTGTCAAGAGCTCCTCTTTGACTTCGAACAAAATGCTCCTCTTTGCTTTTTCTTTTGCGCTTGGAATAATCCGATTCAAATTTTCTAGTAGGAGGCATTCTAGACACAGTATATCTGAAACTAGACAAAATAGACCTTCAAATTCCTAAATTATATAAAAGAAAAAAAAAACTGAAACTAGACACTTGCATATAGACACTTTCCATCAATAAAACTATTACTACATAGCATAACTGTAAGAAAATATACAAAAAATGATATCAAAATCCACACAAAAATTATCACCACGTCAGAGCTATTCTTTTCACAATCGAGATCCAAAAGCAAACCAATTATTCCCAATGGGATGATATTGTTCTTCCATATATAAATATAAAACTAAATTCACAATAGGATCACAGTTCTTAAAAAAAATCATAATGAGAATAAAATTCTTAAGGAAATTTTTTTCTACCTCTTAGAGATGAATCATTCCTGTTACAGTTGCATCGGATTAAGAAGAATAAAACAATGACTAAGTTAGTATTTTGTTCGTAATGCAACTGTAATCAACGAAAAATAATAATTCTTCGTCATTGTTTTAAATAAAATTCCTACGAAAGATAAATTATTGGTTGGGTACATTTGCATATAGAAATTTGTACCTCTTAGAGATGAATTATTCCTGAAACAGGACCCAAGCATTCTCTGTTTTCCTTGTCCTTAAAGAAATTAAAAAACAATGAAGAAATTAGTAATCAAAGAACTGAAAGAAGAAACCCACACAATAATTTATTAAAAACAATATTTTATATTTTACCTAGACAAAGGTATCACCACACCAGTAATTCACACCACCGATAAACTCCCTCAGGATTAGCAGTGGTGGAAAATAGAAATCCTGTTCCTGGCACAATGCTGAACGAAGTGTAGTATATAATATGTTATTAAATGTTAGTAAGTTGTAGTATATAATATGTTATTAAATGTTAGTATATAATACTTGCCGAAGACCCTGTACGCAAAGACAAGGGAGAGGGCGAGTCCGGCGAGGAGAGGAAGCAGAGCAACGCGACGAGGTGGAAAACCAGGGAGAGCATTCAGCATTGTCCTGCTGCAGAACCTCCCGTAGTAACTGCACACTTCGCTCCAAGAGACTTTCTTTCCTCGTCCCCCTTCGCTCCAAGTACGAGGCTCCTCCCTCCGCAGCCGCTGTCGGCGTCGCTTCAACCAAGGCTGGCCCTTTGGATCGTAGAGGAGCAACTATTAGGAACAAAGTTTGGGTATTGATCTTCCCAACGTCTGCCAGCTAATTAGGTTGGAGACTTGGAGTTGGAGTCAAATAAAATGACTTGTAAAATTATAAAATTGCCCTCTTTTTTTTGGAGGCCCCTCATATTTTGAGGCCCTGTGCAACTGCACGTTGGGCACGGGCCCAGGGCCGGCCTTGGTAGTATATAATATGTTATTAAATATTAGTAAGTTGTAGTATATAATATGTTATTAAATGTTAGTATATAATACTTGCTGAAGACCCTATACGCAGAGACAAGGAAGAGGGCGAGCCCGGCGAGGAGAGGAAGCAAAGCAACCCGACGAGGTAGAAAACCAGGAAGAGCGTTCAGCGTTGTCCTGCTGCGTAACCTCCCGTAGTAACTGCACACTTCGCTCTAAGAGACTTCCTTTCCTTGTCCCCCTTCGCTCCAAGTACGTGGCTCCTCCCTCCGTAGCGGCTGTCGGTGTAGTGCCCCGCTCCACGAAGGCACTAGATAAACAGAGAGATCGGATTGCTGGCTCTGCAACAGAAGACGATTGATCTGGGTGAGTGGACAAAGACTCATTTTATGATTCGCTTGCGCCTAATAAGAATCGGAGTTTGAATGAATATTGTTACTAATAACAAGATGGTAATCATTGAGTATGCTTGTAAGAGATTTCACATATTGCTATGCTAAGAACAAGAAAAGAGTTAACCTGTATACTAAGAAGAGGAATTGTTGTATGCTAATAAGAAACGACATGATGCCTTGTTAAGAAATGAATGTTGCCTTCATCGATAAAATGTTGCCATGTTAAATCAATGAGTTGATGATGTGCTAAATTAGAGATGTGCCTCGAATGAATGAACTGTTGCCATGCCTAATAAGAAAAAAATAAGAATGTTTACATGTCCCTGAATAGAGTATGATTATCAAGAGTAGAGTTCATGCTTGTTGTTATCGTGCTTGCTTAAACAGAGATTGTTTATTGTCCCCCGATTGTTGCTATAAAGAAAGAGATGTACAGAGAAGGCACATTGTGCTGTTAAAAGAGATGATATGGCTTGTCCGTATAGAGTAAAGAGTAGAGCTATTGGCTCGATACATTACTACCAAAATACAGTCAATTAGCAACGGCACATTAGCGATGGATATTTTTCATCGGCGTTAGCGACGGATTTGCGACAAATAACCGACGGAGTATCGACGACAAGCCGATACATGTTTTATTTTATTTTAAGGGGGAGAAAAGGTCGCTCATCCGTCGCTAGGGCGTCGGAGATATAGCGACGGATAATCAGCCGTCGCTATGCAGTCGATTATTTGCAAAAATTGTTGGGAGAAGTGGCGGGACAATACTTCGACTATGTAGCGACGAATATGTCGTCGGCAAGTATCCAAAAAAGCAACGGATTAGCGACGGATAAATTTCGACGCGAGTCCGTCGCTAAATATACCACCCAAACTTAAATTGAAACGACGGAGGGAACTTTTCATTCCCCCTAAATTTCACTCTCTCTCCTCTCTCTCTCTCCCGCGGCGGTCGACGACTTCCCTCTCCTCTCTCTCTCCTGCGGGCGACGGTGATCGGCGACCTCTCCTCTCTCTCTCCCAAAGGTAATCCCCCCTCTCTCTCTCTCTCTCTCGCGGTGGTCGTGGGTGCGAGTCGGGGGCTACGGGGGCGGCGGGTGCGTGGGGGGTGGGGGGCGGCGGGGGAGGCGGGGGGTGGGGGGCGGCGGGGGTGGGAGGGGTACGCTGGCGCGCGTGGGGCTGCGGGGGGCGGCGGGGGGCAGCGCGTTCCGGGGTAGCGGGGGGCGGCGGGGGTGGCGCGCGCGGGGCAGCGCGGGGCTGTGGGGGGGGGGGGCGGCGGGGGGTGGGAGGGGTACGCTAGGGTTTGTAAGTGTAAGTAGTAGTAATATATATATATATATATATATATATATATATATATATATATATATATATATATATATATATATATATATATATATATAAAGAAAATGCAATATGACAAACCCTAGTCTTAACCACATGGAGTTCAACAAAAGAAAATGCAATATGACAAATCCTAGTTTAAGAAATAGGATGAGAAAGTCTATTGCTATATATATATATATATATATATATATATATATATATATATATATATATATATATATATATATATATATCAAGGTTCAAATTATTGGTATCGGCGATATCGGTAGTATCGGTAGTTTCGGAACGGAGTATCGAATTTTTTGGTATTGGGAAACAAATAATTATCGGTAGTATCAGATTCTTTTACATGCTTTTACAACCTTATTATGCTTTCAACCTAGGTTCACGATATCGGTATCGGAATCGGTATCGGACTATTCCTATGCTGTTTAATTTTCTTTGCCGAATTGACCGGAACAAAGACCCCCAATTTCGGCATCGGTCAATATTTGGTATCGGTCGGTATCGGATCGGAACATGCCAAACCGTATCGGTATCGACCGTATCGGATCGGTATCGGCCGATACTTTAAACCATGATATATATATACTGACTCGTCAAGTTGAACCGTGTATAACATGCTCGACGCTTAAGAGGAATCATTTGGACTTAGTGGACTATCGAACTATCGGTATCGGTATCGCACTATCGGTATCGGACTATCGGTATCTGTATCGCACTATCGGTATCGGTATCGAACTATCGGTATCGAACTATCGCTATCACTAGCGGACTATCGGTATTGGTATCGAACTATCGGTATCGCACTATCGGTATCGGTATCGCACTATCGGTATCGGACTATCGGTATCGGTATCGCACTATCGGTATCGGTATCGCACTAAGTACATCCGGCCTATATACCTGCGGATCCACTAGTTAAATGATTATATATATACTAATTCTGTTTAGTTTGTCTTACGATACAGATTTTTACATCCAATCTGTGATGGGTCGTTATTTCGTTGATCGTACATGGATGTACAAACGTCAACACGAGAGCAGAATAGGTGTGAGTGATGATTTTCAGGCAGACGTGGAAGTGTTTCTTAAGTATGCCATGAGCAAAGCTCAGTATATGGACGGTAACAAAATTAAGTGTCCATGTCGTAATTGTCGCAATAGACGTTACGAAGAAGTGGTGAGTGTAAGAGATCATTTGACCCGTAAGAGTTTCGTACGTGATTACGGCCTGTAGTCATCGCAAGGTGAACTATATGCGGAAAGACAGGTTGCGAATGCTGCTAGTTATGCTTTTGATGATAATTCTGCAACGGATTTTGTCGTCGAAGACGACGAATGCTCTGTTGATTATGGAGACCTGCAGAACCTTGCACGAGATATGGTGTACGACGCGACAGGGCCTAATTTTGATCCGGAGGATCCTAATCCCGAGGCGAAGGAGTTCTATGATATGTTTCAGGATGCAGAAACTTCTTTATATCCTGGTTGTGAGCCACATTCCGTAGTGTCAGTGATAATGCGGTTGTTGAACATAAAGTCCGATTTTAACTTGCCATAAACTTGCTATGATCGGATTATACAACTAATCAAGGAGGTGTTACCGAAGGAATCAAAAGAGCTTCCAAAAAACTTCTACAAGTCGAAGATGATGGTCCGACAACTGGGACTGGGGTACGAGAAGATAGATTGTAGTCGCAACGGATGCATGTTGTACTACAAGGAGAACGAGGATATAGAAAGTTACAGCTTTTGTAATGCGGATCGTTACAAGCCAGTCAGGAGAAAAGGAAAGTCAACTAGAAAATGACGTCCTTACAAGTATATGCATTACTTGTCGATCACGAAGCGCTTGCAGAGGATGTATATATCTCAAAATATAGCAGAACACATGACATGGCACAACGAAGAACGCACAAAGTACGATGGAGAATTGTCACATCCTTCGGATGGAGAGGCGTGGAAATATTTTGATTTGCGTCATCCAGATTTTGCTGCAGAGCCTAGAAATGTACGTCTGGGGCTATGTTCTGATGGCTTCGCCTCTTTTGGACAGTCGGGATCTCAATACTCCTGTTGGCCGGTTATTCCGACCCCTTACAATCTGCCACCATGGATGTGTATGAAGACTCCTTATATGTTTTTGACAGCTATCATACCGGGTCCCAAAAATCCGATGAAGAATATCGATATATATTTACATCCGTTGGTGGATGAGCTGAAACAGCTGTGGGAGATCGACGTCGCGACCTTTGATATTTTCAGGAAACAGAACTTTCAGATGAGAGCTTCACTGATGTGGACAATCAATGATTTTCCCGCATACGGTATGCTGTCGGGATGGAGTACTCACGGCACCATGTCTTGTCCAATATGCATGGAAAATAGTAAGGCGTTTCGCCTTAAGCATGGAGGAAAAACTTCTTTTTTTGATTGTCATCGTCAATTTCTGCCCGTGAGTCATCCTTGGAGAAAGAACAAGGACGCGTTCAGAGCTGGAAAACAAGAATTTTCTCATCCGCCTGCCAGATTATCGAGATACGATATTTAGGAAGATGTAAAGGACTTGCCTACTGTAATGGAAGATCCATCGAACAATCGTGTCGATGGGTTCGGACAAAGGCATAACTGGACCAAACGGAGTATCTTCTGGGACTTGCCTTATTGGAAAGATAATCTTATAAGGCATAATCTTGATGTTATGCATATCGAAAAGAATGTGTTCGATAATGTCTTCAATACCGTCATGGATATTAAAGGAAAGACGAAGGACAATCCAAAAGCAAGACAAGACATTGCCGAGATATGCAAGCGTCCTTATCTGAACTTGATACAAAGGGGAGCTGGTGGACAATTAAGTAAGCCGATAGCACAATACACATTGAGCAAGGAAGATAGATTAATAATCTGCAAGTGGGTATCTACTTTAAGATTTCTCGACGGCTATGTGTCGAATTTGTCTAGATGCGTTGATCTCAATGAACGCAAGCTAACGGAAATGAAGAGTCATGACTGTCACGTGTTTATGGAAAGATTACTGCCCATTGCTTTGAAAGAGTTGTTGCCTTCTGTTGTATGGGTTCCGTTGGCCGAACTATCTATATTCTTTAGGGATATTTGTTCAACTAAGTTGACTGTGCAACACATGGTTGAACTTGAGGAGAAGATTATCTTAACAATTTGTAAGTTGGAGAAAATATTTTCTCCTGGCTTCTTCGACAACATAGAGCATCTACCGATTCATCTAGCATACGAAGTCCGTATCGGTGCATCTATTCATTATCGATGGATGTACCCATTTGAAAGGTACATAAAAATTAATATAATTTAAGTTGAATTTCAGTGGGTTTTAAAATTTATTCTTAATTCTCAAGATAATTTGTCTCTCTAGATACCTACACCATCTAAAGAAGAAAGTTGGCAACAAGGCTCATATAGAGGCTTCGATATGCGAAGTATATCTTATCGAAGAGGTGTCAAACTTCTGCTCCATTTATTTCGATACTCATGTTAAGACAAATCGAAATAGACCTCAAAGGAATGACGAGGACGTTGAGGATGGAGGTATATTCAATGTAAGGGGAAAGCCTGTTGGGGCTAGTAAAAAACGGTGGTTGACTGACGACGAGTATGATGTCGCTCACCGATATGTCTTGTTAAACTGTGACATACAAGAAGTGAGAGATTTGGAGAAGTAAGTCAGTACACTTGCACTCGTTATAATCTCTAATTTGATGAAGTAAGTGACTACACTTATATATTCTTATTTTCTCTAATAGTATATTTAGAGATGAAGTCAAAATGAGGGCACCCGATATTACCGATGAGGAACTTCAAAGAGAGGTTGATTGTACATTTTCGTCATGGTTTCACAAATACGTAAGTAACTGAGATTATAATTGAGGTTGGTTTTATATATTCTTATAAAATACGTAAGTAACTAAGATTATAAATATTAGTTTACAGGTTTTATTGCCTGAAACAACACTTACTAATGAGAGTGTTCGTTATCTGGCATTGGGACCGAAGAAGCAAACAAAGACTTGGCCAGGCTGTGTCGTTAACGGCTTCAGGTTTAAGGCAACTCAGAATGCTATAAATGTCGAATTTATCAATGACGGCATCAGTACCAAGGATTCCGGTATTTGTATAAGAGGCACCATCTACGACGAACCGGACTTTGACTATTATGGAGTGCTTCGGGATATTGTAGATTTATAATATACTGGCCCATATGATATGCATATTATGATGTTCAAATGTGAGTGGTTCGATATGACACCAAATATCGGTTGGAGAATCGATAAACAATTTGGATTTGTCGATATAAATCATCGCAGGAGGTATAGAGAGTCCGATACATTTGCGATAGCAAATCAGGCTGTTCAAGTCTACTATACAAGCTACCCAAGACGTCGTAGAGATCGATTTGACTGGTGGACAGTATGCAAGATTAAATCTAGAAATACATTCAACGTTGGAGACCCAGCATACCAAGAGGACCAGATCAAAAAGTCCCAATACTTGGGACAACACTCGATACAATGGATGTTGAAGATATTGTTGAGGAAAATAGAGAGAAGGAAGAGGTTGATACACAAGACTTAGCTGTCAACCCGGGGAGAAAGAGGCATCTTGTCCCAAATATTGAGGCAGAAGAAGAAGAAGAAAAAGACGAAGAATAAGAAGAAGAAGAAGAATTTAATGGGGATGAGGATACAGATGAAATCGACGATGAAGATAAGGATGAGGATGAGGATGAGGATGAGGAGGAGGATGATGATGAAGACAAGGCCGAGGATGAGAACGAAGACGATGATTAGGTTAAATATTGTTGTATATTAAAAATACTTCCAATTACGTGAATTAAGTTTGACCTCTTAAAAGCAATTACGTGAATTCATGTTTTTTTGTTCGATTATTTACTTATTGCAGATGGCACTCCTAGTTCTTTTCATCGCGGCGGCACTCGTCTCCCTACTGCTGGTATGTATATTTTAGTTTAGAATTTTATATTCATTTATACTTTTATATTGTTAATTATGTTTATGTGTTCTATTTACAGGTCATGATGGCTGGCCGTGGTCGTGGTACTGGTGGTGGTCGTGGTGCTGGTGCTGGTGGTAGTGGTGGTCGTGGTCATGGTCGTAGTGGTGCTGGTGGTCATGGTCGCATTCAATCTTCCCGGGATGTGACCCTATCCAGCGAGGCCGACCCGGAGAGTACCCCGGACACAGACCCATCCCGCCGTAGATCGACAACTTCATCGAGGCATGAGTCTGGATTTGCTAGCGGATCCGTTCCGTTATCGGACCCACCAGCGGATCCACCAGTGGATCCCCCAGTTACTGCACAGTGGGCCCCGGAGTACCCCCATACTCGGTTCCATCCGGTTACTGGAGAGTACATACGTGGACCCGCGGATCCTCCGACGATACCAGAGAGGCCGAGAGGCGAGTTCCGACGAGAGCTATGGCCCGCGGGGACCTCGTAAGTAAATTTAAGATAATTTATCTTTCATTTATTCAAGTTAATAATCCAGTCGTATCTTCTCTGTAGGTTTTTTCCGTTTAATGTTGCCAGGGCTCTTGGAGAAATTATCAGGGCTAACTTCCATGGTCCCTACCTCAACTTTTCGTCGGTGCCCCCAAACTTGAAATACGTCTGGCTCGACGAGTTGAGGGTATATATCTATATCTTCTGGTTAATTATTAGTTACTCTTTAATCAACCATTTTTTAAATTACGTGATAATTGAATTTGTATGTTAGACGACGTACTGGTGGCCCCTCCATTGCGAGGACGCGATCCGCAGGACCTACAGAAGCGATGTCTCGAAGAAAATACGGGATATGATTCATGACCTGAAAATGGGGCAGACGAGGCCGAATTGGATCCGGCAGGACTATTATGAGGACTGTAGGAACGAAATAGTAAAGCGTAATACTCTAGAGGGGGGTGAATAGAGTTGGCAGCGAAAAAATGCTAATTAAAAAAATATTAGCAGCACAATCACAGAATATTAATCACAACTAAAATAATGTAAAGGCAAAGTTAAGAGAGCAAACGCAAAGACAGCGATGTATACTGGTATCCCTCTGTTGAGGACTAATCCAGTCGGTAGAACTCTTGCTACCAGTTGAATCCACTATTGGAAAAACTGCAAGTTTTCTTACGAAGTCCTTGCAACTTCTACAACGCGAGCTTTGATACGAAGAACTCGTCCAACTTCAAATGTGAAGAGGTATTCTTCAATCAAGCATTCTGATTACAATCTCTCAGAAACTTCTAGACCGTACCGTACTGGCAAATCGACTAGAGGATTGTAACTGGCTTGGGATCTGAAATTGAAAGCTCTAGAAAACTCTTTGGAAGACAGAAAGCTTTAGATAGAGAGAAGATTGAAAGTGAATGAGTGAGTTGAAATGATCGAAATCCTTTTTTATTTATAGGAATTCCAAAGACAGACTTCTGACAGAATTCGGACAGAATTCGGGCAGAACTCTATGAGCAAATCTCGGTCAAATCCGCAACTGCAGGAGGACCAAGTAACAAGGATTCAAAATCACAACGGCCACCAACCGAACTCTGGCCGAACTCTGGCCGAACTCGGTCCGAGTTCTGTTAGGGTTTAGTTAGGGTTTTAAAAAGCTTTTTGGTGATTTTTGAAAACCTTTTTGAAAACCTTTTTGTAAACCTTTTTGAGAGGTCATTTTAAAAACATTTTGAACTCATTTAAGGGTAGCCTATTTGCCAGTACGACTTGGTGTACAACATATTCCTAGACTCAAATAAAATGAAAAATACATTGCATAAGGAATTACAGACTCGAACAGGCAAACAGATCTTCGGTCTTGAATTCAGTGGATAGCTATTTTTGATCATGTCCAAGAGTCCGAGATGTCCCGACTAGCTTCGTATATCCAGACAGAGTTTGATCAATTATTAAAATCAGGTTGACCATATGACCAATGGGCCAACAATCTCCCCCATTTTGATAATTGACAAACTATGAATGATAGAACATTTAAGCTTGTTCAAAATATCAAAAAGTAGAATTGTTCATATCCAATTGTTCATATCCTGTATTATCTCAAAGAAAATGTTAGATCTTTAATTTTCTCCCCCTTTGTCACTTAGAAAAATAATTGCAAAAGAGAAGGCTCCCCCGCAATCAATGCATAAGTAACAAATAGTGAAAAAACACATAAAAGAAATAAGGCATAAAACTAGAGAAATATCACAGGCATGTATTGTCGCAGAACAGAAAAGCATAGTATCATAGGCAAATTATTTCACAGGCAGTTTTAATGAAAGAAGCAATATAAAGAGATAGTGCTATCATAAACTGAAACTGAAACATAGTGCTAAAAATAAACTGGAATGCCATAAACTACGCATAATCATGTCCATAAAAAAATAATAGAGTACTGAAGCAAACTAAAAAGTGCTAATAATAAGCAAAAAGTACTGATAATAACTTGGAATGTCGGAGCATTTCCAAGTGTACAATAAAATATCACTCAAAATCATATAGTCACATCTTCTCATCATCATCATCAGCTCGACCAGCATGTCCTGAAGGACCAGCTCCAGAGGTACCAGCGCCAGAAGGATGAGGAGGGGCGCCAGCATAGAACTCACCAACAAAGTCACGAGGTGGAGCACGGTCAGGACGGTACTAATCATAGGCGTTATCGGGCTGGAAGTAGGCATGAACAGCCTCATCCTCACAGCGGTAACCAGAGAAAGCTGGATCTCGAGGGATGGAACCGGCTGAATGTCCAGTCTGGGCGAAACGAAGATCGGCTAAAGAGTTTACTATCGCCTGATAACGGATGACGTCGCGGAACTCACGCTCGCGAGCCATGTCCGTCATCGAGACGTACAAAGCAGATAAATGCTAATGTATGCCCTCAAATGTCATGGCATACTGATGAGGTGGTGGAGGAGGTGCAGTAGGAGGAGCAGGAGGTGGAGCTGAAGCAGTCATGCTACGACGTGATAACTGAAGAAACTTGGGCTCAGGGTCCTGAGTACAAGTCGACAGATCGATATCGAAGCGCTGAAAGATACGTAGGAGAATCATCACGTAAGAGAGATTTCTATCTCTTGCACGACAACGACCCATCATCTGAATCATGGTCTTAGGGGCAGAAAATGGAATCCCCTTAAGAATGTGGTACATGGCGGACAGTTCAAGAGAAGTCACATCATTCTTGGAAGTGGATTTTGGAAGGAGAGTAGAATAAATGATACGGTGCAATTCATAATTAAACAAGTTCAGGTTGTTTGCCTTGAACTTTCCAGAGCGAACTCTATCAGGTGCACAAAGTTCAGCTTTGAAACTGGTAAGTGTCGTGCCTTCGGGGAAATCAAACTCAGTGATGTCAACAAGCGGTTCACCTTCGTTGGGAATACCAAGGATCTCCGCTAAGAGAACATCATTGAAATTGATATCTAATCCTCCAACACGTGTGCTTACATCAAAAGTGTTTAATATGATATTGCAGTAAAACAGTCTAATGGCATTAGTTGCTTCGGGAAAACAGAGTTTAACAAAAAGATGTAACCCTAATGCCTCAAAGAAATGGCGGTGGTCAGGAAATACAGTCCATTTGACTGGTGCGCCTGTGCATATGGATCTCATGGAGAAGTCTCCATACCACAGTAAGGCTTGGTCTAGGGTTTGAAAGTAAAATCCGTCGAACGCGCCATCGCTCGTTTAGACCGAAGAGAAGAGGGAATCCGTATGCGGATGCGAAGATGACCCTTCCTCACTGGGGGTCGTCTTCTTACTCTTTGAAGGATTGAATTTGGGTGCCATTTGTGTAAATTGAAGTAAAAATGCACTAATTGAAAAGTGGAGAAAGATGTGGTTATACCTCCCGAAATCAAAGTATGTCGAAGAGAACGACGAATACCGCACGAATCCAAATTTTTGGAATGATTTCACCACATGGATTGGAAGATAGAAGATGGTGAAGAACTAGGGTTCGGGGCTCCTTCGCGGCTGCTGCTGCTGTTATGATGTAGTTTAGAAGCAATGAAGAAGAAAGGTTCTCGGGCTCTGGCTATATAACCTGAAACCCTCAACCGAACTCGGGCCGAATTCGGTCCGAAGTCTGGCCGAATTCGCCTGGGTTTGGTTTGAAATACTTTCTTTTTCATTGGCTCATTTCAAATATTTAATTCAAAGATTAGTAATTTCAACCTTCAATTAACATAATTAATATTATTTTATAGATTAAATATCATTACACAGCGACTGTTTCAGATTAGCTGTAGGAGTACTGTCCCAGCTGGCGGAGGTTCACCGGGGAACTCTTAAGTACCGCTTCGCTTCAATCGTAGTTGTGGTGACAGACAGACTCTTTATTTGCTTGTCTCTAACACAGTTTTTGCGTATTGAGATATAATCATAAAACAAAATTAATTAATATTATTGACGTCCAAAATTCCTAATTCTCGACGTAAATAATTGAAACGATCTTCCGCTAGAGGTTTAGTGAAGATGTCAGCTAGTTGATTTTCTGTATCTATGTACACACGGTCTATATCTCCATTTTGATGATGATCTCTAAGAAAATGATGTCGAATCTCGATATGTTTAGTACGAGAGTGACATACTGGATTCTTAGTCAAATTAATAGTGCTCGTATTATCACAGAAAATGGAAATATGTGTGTAAAATAAATCATAGGCTTCCAAGGTTTGTTTCATCCATAAAATCTGAGCACAACAACGTCCTGCGGCGATATACTCAGCCTCTGTTGTTGATAGGGCTACAGAATTTTGCTTTTTACTAAACCATGAGACTAAAGCCTTGCCTAAGAAATAACAAGTACCGCTGGTACTTTTTCTATCAACTTTGCATCCAGCAAAATCTGCATCCGAATAACCAATAAGGTCAAAGGACTTAGTTTTGGGATACCACAAGCCAACAGAAGAGGTGCCCTTAAGGTATCGAAAGATACGCTTAACTGCGCACAAATGTGATTCCTTTGGGTTAGCTTGAAAACGTGCACACAGGCAAACACTAAACATTATATCTGGACGACTAGCAGTTAAATAAAGTAAATACCAATCATACCTCGATACTTACGTGTGTCGACTGGCTTGCCTTGTTCATCTGAATCAAGCTTTGTTGAAGTTGCCATTGGAGTGCCAATAGGTTTGACATTATCCAGATCGAACTTCTTTAGCAAATCTTTTGTGTACTTGGCTTGATTTATGAATGTCCCATTGTTAGTTTGTTTGATTTGCAATCCGAGAAAGAATTTCAGCTCTCCCATCATGCTCATCTCAAACTCATTCTGCATACACTTAGAAAATTCTTGACAGAGAGATTCAACAGTGGATCCAAATATAATATCATCAATATAGATTTGTATTAAAAGAAGTTTGCCATTAAAAGACTTAATAAACAGTGTAGTGTCAACCTTGCCTTTTGAAAAGCCGTTGTCAAGTAGAAAAGAGCTTAGACGATCATACCAAGCACGAGGGGCTTGTTTTAAACCGTACAAGGCTTTCTTCAACTTGAAAACATGATCAGGGTTTTTAAAATCCGTGAAACCTGGAGGTTGTGCTACAAAAACTTCTTCTTTTATAAAACCAAAAAAAAGGCGCTCTTGTCATCCATTTGAAATAGTTTGAAATCATGAAAACATGCAAATGCACATAACATGCGAATGGATTCTAATCTCGCAACTGGGGCATAAGTCTCATCGTAGTCGATACCTTCTTCTTGATTGTATCATTGAGCTACGAGTCGAGCCTTATTACGAGTCACTAAACCATTCTCATTTAGTTTATTTCGGAATACCCAACGGGTGCCAATGATCGGACGATCAATAGACTTGGGAACAAGTTCCCAAACTTGATTCCGTTCAAATTGGTTTAATTCCTCTTGCATAGCATCTATCCAAAAACTATCACTACATGCTTCATCAATAGTTTTGGGTTCTAGCTGTGAAATAAATGCAACACTCGAAATAATATCTCTACTGGATGTACGAGTACTTACACCTTTGGTAATGTCACCAATTACCAAATCCTTTGGACGATCAGCTGTAAATTTTAATCTTTTCGGCAGGCTCTAAAGGTAGCTGGTTCCTGGATCTTCTCTAGGAGGATCAGCTAGTGCCGAGCTTGGTTGAGAATCAGCTGTTGTTGAGCTTGGTACAGTTGGATCTTCATCATTGTCATCGATAGTCATTTGATTCAGTTCATCAAAGGTGACGTTGATTGACTCTTCGATGATCATGGTTCGTTTGTTGAAGACTCTGTATCCTTTGCTCTTGGCCGCATAACCTAAAAATATACCTTCATCGGCCTTTTCGTCAAACTTTCCCAAATTGTCTTTTGTATTAAGAATAAAACATTTACAACCAAATATTCTAAAATATGAAACAGATGGAATTCTATCAAACCATAACTTAAATGGAGTCTTCTTCGATTTGGGTCGAATTAGAACTCTATTGAGAACAAAACAAGCTGTATTGACAGCTTCAGCCCAGAAATATTTGGGTAGACTAAACTGGTTTAACATTACTCTGGCCATTTCGGATAGAGTTCTGTTCTTACGTTCCACAACTCCATTTTGTTGTGGAGTCCTAGGACAGGAGAACTCGTGTACAAAACCGTGTATGTCACAAAAATGCTCAAACTCTGCATTCTCGAATTCGCCACCATGATCGCTTCTAATACGAGTGATCATGTAACCTTTTTTATTCTGTACTTTCTTGCAAAAGGCGACAAATTTGGATAATGCATCATTCTTGCGTGTCAAGAAGTATACCCACGTGTATCTAGAGAAATCATCTACAATTACAAAAACGTAAAGTTTACCTCCGAGGCTAGCAACTCTGCTAGGACCAAATAAGTCCATATGTAGCAATTGTAGAGGTCTAGTAGTACATACTGTGTTTACTGACTTGAATGTGGATCGGGTAGCTTTGTTCTTTTTATATTGGCTGCATACCGAATCCTTCTTGAATGTTATGTCCGGTAAACCGCGTACTAGCTTCTTTGTGGATAATCTTGATATTGTGTCCATATTTGCGTGACCGAGTCTCATATGCCACGGATGACTCTCATCGCTTTTAGCCATTAAGTATCTACCTGAAATGTTAGTTTCTTCCAACAAATAGAAAACATATATGTTGTCTTCCCTGATACCTTCAAAGATAGTATTACCAGTTGAGCTATCAACTATAATACATTTGTCTTTGCCAAAGTTGATGCCATAGCCATGATCAGCCAAATGACTTATGCTGAGTAGATTATGTTTCAACTCGGTAACCAGACAGACATCTTTAATAACAGGATAGGGAGACTTACCAACATCACCGATACCAATAATATACCCTTTCAAGTTATTACCGAAGGAAACATAGCCTTCCTTCTTTTTCTTCGACAGTGTTGCAAATAATGTAGCGTCACCGGTCATATGCCGTGAACAACCGCTGTCGAGGATCCATTTACTTTTAGCATGTGAAGGGTGTTCCACCTGATCGGATGCTATAAAGCATATGTTTGCAGCGTCTTCTGATTGTTCGTCTTCTGATTCGATGGCTTCACTTTCATGCCATATGCTGGTGTTGGCATACTTCCGTGATGTTGATCTTTTCAGGTTCCCTTTTTCATACCTGTTGCTCTTCTTGCTTGATGATGAGTTTGTAGGACAATCTTTCTTCATGTGTCCCTTCTTCTTGCAACCGTAGCAGACAGCGTCATCTTGATACCAGTTGTTGCTGTTGTTGTTTTCTTTGGCTCTCTTCTCATATCTCATGAATCTTTTGAATTTTCTTTCTAGGAGTGCTTGATCTTCAGCATCAGATTCACTGCTGTCTGAGTCACCTTCAGTAGCTTTTCTGTGCTGAGCCTTGAAAGCGATCGTCTTCTCCTTTGGTACAGGCTCTTCAAAATCTTGTAGCTCCAGTTCATGAGTGAGTAGCTTACCCATGAGTACTTCGAGGGACATAGTTGTGAGATCGTTCCCTTCAATGATTGCAGTAGCCTTTGGAATCCAGTTCTTGGTGAGAGCTCGCAGGAGTTTGCGAATCTTTTCATGGTTACTGTAATCTTTGCCTAGGGAGGACAAAGGATTTATAATATCTAAGAACCTCTCGAACATCTGAGTAACTGTTTCGTTGGGCTTCATCTTGAACACCTCATACTCTTGAGTAAGTCTGCTGACCTTTGATTCTTTGACTTGAGTCGTGCCTTCATGTGTGACTTTAAGTAGCTTCCACACTTCATTAGCCGTTGTGCAGATAGACACCCTGTTAAATTCAGTTCTGTCTAAAGCACAAAAAAGAGCATTAATGGCACGTGCGTCAAGACTGGCCCTTTTCTTTTCTTCATCTGTATATCTGCTATGGGGTTTTTTAACTAAAACTCCATCAACATTTATACGAGGTGGCTTTTGATAGCCATCAAGAACAATGGACCATAAATCAAAGTCAAGTGATTTCAAGAAGAAACTCATCCGTATTTTCCAATAGGTATAGTTTGTACCATCAAACAGTGGGGGTCTGTTTGTGGCCTGGCCTTCACTTGTGAATTTCACAGTTGCCATGTGTTGTGCTGTGATCTATATAACAGTTAATTAAAAATAAATAAATAATTGCACTGTTACCTTGCTTTACTTGTAATACCCGTTCTGATACCAATTGTAGGAACGAAATAGTAAAGCGTAATACTCTAGAGGGGGGTGAATAGAGTTGGCAGCAGAAAAATGCTAATTAAAAAAATGTTAGCAGCACAATCACAGAATATTAATCACAACTAAAATAATGTAAAGGCAAAGTTAAGAGAGCAAACGCAAAGACAGCGATGTATATTGGTATCCCTCTGTTGAGGACTAATCCAGTCGGTAGAACTCTTGCTACCAGTTGAATCCACTATTAGAAAAACCGCAAGTTTTCTTACGAAGTCCTTGCAACTTCTACAATGCGAGCTTTGATACGAAGAACTCGTCCAACTTCAAATGTGAAGAGGTATTCTTCAATCAAGCCTTCTGATTACAATCTCTCAGAAACTTCTAGACCGCACCGCACTGGCAAATCGACTAGAGGATTGTAACTGGCTTGGGATCTGAAATTGAAAGCTCTAGAAAACTCTTTGGAAGACAGAAAGCTTTAGATAGAGAGAAGATTGAAAGTGAATGAGTGAGTTGAAATGATCGAAATCCTTCTCTATTTATAGGAATTCCAAAGACAGACTTCTGACAGAATTCGGGCAGAATTCGGGCAGAACTCTATGAGCAAATCTCGGTCAAATCCGCAACTGCAGGAGGACCAAGTAACAAGGATTCAAAATTACAACGGCCACCAACCGAACTCTGGCCGAACTCGGTCCGAGTTCTGTCAGGGTTTAGTTAGGGTTTTAAAAAGTTTTTTGGTGATTTTTGAAAACCTTTTTGAAAACCTTTTTGTAAACCTTTTTGAGAGGTCATTTTAAAAACATTTTAAACTCATTTAAGGGTAGCCTATTTGCCAGTACGACTCGGTGTACAACATATTTCTAGACTCAAATAAAATAAAAAATACATTACATAAGAAATTACAGACTCGAACAGGCAAACAAATCTTCGATCTTGAATTTAATGGATAGCCATTTTTGATCATGTCCAAGAGTCTGAGATGTCCCGACTAGCTTCGTATATCCAGACAGAGTTTGATCAATTATTAAAATCAGGTTGACCATATGACCAATGGGCCAACAAGGACCTCTTAGATATGATGAATTCTCCTGCATACTAGAAGAAATCGGAGAAGGCGAAGGCGAACCGACGGGCCGCGGGGCTTCATACGGGGGGATCAAGGCCCCACGCGACGCTTACAGATCTGGTGAGATACCGTAAATTTATTTCACTATCGAATTAGGTATTATTAATATACGGAGTTAATTAAGTTCTACGGAAATTTCGTATGCAGACCCAACGGGCGGTGAAGGAGGGAAGGGCACCAGAATCGGTCACCATGCACGACGTATTCCAGCATACGCACAAGAGACAGAAGGACGGGAGCTTCGTCGACGAGAAGGCCAAAGAGACTGATGTAAGTACTTATTGTTTGCAAAAACAAAAGTCTTTTATTTCACAAACTTGTAAGAATAGTACAAGAGTACAATAAATTCTGGAAAAGTACAACTATAGGAATCCGATCTGAAGATGATCGCTTTATCCCTTGGACGATGTGAACTTTGAAGACGATAGCCTTTGAAGAATGCAGCAGCACTTGGACAAGAACTTCTGATCTCTGATGATCATATCATCCCCTTAATGAAGAACTTGAAACTCTATTTATAGAGTTCTAGAAATAACTATTTTCTAGTTATTCTGGATTGTGCACAATGGTTTGCGTTGGAGGCCGACTGCGCAGACTGCAAACCGCGCTGACCATTGGGCAGTTGCTCGATCGTGGGCTAACCGTACTCAGACGCGTGGTATTGTTTGATTGAAATACGCTTAGTCGCGTGCAGGCGGTTGCTACGTGGCGAGCAATTGATGGCATGTAAGCCATGTAATAAATGTCAGTTATCTTCAACAAATTTGATGGATCGCGCTACGTGAATAGCACTAGCTTCAGACTGCGCTCCGATCTGGTCGATAGATTGTGCTGACGTTGGACAGCTAGACCGCGCTAGGGCTTGGTAGCTGGATCACGCTAAGATTTGGACAGCTATCCTAGAAGGCGGCGCGGCACGAGAAATGAACAGACTCCTTACTTTTCGGGCTGTCAGGCTGTCAGAAGATTTGATTTTCTTGTCAGGTAATGATGGAATTGCCATATCAACCTAGTGCGCTCGGGCATTGGCGCAGTTCAGGCTAGCGCAGTTGATTTGTAGCGCAGTCTGTCTACCGTACAGTTCATTGAAGAGTGCTCAATTTTAGATTTCTCTGCCTATTTGATGGATGCAACTTGATTTTTAGGACTTACAAGACCCCCTTCAAAGTTTTCAAAATTTGAAAATATTCAAAGTTTCGAAATACTTTGCATTTCAAATTTAAAATCAAGTTGCGCTCTGGCTGCGCGTTTGGAGGAATTAGCTCCGACTTTCTCGGCGCAATCGGAGGTGACCGTTACGATTCTGTGAAAAACTATAAATAGTTTCTTCTCCCATTCTTTTAATCTTTACTTGCCTTCGATTTCTCAAGAGAAAGAAACTCCTCTCCTACTCTGACTTTTTCTTCCTCTTCTCGTCATCAACATCAATGGCGCCCAAGCGATCGGCCACTTAGAAGGGAAAGGCCCCTGCTGAACCTTCGACTCGTGTTACACCACGAGTCGCTCGTCACGACACGGGTCACCCAGCTCTGCAAGGTGAATGACGAACCATGATCGAAACCCTTTTTAGGGTTTTTGATGTTTTGAAATTTTATGCCTCTCTCTTTTTAGAGATTGATGGTATTCTCAACCACTTGCGCCACCCTGTTTAGGGTTTCGGCTGTATGTTCAACAGTTTTCATTTTTATGAAAAATGTATCTTTGCGCAATCGGTTGGAAAGCGCTGACAAAATGATCAGCATAATCCATCGATTTGCGCATTGATGCACAATCTGATGTTTTGCGCATGTCGGTTGCTAGCGCAAACTGATGTCTTGCGCAAGTAGGTTGGCGTAAACTGATGACTTGCACACATTGGTTGTGCTGGTGCAATCTGATAGTTTATTTCACATAGCGCAATTTGATGAATTTTGTAAAGAAATTTTGATTTCTTTTGTACATACTGATCTTTGTCTCTTTATTTGATGCAGTTAACCTCGAAGAAGATCCCAACTATGAGGTCCTTGCAGGATCTCTGTCTGAATCAGCATTCAAAGAAGATCTCTCTCATGTCTCTTTTTCTCAATATGCTTTACCGTCAGCTCAGCAGGCTGTCCTGATTGCACAGGATAATGATACTTTATTGTGTCTAATGAACGAACAGCCTCTTCAAACCGCTGACACTGTCACCCATAAGAAACCTCTATTCTTGTTTGGTGAAGCTTTTGACAAGAATTCTCAGCCAAGGCCTCGTATGGAGCAGAGAATTTTCCAAAGGGGCGAGAAGACGATACTTCTGCCAGAGATCTCCAGATGTCTCCCTCTGTCTAGATATGCTTTTGCAAGCTATCCCAGAAGAATGGAATGGGACATAACTCCGTTACAGCAGGCCCGAGTGGGTAATATCTGTGTTAAGAAGGGGCCAGACCACAAGGATATCTTCTACAGTTCTTCTGAGCGACATAGCTCTCTACTCAGGGGACTCAAACCCGGTTGCATCCCGCCGGAAGATTCTTCTTTGCTGCTACCAGTAAGAACTCCAATATTCGCAAATGAGTTTACGAAGGTGGAAGGGAGGTATCCGGACCAAGATCTGCGGTTGACAGGTCTTGTGAACCCGGACAATAAGAGATGGATCTGTATAGCCAATTGGATATTAGTCCAATTTGAAGATCAACTTAAAGAGATTAACCTGTATCAGGCAGTATATGCCATAGTCTATGGCTTCCCCCCTAATCCGCATCTATTCCTTGCGTTGGCGGAGAGATACAATTATAGGACTGGAACTTTTATGACGCCACGCGGGGAGATTGGATTAGCCTTGCATGAGATGAAGTATATCTCGAATCTACCGATGGGGGATATCCCTTATGAAGAGTTTGTCCCAACAAATGATGAGTTGGACAGACTGCGCCAGGAGAATACCCATATGGTAGATGTTTTTGAAGAGCTACTCTGCCACTACAAGATTTGCTCTTTATACTACAAGAGTGGCACGGCCGGCACGTGCTATTCGACAAATGGTTGCCATATCTTTTCCTCGACCGTATTGTCGAGAAGAAGACAAAAGAACATAAAAAATGCAATCCCAACTTCTTCAAACCGCTTAGCAACAGTGAGGTGATAGAGTTGATGGAGACGCACAACGAGATGGATATCAAGATTGAGGATGATCTTCAATATCCTTCTTTCAAGGAAGGTGACATTATCGAGAGTTTTATGAGGATGGGTTACAGGCCCATGTCAAAGAAATCCCAACTGGCAGGTTTCCTTACCTACTGGCTTCGACGATATGTCATTCCTGGGGCCAGTGCAGTTGACCGCTTCCATCACGGCGTACTGTTTGCTGCTGTCCGTCTAGTCTTCGGCTACCGGATGGATTTTTTGTCAGCGATGACATGCAGAATAAATGCCGGCCTCCGTCTCTTCGTTGATTTGATGATTCGAGGAAAAGGCAAAAAGGGACATTTTCCTCGACTGGAACTGCCGTATACATATCTGTTCGGATGGCTGCTTCTACACCATCCTTCCTTAATGAACCCTGCTATGGGAGCAGTGAGCGGCAGTTTTATGAGAAAATATTCTGGATGTAAGTGGATCTATACCACTTTGAAAGACTGCAGGCGGGTCTTGAACCTGGGCAAAGGATGGAACTTCTTCTGTGTTCCGCCTCCAGCCGGTTATGAATATATGTCAACGAACCTCGTTGACTCAGTGAGAATGCAGCCTTTGGGTCATACAGCTTTTGATTGGTTGAGGACGATTCGGCCATCACATCTAGTATACCGGTTCGAAGATGAATGCTATCTTGAACCTTATCTCCCAAGCCGTTTTATACGCCAATTCGGCTACGACCAATTCCACGTAGGCAATGCCATAACATGCCTACAGGGAAAAGGTTATTTGATTGATGGAGCCCGGGCTTGGGCCTATTACAATCCTCGTGACACGAAGACGACGTTCTCGATGCCGACAAAGAACGACCGTGGTCCCCGCATGCTGTATACTTATTCGATCTTTTATACGTCAGCAAACACTTTTGCTGAGAACTTCAATTTAACAGACAGCTTTGCGACGGTAACACGATTTAGAAAAGGAGCACCTGTTTTGTTGCCTCCTGGTAATGATGAAGAGCACGAGCCAACTGATGCACCTCTAGAAGCTTCGAGGGAAGCCAACTTCCCTGAAGAAGTCTACGAACCGCTGCGTGTTTCTTTGAAAGTTGTAAGATCTCCGATCAAGGAGAAGAAGAAGAGGAAGGCAGAAGAACCATCTTCTCCTGTCTTCAATAAGAAGAAGGCTGCTGTAGACTCTTCGGAAAGGGTCACTACTCGATCGCAGTCTCGGCAACAGGCTGAGTCGGCTAACAGAGAAGAGGTGACGACCCCAACTTTCACCCAAAGACAAACACATGCTGCGGATGTAGAGAGCCCGGAAGAACCTCTACGCAGAAAGAAAATAGCTTTCAGAAAGAAAGTGGCCACCCCTCCAAAAGCTATCCATACTTCTGCCCTAATAAGTGCTGCCGTCGGGGTTAGGATGCCTTCACCTACGCCTGCTCCTGAGCCTAGGCAGGTGACAGATGCAGAGATAAGGGACGAGGTTGCAGACATAAGAGAAGAGACTGCGGAGGCAAAAGATGAGGCTGCAGGAAAAGAAGCAGTTACAACTTCGACCTCAATCAATGAGTCAGAATCATCTGTCGAAGTATTTCTATCTGCCACACTTGCAATGGAAGCTGCTCATCTTCCAGCTACACCAAGATCGCGTCGTGCTGAAGAAGATCGACTGATGATCGAGGCTCTGGATGGATGTGATTTTGGCTTCCATGACATTGATCCAGTTGATGCAAGTGATGATGAGGAGGAGGCAGATGATGAAGAAACATCGACGGAGGATGTTAATGACAATGAAGAGGATGTTGCTGTCCCTACACCCCAGGAGAAGAATGCTGATGAAGCAGCACCGGAGGAAACTATTGTCCCCGATCAAAGAGGTATTGACTGATTTTAGTAATATTCACTTATAGATTAGATGACTGATGTTTTAACTTTTATTCATACAGAGATTCAACCTTCTTCGATTCTTCCGGTATGCACTGACATAGTACAGATAGAGGCGATAGCCAGCGGCAGCCGTCATCTATCAGACGGCTCAGAAGCGGGAAGTAGTCAGGCAGTAATGTCTGAAACTACTTCCGCGAGGCTCCAACCTATTCCATCAACTGACAATCTTGTCACGAAACCCAGTTTTGGTAAGCTTGCCTTCATTTTGATCTTGTTCTGATAGTCTTTAGTGACAGTGAACTGATGATGTTTACTTGATTTCGCAGAAGAACATCTAGGAGGAGCAACTAGCTCTACAATGGCTCCGTTATCAAAAGAGGCTACGGCCGATGTTCAAGAAGCCGAACTTCCGCCTTCACAAGCATCTGCTGCTGAAGCTTCTGTTGGAATAGCTGCTACACCTAGTACAGTAGCTACAAATAAATTTATAGTGGGTTCTTTCACCAATTTTTTTTTAGTTCCTTGGGACCTTTAGTAGAAAGGGTAATAGAGAAAGACAATGTTGGCTTCATCACTGTCAGAAGTCCAACTTCTTATCTGATCGGCGGAATCCGAGCTCAAGGTGATGAAGCTCAGGCTGCTTACCTTGAACATGTGCTGGATGAGCTAGAAGAAGCAATCAAGATTTACAAAGATCTTAACCGAGGGGAGGTAGAGCCACTGGTGAATGCCGAGTTCGAAAGGATGACTCGAGAAGCTGAGGTCACGAAAGCTGATTTTAAGACTTTCTTGGATACTTTTGCCACCAAATCTTCAGAGTATGATTCTCAGATGGATATCGTGGCATCTGCTGCTGGGGAGAAAGAAAAGAAGGTTGCTGATCTGAAGGCAGAGTTTGCTCGACTTCAAGAAGAGTTGAGAATCGTTCAACTTGCTCTTGAAGAAGAGACCACTCAACATCAAGCTGCAGTTCAACAACTAGACATTTTGACCCATGAGAAGAATGAGTTTGTCAAATCTCATCAAGATGAAATCACTCGCCGACTAGTGACTTTACCAACATTTGACGCTGAATCTGGAATGGCGGAGGCTAGAAGGCGGGTGCTGGATTCTCGTGAAGAACGTCTTCAAACTTTGAAGCAGCAGATAGCTAATCTGATGATCCCACCGATTGAGTAAAAGAAAACTTCTTGTATTTTCTCTTTTGTGATGTCTTTTTGTAATGTCTTTGATCTTGATTAATGAAAGACACTATTTTTGTGGCTCAATTATTTGTTGCATATCCCATTACGGATATAAATAATAGCGATAGAAAATATATTCAGAGGTTCAGGACATGATATATTTCTTGATTTAGAAAATAATTATATTCATTATATCTGCTCAGAGGTAATATGGACATGGCAAAATATAATTTTTTTTTGAATATCATTATTTCGATAGACAACTTAATCAGAGTTAATAAATACATGACAAGTTGTTGGTATGGATGAACGGATGAGTCGTCAGAATGTACGAACGAAATAAATCGTCGGGATGAACGAATGAACCGTCGTATGAATGGGATGAACGAAATGAACCGTCGAATGAATGGAATGAACGGATGAACCGTCAGATGAATGAAATGAACGGATAAACCATCGAATTGTATGAACGAGATGAATCGTCGGGATGAACGGATGAACCATCGTATGAATGGAATGAACGGGTGAACCGTCAAATGAATGGAATGACTGTTGTGAAGAATACGTCGCTTCGATTCGCATAATCGACTGTTTCAAGAATCTCTTCCTATAAATAGAACAGAAATTTAGATGGAATGATCAATTTCACAAAATGTCGTCTGAAGATGCCTCCAAAAAGGCTGAGATTGTCCCCAAGGTTGAAGAAGTCACTGAGGAGCGTCCAGCCGAGCCAAACCAGCCAAAGCAAATGGAGGCGGGTGAAGGTTCGTCTGCACCCAAGCTGCCACGGGATATCTTGGACTTCCTAGTTGAGTCAGGGAAGACTGAAGAAGAGGAGGCCATGAGGATGGCCGCTTGCACGTTTCTGGTGAGATCAAGCAAGGATGTCCTCGGCTCTTTTGTCGACTATATTTTTGAAATGGACGGTAGTGGTCCTCGTCCTGTCTTTAAGAAGGACGATAGTAATTCTCATTCTTGATATCATGTAACATCATTTATGATGAAATAAAATCAAACTTTATTTATGAACTGTCTTGTCATATTTACAAGAAATCCCTTTTACATTCATACATAATACTTTTTAAGGAATTTTCCATTGATAGGCATCATCGTCACTCGACCGTCCATATCTGTGAGTTGATAGGCTCCATTTGAGAAGCTCCATTTGAGAAGACTTTACTCACGATATAAGACCCTTCCCATTTTGCATCGAACTTGCCTTTGCTCATGTGAGTCATAGTTATGGGACGTCTGACTGTTAGAACGAGCTCTCCTTTTTGAAAGGCTCTTATTTTAACTTTGCGGTTAAAAGTCTTCGAGTTACGGGCTTGATATAATTCAATATGTTGTTGAGCCAATAGCCGCTTCTCGTCGAGCGCCTCCAGTTCTTGAAGTCGAAGAAGATCATTGTTCTCCGTAGTAAGTTCATTAGCGATGGCAATCCTCAAGGAAGGAATTTGAAGTTCCAAAGGTAGAACTGTTTCACAACCGTATACCAGAGAGAAGGGTGTACAGCCTATGGGGTTACGGACCGTAGTACGGTAGGCCCATAGACAATCTCCAAGCTTTTTACTCCAGTTCCGTTTGTTAGTAGACACAAACTTCTTAAGGAGCCTGATGATAGTCTTGTTGAAGGCTTCGGCCAAGCCATTAGCAGCCGGGTTGTAAGCTGTAGAGGCGACATTATCAATCCGATGATCATCACAGAACCTGGTGAACTTTTGACTGATGAACTGAGGTCCATTATCGTGAATGATTCATCGAGGTATACCAAACTTGTCGATAACGTGGTGTTTGACAAAGTTGATGACGCTACTGGTTTTGACTTCAGCCAAAGGTATAGCTTCGGCCCACTTGAAGAAATAATCCGTTATGGCTAGTATAAACCGATGTCCCTTAGAAGAAAGAGGATTGATAGGACCTATAATATCCATACCCCAAGCTTCAAAAGGCCAGGAAATAGCAGTCGGATGAAGGAATTCCGACGGTTGATGGATGAAATCTGCATGGATTTGACAGGCTCGACATTTCCTTACATATTCGATGGCATCGGACACCATAGAGGGCCAATAGTAACCCATTCGTCGGATACGATCCTGCAGTTTAGGGCCGGGTTGATGTGTTCCGCAGACACCATCATGAGCTTTACGCAATACTTGCTTTGCTTCATCACCAGCAAGACAGCGCAAAAGTAGACCGTCATAAGTCCGTCGATAGAGAGTCTTGGTGGTTTGATTGTAGTAGAATCGAAGAGATCGTCGACGAATACTCGTAGCCTCCTTAGGATCTTCAGGAAGTATGTCATTAACTACGAAGTCGATGAAAGGAGCTCTCCAATCTTCATTGATAACATTGATTTGGGCAAAATTACTAAACTCAATGTTGCGATTATTTTCAACGCAGAACAACTCTCTATTGGAAACAACGACCACTTGTTGTCTTTTGACGGAAATTGCTAAGACTGCTGCAAGATTAGCTAGAGCATCTGCCTCAATGTTACAAGCTCGTCAAACATATTCAATGAAGAAAGCCTTGAATGATGTAGCCATGTAGATTGCAGCTTCATGATAGGGCACTAGATCTTGATGGCGAACTTCATAGGTTCCTCTAACCTGGTTAACAACCAACTTGGAGTCGCCATAGACTTCAAGATATTCGACGTCCAGTTGTTTAGCTAACTGAAGGCCAATGAGTAGAGCATTGTATTCTGCTATATTGTTGGAGCAGGGTTCATCTAGGGAGTAGGCTCTTTGGATAGTTGACCCGTCTGGAGAAACAAGAACAACCCCAACTCCTGCGATAATGGTACCATTTGGTCCGATCCTGGATGCACCGTCAAAGAATAGACGCCAAGTAGAAAATTCTTCGGAGATTATATTTGATTCCAACGTCTCGTCTGGAATTTCATTATAGAGTTTGGATGTCTCTGGTATAGGATGAGCTGCTAAGAAGTCCGCCAGCGCTTGACCCTTGACAGACTTTTATGGAACATATACCATGTCATATTGGGCTAGCAGAATGGCCCATGTAGCTAACCGAGAATTGAGTGTGCTGGGTTTCTTCATTAGTACTCGAAGAGGATTGACTCGGGAAATGACATGAATGGTTCGTCCAATGATATAATGCCTTATTTTTTGAACAGCAAACATAAGAACTAAGCATTCTTTCTCGACCGGACTATAACGGTGTTCGGCACCAATCATAGTACGACTGAGATAATAAATGGCTTGTTCATGACCTTCTTTATTCTTCTGGGCAAGTAAAACACCCAGTGAATGATCCATAGCACGGACATACATCAAAAATGGAATACCAGAGATTGGTGGCACCAAGACTGGTAGGTTCATCAAATACTGTTTTATGTCGTCAAATGCTCGTCGACATTCTTCGATCCAAACAAAAGATACACCCTACTTTATTAGCTGAGTAAACAGTCTGCAGCGTCCAGACAGATTCGAAATGAACCTCCTGATGTACGCAAGTCGACCTTGGAATCCTCGTAGCTCTTTTAAGTTGCGTGGAGGATGCATCTCTTGAATGGCTTTGATCTTCTCGGGATCCACGTGTATACCTTTAGAGGTAATGACAAAGCCGAGAAATTTACCACTAGAGACACCCAAGAATGACTTGATGGAATTCATTTTTAACTGATGTTGGCGCATTAGATTGAAGATAGTTCTTAAATCTTGGATGTGATCTTCCTTTAGACGACTCTTGACAGCAATATCATCGACATAACATTCGACAGTCTTGCGCAGATGATCTCGAAAAATGGTACTCATGGCTCGTTGGTAAGTTGCGCCAGCGTTCTTGAGACCAAATGGCATCACGGTATAGCAGTAGACTCCGCGAGGAGTGCGGAAAGAAGTGTATTTTTCATCTGCAGGATTCATCCGAATCTGATTGTATCCAGAGAATCCATCCATGAAGGATATTCGCTCGAACCCACATGTATTGTCAATCATGACATCCGTGATAGGGAAAGAAAATTCATCTTTTGGACATGCTTCATTAAGATCACGAAAATCAATGCAAACTCGAGCTTTGCCGGTTTTCTTCAAGACTGGAACGACGTTGGCTACCCAATCAGGATGTTATTCTTCTCGAATAAAGCTACAAGCTATGAGCTTTTTGACTTCATCATCAATTGCATCCATCATTTCTGGCTTGAATCGCCTTTGCTGCTGTTTGACTGGCTTTACATTGGACAAAATATTCAGTTTATGAGTAGCAACTTCGGGATCTAAACCTGGCATGTTGATGAATATTGGACGAGGCGACCCGCTCTCTCCTACATCAATTTGAACCAATTGATCTTCGGTAGGAGGTTCTCGTTGTTCAAATCGGTGTTCAATTGGGTATCCATTCGTTGAGCCCAAGGATCTTGTAAAACCCCTAAAATTTCTACTATTTTTTTAATTAAATTTGGTACTAATTTAAAATTTTGTATTGTACGTCACGTAGTCGTATTGTACGTCGCGCACAAAATTTTATTTTTCGTAATTCCTCGACGAGTGCGAATATGTGCGAGCGTACATAATTTGGAAAAACATTTTGTTCAATTTTTTATATAGTTTCAAATAATAGATATAATAATTAGTTTTGCTATTATTTCTAAGCTTGTTATTTTTACGTCATTTCTAAAAAGTTATTAATAAAAAATAATATTTTGTATACTAGAAAAGCATAATTATGTAAAGAATATTTGTGCTTGGTTATATAGTTCATAAATGTTTTATTAAGTTTATTTATGTATTTTTGAAATTATTATAATAGCATTTTTGGAAAACATATTTTGAAAATATTGTGGCAATTTAAATCTTGATTCGAATTGTGGATTTATTTAAATTAATATTTGGGATTTGAATTACCTTATTTTAAACTAAAGGATGTAAATTAATTAGATTTAATTGATTTTGATTTGGATTGATTTAAATTAAATTACGAATATCTATTTTGGGTTTAAACTAATCCTAATCCTTATCTTAATGAGAATTCCCACATCCTATAAATAGGCAGGTACTCCTCCATTATTTCTCCAGAAGCCATAATTATTCCATAAATATTTCTCCAACCAAGTGAGTGCATCGTGTCCATGACCGTGTCCGTGTCCCATCCACTACTTAGCTTTCTTGACATATACATATGTCTCTTCCGTCCGACACACCCGGACATCCAAATTCGTGTCTCGCAGGACACCACCCCGACTCGATACATCATCAATTTCTAAACCTATCCCTAGTTTGCCCTGCCTCCTGGCTATGCTTGCGCACCACCTTCGCCCCCATCACCAATCTCGTCGTCGACTTCACGACAACCAGCCCACCCCGCTGTCGACCCGTATCGCCGCGATCGGTCACCCAACACCAACCGAACCACCACCAAACCTCTCCGGTCGATCCCTCCGGTCGATCCCTTACTCAACCGCCTCGACCGCGAGACCCCTGTCCACCGCCACCACCATCACCCACAACCTCGCACTACCGCCGCGTCCATCGTGACCCCAGACCTGCGCACGGCCAACCGTCGAAGCCCAGCCTCACCTTCCGGCCATCCTGGCCGAGCGCCACCACTGACAGGCCAAGACCCCAAAATAAAACCCTAAAAACCTAAACTTACCTATCTCCGTCGGCCGGATCCGTGTGGCGCCGCAACTCCTCCTCCGCGGCCGAGCACCGCGCCGCCTCAATCCCATCCGCACGGAGATCTCCTCCGCCCAAACCGGATCCCACAACTGGAGCCCCTCGCCGCGAGCCCCCGCCTGCCGTTCCCGTTCTCCGTTGCCGCCCTGTCCTCTCATCGTTCTACCGGGGTGCAGCAGCCCTAACCCTCTCCGCCTCCACTCATTTCCTCACCGCCGCTTGCACGCGCAGCCGCGCCGCCGAAAACCCACCGTGCCACCGCTTCCTCCGACCGCCGCACGGAGAGCTCCGCCCGACCGAAACCCCAGACGTCAGTCCGCCTCCCTCTCCACCTCTCCTTTCTCCCCTTCCCGAGCTCTCTCCGCCGCCGCCCCACTCCTCCGCGGCCGGCGACTCCGTCTCCCGCTCCCCTCTCTTCCTTCCCTCTCTCTCTCTCTCGCGCTCTTCTTCTCGTTCTCTCTCCTTTCTTAGTTCTCGGAAAGGGAAATGGGAATAGCAGCTGACAGTGTATGGAGTTTATTTATTTTATTTTATTTATTTTTTGTTTATTTTCAATTGTTTTCTTTTGTGTGTATTTTTTTGTTTAGTTTTTTAATGGTTTCCTTCTTCACTTTAGTATTTATTATTACTATTATTATTATTATTACTATTATTATTATTATTATTATTATTATTATTATTATTATTATTATTATTATTTACTACTGCTATTATAATTAGTTTAATACCATTTGATACATTGTTACAATATTAGGTTACCAATATCAATATTTAATAATTTCAAATCTAGTTTGATTCTATACCTAAAATATATGATCATATATCCTTTGGACATGGTGAATGTTTTACCTAAACTATTTTTAACACTATTTCTCTATAAGAATATATATATCTTGACTAGTAAATAGTGTTTTAAATGTTTTATAAATAATTCTCGATTAAGTTAATTAAAATATTTTGACTAAATATAGAATATAGTTTTCCCTACCTAAAATAGTATTTCGACAAACTTTGAGTTATAGTCTAAGAACTATGTTATTATTTCCAAGCATATACTTTATCAAAGATTTATTTTACTAATAGAATATAGTTTTCAAATATCATATATTTTTATATAAAAAGAATATATATTATGTTTCCTTCTATTATCCTCTTCTTCATGGCTCACTCCACTATTTCTATTTCCTCATCAATTCCGTACTACCTTATGGCCACCCTAACTAAATTGACCCTTCTGGACCCGATGGAACTGTCCGTGTCACCATCAGAGGTCACCTTGCATAGTTGTTGCACCAAAGTCGCAGTTCGTGCTACCGTGATTATCGTACTACACCAGGTGTCCTACCAGGCAAGACACCTTGCCATTTGCTGTTTAATTATTTTAGCTCATATTTCATGCATTATTCATTATTTTCTTTATGCAAAATAAACTGTGATACATGGCATAACCTGTTAGAATTTACTGTTCTTTTATATTTACTGCTATGTATTATTTTTCTTACACATTAAACCTAGATTTAAGGGACCACCTTCTGTGTTGCATACATAGGCCTTGACATATTTATACCACGTTGTTGTGAGTCACATATAGGACTCGGACATGCGTGATTGGCTGGCCACCAGTACGTATAAGCCATGCGTTAGGAAATAACTGCTATTAGAATTGTATGCTAGAAGACTTAGCAGTTATGAGTTGGCATTGGGCGGGGAGAACATGATTGGAAGTTGACTACCACCCTATCTATCGTAGACTCGCTCACTACTGAGGAACGATAGGTAGACTATATGCTATAGACTCGCTCAATACTGAGGAATAGTATATGGTGTTGTGACTCGCTACTGAGGTACTGCATTGGTATTTTCTTGACTTGACCGGATAGTCATGCGACCATGAACGGTTCTTAAAACTGCATTCACCTAGATTTGGTTAGGCGCCCTTATCTGTTAGGTACGAGTACTTTTGGTTTGGGTACTTGTATCTGACCGTAGCTTGGAACAATAACTTGTCGCGGATTAGTTCGTCACGTCTTGTCCTTGTTTGGTTGTAGGTGTGACTTACTACTCCGATGAGAAGGTATTGAACCTTGTTGGGGTCCGGATACCATATTGAATTCATAGTATGGAAAGATACGTCACCGTGAATTAGTTTACCATCTCCTGTCCTTGTTTGGTTGGGGAGATGGTACGCTAGTTCAATAGGTGTATATTGGACCATGTTATAATTCAATTGACTTTTTTATTTGAGCAATATTTATTCAGTTTATATGGCATGATATTATGTATCTTGTTACGTCCCTCTGAGGACCTGGTTATCTCGCCAGGTGTGTGCTATTGTCTTTCGCAGGTGCTCTAGCTCTAGCTGTGACCATCTCTATTTCTTCGAGGATGATTGCGCTTGGATCGTCTTCGCTTCGCTCGCCAAATTTATTTCTTTTCTTATGTATTTTTCTTTACTTGTTGGTAGTGGATTTGTCTCCGCCCAACATATTGTATCAAGACAATTCATTATCATTGTATGATATCTTTTATTCATTTATTTTGTGTGGATGAGATTAGTTATGGTTCTACTGCATTTTACAGCTTATGTATTCATACGAGGCTTTCATATATTGGAGTATGCTTCGTATGAGTACAGCTGGCATGTCTATATTCCTAGTCCTACGTATTTTGGGACTGGAGCGTTACATATTTTTGTGGTGGCCCATGCAGGTCAAGATAAATTGTTTGGTTATTTTACCGTACCAAACAAGCCTGCAAATAGGATTAGAAGTTTAGGATCTCATCCACATACTTGACCTCTTTTCTTAATCCCATATTCGAACTATCGTTCGACTCATCGACTGTATCTTGCTTGATTCCTTCTATCAAAATTTTATCTTCCCTTCGTGCTTGCTAGAGATTGACCCTACTAGTTGGATGTCCCAAAACACCCTTAGCTTAATCTTTTAAGTTGGGTAGAATACCCCACGACCTGACACCCCCTTGACCATTAAGGGAATACAAATAGTATTATCTAGACCATAGAGACTAGAGGAATTTAACCCATTTGGTCAACCAAGCCTTGGTCAATAAAACCGTAGGATGATGGTGTAGGAGTAAACAAGACTTAGATTATTATGACTCTTGGACTATTCATATGGTTCTTATTTCATCTACCATCGTGCCTATATTTTTACTACCTAGACTAATGATGCTAATATAGCCGTTTTTGCAAGCTCAATTTTTTATCGAGCTTGTTCAAGACATATGTTATTGGAAGAGCTCCCACTAACATATTGTCTAATCAGAACCGGTGCATAATGGTCTGATCAACCAAGTGCACTTTGGTTTGCTTTTGTCTATTATTCTGCGTGGATGGAACATAATTAAACTTGGCCTTTAGAATCCCATCCACGACTGCCTTGACAATTCCTTTGAAATTTTCGGTCGTCTTTGAACCACGTTTTCGTATTCGATAATATCGTCTTTTGAACTCCTTATTGCTTTCGCCTTCATCTATTTTAGAAGGACGAATGCGTTGTACTAGAACTTTCTCTAGCCTTCCTATCGATTATGACCACTACCATCCAATGTAACTATATCTTTGTCTTGAACTACTCGACCTTTCTACAATCTTGACTTTCTAATCACTTGAATTTAAGGGTGATTACAATCGTCTCTTAATCATATCCTCAACCTAGACTACGACCATATAAACTTCTTTAAGGAACCCTTCTATCTACCGTTGTACCTTCTCACCCCCTACGAATTCTTAATTTCGAGGACGAAATTCTTTTAAGTTGAGTATGATGTAAAACCCCTAAAATTTCTACTATTTTTTTAATTAAATTTGGTACTAATTTAAAATTTTGTATTGTACGTCACGTAGTCGTATTGTACGTCGCGCACGAAATTTTATTTTTCGTACTTGCTCGACGAGTGCGAATATGTACGAGCGTACATAATTTGGAAAAACATTTTGTTCTATTTTTTATATAGTTTCAAATAATAGATATAATAATTAGTTTTGCTATCATTTCTAAGCTTGTTATTTTTACGTCATTTCTAAAAAGTTATTAATAAAAAATAATATTTTGTATACTAGAAAAGCATAATTATGTAAAGAATATTTGTGCTTGGTTATATAGTTCATAAATATTTTATTAAGTTTATTTATGTATTTTCGAAATTATTATAATAGCATTTTTGGAAAACATATTTTGAAAATATTGTGGCAAATTAAATCTTGATTCGAATTGTGGATTTATTTAAATTAATATTTGGGATTTGAATTACCTTATTTTAAACTAAAGGATGTAAATTGATTAGATTTAATTGATTTTGATTTGGATTGATTTAAATTAAATTACGAATATCTATTTTGGGTTTAAACTAATCCTAATCCTTATCTTAATGGGAATTCCCACATCCTATAAATAGTCAGGTACTCCTCTATTATTTCTCCAGAAGCCATAATTATTCCACAAATATTTCTCCAACCAAGTGAGTGCATCGTGTCCATGACCGTGTTCGTGTCCCATCCACTACTTAGCTTCCTTTACATATACATATGTCTCTTCCGTCCGACACACCCGGACATCCAAATCCGTGTCTCGCAGGACACCACCCCGACTCGATACATCATCAATTTCTAAACCTATCCCTAGTTTGCCCTGCCTCCTGGCTATGCTTGCGTCACCACCTTCGCCCCCATCACCAATCTTGTCGTCGACTTCACGACAACCAGCCCACCCCGCTGTCGACCCATGTCGCCGCGACCGGTCATCCAACACCAACCGAACCACCACCAAACCTCCCTGGTCGATCCCTCCGGTCGATCCCTTACTCAACCGCCTCGACCGCCAGACCCCTGTCCACCGCCACCACCATCACCCACAACCTCGCACTCCCGTCGCGTCCATCGTGACCCCAGACCTGCGCACGGCCAACTGTCGAAGCCCAGCCCCTCCTTCCGGCCACCCTGGCCGAGCGCCGCCACCGACAGGCCAAGACCCCAAAATAAAATCCTAAAAACCCAAATTTACCTATCTCCGCCGGCCGGATCCGCGCGGCGCCGCAACTCCTCCTCCGCGGCCGAGCACCGCGCCGCCTCAACCCCATCCGCGCGGAGATCTCCTCCGCCCTAACTGAATCCCACAACTGGAGCCCCTCGCCGCGAGCCCCCGCCTGCCGTTGCCGTTCTCCGTCGCTGCCCTGTCCTCTCGTCGTTCCACCGGGGTGCAGCAGCCCTAACCCTCTCCGCCTCCGCTCCTTTCCTCACCGCCGCTTGCGCACGCAGCCGCGCCGCCGATAACCCACCGTGCCACAGCTTCCTCCGACTGCCGCGCGAAGAGCTCCGCCCGACCGAAACCCCAGACGTCAGTCCGCCTCCCTCTCCGCCTCTCCTTTCTCCCCTTCCCGAGCTCTCTCCGCCGCCGCCCCACTCCTCCGCGGCCGGCGACTCCGTCTCCCGCTCCCCTCTCTTCCTTCCCTCTCTCTCTCTCTCGCGCTCTTCTTCTCGTTCTCTCTCCTTTCTTGGTTCTCGGAAAGGGAAATGGGAATAGCAGCTGACAGTGTATGGATTTTATTATTTTTATTTTTTTATTTTTTGTTTATTTTTAATTGTTTTCTTTTGTGTGTATTTTTTTGTTTAGTTTTTTAATGGTTTTCTTTTGTGTGTATTTTTTTGTTTAGTTTTTTAATGGTTTCCTTCTTCACTTTAGTATTTATTATTACTATTATTATTATTATTATTATTATTATTATTATTATTATTATTATTATTATTATTATTTACTACTGCTATTATAATTAGTTTAATACCATTTGATACATTGTTACAATATTAGGTTACCAATATCAATATTTAATAATTTCAAATCTAGTTTGATTCTATACCTAAAATATATGATCATATATCCTTTGGACATGGTGAATGTTTTACCTAAACTATTTTTAACACTATTTCTCTATAAGAATATATATATATATATATATATATATATATATATATATATATATATATATATATATATATATATATCTTGACTAGTAAATAGTGTTTTAAATGTTTTAAATATAATTCTCGATTAAGTTAATTAAAATATTTTGACTAAATATAGAATATATTTTTCCCTACCTAAAATAGTATTTCGACAAACTTAGAGTTATAGTCTAAGAACTATGTTATTATTTCCAAGCATATACTTTATCAAAGATTTATTTTACTTATAGAATATAGTTTTCAAATATCATATATTTTTATATAAAAAGAATATATATTATGTTTCCTTCTATTATCCTCTTCTTCATGGCTCACTCCATTATTTCTATTTTCTCATCAATTTCGTACTACCTTATGGCCACCCTAACTAAATTGACCCTTCTGGACCCGATGGAACTGTCCGTGCCACCATCAGAGGTCACCTTGCATAGTTGTTGTACCAAAGTCGTAGTTCGTGCTACCGTGATTATCGCACTACACCAGGTGTCCTACCAGGCAAGACACCTTGCCATTTGCTGTTTAATTATTTTAGCTCATATTTCATGCATTATTCATTATTTTCTTTATGCAAAATAAACTGTGATACATGGCATAACCTGTTAGAACTTACTGTTCTTTTATATTTACTGCTATGTATTATTTTTCTTACACATTAAACCTAGATTTAAGGGACCACCTTGTGTGTTGCATACATAGGCCTTGACACATTTATACCACGTTGTTGTGAGTCACATATAGGACTCGGACATGCGTGATTGACTGGCCACCAGTACGTATAAGCCGTGCGTTAGGAAATAACTGCTATTAGAATTGCATGCTAGAAGACTTAGCAGTTATGAGTTGGCATTGGGCGGGGAGAACATGATTGGAAGTTTACTACCACCCTATCTATCGTAGACTCGCTCGCTACTGAGGAACGATAGGTAGACTATATGCTATAGACTCGCTCGATACTGAGGAATAGTATATGGTGTTGTGACTCGCTACTGAGATACTGCATTGGTATTTTCTTGACTTGACCGGGTAGTCATGCGACCATGAACTGTTCTTAAAACTGCATTCACCTAGATTTGGTTAGGCGCCCTTATCCGTTAGGTATGAGTACGTTTGGTTTGGGTACTTGTATCTGACTGTGGCTTGGAACAATAACTTGTCGCGGATTAGTTCGTCACATCTTGTCCTTGTTTGGTTGTAGGTGTGACTTACTACTCCGATGAGAAGGTATTGAACCTTGTTGGGGTCCGGATACCATATTGGATTCATAGTATGGAAAGATACGTCACCGTGAATTAGTTTACCATCTCCTGTCCTTGTTTGGTTGGGGAGATGGTACGCTAGTTCAATAGGTGTGTATTGGACCATGTTATAATTCAATTGACTTATTTGTTTGAGCAATATTTATTCAGTTTATATGGCATGATATTATGTGTCTTGTTACGTCCCTCTGAGGACCTGGTTATCTCGCCAGGTGTGTGCTATTGTCTTTCGCAGGTGCTCTAGCTCTAGCCGTGACCATCTCTATTTCTTCGAGGATGATTGCGCTTGGATCGTCTTCGCTTTCGCTCGCCAAATTCATTTCTTTTCTTATGTATTTTTCTTTACTTGTTGGTAGTAGATTTGTCTCCGCCCAACATATTGTATCAAGACAATTCATTATCATTGCATGATATCTTTTATTCATTTATTTTGTGTGGATGAGATTAGTTATGGTTCTATTGTATTTTACAGCTTATGTATTCATACGAGGCTTCCATATACTGGAGTATGCTTCGTATGAGTACAGCTGGCATGTCTACGTTCCTAGTCCTACGTATTTTGGGACTGAGGCGTTACAGATCTGTTTCAGGATTTTTTTATATGTCTTCATCATAGCCTTCTGGAAGTTCAGCAGAGACCATGTTAGAAGATACGATCAATCGATAAACTTGATCGATGCTAGTATCAGAATCCCATGATCTAGAATCAGAAGAGTTAGAGCGTTCCTCATTATCGAATTCGGAGACTTCTGGAGATAAGACTGGAGGTGAAGCATATCCAAGACCTCTTTTCGTCCTGCTGTAGTACATCTCTGATTTTCCTTTCGAAACAGCCATACGGATAGGAGTTCGTCTATCCTTACCATAATTGAGGCCATTCTTGAAGTCATAACCCATCTTTCGGATGATGTCTTTTGATTGTTGGCTATAACAACGTAGTTGGAGACGTCCTGTATCATTACTTTTGCTATCATCTGTATAGCTGAATTTCTGTTCTGGTCCTTTACTAAAAAGTATTGGACATTTGCCTCTCTTTCGAGAGGGGACAACAAAACATGAGTCATCTGGATGTTCAATCAAGACCTCTGTCTGAAGGGACTGTACAACTCCTATTGTAAATGACTGAAAGCTGTCTAGCATATCCAAATAGCATTTAGCATGATAAATGACATCAGTATACTAGAAAGTAGATGCTTTTTCATTGATTTGTACATCCATATTTACAACAGGACCTTTAGCCTTAGCAGGCTTGGTCAGATCGATTACAAGAGGGGGAGAAGAAGAACGTGGAGGGGGCTTGTTACGACGGAGGTCAATAACCAGTGGCTCAGAGGAGGTGAGCTGTCTTTTATCCTTGTTACGACGTAGGTCGATAACAAGTGGCTCAGAAAAGGTGAGCTCCCTTTAATCTTGACCACCATCGGTTGATTGCTTCCGGACTGGCAAGTGAATAGCCAGTGGTTTGGAGGACTGAGGATGAGAAACACGCCCTTTGACATGTATGATGAGGGTGTCATTGGGCACTGCTTCTTGTTCTTCTTCAGTGTCCAAGGCCAGCACTACCTTCATGAACTCATCTTTATACATGCGAGCATCGTTATAATATTCTTTGACACCTTTAAAAAGGTAGAGATCCGCAACCTCTTTTTGAACCTCTCCATTGTCATCAACGTACTTAAAACATTGATGGAGAGTTGAAGGAACAATGTTGTGTTCATGAAGGAATAGTCTCCCCAAAAGAGCATTGTAAGAGCAACCATGGTTGTCTATAATGTAGAAGGTCACCTTTGTGCGGAGATTGCCTATTTGGAGTTTTAGGCGAATCTTGCCCAGAGGCTCACTTCTTCCCTGGTTAAACCCCAGGATGGTGGTAATTGTGCCAGAAAGACTATGCACTGGGATCTTCAGTGCATCTAGCATTATCTTCGGCATGATGCTGAGTGTTGACCCAGGATCTATCAGAATACGATCGACCTTCATCGTGTCGACATATCCTGTATAGTATAGAGGACGGTCATGCCTATTGTCTTCCATCCGCATATCATCCTGTGTGAAGGTAATGTTTGGAATTAACTCCAACACACTGTGACAGTGGAGGCCAGAGACAGGCTCTGATTCTGGCTTCTTTAGAAGAGTTAGACAGGTTTCCGCCTGCATTAGAGCTTCACTCAGAGTTTTTCGAGTCTCTTTGGAGAGGCGCAAGAGCTCGAAGATCGACAGCCTGGCCGGTGTATTGGCTAGTTGAGCCAAGATATCAAAGTTGTATGGCTTCTCAAGTCCAGAAGGAGATGACTTCTTCAAAGGCTTGTCGAAGCGGACTTGTTGTTTGCCTTTGTCGACTGCCGTCGGCTTAGGGAGAGTGGGTTCTACAACCGGTGAGGATGCAGAAGGGATGTCCTCAGTAGAGACAGGTTGTACTGGAGCAGACTCAGAAGAAGAAGCAGGGTTTTCTTGAGTTTCGGGAAATTCCCGTAGATAGGCTTTTCCTGACCTGGTGCTCAGCAGGATTTCCTCTTCAACTATGGGGTCAAAAGATACCATATTGCAGATCTTTGTTCTGCCCTTGGAGCGGTCTTTTTGCTTAGACGAGGAAGGAGCCCCGAAGTCTGCAACAAGGTCAGGGAGGATCCATACAATCTCACCATTATCAAGAGAAAAGGGGACGAGACCTTCACTCCGTGGAGCAGGGAGATTCTCGATCTCAAGAGTGGCCTTGGGGATAGGGATGACACCATGCTGTACCATCTGTGGAGGAAAGTTACCGAACTGTACTGAGACCATGTTCGCGGTAACAGTCTTCTCATCTTGTTGAAGGGTGACAACACTAACGTTGACTAACTCTTGAATCTTGCCTTTGAGCACGTAACATGCTCGAGTGGGATGCCCAATGAACCTGTGGTAAACACAATATTTGGGATGATCAGTCTTACCGACCTCGTCAGGCTTCTTCGGGTCTGGGAGTTGGAGCTTATTGCTTTTGATCAAACAATCGAAGATGCTCACGGTGTCGTTCTCGTCAAAGGAGTACTCTACTTTTGGGCGAGGTTCCTTCGGTGGAGGGGCAGAAGGAGTAGAAGTAGACGTAGGTGGAGCCACGTTGACAGCCTGAGATTCTTTGCTCTTCAAATTGATGTTCAAGGTTTCTTTACCCTTGCGGTTGTTCTGGCGATTACCGCTACTAGATGTCGGGTGTTCATCCCGGTCGGGGTTAGACATGTGTACCCCCAGCTGCTTGAACTTGTCAGCGCTAACTTCAGCTGCTTTAGCATTGACAATGAATGATGGCCAGTCTTAAAATTGAGTTGACCCCGTCCACATGCTGATAATAGGCAAAAGATTTGCCTTGCAGGTATCTATAGTTACAGCGGCCGGAGTTCCAGGAGGCATCTTTAATGCATCTCGGCAGAATCTTTTAATGAAACTCTCAGCGGTTTCATTATGTCTTTGTTTGATCTTATTGTGGGTCGACATAGTCATGTCGTTGATTCCCTCGTAGAATCGTTCCAAGAAGATTTGTTTAAAACCCGAGAAAGAGGTGATACAGCCATCAGGCAAGCTTCTGTACCAATCGTATGCTACACCGGCTAAACAGCCGACGAATACCCTGGTAAGAAGAGCATCATTTGGCTGAAGTTGAACAGTTATTACCTCAAAGTGATTAATGAACTGACTCGGAAAAGTACTGCCGTCAAACAGCAAAATTATGGGGATCTTATATTTAGGAGGAAATGGGACTTCCTTCCACTCAATAAGATAGGGTTGCTTGATTCCCAATCTCTGTAAATTGTCCTTCTCTTTAAAAGCCTCGAATTGAGTGTGCAAGAGTTTGACAGCTTCATTAGCATCCTCCGATGATGCAGAAGGAGCAGGCTGAATTATAGTGTTAGGGGGAGGAACAGCGTGGTAAGTACTACCCCCAGCTCCTGACTGACTGGGTGTGGGTTGAATTTGTACAGGGGGTATTTGAGGAGATACTACCCCCAGACCTGCATTGACAGGCACCGACGATGCTATAATCTCAAGATTTGCAGCAGGTACGGTCGGTGGTACTATATGTTGGGCCACGATGATAGAATGCATACTTGCAACCATTTCAGCCATGGTCTTCAGCTTGTCCTCCAGTACAGCTATTCATTGTTCTTGATTCGCTGAACTAGAAGCGTCTGGGTCTTCAGTGACAACATAAGATGTCACTTCTCTAGGTACAGTAAAAGACACTGTCTGTTCAGAACTTTCGATGTATGCATCATAATCAGAGAAGGAATCATCTCCTGAATAAGAAATAAGGAGATGACCAGAGGGATCTTAGAAAAGATTCCTATGATCGATTGTGTCTCGACTTCGGGATCGGGTGTGTCGAAATACTCCTTCAGAAGATTCTTGGAGTAAATCTAAGTACCGCTGGCTGGGCCTGCGAGGCTTACCGTATTTGGAGCACTGTCTACCCCCAGTGTCTCGAGAAGCCATGTTGACGGAAGCATACAACACTTCGTCTTCGTCTTCTGACATTGGTTCAGAAGTTGCAAAATTCAGACGATCGAAGACAGATCATTTTGTTGTCTGGCAACAGCACTTGATGACAACCTTGTCATTATAATAGCGTTCAAGTGATTGAACTGGAGGTGTTGAGATATTGTCCTGCTTTTGCTTAAGGTGCTCTCGGAGGTCAGGAACAATGACGGGACGAGAAGAAGTTTAAGGGATATATTCTTTGACAACATTCGGAACATGGTTCCGGTTCTTCAGATGTTTTGTCCCATGAGTATACAGGGAAGTACTCACTTTGTTAACATAGGTGTCAGGATTTTTCATCCTGAAAGTTTGCCTCTGATGCAGGTTCATCTTCGGCATTGGCTGCTTGCATTTCGCCGAAGTTGATGTTGACCGAGGTCTATTGAGATAAACCCGTAGATCAGCAAACTCACCCCCAGGGGTTTCTGTCTGAGACACCAGTAATTTTCTCTGCTTTGAGCAGGATACTCGGAGAGTTGGAAGATCTTGGAAGTCCATTACCGGAGTAGGCAGAATACCTCTTTGATCAGTACATTTTCCTTTGGCAGGGAGAGAAGAACTCTTGTTTGAGAGAGTCCTTGTACTGATCGGTGCTGAGGCACATTGCGATTGATCTTCCGAGGTAAAAACCAGAGAAGACTGAGAAAAGACCAAAGGACCTTTTCTCTTGTTTTGTGAGGAAGGGTTGGCTAAAGAGCGTTTCCCTCTGTTGTCTTCCAAGTCGTGGAACGAGGAAGTTTGAGAAAAGACCAACGGGCCTTTTCCTTTGTTCTGGGGAGGGAAAGGAACAGTCAACAAACTACCCCCAGTGGATTACGCAGGAGTAACGGGGTACTTGGAAAGAGGAGCAGAGTCTTTCCCCTTGCTGTAAAAAGAAGGGGGATTAGCCAAAGGGCTATCCCTTTTAGACTGCGCTAGAACAGGAGGGATGGCCACTTGCGCTTGGGTTGAGGTAGCATTCGGCGCCTTGGCCGATTGCGCCTGGGAGGATTTGACAGATGGCCTTTTGGCCACAGAAACTCCAAGAGTTGCAACTTGCACAGGAGGAGTTTTGGTTACAAAATGCTTAAGTTGCACTCTGGTTGAAGGGGCAATTGGTTGTGCAGGAGCAAAAGTTGTAGCAAGTTGCGCCAGGGGGAAAGGGGTCTTGCACTTTGCCAAAGCATCATAGGAAGTGGCTTGCGCCTTGGCAGAAGAGAGAGGGAGTTGCGCAAGGGCAGAAGTTGCTACTGGCAGCTTATCGGAGGAGACAGCAGGCTACGCAGCAGTCTTGGGAGTCCACACTGACCGAACCTTGCTCGTGGCAGAGGTTGCAGTACGAGGGGTGGTCCTGGAGTTGATCATTATTTCATAGGCAATCTGGTTGACCTTCACAACCAGCGTCTTCTGCGTCTTTTCGATAGACGCCACGTCATATTGAGTTGTCACTTCCTCGTCGGAGGAGAAAGTCGTCCCCAGTAGAGTCGCTATTTTGTTTGTAAAAACAAAAGTCTTTTATTTCACAAACTTGTAAGAATAGTATAAGAGTACAATAAATTCTGGAAAAGTACAACTATAGGAATCCGATCTGAAGATGATCGCTTTATCCCTTGGACGATGTGAACTTTAAAGATGATAGCCTTTGAAGAATGCAGCAGCACTTGGACAAGAACTCCTGATCTCTGATGATCATATCATCCCCTTAATGAAGAACTTAAAACTCTATTTATAGAGTTCTAGAAATAACTATTTTGTAGTTATTCTGGATTGTGCACAATGGTTTGCGCTGGAGGTAGACTGCACAGACTGCAAACCGCGCTGACCATTGGACAGTTGCTCGATCGTGGGCTAACCGTACTCAGACGCGTGGCATTGTTTGAATGAAATGTGCTTAGTCGTGTGCAGGCGGTTGCCACATGGCGAGCAATTAATGGCATGTAAGCCACGTAATAAATGTCAGTTATCTTCAACAAATTTGATGGATCGCGCCACGTGAATAGCACTAGCTTCAGACTGCGCTCCGATCTGGTCGATAGATTGTGCTGGCGTTGGATAGCTAGACCGCGCTAGGGCTTGGTAGCTGGATCGCGCTAAGATTTGGACAGCTGTCCTAGAAGGCGGTGCGACACGAGAAACGAACAGACTCCTCGCTTTTCGGGCTGTCAGGCTGTCAGAAGATTTGATTTTCTTGTCAGGTAATGATGGTATTGCCACGTCAGCCTAGCGTGCTCGGGCATTGGCGCAGTTCAGGCTAGCGCAGTTGATTTATAGCACAGTCTGTCTACCGCACAGTTCATTGAAGAGTGCTCAATTTTAGATTTCTCTGCCTATTTGATGGATGCAACTTGATTTTTAGGACTTACACTTATGTTTATGAGATTTACGTTAGAATTAAAAGTATTCGGACTATAACTTAGGTAAACTTAGGATTCACACTTAACTTAGTGAAACATAGGATTTAAATTACAACTTAGGTAAATCTTATAATATAAACACATTCATTTGATAGGCTGCGTATCGTGAGGCCCTTAGTCGGGCACAGTTAACTGACATCGAGGATGTCGGTAAAACGACGTCCGCCCGGACGCCCTCTTCTTTGGCCGCTCGCAACGACTTGTTCGTAGATACCGTCGGTGGCTTTAAGAAAGGGCACCTGTACGGAGCCGGCTCCCTAGGGCCGTTGCACATGGCGACTCAGAGATTTCCACCGACACCGCCTCCTCCCGCGGCTCCGGCAGACGATGATGTTAGGTCGCAGCTTACGCAGCTGCACGAGACGGTATCGTCCTTGCGGGAGCAAATTGCCACGTACTTTTCGCCTCCGTCTGCTGCTGCCGGTCCGTCTGCTGCTGGTGTCGGTCCGTCTTCTACTGGTGCCGGTCCGTCGACTGCTGCTCCCGGTCCTTCTTCCGTCGGTCATCTTTCTTTCAACCCGGCTGCCCCTCTGGTATCGCCTACGACTGTGACGGCACTCCTTGATCTCATGTCGCCAGAGCAGCTACGCGGACTTTCGAGCAGTGTCTTCGAAGGCTTGTTGTCGTACCTAGTGGAGCAGTATTTTCGTTGGGCGCATGAAGGATTACCACCACCGGACAATCGAACTCCTCCTCCTCCTTGAAGTATTGTAATTAAGAAAATTTGGAATATTTGTGAGAATTTTGGAATATTTGTGGGAATTTCGAATTATAACGACGGATATTAGTTTATGATTTCAGGATAATTGGTGTCTATTATATCTTGGTTTGGTTTGGTCTATGTGATTCTTGGATAATTGGTGTGCATTAAACTTGTATGTGCATATTTGGTCTATGTGATTCTTGGATAATTGGTGTGCATTATATAATTGGTCTATGTGATTGTTGGATAATTGGTGTGTATTATATATTGGTTTGATTTATGCATATTTGTGTGAACAGGGAAAGCTCTGCAATTTTTTTTCCAAAAATATCTCAGTTAGCGACAGACTAGTGACCGGTTAGCGACGGATGTTTCCAGATTCCGACTACTTTTCGACGAAATATCCGTCGCTAACTGGAGATTTAAAACTGTTTCCAGTTAGCGACGGGTGGTCGACGGATTCGCGTTGGACAATCCGTCGCCAAGGTTCTGGAAATACCTAGTTCGACGGCATAGCGACGGAACATCCGTCGCCAAGGTTTTGGAAATGCATGACATTTCCAGAACCATGGCGACGGATTATCCGCCACTAGTCAGTCGCTACGTCGACGGATGAGCGACGGAGTCGCGACGACATATCCGTCGCCATGGTTCTGGAAATGTCAAGCATTTCCAGAACATGGTCGACGGATTATCCGTTAGGATTCCGTCGCTAATCCGTCCTTTGTTAGCGACGGCGATCGACGGAATAGCGACGGAACGATACACTCTGATACGCTGTTACGACGGTTTACCGACGGACCGTTCCGTCGCTAGCGTCTACATAGTTCAGTATTTAATACTTGAAATCGATGAAAGACCGTCGGAAACTCGTCGCTAATGTATCGTATTGTGACGACGAAAAGTCATCGCTATTCCGTCGCTTGACGACTACTTAGCGACGAAGCTTTATTAGCAACGAGCTGATTGCCGACGGATTATTTTGACCAAGATCCGTCAGTGATCGGTCGCTAATACTGATTGCCGACGGATCGGCGACGGACCTGGCCGTCGCTAAATCGACATATTTTGGTAGTGCATGAAAAAGAAGAAGATGAAAATGTTTACAAGTAGCTCGATTGATGCATGATATTTTTATCTGATAGCTGTATTTGCATTGGTCTTGGACAACTTGTGCACAAGTATAGATCCTCACGACCGGTTCTGGGGCACCGGAGCCGTTCGGCCTAGGGAGATAGAGTAACATCCTGCGGTAAAGAGACCAAGGGGTGTATAGAGTATCCACTAGCGACGAGCTGAACCCAAGAGTCACAACGGCTAAATCATGGGTTTTCCATGGACCATCATATAGATAAGTGTCGGCTCGTGAAGAGCTAAACCATGCGCACAGTTGCTAGTATGTGCGTTATCAGTACAAGTTGACCCGGAGCGTCACAACTACTGGTCTACGTATATATTAGTGCAGAGCTGAGCCTTGCGTCACAGCTGCCAATCGAATTACATGAGTCGGTAAAGATTTTGTTAAGAGCTAACAATTGAGAGATGAACAGAGAACAATGTTGGTTTTATCATGTTTATGCTAATCCTTGTCTTGTGCAGGGATGGACGGTCGGCTATGGTAAGAATCACTTAAAAGTGATACATATGTATTGCTTAAGTCTTTGACATGAACTGCTTGCAGAGATTTGTCTATGCAATGAAATGTTGTCCCATTAAAGAAGAGATGTAATAATCGTGCTTATAATTGTCCCTAAGAGTGGCTTAAACAAGAGAAATGAATATGCTCATGAAACATGCTGCGCACTCCACAGAAATGAATAGTCCCTTGTATGCTTTACATGAAAAGAAGAGAAATAAATTGTGGCTTTTCAAAGATGTTTTCAAAAGAGATGTAAACTGACTCTGTATGCATGGAATGAACATAGGTAAAAGTAGCAAGATCACATCACAAGAAAATATTTTCTCACTAAATGAACAGTGATCGTTTCAGAAGAATGTAGCTCTTTGTTCACAATCACCAGTATGCTGATACACAGACCCACCATCAGTCTGCATGCAGGTACAATATGTATCGAGAAGGATAGTCCGAAGCGATAGCCCGAGCCTCATTCTCAGGAGCCAGAAATTAGAAGAGATGTCAAAAGATGACATCTGTTGCAAGAGTTAGTTTTGTATATAAAGGGATGTAATATATGGGAACGGGATCATTGTAATCTATAAAGTTCTGAGAGAATGTAACATTGTATCAGAGAGAATCGAGAGCTTGTAATCTGTTCAAATAAAATCAATAAAGAGAATTATTTCTTGTTACCATTGTGTTCAATGTATGTATTCTGAAATATGTCCGCTGATGCTTCAATTATCTGTAATATGTTCCGCTACGTATGGTCAATCTTGTCTATCTTGTCTTACTTCAGGTCTTGGCTTTGTGCAAGCACAACTTAGGCTTGTACGGCATCACGCCTTAGCGAGGACGATCGGTCTCAAAGAGTCCGAAGCGAGGACGAAAGGACTCTGTGGAATCAGGGTATGACAGAATGGTATCAGAGCAACACGATCCTCTGGCCAATTGTTGATTCGATTGCATTCGAAGATATTTCCCTAATCAAAATTTCCTTGCCTACTTGATATCATCAATGAGATAAACGTTCCATACAATAAGTCCGTAAATATTTTTATGATGCCGGCATATGTTTTATCGATTTGATTGATTGAGATTGAAATGCTTTATTGAACAAGAGTTTTGATATGATCCGAATTGTGATTTCATGGATTGATGATGGTGAAGGATGAGGACTATCACAGCTATGGATATCATAAGTTTCTCCATAAGTTTCGAGGACAAAACTTTTTCTCGGTGGGTAATTTTGTAGTGCCCCGCTCCGCGAAGGCACTAGATAAACAGAGAGATCGGATTGCTGGCTCTGCAACAGAAGACGATTGATCTGGGTGAGTGGACAAAGACTCATTTTATGATTCGCTTGCGCCTAATAAGAATCGGAGTTTTGAATGAATATTATTGCTAATAACAAGATGGTAATCATTGAGTATGCTTGTAAGAGATTTCACATGTTGCTATGCTAAGAACAAGAAAAGAGTTAACATGTATGCTAAGAAGAGGAATTATTGTATGCAAATAAGAAACGACATGATGCCTTGTTAAGAAATGAATGTTGCCTTGATCGATAAAATGTTGCCATGTTAAATCAATGAGTTGATGATATGCTAAATTAGAGATGTGCCTCGAATGAATGAACTGTTGCCATGCTTAATAAGAAAAGAAATGAGAATGTTTACATGTCCCTGAATAGAGTATGATTATCAAGAGTAGAGTTCATGCTTGTTGTTATCGTGCTTGCTTAAACAGAGGTTGTTTATTGTCCTCCGATTGTTGCTATAAAGAAAGAGATGTACAGAGAAGGCACATTGTGCTATTAAAAGAGATGATACGGCTTGTCCGTATAGAGTAAAGAGTAGAGATATTGGCTCGATACATGAAAAAGAAGAAGATGAAAATGTTTACATGTTGCTCGATTGATGTATGATAGTTTTATCTGATAGCTGTATTTGCATTGGTCTTGGACAACTTGTGCACAAGTATAGATCCTCACGACCGGTTCTGGGGCACTGGAGTCGTTCGGCCTAGGGAGGATAGAGTAACACCCTGCGGTAAAGAGACCAAGGGGTGTATAGAGTGTCCACTAGCGACGAGCTGAACCCAAGAGTCACAGCGGCTAAATCTTGGGTTTTCCATGGACCATCATATAGATAAGTGTCGGTTGGTGAAGAGCTGAACCATGCGCACAGTTGCTAGTATGTGCGTTATCAGTACAAGCTGACTCGGAGCATCACAACTACTGGTCTACGTATATATTAGTGTAGAGCGGAGCCTTGTGTCACAGCTGCCAATCGAATTGTATGAGTCGGTAAAGATTTTGTTAAGAGCTAACAATGCAGAGACGAACAGAGAACAATGTTTGTTTTATCATGTTTATGCTAATCCTTGTCTTGTGCTGGGATGGACGGTCGGCTATGGTAAGAATCACTTAAAAGTGATACATATGTATTGCTTAAGTCTTTGACATGAACTGCTTGCAGAGATTTATCTATGCAACGAAATGCTATGTCCCATTAAAGAAGAGATGTAATAATCGTGCTTATAATTATCCCTAAGAGTAACTTAAACAAGAGAAATGAATATGCTCATGAAACATGTTGCGCACTCCACAGAAATGAATAGTCCCTTGTATGCTTTACATAAAAAGAAGAGAAATGAACTGTGGCTTTTCAAAGATGTTTTCAAAAAAGATGTAAACTGACTCTGTATGGATGGAATGAACATAGGTAAAAGTAGCAAGATCACATCACAAAAAAATATTTTCTCACTAAATGAACAGTGGTCGTTTCAGAAGAATGTAGCTCTTTGTTCACAATCACCAGTATGCTGATATACTGACCCACCATCAGTCTGCATGCAGGTGCAATATGTATCGAGAATGATAGTCCGAAGCGATAGCCCGAGCCTCATCCTCAGGAGCCAGAAATCAGAAGAGATGCCAAAAGATGACATCTGCTGCAAGAGTTAATTTTGTATATAAAGAGATGTAATATATGGGAACGGGATCATTGTAATCTGTAAAGTTCTGAGAGAATGTAACATTGTATCAGAGAGAATCGAGAGCTTGTAATCTGTTCAAATAAAATCAATAAAGAGAATTATTTTTTGTTACCATTGTGTTTAATGTATGTATTCTGAAATATGTCCGCTACTGCTTCAATTATCTGTAATATGTTCCGCTGCGTATTGTCAATCTTGTCTATCTTGTCTTACTTCAGGTCTAGGCCTTGTGCAAGTGCAACTTAGGCTTGCACGGCATCACGCCTTAGCGAGGACGATCGGTCTCAAAGAGTCCGAAACGAAGACGAAAGGACTCTGCGGGATCGGGGCGTGACAGTCGGCGCCGCTTCAACCAAGGCCGGCCCTTTGGATCGTAGAGGAGCAGCTATTAGGAACAATGTTTGGGTATTGATCTTCCCAACGTCTGCCAGCTAATTAGGTTGGTGACTTGGAGTTGGAGTCAAATAAAATGACTTATAAAATTACATAATTGCCCTCTCTTTTTTTTTGGGAGGCACCTCATATTTTGAGGCCCTGTGCAACTGCACGTTGGGCACTGGCCCAGGGTCGACCTTGCTCCTTCATATTCCGCACGAGCCTAGCTTATTGCCACAATCGCTGTAATAGACCACCAGCTCCACCTCGCGCTACGGGTGCAACTCGGGTGGTGTAAACCCGCTAATGGATTGGGTTAGGGTTGAAGATACTTGGGCTCAGACTTAGGCTCGGGTTAAAATATTTGAACCCGATCAAAAATATGATTAGGCTCGGGCTCATGTGTCGGGTTATCCAAAGAATCCAAAAACCCGACATATATATACATACACACACATAGTATATATATATATATATATATATTTATATATATATATATATATATATATATATATATATATATATATAATTTAATATTTTTTAAAAAAAGTTTAAATTCTAAGTTTTTTAATCTAAACTCTTCAAGCCTTCTAAATCTCATGTCAGTTTGTATTTTGTAATAATTGTTGTTTGATTGCTATTTGATTATGTATTTAATATTAATCATGTTTAAAATTATTTTACATATCATATTAGAGCTCGATAAACCCGATGGACTCGACCCAACCCGAGCTTCCTCCGGGCTCGGTCTTGGACTTCATATGTTGAACCCGAGGTCGGGTTGGACTTGAGCTTGGGCTAGACTTCTTATTCATCGGGTTGGACTCGGGTTGAGCTTAAGTCCAACCCAACCCGCCCGATTTCAGCCCTACCTCGCGCTAATCGCACAACCCGACCGACCGTTGTTAACGCCCGATCATGGACGGAGCTATTAGCATGGGCTAAGACAGCACCACTTTAATTTTCATTTAGGTGGAGTTTTAAAAGCCCTATTTGCTTAATACTCTTATAAACGCCATTATTAAGAGTGTAAACTCATCATCCACTTATTCCACGCAACTATTTGCATTAGTTCTTTTAATTAGTATGAAATTTACTAGTGCTTAGAAACACATAAACAACTTGTTTTTACTTTTTGAACTTGAAATTAGTGTTCTACTAATTTCGAAGTTAGGTTCCCATTGTTGGTGCTTACTTTTAATAATTTGAGTCTCATACCAAAAATCGTGCTTTTTTACCAAGTCTCTTGGTATAGCTTTAGTGAAAGAATTTGCTAGATTATTACTAGACTTAACATATATTATGGTGATCACCTCATTCGTTATTAAATCTCTCAGTATATATGAATGTCTCATACTAATTGTAGGCAACTCTAGAGGGGTTATGAATAGGTTGGTGATAATAGTTACCAATTAAAAGTAATGCAATTAACAAACAAAACTTACCAAGTAAACCATTTAAGGAAATATAATGCAAGAGACCAAATACAGCGATGTATCATGATATCCTTACGCGAAGGCACTCCACTCCTGAAAACTCATGTCCGACTTTAATCCATTATTTTCTGAAATACTAATATAATACGAGCTTTGATCCTAAGGGCTCGTCTACTTCTACAACCACGAGCTTTGATCCGAAAGGCTCACCGACTTCAAATGACAATTGAATGAAAACACTTTGAAATCCAAGTTTACAACTATTGTAGAGTTCTAATCGAAACAACATTTGGAACATAAAAGGCTAGGGAGTTGGTTTCTTGGTGATGGAAAGGATTTCAGCTTAGGGTATATAAATAGCAAGTAAATTCGTGAATTGGTGAGTTTCAAATGAGAAACTTTATAGGTTTCAGACAAACAGCCTTGATGACCGAGTTCGATCAAAATTTGGCTCAACGACTAAAATTATAGTCGTTTATAGTTATTTCAGAACGTTGAAATGATTCCTAAAAATCTGCCAAGGCCAAACCGAATTCGGTTTGGATACTGAAATCCAAATCAGATTCGGTCTGAACTATGTTATTTTCTAACAGAACTATTTGGCCTATGTTGACCGAATTCGGTTCGAGTTCGATCAAGACCGAATTTGGTCCAAATTTTGTTGACTAGGGATATTAAGGTTACTGTCTTCCTAGATGTCAACGCTTGCTCAATTTACAATTGCCTTTTGTAAATAAATAGATATAATACAAAAATAAGAAGCAAATACAACGAGCAGCATATAGACGACTGGATGTATCCTGCAACATAACGGGAATTGATTTGCAGCAATTTGTTGATCATCTAAGTGTATCAAGTTATAGTTTTATCAATATCCAAATCTAGATGGGCCAACGATCTTCCACATTTTGATAATTGACAAACTATGGCTTATACTGAAGCTTGTACTTTGTGCATATGCTCCCTCGTAGTATATGAGACTTTGAGGCGAGCTTCTCTTTTGATGATTGCACAATTTGGTTTGGTACAGGTACATTTTATCCTCCTTTGTCATCTCTCAAAATTGGAGTTTACGGCTCCCTCGTAAGTACAGAATAAATCATGAAGACAATATGAGATAAATGATATATAGATATGTATGAGAAGATAGAGATAAGTATATATTGCAGTACTTTATAAGAAACCACAGAGAGTTATATATGAATTATAATAGATAGTCATGTGAAAGGCTTAACAACCATAATATCAAATGAAACATAAAGTGCCATAACATTGAAGTGTCATAATATCCAATATTGCATGAAATAAAACACATAACTACAAAACATAGCAAACCAGAGTATGAAAAAGTCAACATTATTACAACCCCAAAGCAAAAAGCATAAACTAGAACATAAACTAGCAACCATCCAATACCAAAGCTGATAACCAAGAGCCAGAGGTAGGAGAATAAAGACCATATTCTTCATCATCACCACCATCATCGGGAGGACGGTAAGCACGAACAAGAGGATGAAGGATCTTGTGAGCTTCAATATCACCGAATCTAGGGTCAACAAATCTGGGTTTCGCATATAAGGAGTAGTGTATCTAGAGTCGATAGCCGTCATATAGTTGTAGTAATAGAGGTCGCCAATGGAACGATCAATCGTCATGGTGCAGACATACATATAGAGTTTGAGACCTCGCATTTCGTCCATGAGAAACTGATGATCGGAAGCGATAGAGTATGGAGGAGAATGAGTGGGACAACATACGAATCAGGAGAGTCAGGAGCAGCAAAAGAAGAATGAGGTGGTGATTTGATCGCGTCTTTGCGACGAGCTAAGGTAATAGGTTTAGAAGGACGATCAGATGGAAAACCACTCACTAACACACTGAAATATTTGAGAATCTCAATATTATATGCCGTAAAGGAGGGCTCGATTACTAGAATACCAAATAGCAAGCATGTTGCAAAGCATGGTCTTGGGGAGATTAAAAGGAATACCGAAATGCAAATGATATAAACAAGAAGGTTCATCAAAAGAAATCTCATCAAAATTGCCTACTTTAGGATGAATAGTAGAGTAGACCATTCTATGAATATCGTAAAAGTGGGGTTTGAGATGTTTAGTGTAGGGACAACTAGGGCGTTGAGGGACACGTATATCATCAAGGAAAATGTCCCGGTTCATACCTTCGGGATAGTCAATGAGGTGACTATCACACAACGGTTCTCCTCTAACAGGGATACCAAATATTTTGCCTAATTTTTTGGCATTTAGCTTGATTTGGACTCCAGCAACAAGTAATGATCATGCCTTTTCCATCATCAGGAGAGTCATCTATAGAAAGATTGCAGTAGAATAAATGAATGGCATTTGGATAAATATGGTTAGACATTGTGGTTATTCCTTCCCATTTGAAACTGTCAAATATGGAATGGTGATCTGAAAAGATTTGGAAATTGATTGGACAACTCGTAATCACATATCTTCGGTGGAAATCCTCGTGCCATTTGTTTGTCATGACGAGCGAAAGAAAGTAACTACGATGAAACCTAGGTGGACTAAAAGGAGGTAGGTCTGCAGCAGGGTTGGAGGAGGATACAGAAGCATCATTTGATGATCATGAATGTTAGTAATTTATTGTACCCTGTCGATTCATGAGATGAAGAACATAAATTAAATTAATTACGAAAGCGTACCTGAGTCCATTGCTTGGCTTGATGGATGTTGAAGCGATCATCTCTTTATTGGGTTCGATCTTCCAACTTGCTACGACCCTTAATGACAAAGGTGAATCCAAATCCTTTGTCCCTCTCTTTCTGTTGATGGGGATGCAGAAGAGAAAAAGAGAGAACCTTCTCTTTGGTGGCCGTATAAGTTGGGGACCATAACCCTAATGAATACACATAATTATATATGTGTTGATATTTCTAATTTGGCCCTCATCAAATTAGAATTATCTCCGATATCTACACATTAATTCCATGACAATTATACCCTTAAGCCAATTTCCAAATAGACCACTTTAATTTGGCTTAATTATTTAGATAGCCCAAACACAATTAATTTTACATGTGTGGCCCCTTAATTATTGAATAATTCTAACAATCTCCCACTGGGCCACATATGTAACCTTATAATTGTGTTAACCTTAGTGAGCTCATAAATTGCTATCTTAATCCTTAGGGTATATCCGGACAATCTCGTCCATTAACCATATCAACATAGGATCAAAGCGGCATTCGTCACATACAGCGTAACTAAACCATCAATGGTCACATATATCAATATAGCTAAACGACATAGATCAATCATGGATACGTAGCATAGAAATTACATGCAATGTGATCAATACATGTCTATTTCCAACTGGTCCTCCTTAACTTTAATGAGATCAATACTTTAACATAATGAAAACAGAATAAACTGAATTCCATATATCTGATCAGATAAATATCCAAATACTTTAATACATAAATGTGTCCAAAACCAAATAGCACCTAAATTCATAAAATACAAACTCCCACTATATTGCCATATTCTTAATTAACACCCATATGAGCAGTATGCTCATGAAAGACCCTGGGTGATAATGCTTTTGTAAACGGATCCGCTAACATGGAGTTAGTCCTAATGTGCTATATGGAAACTACAACCATTCTGAATTTTTTCCTTCACAACTAGAAACTTTATGTCAATATCCTTTGACTTATACAAGTTTCTGTTGTTATTGGAATACAGTACTGTTAATTTATTGTCACACCATAATTTTATGTGGTCTTTCAACACCGTACTGTAGGCACAGCCTTGTGACAATTTCGCAACCATATTCCCTGAATAGATACCCCACATCATGTTATAAATCTTGCTTTCATGGTGGAAGAAATTATAAGTGCATGTTTGACACTCATTCAAAATATACCTCCATTAGTCAGCATAACCTGATGTGGATCTCCTGCTGTGTTGGCATCCAATAAAATCGGAGTCGGAATACTTTATGATCTCCAGAATTATCCGATCTCCTACAAAGAGCATATAATTTCTTGTTCTCTATTAATTACTTAAGTAGTTTGGCTGCTATCCAATGATCCATCCATATTTGCTTAAACATCTGCCTAACATCCTAATATGTACGTAATATCCTGACGCGTACATACTTGAGCATACATTAGACTCCCAACAATTGATCATGAAGGAAAAATCTATTGTATTTTCTTAATTTTAAGGCTAACCTTAGGGCACTTGTTTGAGATCGAATTTGTCTCCTTTAACGAGAGGTGTCACCTGGTTTGCATTGAATACTTTAATCAATATACAAAACCAGAAAATTAGTCCTACTCCTACTGAACTTGTGATACATGCAATCTTCAACAGTGTTCATCTCAAAACCAAACGAGATAATCACTTGAAGTACCTTTGACGAGAAGCTTGCTTGAGTTCATAAATAGATTTTGTCAATTTGCAAACCATATTATTTGGATCTTTCGACACAAAGTTTTCTGGCTGCACCATATAAATAGTTTCGTCAATGTTACCATTGAGAAACACCGTTTTGACATCCATTTGATGTAACTCAAGATTAAAATGTACAACATGTGCTATGATTGTTTTAAAGGAGTTTTTCAAAGATACCGAAGAGAAAAAACTCTTTAAAATCAATCCCAAAATTTTGAGTAAAGTCACTAGTTACAAGACATACTTTATATCTCTCCACATCACCCTTCGAATCCTTCTTTGTTCTAAATGTCCATTTGCAACCAATGGACTTCATAACTTTTGGTAATGGGATAAGTTCTTAAACTTTATTGTCTTGCATGGACTTATACTCCTTATTTATTGTATCAATCCACTTTGAGAACTGAAACTTTTTATGGCCTGACGGAAGTTGATTAGATCATCTTCCAACATCCACAGTCTTCCTCATGTTCCTAGAGAAATATGACAATATTATCCAAAATTATATTTTTCCTTTCTCTGGTGGACCATCTTAATATTACCGGTTCTTGAGGTTGTTGAGTTTGTTCCTTAGGAATAATTACCTTATCTTGAATGGGGTGCCACTACGTTGTCGTTGTTAAGGTATCTCAACAACGACTTATAGAGATAATTCGACATTGTCTTATTGAGGCTCCGAATTCACTTCTTGATCATGACAAGTATAGAATCCTGCACATCGTCAAAAGTGATAGTAGGAATCGTAATTGATTCCTTCTCAAAGACAATGATCCTGACTTTATTTCTCCTCCAAACTCAACATCCTCAAAAAACTATTACACTTCTCGTCTCAAAATTTTCTTTTGTGTGGGATCGTATAATTATTAACCCCTTGATTTGTCAGCATAGCCAATAAAGTAGCTGCTTACAATTGAACTTTGGTCTGTATTTCCTTTACACATTAATATAGACATTAAAGTCCATAAAGTCAATAAAATCCAAATTTTATCAGACATAAGTCGTTCAACTCTATTTCTAGAGATATGACCTAATCGCTTATGTCATAATGAGGCTAAAAATATTTATTGTTAATTTTGCGTTTAGTACCACATGACTCCACTTGCAAGGTTTCATTATAAGATGCAATAGTTTCAACTGAATATAGGTTATCATAAACCTTAAAAAAATCGTTACCAATAATATTTGGATTTAAAGATAGACTAAACTTATTATTTCCAAATGAACAATGATAACCAGATTTGTCCATTAAGGAAACTGAAACTGAATTTCGTCTAAAAGACGGTACAATAAAAGTGTCTATCAAATTCAAATAATAATCGATTCCAAAAAATAACATAAAATGTCCTATTGCATCCACTTCTACCGATTTACCGTCACCCACATAGATGTATCTTTCACCATCAATTGACTTTCGGTAGCTCAGACAACCTTGTCTATAAACACTAATGTGGGTAGTAGCACCAGAATCTAACCACCATGTATTTCTAGGTACTAAATCTAAATTAACCTCAGAACAGACCAAATTTAGAAATGTACTTTTCTTTATACGCCATGCGTGGTGCTTTGTACATTTCTTCCTTATGGGTCATGCCTTATCACAAAAGAACAAACCTTAGTTTTATATTATTGTGTCTTTTGAGCTGGACCCTTAGCAGCTACTGTATTCATTTTCATTTTGCCCTTAAAGTTTATCCTATTAAATATGAAAATTAAAATCTTATTGGCAGATATTTTAACAACATTAACTGTAAAGAGAACAAAACAACAAAAATGACATGCTCTAATTAATAACCAAAGGATAAAATATAGTCAAACAAATTCAAATAATGGTGAACCCCATCTCAAGATACCTAGTACATCATTAATATCAAGTCTTTTGACAGTGATATTAACTGCAAGTGGTACTCTTGGTGTAATGATCAAACGTTGACAATAAGTCATGTCAAATAATAAGCCTATCTTTGGATCGGGTTATTATTCACATGTAAACCTTACAATTGTCACACATTTATCACTACAAGTATGTGTGCAATTCGGCCAAGTATTAACCTTCCTTTGGGCCGACTAATACCCGCATGAATATACACACACAAACATCCGATATCCCTCATAGGCTATCTACGCAAGAGATGTCACTTTGGCGACATCTTGTTTCAATGAGCCTACTTAGAATATTAGACAACTACTATGAGTCACAAAAGGTACCAAAATTTGAATGTTGACTAAATTTTACAAAACTGAATCATGTCCAAATCCTTCTGCTTATTTAAATTAAATAAACATAAATTCTTATGTACTTGCATATTTTAAAATTTAAATAATCAATAATCAACAGATTAGATTCCACTGAATATCATGCATCAAAAAGATTATATCAAATAATCTATAAAGATTACGCCAAAAATTTATCTACTACAAGATAAACATGTGAATCTTTTGCATGATTTAAAACATAAATTTTTATCTGACTAAGATGAACATTATCAACATGATAAAATTCATGTAATAATCTAGTCATCCTAAATATATACAAGAGAAGTAATAATTCCAACACGTCTTGCCACATAACCTAGGTAGCACAAACAACAAGTGGATAAGGAGACGACACGGATATGGGTATGGCATGGACACAGTTGTACAATTATATATACACATGAAAACATATTTGTGTACACATTCTACACATTACCTTCTATGTTGCACGGACACGAATACGACACATCATGGCTACGCGACGTGTATTTTATTCTCCATACATAGGTATGCGTATTAAACAATATGGCAAAAAATAGGACTGTAGTTGACTCCTACTGAGCTAGAGAATGGCTTTCCATTACAAACTCCATATATGTAAACTCAACAACCAACATATTTTGAAGACAAAGACGAGAGAAAGAAGCATTGAGAGAGAGAGAGAGGAAGTTTGTCACGCCCCAGAACCATAATACTGGAGAGCGGGAGAGTGACTCAGCCGGCTACGTATTACGGGTAGATGAATACCGTATAATACGATCAATGCTGTCTAACCAGACGAGGGGGTGCATACTACATAAAAGTCTTACTATGGTCATTACACATCTATTGTCTCAATCATTCGAATAAGAAACAGAAATAGAGAACATGTAAGATAAAGCAGTAAGGCGTCCCAAACGCTCAGTCAAAATGTTCTTGATATCTGGCTTTACAAAACATAGCCAGATGATATAGCAAGTATACACAATTGTTATCAGCTGCAGTCTGACTTAATTACAATTATGTAAAAGTAAGTACAAGACAATCCGACTAACATGTCGGTGCCAAACGGCTAAGTATAAAGGTAAATAACAAAACGAGTGGTGAAGTAAGGAACCCACTCGAGTCCTCCTGCAATCATGCCTCTAGTATTGACCATCTTGGAGGTAGAAGTACGCTGGATCCTCGGGAACCGGCTCTAAATCTGGCCATGCAAAACCAGAGAGGTTAGACCTCTAATAGCAAGTACCACAAGGAAGGACGATATGAAGGACATACACCAGTAAGTAAAAGAATATAATAATAGATCTCTGCTTGCTACTAGGATTCACATCACATCACGACACTCCGAACCAACCTCCCAACCAAACAAGGACAGAAGTTGGCCCGTCATGTCCTGACATTCTGATCATCCCAGTTAGGTAACAGAGTAGTACAGTACACAAACAAATCATCTTGAACGGCCAATCAAATTCTACGGCTTGCTATTATGAGTCCCAAGTTATCCTGGAATTATGCAATTAAGGATTCCTCAGTTCTTACTATGTGCAAGCAAGGCTAGCCTATCCAATCAATCAATTGCGCCAATCATGTAGTTAGACGAGTCCCAGCGGGACGCCCGCCGTTATAGCATGTACAATAATATAATCAGATATCGTTTCCTGCCCGTGTGACAGATCTACAGTATCTGTGGGAACCAGCCGGCCCGTCGGGCACTTAATAGTCCCAAGGGGGCTGCCATGTAAGAACTCGGGAATCCATTCTCTCCATGCCATCATTATTTTATTTAACTTAATGGTCTCTACGTTGAGTGAAGTCCCATACCGTGGATCATGGTCATTCAAATGAGTACTTTCGTACGGGGTACGATATGCACAACTCTACAACGATACCAGTGCGGTTAGGTTGTAGGTCTTACATAGCGTAATGCAACAATCAAATCTAACCACGGTAATCATGCCTTGACCATAAAGTACACATGCTTCTTTTGTAGAAAATAAATAAATAAATAGATTGAAGCCCGCATGTGCATGTATGTCAATATTTCAGGATCAGCCAGTCGATTGCAATAGTTCATAACATGAACGTGTCTCATTCATTTCATTCAATAAGACGACTAGCCAGTCTCTTAGTTCCAACTAGGAACGCATGATCAATATTTAGTCCATGTCACAATCATTATCAATGGTGACAAGGCATGAAAGTCATTTAGTATTACATGGGTCGAGTCTACAACTCTCAAGGTCAAGTTCCAGTCATACTGGGTATCCGTGGATCAATCATGACATAAAGCACGTTCCTTATAACAATCGTTATTTGACAATATTATCATATCATGATTTTATCAAGTTAATGCAAAAAGGCGTAAGGATATAATAGAAGAATTATCATGCCATCATTAAATGAATAATTATAAGACAATTAAAACACCCAGGTCAAGAAGTCACGCCAACAAATCTATGCTAAGGCCAAAAGTCACGCAAGAAGTCTGTGCTTAAGACCAACAAGTCACGCTAAGTCTAGCTGGGGTGAGCGTGGAAAATGGGCGTGAATAGTGAGCGTAAAAAGTGACACACGCTGGCAAGCGTGAGCGTATGAGCGTGACAAATAATTCACGCACGCACACGCAGCGTGAGGGTGAAAAGTCACGCATGCCAAAAGTCACGCGCAATGTGATCGTAAAAAGTCACGCACGCAAGCTCAGGGACAGGAGCGTGACCCAAATACACACAGACAACACGAGCGTGACAAATAATTCACGCACGCAAATGCGAGCGTGACTAAAAATACACGCACGCTCATGGGAACGTTAGCGTGACTAAAAATACACGCTAACATGTAAGAACACGAGCGTGACTAAAAATACACGCAGACACGTAAAGACGTGTGCGTGACTGAAAATACACGCAAACACGTAAGTACGTGTGCGTGACTGGGCTGATGTTTACGCGAGCACGTAAGAACGTATGCGTGAAACATCTCCCAAACTCCAAGTCCTATGGAGCCTTGTTCCAGTGCCAGAAATACACGCTAATATTGGTGGTCCAAGAACCCATGAACAGCCGAAATACTATAACTTAGATCTAGAGAAAACCAGCCGTAGAAATCAAAAATGCTAAGAACTAATCTCTCTCAGGATCATGAGAGGAAGGAAATGAACCAAAAAAATGGGTGATTGAGAAGCAAGTTTGCACTTGCCTACTGCTGCTGCCGGTTAGGTGGAGAAGTAATGAGAGGAAGAAGAAGAAGTAATGGTGAGAATGAAGTAATGAGGAGAGAGAAAGAGATGGAAGCTTAAATAGGAAGATGGTGGTAGGTGGGAGTTGGGCCGGGTTCTATGGGTCGGGTTGCACGGGTCCAACAAGGCTAACCCGAAAGTAAAACTAAAGCAGGAATTAAAATGCAGAAAATAAAATTGCAGAAATATAATTGCAGAAATAAAATTGCAGGAAATAAATTAACATGAAAATTAAAGAGCAGCTAATTAATTAACATGAAAATTTAAAGAGCAGATAATAGAATTGCAGAAAAATAAAGTGCAGAAAATAAAATGCAAATAATTAATTAACATGAAGTTATAGGAATTTAAATACAGGATACTACATGATAAATACTAAATAAATATATTCAGGCAATATACGTATTAGAATACGCATTTCGGGAACGGGGAGTGACATCTCTACCCTCCTTGAAAAAATTCCGTCCTCGGAATTTCAAATTCAAGCAAGATGGAAACGTCGGGGCTAAACTAATCTAAGTACAAGCAATTTAATAAAGCAATCATTTTACAATGTCCATAGCAAGTAACATATCCATATTTAACAATCTACGTTATCTAGCAATTCTACCCATAAGGGGTTAAGCATGAGGAATCAAGACAATCAAGGTACACAGAAAAAGATATACCTTGTGAGTCAAACAGGTGTGGATACCGTGATCGGATATCATCCTCACGTTCCCACGTTGACTCTTCCAAGGAGTGATGACCCCAAGCAACACGGACAAGACTAATTGTTCGGTTCTTGAGTATCTTCTCTCTTCGGTCCAAAATGGACACAGGCTGTTCCTCGTAAGACAGGTTGGTACCAACAACCAGCTTAGAATGATCGAGGACATGGCTTGGGTCTGATACATACCTACGTAATTGAGATACATGAAACATGTCATGCACCTCTCGTAACGAAGGTGGGAGGGATAAACGATAAGCAACATCGCCTATCCGATCAAGAATAACGAATGGGCCCACGTACCGCGGACTCAATTTCCCGCGAACGCCAAATCTAATGACCCCACGAGTAGGTGAGATCCGCAAGAATACGTGGTCCCCAACAGAGAACTCTAACGGCCTACGATGCTGGTCCGCCCAATGACGATGCCGATCCTGTGCAACACGAAGTCGCTCTCTAATTCCCTTAACCATTTCAACCGTCTGAACAATCATTTCTGGGCCTAACATTTTCCTCTCTCCGATATCATCCCATGCAAGCGGTGATCTGCACTTCTTACCATATAGTGCTTCAAATGGCGCCATCTGGATACTGGCTTGATAACTGTTATTGTATGAGAACTCGACCAAGTGAAGGTGACTTTCCCAAGACCCTCCAAAATCCAGAGTGCAAGCTCGCAACATATCTTCTAAAGTTTGGATTGTCCTTTCTGATTGCCCGTCCGTCTGCGGATGGTAAGCCGTGCTAAATCTTAACTTGGTACCCAGACTATGATGTAAGCTCTTCCAGAAATGTGATATGAAACGGGTATCTCGATCCGACACAATACTGACAGGAACTCCATGTTGCCTGACTATCTGTTGTATATACAACTCTGCCAACTTTTCTGTAGATTGCCCTACTCTGAAAGAAAGAAAATGTGCTACCTTCGTAAGCCGATCTACTATTACCCAAATAGCATCCTTACCACTTGGTGATCTCGGTAAACCGGTCACAAAGTCCATTGTGATGTGTTCCCACTTCCATTCCGGAATAGAAAGCGGTTGTAATAACCCAGCTGGCCTCTGCTGTTCTTCCTTCACTTGCTGACATACCAAGCAACGGGAAACGAATCTAGCTATCTCCCTCTTCATCCCGTTCCACCAAAAATGCTGCTTGATATCTTGGTACATCTTGGTCCCTCCAGGGTGAATAGAATACTGGGAACTGTGAGCTTCTGTCATAACTTCCTGTCTGATATCTCCACTAGGTACACATAGACGTGATCCAAACCTAAGCGTACCATCTTCATGAATTTGCATCTCCTTTCTGAGTCCTGACTCACATTCTGCCCTAAGCTTCTGAATCCTTGGGTCCTGTGCCTGAGCTGCCTTGATCCTATCTACCAAGTCAGATTGAACTTGTAGACTAGTTAGAACTCCTACATCACTAGGAAGTATAACTTTGATGCCCATCTCCTGAAGGTCTTCTAAGATATGCTTCTGTGTTGTCAACATAAATGCGCCGCCTCTCCTGCTAAGAGCGTCTGCTACTACATTCGCCTTGCCTAGATGATACTGAAGCTCCACGTCATAATCCTTGATCAATTCCAACCATCTTCTCTGCCTCATGTTCAGCTCCTTCTGAGTAAAGATGTACTTCAGACTTTTGTGATCTGTGTACATCTCCACTCGGTCACCATATAAGTAATGCCTCCATAGCTTTAGAGCAAACACTACTACCGCCAATTCCAGATCATGGGTTAGGTAATTCTTCTCGTGGTCCCGAAGCTGCCTAGATGCATATGCTATCACCTTCCCATGTTGCATAAGGACACATCCAAGTCCTTTACCTGACGCATCACAGTATACTGTAAAACCTCTGGGTCCAACTGGCAATGTAAGAATAGGCGCTGATATCAACTTCTGCTTCAAAGTCTCGAATGATGCCTGACATTCTGCCGACCAAACAAATGGCACATCCTTCCGGGTCAAGCGGGTCATGGGCGCTGAAAGCCTTGCAAAATCTGACACAAACCTTCTGTAATATCCTGCCAATCCTAAGAAACTCCGTACGTCAGCTACGGTCTTGGGTACTGGCCAACTCTCTACTGCTTCTACCTTCTTGGGATCTACTGCTACTCCAGTTCCTGATACAATATGACCCAAAAATGAAATGTGATCCGTCCAGAACTCACACTTGCTGAGCTTGGCATACAACTGGTTCTCTCTCAGAACCTGCAACACTTTCCTGAGGTGGTCTTCATGCTCCTCTTCACTAGCAGAGTATACGAGAATGTCGTCAAGAAACACAACGACAAACTGGTCTAAATATGGCATAAAGATGCGGTTCATCAAATCCATGAATATTGCTGGAGCATTGGTCAAACCAAACGGCATTACTAAGAACTCGTAATGCCCATACTTCGACCTGAAAGCTGTCTTGGGGATATCTTCCTTCCTAACCCTCACCTGATGATACCCTGAACGAAGATCTATCTTGAAGAAAACTCTAGCCTTGCTCAACTGATCAAATAAGTCATCGATCCTGGATAATGGGTACTTGTTCTTTACTATCGCCGCGTTAAGCTTCCTGTAATCGATGCATAATCTGGATGACCCATCCTTCTTCCCTACAAGTACCACTGGCGCTGCCCATGGTGATATACTAGCTTGGATAAACTTCTTCTCCTTCAATTTCTCTATGTACTGATATACCTTGGCCTGCTCTGAATCCGCCATTCTGTAAACTCGATCTGATATCGGTTTAGTTCCTGGTGCCAATTCTATACTGAACTCAATATCTCTAACCGGTGGAAGACCGGGAAGTTCTTCGGGAAATACGTCTAGAAATTCTTCAACTACCTTCGGAATCTGAACTTCTTCCATTGCTGTTACTACTTCCTGCTCTTGCTGAGTTGCCTCTGACCTGACCAAGGTGAACCTCTCCATGCCTGGAATATCAAAAGATACACTTCCACTACGACAATCTATTGTCGCATGACTGTCTTTCAGCCAGTCCATGCCTAAGATAACGTCAAAATTTCCAACAGGAAATTCTATCAACCGGGCGGATAAGGAATGCCCGCAAACTACAACGCTACACGCTAGAATAACTCTACTAACCCCTACGAGCCCATTACCAGTGAGTATATTCAACCTCCCTGGCAATGCCTCGAACTTCATTCCTAGTCGTGTCGCAAATTATGCAGATATAAATGAATGGGATGCTCCCGAATCAAATAATGCTACTGCGGGATATGAGGCGACGAGAATGTTACCTGCTACAACATCTCCCGATGCCAATGCCTCCTCCAAGGACAGTGTGAATGCCTGCCCTCGACCTCCTTGCTGGTTCCCATGTTGCGGTCTAGCCTGGTGCTGCTGCTGGCCCCTTCCTTGATGATGCTGGGGTGGTCTATGCTTGTGTTGCTGCATCGGCGGCCCCTGCTGCCGAAACATCTGAGCCTGTGATACTAACGGACGCTGCGCCAACGGCCTCACTGCCAATGCTGGTCCTCGATACTGCCCCTGGTGCTGGCAGAGCAGGAAACTGCTGTCCTGGTCCTCCTGACCTCGAATTCATGGGACATGTGGTAACCCGATGATCTGGGTTTCCACATATCAGACACAGTCCATTCAATGTCCGACACACATCTCTAGTGTGCCCCATCTTCCCACAATAAGTGCAGCCCGCCGGGGGTTGCTGGTTCTTCCTCTGTTGCTGTTGCTGCTGCTGTCTGGGTGGTGCTGGTCCTCGTATCGCCACATCGTGGATACGAATGCCAGTGGATGGTGCTGTTGTTCGGGGCGCTGCTCCCCCTTCTCCTTCAATCTGACTGTGGGATCTCTTCTGACCCCCAGTCCTTGCCGCAAGCCTCTGAATGGTGATCTCATGCCTTCGAGTCGCCGTCAATATCTCATCAAAAGTCTGGTAATTGTGCCCCTCTATCAATTGCAAGAGTTCAAGATGAAACCCTTGCTGAAACCTCATGGCCCTCTGGCGCTCTGTTGCTACCATCTCTGGGGCGAATCTACTCAATCTGCAGAATTCTGCTGCATAAGCATCTACAGTCTTGCCGGCCTGCCTGAGGCTGATAAACTTCTGTTGTAGTTCAAACTGTGCCACAACTCCATAGTACTTGGTCTTGAATCTTGCTGTGAAATCGTCCCAAGCCACAGGACGTCTGATGCCCACTTCCTCTGATTTCCACCAATCACGTGCGAGATCCTGAAGTAACAACTTCACTTGATCCACACGTTCTGCTGCCGGTACCTTAGCTGCTGTCAGAATAGCCTCCATATCCTTAAGCCATGCATCTGCTGAAATGGCATCTTCCGTGCCCTCGAAACGGCGGGGGTTGTACTTGCAAAACCTGGCTGATGCTCCTGAATCAGCCCTCACTCCTCTTTCCAAAGCCGTCTGCAATCCTTGGTTGAGCAACACATTCTGCTCTTGTAGCTGAGTGTGCATGCGCTGCTGGGCCAACATCTGATGTTGCTGAGTAGCCATCATCCCTCTCATGATCTCCAGAAGGGCTGGTGTGTCCACTTGGGTAGGTGGAACTGTCGGTGGTGGTGGAACATCCGGATACTGCGATCCAGCCGCTGGTTCCACTATCACTTCTTCCTGGGTAGCCTCTTCAGTCAGTACTGGCCCTTGTTGCTGACCAACAGGGTCAGGTGGTCCATATTGCTCCTGCGGTTGTCCAGCTCTGACAGGTGCAGACGAGGTGCCCCTAAGAAAAGGGACAAGAGAACAATCAAACGACCGGACATGAAGGATCAATGAAGTCAAAGGGTATCGGAATGTCAAGCAAGAGTTGAAAATAACGAATCAGGAGATCAAGGGGAAACATGTGTGATTGAGACATCCTATAAATCAAAACACCCCACAAGTCTGAAATCAGACCTGCATGGGCCACCACTAAAACCTTGTCACGCCCCAGAACCAGAATACTGGAGAGCGGGGGAGTGACTCAGCCAGCTACGTATTACGGGTAGATGAATACCGTATAATACGATCAATGCTGTCTAACCAGACGAGGGGGTGCATACTACATAAAAGTCTTACTATGGTCATTACACATCTATTGTCTCAATCATTCGAATAAGAAACAGAAATAGAGAACATGTAAGATAAAGCAGTAAGGCGTCCCAAACGCTCAGTCAAAATGTTCTTGATATCTGGCTTTACAAAACATAGCCAGATGATATAGCAAGTATACACAATTGTTATCAGCTGCAGTCTGACTTAATTACAATTATGTAAAAGTAAGTACAAGACAATCCGACTAACATGTCGGTGCCAAACGGCTAAGTATAAAGGTAAATAACAAAACGAGTGGTGAAGTAAGGAACCCACTCGAGTCCTCCAGCAATCATGCCTCTAGTATTGACCATCTTGGAGGTAGAAGTACGCTGGATCCTCGGGAACCGGCTCTAAATCTGGCCATGCAAAACCAGAGAGGTTAGACCTCTAATAGCAAGTACCACAAGGAAGGACGATATGAAGGACATACACCAGTAAGTAAAAGAATATAATAATAGATCTCTGCTTGCTACTAGGATTCACATCACATCACGACACTCCGAACCAACCTCCCAACCAAACAAGGACAGAAGTTGGCCCGTCATGTCCTGACATTCTGATCATCCCAGTTAGGTAACAGAGTAGTACAGTACACAAACAAATCATCTTGAACGGCCAATCAAATTCTACGGCTTGCTATTATGAGTCCCAAGTTATCCTGAAATTATGCAATTAGGGATTCCTCAGTTCTTACTATGTGCAAGCAAGGCTAGCCTATCCAATCAATCAATTGCGCCAATCATGTAGTTAGACGAGTCCCAGCGGGACGCCCGCCGTTATAGCATGTACAATAATATAATCAGATATTGTTTCCTGCCCGTGTGACAGATCTACAGTATCTGTGGGAACCAGCCGGCCCGTCGGGCACTTAATAGTCCCAAGGGGGCTGCCATGTAAGAACTCGGGAATCCATTCTCTCCATGCCATCATTATTTTATTTAACTTAATGGTCTCTACGTTGAGTGAAGTCCCATACCGTGGATCATGGTCATTCAAATGAGTACTTTCGTACGGGGTACGATATGCACAACTCTACAACGATACCAGTGCGGTTAGGTTGCAGGTCTTACATAGCGTAATGCAACAATCAAATCTAACCACGGTAATCATGCCTTGACCATAAAGTACACATGCTTCTTTTGTAGAAAATAAATAAATAAATAAATAGATTGAAGCCTGCATGTGCATGTATGTCAATATTTCGGGATCAGCCAGTCGATTGCAATAGTTTATAACATGAACGTGTCTCATTCATTTCATTCAATAAGACGACTAGCCAGTCTCTTAGTTCCAACTAGGAACGCATGATCAATATTTAGTCCATGTCACAATCATTATCAATGGTGACAAGGCATGAAAGTCATTTAGTATTACATGGGTCGAGTCTACAACTCTCAAGGTCAAGTTCCAGTCAAACTGGGTATCCGTGGATCAATCATGACACAAAGCACGTTCCTCATAACAATCGTTATTTGACAATATTATCATATCATGATTTTATCAAGTTAATGCAAAAAGGCGTAAGGATATAATAGAAAAATTATCATGCCATCATTAAATGAATAATTATAAGACAATTAAAACACCCAGGTCAAGAAGTCACGCCAACAAATCTATGCTAAGGCCAAAAGTCACGCAAGAAGTCTGTGCTTAAGACCAACAAGTCACGCTAAGTCTAGCTGGGGTGAGCGTGGAAAATGGGCGTGAATAGTGAGCGTGAAAAGTGACACACGCTGACAAGCGTGAGTGTATGAGCGTGACAAATAATTCACGCACGCACACGCAGCGTGAGGGTGAAAAGTCACGCATGCCAAAAGTTACGCGCAATGTGATCGTGAAAAGTCACGCACGCAAGCTCAGGGACAGGAGCGTGACCCAAATACACGCAGACAACGCGAGCGTGACAAATAATTCACGCACGCAAATGCGAGCGTGACTAAAAATACACGCACGCTCATGGGAACGTTAGCGTGACTAAAAATACACGCTAACATGTAAGAACACGAGCGTGACTAAAAATACACGCAGACACGTAAAGACGTGTGCGTGACTGAAAATACACGCAGACACGTAAGAACGTGTGCGTGACTGGGCTGATGTTTACGCGAGCACGTAAGAACGTGTGCGTGAAACATCTCCCAAACTCCAAGTCCTATGGAGCCTTGTTCCAGTGCCAAAAATACACGCTAATATTGGTGGTCCAAGAACCCATGAACAGCCGAAATACTATAACTTAGATCTAGAGAAAACCAGCCGTAGAAATCAAAAATGCTAAGAACTAATCTCTCTTAGGATCATGAGAGGAAGGAAATGAACCAAAAAAAATGGGTGATTGAGAAGCAAGTTTGCACTTGCCTACTGCTGCTGCCGGTTAGGTGGAGAAGTAATGAGAGGAAGAAGAAGAAGTAATGGTGAGAATGAAGTAATGAGGAGAGAGAAAGAGATGGAAGCTTAAATAGGAAGATGGTGGTAGGTGGGAGTTGGGCCGGGTTCTATGGGTCGGGTTGCACGGGTCCAACAAGGCTAACCCGAAAGTAAAACTAAAGCAGGAATTAAAATGCAGGAAATAAAATTGCAGAAATATAATTGCAGAAATAAAATTGCAGGAAATAAATTAACATGAAAATTAAAGAGCAGCTAATTAATTAACATGAAAATTTAAAGAGCAGATAATAGAATTACAGAAAAATAAAGTGCAGAAAATAAAATGCAAATAATTAATTAACATGAAGTTATAGGAATTTAAATACAGGATACTACATGATAAATACTAAATAAATACATTCAGGCAATATACGTATTAGAATACGCATTCCGGGAACGGGGAGTGACAAAGTTAGCACCTCTTCAGTATGCTCTCTGGCACTTTCCCACCGCAGACTTATCTCAGAGTTGGAGCCGGAGACCCACCAGTCTCCTCACCCACGCTCACCCCGCAAGAAACCGAAAGAGATAGAGGACAGCATCTAAACCTTCTCCTGAAGGAGTCTCCGCCGACAGAAGGGTTTCTCGTAGAAGAAAATAGCAGAGGAGGAGAAGCCATGGGAGTAACACAAAAAGAAGAAAAGCAAGACATTGCGGAAGAAGATATCTGATCGAAAGCATAGCGCCTATTCCTCTTTCTTTTCTCAACAATCAAAATAAAAATAATGATTTTATTTATATTAACATTTCAACCATATGCATAAGGAAAAATCTAAATTGGTAGATCATAAAAAATTTGATCAAGTAATTTGGAACCCTAAATTAAATTAGATCTAACGATCAAGGATTTTCGAAAAAACAACAAATATTAATTCTGAAACTTCAACCTCATAAATCAAACAGGTAGGCTCTGATACCATTTCTTAGTAATTTATTGTACCCTGTCGATTCATGAGATGAAGAACATAAATTAAATTGATTGCGGAAGCGTACCTGAGTCCATTGCTTGGCTTGATGGATGTTGAAGCGATCGTCTCTTTATTGGGTTCGATCTTCCAACTTGCTACAACCCTTAATGACAAAGGTGAATCCAAATCCTTTGTCCCTCTTTTTCTGTTGACGGGGATGCAGAAGAGAAAAAGAGAGAACCTTCTCTTTGGTGGCCGTATAAGTTGGGGACCATAACCCTAATGAATACACATAATTATATATGTGTTGATATTTCTAATTTGGCCCCTCATCAAATTAGAATTATCTCCGGTATCTACACATTAATTCCATGACAATTATACCCTTAAGCCAATTTCCAAATAGACCACTTTAATTTGGCTTAATTATTTAGATAGCCCAAACACAATTAATTTTACATGTGTGGCCCCTTAATTATTGAATAATTCCAACAATGAAAGCCTGGTTCTCTTCTCACTACATTTTTGAGACATAATAAAAAATATTGAAGAAGAGATAAAGAGGGAAAAGACTACACTTTAGATTGATTAAGTACTACGAAGAAGATCTATGCACCAAAAGAAAGATCTAGATCTCGGGTTTGAAGCTCACGGTTTGGAGAGAGATCTAGAGAGATGATGAGTGCTAGGGTTTGATAGCTGAGAAAGAGAGAATGAGAGAGTGGCAGCCAAATCTGGGTTAGGATTAGGGTTTGATGGAGTGAAGTTAAATATGAAAGTCACTAATGGGTGAAATACATACCCAAACCCAAATCATAGTCGACCAAATTCAGTCTGAATTCAATATGGGGGTTGAGTTCGGTCCGAATTCGGTCAAATTTTGGCAAAAAGTTTATGTTTAGAATTGATCGAATTTGGTCCAAGTTCGCTTTTCTCAGTAATCAGAAACCGAATTCAGTCTGAGTTATGTCTATTCTCAGCATAATTTGAAATTGATTGAATCGAAGATTGATCAAGAATGCCAATTTCTCAGCAAATAAAATTGAAATGATCGTCGACAAAAGGCTTCGTAAAGATATCAACAAGTTAATATTCAATGTCGATAAAATGTAAACTATTATTCCCTTGTTGCTAGTGATCATGAATAAAGTGGTGTCGAATCTCTATCTGTGCATGAGTAACATATAGGATTCTCCGTAAAATTTATAGTGCTTGTGTTATCACAGCTAATAAGATAACATTATAAAACACGGATGAGGTTTAAACTTAATATAATATAATTGATTTATTAATTAAGAAACTAGTTTATAGGATTTTGTAATTAAGGAAAACTAGGTTTTGGCTAGTTAAATTTTTTTTTTTTGTATATCTAGAGAAAAATTATCAAAAATTATAAAAAAAATCTTAGAGTCTATTAGAAACTAGTGTGCCAAGTTTTAAGTGGCTCTATGGTAAGAATTTTCCATGGTACTTCCTTGAAGTTTTAGTCTGATCCCGTTTGAGACTTCCAAGTTCCAACTAGGTGATTTATAAAATAATTGAAATAATATGACACATGTGAAACATGTAACTAGAAAATCGTCCTACACCATAGATCTTTCTTTATGTGAAATCAAATGTGGGCCTATTGTTGTGATTAGATTTAGGACCAAACCTTGACAATACTTGGACCTCGTTCGAATCTGATACGAAGTGTCCCAAATTTTGTATCTTAAGATGTCTACCAAAGTCGATGAAATCCGACTAAGGCTCATATGGGTAGAGGTCGTGTTCTAGATTAGCTGGTTATTTCTTCCCTTAACCCTTGTATAAAAGGGAACCAATTATAATAAAAGTAACTAATCAAGGACTTGGTCCATAGTTCCACCAAAAACTACAACCAAAATATTCTTCTTCACTAATAATAACAAGCACTAATTAGCTTTTAGATTATGAATTTTATATCAGTTTAGAGTTTAAGTCCTGACATGTCCAATTAGAACATTAGAAATCTTAATTTTTATTTTTGGTTTTCTTTTTTTTCCATTATACCATGAACATGAGTATAAGGCCTCGTTTGGTTCGCGGAATCATCGGGTTGGAAAAAAAAATTGATTATTTTTCTATGTTTGGGTGCCAAAGGAATTGAGGAGGAAAGGAAAATAATTTTCAATGGAAGAAAAATTAGGAAAGAAAGTGATTACATCCATCCAAACAAGGAATCATTTTTCCACGTTGAAGTATTCACTTTCCTTTCTAAATTCTTTAACATTTACAAACATCGGAAAGAAAAATCAATAGAAATTATAATTTTCCAAAAGAAATGAAATGCAAAGGAATTGATTTGCTTTTCCTTCCATTCTGCGAACCAAACGAGGCTTAAGGGCAACAACCGACACATGTTGGAATTGAGGATATAATAAAAAAAATTAGGGTCCAAAATTTTCAATTGGACATGCCAAATTTAAACCCTAAGCTGTTATAACCTCCAGAATCTGAACCCTAATAAGAGCATCTCCAACCCTATTGTGAGTTTACAAAAAATGGTTGCCACATAGGAATGACAAACTTTCATTCCAAAAATTCTTCTCCAATACAAATGTAGAATAAAACATGAAGTTGACATGGCAAGGAGAATGTGAAGTTGGTTGTCTAGATCTAGACAATGCACTTCACAATGACTTTGTCTCCGCATCATCAATTATGAATAGAAATATTTATAAAAAAGTTGAAGAAGTGGAGGAGTTGCCTTGGAAATTGGAAAAAATACTTTTTAGTCTCCACAATACTTTTGCATTGGAGAGAGTTTTTCTATCTCATTGTCTTTTGAGATATAGTTTTGCCACATAAACAAAATATTGTCTTGTTGCTCATGTCACATAGGTGCCACATAAGACTCACAACACTTAACAAGACAGAAGGGTTGGAGATGCTCTAATAATAAAACAAAACTCCGTTAATTAAAGCCGTAACCTCGAGATATCCATCACCCCCATAAAAAACAATAATGAAGGAAAAGGCTCATTTCACCACTATCTACCCACAACGGAATCTTTGGTGTGGAGCCGTCCATGCCCGTCACCTGTTTTTTTTTGGTTTCTTTGTTTAAATATATTTGGTGCGTCTGTGTGTTCTTATTTCTAGCCCTCAGTTATGCAGTTTTGATTCCTGTGGAGAGCTCGGAGTTCTGAGGAATTCTCCGGTTTTGCGATCTCGGTATGGCTGACTCTACTCTAATTATGTGGTTTTTGCTAGGAAATTATGTTGCTGTATTTGAGAGTAATTGTTGTATTTTGTTCCGTTAGTTTAATGTTACTGTTAATATTCAAGTTTGGATGTTGTGATGCAGCTAGTGAATCTATTTTCTTTATTTAGACTTCTAGATGGTTGGTTTATGCATGATTTATGGTAATGATTGGTCGCGTTTGGGCGATAGTTGTAAGAATTTGGTCGAATTTGACTGTGTGTCTGCTTGGCAATTGTTTGGGTAGTTCATAAGGTGTTTTTAGAGTACCGGTTATGAGGGGTCCGGTTCAAGGGTAGTTCATAAGGTGTTTTTAGAGTACCGGTTATGAGGGGTCCGGTTCATTAGGTGTTTTTAGAGTACCGGTTACGAGGGGTCCGATTTTGGATGGTTTTAAGTAGCAAATTTTAATCCAGTCCAATTTATGCTTGATAATTCATTAACAAGCGGTTCTGAAAGTTTTTTAAAAAGAATAAATTTACCTATATGTCCATATATAAACAAAAACTTTTCCAAAGTTTCATTTATGATGCTGAAGTCTTCTTGATACATGATTCTTGGAGATATCTTTATAGGTGTGTATCATACAGTGTTTGACTTCGACAATAATCAAATAGTCATTAGAAGAATGATCGTCTGGATGAAGATAGTCATTATAAGAATGATTGTCTGGATGGCGATAGGAGAGAGTATAGAAAAACAAGATTTTAAAAACTTACCGGAGGAAGTAGTATTAGTAGTTTGGAGGAAATAGAAGAGAAACAAAGATGAGAAAGAGAAAATAGGGTAATGTACTAGTGGTTATAATTATATTTTTGTGAGAATATAAATGAAATAAAATAATAAAAACCCTTAAAAATCTACCGTTTTGGAGTGTTTATAAAGACACCCAAAATTACACCACACCAGTTTGAGGGATTTTTTGAGCTGACCAAAACCAGTGCCTCAAAAAAATTGCAAGTAGAATTTTTTTAATACTTCATAAACATCCAGCTCAAAACCAAAACCGGTGAAAATACCGTTACCAAGCATACCTCGAGTGATTTGGATTAAGGACGAGACATGGTTAAAAAATGTGTCAAAATTGTTATACAGATGATAACAATTGGATACGGGATGTGAAGCAAGAGCAGTATACTTTGCTTTGCGACAGTCAGAGTGCTATTCAACTTGTGAAGAATCAGACCTTTCATAGCCGGTCCAAGCACATCGAGACTCGGTATCATTGGATACAGGATGTGGTTGAGAAGAAGGACGCAGAGCTTGAGAAGGTTCATACAGATGATAACAGAGCAGATATGTTCACCAAGATTCTACCAAGAGAAAAGTTTGAGTTCTGCAGGCAGATCGTCGGGATGACGACCTCCTCCACATAGTTGTGAATGGGGAGAAATGTTAGAGTGGGTGGGATTCCCAACCTATGTGGAGAAGACCCCAGAGTGCGACGAGCGCCGTCTGTATGTCAGAGAAGCTCGGGGAGGTGACGAGGCCATTCAGAGACGAAGAAGAAGCTCGGGAGCTACCAGAGTACTTTCTGGAACAGGGGAGGCAGAGTTCTGGCCGAACTCTGCCCCCTTGGTTCCAGAACTGTTCTGTCATGAAAACACAGAGTTCTGGCTGAACTCTGTGTCGACAGGCTGAGACTGATTTCAGGGTATTTTTATACCGTTTGATCGTATCCTACAGTCCAGGTTTTGCTGCGAATTAGGGGGTTTATATATGGTTTTTTCTAACCCTAATCACAACACAACATTGAAAAAAATAGAGAGAAAAGAGGTAAGAGTGCCATTGCAACTTTGGGAGAGGAGGATTGAAGGCCGTTTTCGAAGGAGGATCGTGTTCGGGTAATCTCTACTCGTAGTCTTTGTTCTTCGTAGCCTTGTAATCAATTATTCTTGCTTCCAAGTGTTGTGGGGATCCGTATTGGACCGGAAGAAGTTTGTAGAGGGTGTACTCCTTTATTTCATTAGTGAAGGTTTCTCAAGGGTTGGACTCCGATCGTCCTGTGGTTTTTTCCGTAAGGGTTTTCTACGTCAAAAATTCTATGTGTCTGCGTGGATTGTGTTTGGTGTTTGGTTCGTGCGTTGTATTGCTCGGTTCTCTCGCAGGTACTCTCTAGTTTGGAGAACGATTTCCGCGCTTCTTTCCCAATAAAGTGGTATCAGAGCCAGGTTCTAGAATTCAGAAGGGTGTCAGGAGTTGACAGAAAAACTAGAGAGGAGAGATGGACGCGAAGCTAGTGCGCATGGTGAACCTGAACGACACAAACTGTCATTATTTGCAGAGCAAGATGAAAGATTTGTTGTTTGTCAAGAAGCTGCATCTGCCCGTATTTGCTTCCGAGCGACCAGTTGATAAATCCCAGGAGGACTAGAATTTCGAGCACATACATGTGTACAGATATATCAGACAGTTCGTTGACGAGAACGTGTACAACCACGTTGCCAATATTGAGCACGCGAAGACGTTATGGGATAAGCTGGAATCTTTGTACGCGAAGAAGATCGAAGTAAACAAGTTATTCCTGATCCGAACGATGATGGGTCTGTGGTACAAAGATGGGACGCCTATTACGGATCACTTGAGTGATTTCCAGGGCGTGGTTGACCAGCTATCTTCGATGGAAGTCAAGTTCGACGACGAGGTTCAGGTACTATGGCTGGTGTGTACATTGACAGACTCGTAGGAGACCGTACGAGTATCTATGATCGCTTCTGCTCCAGAAGGCATGGTCAGTCTGGAGTTTGCCAAGAGCGGGGTGCTGAATGAAGAGATGCGGAGACGTTTTCAGGGCACTTCATCCACATCCCACCACTCAGATGCACTAGTTTCAGAGAGCCGCGGAAGGGGCAAAAGCAGGGGTTCAGGTGGTGGCAGAGACAAGAACAGGAGAAAATCAAAGGGTCGGTACGAGGACTCGGAGTGTTACCACTGTGGCAAGAAGGCCACATCAAGCGAAACTGTTTCGCTTAGAAGAGAGAGAAGAAGGGCGACAAGGGGAAGCAAGATGAGAACACTACATCAGCGGCCTCGATACATGGAGGCGATGTGATCGTCGTAGGCGATGAGGTTATCACAAACCTCGCATGCGATGACAATTCTTGGCTGGTGGACTCAGGGACTTCAGCGCACGTATCTCATAACATGATACTATTTGCCACTTACACGACAGGCGACTGTAGAGTGTTGAAGATGGACAATGGAGATGTGTCGAAGGCGGTTGCCATTGGAGATGTGCATTTGAGAACGAAGACGGATGCAGTTCTTGTTCTCAAAGATGTTCGTCATGTCCCTGATATCCGTTTCAATCTAGTGTCGGTTGGAAGGTTGGATGACGAGGGATTCTTCAATCTCTTCGGAATAGTCAGTGGAAGCTTTCCAGAGGTTCAATGGTGATTGCCAGAGGAAGAAAGAAGTCTGGTTATGTAGGAAAGCGCACAGGGGGCACAGGAGGTGAATGCAGTTTCTGACGCGTCTACCGAGTTGTGGCACAGGCGACTTGGCCATATCAGCGAGAAAGGGATGAGCTACTTGGTAAACAGGAAGGTGATTCCAGGGCTCAAGTTTACAAAGTTGGAGAAGTGCACATACTGCTTAGCTGGAAAGCAAAATAGGATGTCTTTCTAAAGTCACCCAAGTTCAAGAAAACCGTCGTTGCTCGAGTTGATTCACTCGGATGTTTGCGGTCCTATGAAAGTAAAATCTATTGGTGGTGCTTCTTATTTTGTAACTTTTATTGATGACTGTTCCGAGAAGGTTTGGGTCTATGCCTTAAAGACCAAGGATCATGTGTTGCCTACTTTCAAAGAGTTTCAGGCCTCTGTTGAAAGATAGACGGGCAAGAAGTTATTGTGTGTTCGGTCCGATAACAACGGCGAATACATTGGTCCCTTTGATGCTTATTGCAGAGAGCAAGGGATACGACACCAGAAGACTCCGCCCAAGACACCTCAGCTCAATGGTGTAGCGGAGCGCATGAACAGGACACTGATGGAGAGAGTGCAATGTTTATTGTCAGAAGCAAATTTTTCAGGCAGTTAGTGGGGTGATGCTCTTCTCACAGCTGTTTATGTTATTAATTTATCTCCTAGTGCTCCTTTGCAGGGTGATGTGCCTGACAAAGTATGGTACGACAAAGAGCCGTCATACAATCACCTGCGAGTGTTTGGTTGTAAGGCCTTCGTGCATATACCGAAGGATGAGAGGTCCAAACTTGAGTCGAAGACGAGACGGTGCGTACTTGTCGTGTCACGCCCCAGTACCGAAATACGGAGACGGACTAGGCCAGCTACTCCATATGAGGTACGTAACGTCATACGGCGATCGTGGCTGTCGAGAGACTAGGGGGTACATGCTACAATCAAGTCTCCTATGGTCCCACAGAGTTCTATGTCTCAATCAATCGAGTCACATCAGCAATTAAATGAACATTAAAGATAAAGCAGTAAGGCGTCCCTGACGCTTCATCAAAATGATCATGAGAGACTAGCTTTATAATTTAGCTATCTCAGAGAGTCAGGAGTACAAAATTATACACAGCTGCAGTCTGTTTATTTATAATTCTGTACTGACACAAAATATCATGTAATCCGGCTAACAGGTGCCGGTGGCTAAACGCCGCAAAAGTATAAGCAGGAGTGGTGGAGAAGAAACCCACTCGAGTCCCCGAACCGCCATGCTCCTAGTATGCACCATGGATGTCAGGAAGGAAGATCGTGTCCTCCGGCTCTGCTACGAGATCTGGCCAAACAAAACCAGCGGGGTCAGCCCCGAATAGCAAGTACCGCCAAAGGGGCACAAGAGTTAAGATAAAAAAACCCAGTTAAATAGAATGCTTGATAATAGTAATACTTATGCAACTATTATAGGGTAGTGCAACATCCTCGAACCCATATGGCACCCTTACAACCAAACAAGGACAAAAGGTGCCGCATGGAGTCGGGACGTGTCGTACTCTATAACTTTCACATAAGTTAAAAGGTATAAACAATAAAATCTCCTGATCGTGACTTCGGTCGATAGCCTATCGCAGCACAATAACCAACCCAACAATCAAACAAGAACATGGGTTGGATCATGTACCATGATAGACCATGTTCCTTAGTCATTCACAGAAGTAGCACTTCACAACAGAATAAGTCTTCCGTTCATAACTTCGGTCCACAGCCTATCATAGTACGATAACCAACCCAACAATCAAACAAGAACATGGGTTGGATCACGTACCATGACAGTCCGCTTCCCTCAGTTATTCGCGGAAGGTATTAGGAAACAAGCAAGTCGTTTTCACGGCCAATCAAGTCTACGAGTTTCTAGTGGGACGAGGTTATCCTCGCGTCATGTTATTAGAAAATCCTCAGATCATATCTTTCCAGCAAGGCTAGCCAACCCAGGGGTTCGCGTAGACAGGTATGATTGAGCACAGGTCCCTCGTAAGGCCACCTTGCTAAAACATATAATATATAGCAGGAATTAATCGGATACAGTCATCCACTCGTTGCGGATGACACAGTATCCGTGGAGACCAGCCGGCGCATCAAGACAATATCTCAAGGCGGCTGGTGTAACACGATCTCGGGATTTGACCCTCCCCATGCATCTAGTATGTTTAGTTGCCTAATTTAACCCTAGGTGAAATCTTGGACTCACATGCTGTGGCCTGCATGATTATCCTCCTAAGTCGTACTTTAGTACGAGTACCCCAAAGAGTATCCATGTCAATCAGTATGTCAACATGTTCTACCCTCCTTAGTGTAATGCATCATAGCAAATACGCCACGTGGAGTTACGAGTCATTTGTCGAGCATGAACAAGAACTGGGACATTCAGGTACATGTATCAGGTAGGAACACTTTGTTCACCGGGGTCACATTAGTGCTCATATCATGCTCGGGACAAAAGGCGTAAGGATATAAAATGGTCATATAATATCTGATAAAATATCAAAAGTGTATACACAAAAAGCACGCACGCTCAAGGGGTGAAAGTCACGCAGGCTCACTCAGGCTCACTCAAGGCAGCGTGCGTGAAAAGTCACGCAGGATCACTCAAGGCAGCGTGCGTGAAAAGTCACGCAGGCTCACTCACGCTTCCAACAGGAAGCGTGCTCAAACAGGAGCACACTGTTCACTGTCTTCTCCAAACAGCAAGAACACCATGGCTGAACCCAAATTTCAAAGCATCATAACTTGGCCATCCGAACTCCAAATCCAGATTTCCAAAGTTCCAACTTGGGTGAAACTGAATGCTCTTCCACATGGAAGCATCAAAAACCCATAAAATCTAACTAAAGTAGATCAAACCATGCAAAATCCGAAAATGATTAAAACCTAGATCTACAAAACTCAAGGCTTCAAAATGGAAATTTCCAAGTTCTAAACTAGTATAGATTGAGGAGAAGAACATGTTTTGGCAAATAGTTTTAAAAGAAATCATTAACAAAAATATTGATCCATCTCTTGAGCAAGTTGGTACTTGCCTTGGTTGGTGGAGGAAATAAATGAGAGGAAGTAAAATGAGAGGAGAGAGAAGGAGATGCGTTATTATATAGAATCTTGGACCCATGGGTTCATGATGAACCAAAGGGTTCAAGATGAACCATTGGTGAACCAAGAATAGGTTACCCAAATGAGCCAAAACTGTAGGCCCAAATGCAGAAAATAAATTAGGAAATAATATTTTGTCGAATATTTTTGGGAAATGCATGAAGAAATACTGCATAATAAATATAGTATAAATACGTGGTAAATACAATTTATCGGTTTACGTATTAAAATACGTATTCCAGGATTGGGGAGTGACATCTCTACCCTTCTTAGAAAAATTCTGTCCTCGGAATTCCAGCCAAGACAGGATAGTGAAATCAGGGCAAGCAAGGCTCAATCATATACAAGTTAACTATCATAGCAGTTATTATCATACATCACAAAGTGCAAAACAAGCAGGTGCAGATAAGCATGGAATCGTGTCAATAAGGTGCAAAAATATACCTTATTAGTCAAACAAATGCGGATACCGAGATCTGATCTCGTCCTCGCGCTCCCAGGTTGACTCTCCCGGAGAGTGATGGTTCCAAGAAACACGGACAAGACTTATCGTCCGATTCTTGAGTACCTTCTCTCGCCGGTCTAAAATAGATACGGGTTGTTCCTCGTAAGTTAGGTCGGTACCAACGACTAACTCAGAATGATCGAAGACATGACTCGGATCCGGGACATACCCACGTAATTGGGACACATGAAACACATCATGTATGCCAGTTAACGAAGGCGGAAGGGCAAGTCGATAAGCCACATCACCTACCCGAGCGAGAATCTTAAAAGGACCAACGTATCTTGGACTAAGCTTTCCTCGGGTTCCAAATCTGATGATACCCCGAGTAGGCGAAATCCGCAGAAACACTTGGTCGCCAACTCTGAATTCTAGAGGCCTACGATGCTGATCTGCCCAATGACGATGTCGGTCCTGTGCAACGCGAAGGCGCTCTCTGACCAACTTAACTATCTCCACAGTCTGCGTGATCATCTCTGGTCCCAACAACTTCCGTTCTCCGACGTCGTCCAATGCCAAAGGGGACCTGCACTTCCTTCCGTACAATGCTTCGAACGGGGCCATCTGAATGCTAGCCTGATAGCTGTTGTTATAGGAGAACTCCACTAGATGAAGGTGATCCTCCCAAGATCCGCCAAAATCCAAGGTACACGCCCGTAGCATATCTTCTAACGTCTGAATGGTTCTTTCTGATTGCCCGTCGGTTTGTGGATGATAAGCAGTACTGAATCTTAACTTGGTTCCCAAACTTTGGTGTAAGCTCCGCCAAAAATGGGAAGTAAACCGTGTATCCCGATCTGATACTATACTAACTGGAACACCGTGCTGCCTTACTATCTGCTTCATGTACATTTCTGCTAACTGCTCAGTAGTTTGTCCAACTCGGAAGGGAAGGAAATGAGCGACCTTCGTGAGTCGATCTACTATTACCCAGACTGCATTCTTGCCAGCCGGGGATCTAGGTAAACCGGTCACAAAATCCATCGTGATGTGCTCCCATTTCCATTCTGGGATAGGAAGCGGCTGTAGCAATCCTGCTGGTCTCTGCTGCTCGGCCTTCACCTGCTGACATACTAGACACTTGGATACAAATCTCGCTATCTCTCTTTTCATGCCATTCCACCAAAAGAACTGCCTGATATCTCGATACATCTTCGTTCCTCCTGGATGAATGGAGTAAATAGAACTATGAGCTTCGGACATAACTTCTTGCCGAAGGTCTCCACTCAGTACACAGAGTCTGTTTCCAAACCTGAGCGTACCATCTTCATGAATCACTAACTCCTTCCTACGGCCTGATTCACACTCCGACCGCAACTTCTGAATCTGTGGATCTCCTGCTTGTGCTGCCCTTATCCTCTCTACTAAGGTTGACTGAATCTGCATACTGGTCATTCTTCCTATATCCCTTGGCAAGACTACTTCGATTCCCATACTCTGAAGGTCTTCTAAAATATGCTTCTGCGAGGTCAAGATAAAGGCACTGTCTCTCCTACTCAGTGCATCTGCAACTATATTCGCCTTGCCTGGATGATACTGAAGATCTAAATCAAAATCCTTCAGTAGTTCTAACCATCTTCTTTGCCTCATGTTCAAATCTCGCTGCGTGAACACGTATTTCAAACTCTTATGATCGGTATAGATCTCTAACCGATCTCCGTATAAATAATGCCTCCACAACTTGAGTGAAAACACCACAGCTGCTAACTCCAAATCGTGAGTCGGGTAATTCTTCTCATGGTCTCGAAGCTGTCGAGACGCATATGCTATCACCTTTCCGTGCTGCATCAATACACATCCAAGACCCTTCCCAGATGCGTCACAATATACTGTAAAGCCTCCCGCTCCTACTGGAAGCGTCAAGATCGGGGCTGAGATCAATCTCTTCTTCAATTCTTCAAATGATGCCTGACAGCTAGCTGACCAAACAAACTCTACGTCCTTGTGCGTCAAACGCGTTAAGGGCGCAGAGATCTTGGCAAAGTCCGCCACGAACCTTCTGTAGTAACCAGCTAACCCTAAGAAACTTCGCACTTCTGCAACCGTTCTCGGGACTGGCCAATGCTCTACGGCCTCAATCTTCTTCGGATCCACTGACACTCCTGCCCCAGAAATTACATGCCCCAGGAACGAAATGTGATCTAACCAGAATTCACACTTGTCGAGCTTCGCATAAAGTTGATGCTCCCTCAATGTCTGTAAGACAGTCCTAAGATGTTTCTCATGCTCCTCTTCACTGCTGGAATAGACAAGAATGTCATCTATGAACACCACCACAAATTTATCCAAATACTGCAGAAAGATGCGGTTCATTAAATCCATGAATACTGCGGGGGCGTTGGTTAGTCCAAAGGGCATTACTAGAAACTCATAATGCCCATATCTAGATCTGAATGCTGTCTTCGGTATGTCTTGCTCCCGGACTCTTACTTGATAGTATCCTGACCGAAGATCGATCTTGGAAAAGACGCTGGCCTTGCTCAACTGGTCAAACAGGTCATCAATCCTTGGTAGTGGGTACTTATTCTTCACTGTTACTGCATTCAGCTTGCGGTAGTCGATGCACATCCTCGTCGACCCATCCTTCTTGGGAACTAGAATCACTGGCGCGGCCCAGGGCGATTTACTGTCTCGGATGAATCCCTTAGACTTCAACTCTTCTTCATGTTGATACAACTTATCCTGTTCTGACGGCGACATCCTGTAAACTCTGTCTGCAATAGGCCTCGTTCCAGGGTTCAATTCAATGCTAAATTCTACCTCTCTGACTGGGGGTATCCCTGGGAGCTCATCAGGGAAGACGTCGAGAAAATCTTCGACCACTCTCGGAATCTGTCCTGGCTCTGACACTGCTGCTGAGATGATGCCTCCGGCCTGATTCTTCAAGGTTCGAGTAAAGATGAACTGCTCCATCCCAGGGACGCTGAATATGACCCTACCTCCTCTACAATCAATTGTCGCATGACTGTCTCTCAACCAGTCCATGCCAAGAACGACATCAAAATTCCCCATAGGGAATTCAATCAATGATGCGGGCAGTAAATGCCCACACACCTCCACCGGACATGAAAAGCACACTCTGCTAACTTCTACGAGCCCATTGCCGGTGAGTATATCCATCCTCTCCGGCAATGCCTCAAACTCTAATCCAATCCGTGTAGCATATTGTGCAGAGATGAATGAATGAGTAGCGCCTGAATCAAATAATGCTACAGCGGAAAATGAGGTGACGAGAATTTTACCTGCCACCACGTCACTAGACGCTAGAGCCTCTCCCAAGGTCAATGTGAGAGCCTGGCCCCGCGGAGCCCCTTGTTGCGGCCTTCCTCGACCATGCTGTTGCTGCCTCTGAGGGCCTTCGGCTTCCTGTGCCTGGCGGAACATCTGAGCCTGTGTTGGTAGACGCTGGGCTAGGGGCCTTACTGCTAATACTGGCCCTCCACTCGGGGTTGCCACCGGAGCTGGCAATGCTGGAAACTGCTGAGCTGGCCCTCCTGGCCTCTGCATCACAGGACAAGTGGAGATACGGTGGTCTGAACTACCACACCTCAAGCATAAGCCATTCGCTGACCGGCACACCTCCCTCGTGTGCCCTGCCTTCCCACAGAATGTACAACCCTGGGGTGCTCCCTGACGCTGTTGTTGGTTCCTCGGCTGCTGATGCCGAACTGGTGCTGTATTAGTTGACACGGCCGTCCTCCGTGGCGCTCCTACATCATGAATACGTACACCGGGTGCTGGTGCCGATGTTCGCTGCATTGCTCCTCCTCCAACCTGGGAATGAGATCTCTTCTGACCTCCTGCCCTCGATGCCAACCTCTGCTGGGTAAGCTCGTGCCTCCGAGCGGCCGTCAGAACAGCGTCAAACGTCTGGTAGTCGTGTCCTTCCACAAGCTGTAATAGTTCCAAATGAAGTTCCTGCTGGAACCTCATAGCTTTCTCTGGCTCTGTTGCCACCATTGCTGGTGCGAAACGGCACAATCTGCAGAACTCTGCTGCATACCCATCTACGGTCTTGCCTGCTTGCTTGAGACTGATAAACTTCTGCTGGAGCTTATATCGAGCTACTACGCCAAAATACTTGGCCTTGAATCTGTCACTGAAGGTGGTCCAACGAACATGGCGTCTTGCACCAACTTCTTCTGATGCCCACCAGTCGCGGGCAAGATCCTGAAGTACCAGTTTGACCTGATCAACCTTCTCATCATCTGGAACCTTGGCTGCCACAAGAATGGCTTCGATGTCTTGAATCCAGGCATCCGCAGTGATAGCATCCTCCGTGCCGTCAAAATACCTCGGGTTCAAGCGACGAAACCTTCCTGATGCCCCCGAGTCAGCCCCGACACTCCTCTCGAGAGCTAACTGAATCCCTTGGTTCAGCAGCACGTTCTGCTCCTGCTGCTGAGTCTGTTGCTGTTGGTTAGTGACAAGAAACCCCCGGATGATCTGCAGGAGTGCTACGGCGTCTGGTACTGCCGTCGCTGCTGGTGCTGCAGGAGTTTCAATAACCTGCGGCTGCACTGCCTCTGGTTCCACTTCTGCTTGTGCCTGCCCTGGGGAAGGTTCTCTCCCCTGTTGCTGCCCAGTCGAGCCATGCTCTTGCTGCTCTTCCTCATGGGCCTCACCCGCTACTGAGAATGAAGCACCCCTATAGAGTAAGATATAAGATTATCAAGTCCGAACGAGGAAGATTTCGAGGATGCAAGTCAGGTTAGAGATCGAGGCAAGGACAGAGAATTCGAAACGGAATTTCAAGGGGAACAAGTTTTGATTGAGACTCCTAGTAATTCGCAATACCCCACAAGTCTGAAAATCAGACCTGCATGGGCCACCACTAAAACCTTGTCACGCCCCAGTACCGAAATACGGAGACGGACTAGGCCAGCTACTCCATATGAGGTACGTAACGTCATACGGCGATCGTGGCTGTCGAGAGACTAGGGGGTACATGCTACAATCAAGTCTCCTATGGTCCCACAGAGTTCTATGTCTCAATCAATCGAGTCACATCAGCAATTAAATGAACATTAAAGATAAAGCAGTAAGGCGTCCCTGACACTTCATCAAAATGATCATGAGAGACTAGTTTTATAATTTAGCTATCTCAGAGAGTCAGGAGTACAAAATTATACACAGCTGCAGTCTGTTTATTTACAATTCTGTACTGACACAAAATATCATGTAATCCGGCTAACAGGTGCCGGTGGCTAAACGCCGCAAAAGTATAAGCAGGAGTGGTGGAGAAGAAACCCACTCGAGTCCCCGAACCGCCATGCTCCTAGTATGCACCATGGATGTCAGGAAGGAAGATCGTGTCCTCCGGCTCTGCTACGAGATCTGGCCAAACAAAACCAGCGGGGTCAGCCCCGAATAGCAAGTACCGCCAAAGGGGCACAAGAGTTAAGATAAAAAAAACCAGTTAAATAGAATGCTTGATAATAGTAATACTTATGCAACTATTATAGGGTAGCGCAACATCCTCGAACCCATATGGCACCCTTACAACCAAACAAGGACAAAAGGTGCCGCATGGAGTCGGGACGTGTCGTACTCTATAACTTTCACATAAGTTAAAAGGTATAAACAATAAAATCTCCTGATCGTGACTTCGGTCGATAGCCTATCGCAGCACAATAACCAACCCAATAATCAAACAAGAACATGGGTTGGATCATGTACCATGATAGACCATGTTCCTTAGTCATTCACAGAAGTAGCACTTCACAACAGAATAAGTCTTCCGTTCATAACTTCGGTCCACAGCCTATCATAGTACGATAACCAACCCAACAATCAAACAAGAACATGGGTTGGATCACGTACCATGACAGTCCGCTTCCCTCAGTTATTCGCGGAAGGTATTAGGAAACAAGCAAGTCGTTTTCACGGCCAATCAAGTCTACGAGTTTCTAGTGGGACGAGGTTATCCTCGCGTCATGTTATTAGAAAATCCTCAGATCGTATCTTTCCAGCAAGGCTAGCCAACCCAGGGGTTCGCGTAGACAGGTATGATTGAGCACAGGTCCCTCGTAAGGCCACCTTGCTAAAACATATAATATATAGCAGGAATTAATCGGATACAGTCATCCACTCGTTGCGGATAAGTATCCGTGGAGACCAGCCGGCGCGTCAAGACAATATCTCAAGGCGGCTGGTGTAACACGATCTCGGGATTTGACCCTCCCCATGCATCTAGTATGTTTAGTTGCCTAATTTAACCCTAGGTGAAATCTTGGACTCACATGCTGTGGCCTGCATGATTATCCTCCTAAGTCGTACTTTAGTACGAGTACCCTAAAGAGGATCCATGTCAATCAGTATGTCAACATGTTCTACCCTCCTTAGTATAATGCATCATAGCAAATACGCCACGTGGAGTTACGAGTCATTTGTCGAGCCTGAACAAGAACTGGGACATTCAGGTACATGTATCAGGTAGGAACACTTTGTTCACCGGGGTCACATTAGTGCTCATATCATGCTCGGGACAAAAGGCGTAAGGATATAAAAAGGTCATATAATATCTGATAAAATATCAAAAGCGTATACACAAAAAGCACGCACGCTCAAGGGGTGAAAGTCACGCAGGCTCACTCAGGCTCACTCAAGGCAGCGTGCGTGAAAAGTCACGCAGGATCACTCAAGGTAGCGTGCGTGAAAAGTCACGCAGGCTCACTCAGAGGAGAGCTGCGTGAAAAGTCACGCAAGCTCAAGGAGAGAGCTGCGTAAAAAGTCACGCAAGCTCAAGGAGAGAGCTGCGTGAAAAGTCACGCAAGCTCAAGGAGAGAGCTGCGTGTCAAGGAGAGAGCTGCGTGAAAAGTCACGCAGACTCAAGGAGAGAGCTGCGTGAAAAGTCACGCAAGCTCAAGGAGAGAGCTGCGTGAAAAGTCACGCAGCCTCAAGGAGAGAGCTGCGTGAAAAGTCACGCAAGCTCAAGGAGAGAGCTGCGTGAAAAGTCACGCAGACTCAAGGAGAGAGCTGCGTGAAAAGTCACGCAAGCTCTAGGAGAGAGCTGCGTGAAAAGTCACGCAAGCTCAAGGAGAGAGCTGCGTGAAAAGTCACGCAGACTCAAGGAGAGACACGCTTCCAACAGGAAGCGTGCTCAAACAGGAGCACACTGTTCACTGTCTTCTCCAAACAGCAAGAACACCATGGCTGAACCCAAACTTCAAAGCATCATAACTTGGCCATCCGAACTCCAAATCCAGATTTCCAAAGTTTCAACTTGGGTGAAACTGAATGCTCTTCCACATGGAAGCATCAAAAACCCATAAAATCCAACTAAAGTAGATCAAACCATGCAAAATCCGAAAATGATTAAAACCTAGATCTACAAAACTCAAGGCTTCAAAATGGAAATTTTCAAGTTCTAAACTAGTATAGATTGAGGAGAAGAACATGTTTTGGCAAATAGTTTTGTAAGAAATCATTGACAAAAATATTGATCCATCTCTTGAGCAAGTTGGTACTTGCCTTGGTTGGTGGAGGAAATAAATGAGAGGAAGTAAAATGAGAGGAGAGAGAAGGAGATGAGTTATTATATAGAATCTTGGACCCATGGGTTCATGATGAACCAAAGGGTTCAAGATGAACCATTGGTGAACCAAGAATAGGTTACCCAAATGAGCCAAAACTGTAGGCCCAAATTTAGAAAAAAAATTAGGAAATAATATTTTGTCGAATATTTTTGGGAAATGCATGAAAAAATACTGCATAATAAATATAGTATAAATACGCGGTAAATACAATTTATCGGTTTACGTATTAAAATACGTATTCCAGGATTGGGGAGTGACAGTCGACTACGGTCGGGATGAGTTTAGCTATAGACTATACGACCCAGTGGAAAGAAAGCTCTACAGAAGCAGGGACGTGGTATTCATTGAGGATCAGACCATGACCAACACTCAGGATTCCGAGACGCCTTCTGAGGTCGAGGAATTGCCTGAGTTATAGTCATTTCACTTCGAGTAGTTTCCAGAGGACATCGCAGAGGATCCAGTTATGGGAGAGCCAGTACGTGGAGTTGCTCCCAACCTTGATCATCAGCCTGCTGAAGGTGATCAGGGTGTCCCGCAGGAGGATGAGCATGTCGGAAAGGCAGTTCTTGAAGGGGAGGAGGCTGTTGGTATACAGCCAGCACCAGTAGCTCCATTGAGAAGGAGCGACAGAGAGCGTCGACCATCTACGAGACTCACCGGGTGAGTACGTGTTACTAACTGACGGGAGAGCCCGAAAGTTTTGCAGAGGTTATGGAAGACGAACACAGGCAGGAGTAGATGCAGGCTATGCAGGAGGAGATGAGTTCCTTACACGCCAATTCTACTTACGAGCTGGTGCGATTGCCAAAGGACAAGAAGGCTTTGAATAATCGATGGATGTTCAGAGTGAAGCAGACGGATAATGCTACTCGCCCTCGATGCAGAGCGAGTCTGGTAGTTAAAGGCCACGGTCAACGGAAAGGCGTGGATTATGATGAGATCTTTTCGCTGGTCGTCAAGCAGTCGTCTATTCGGGTGGTGCTAGGATTGGCAGCCAGTTTCGACTTGGAGGTCGAGCAGATGGACGTAAAGACGATATTCCTCTACGGTGATCTTGAGGAGGAGCTATACATGGAGCAGCCAGAGGGATTCTGTGAGAAGGGCAAGTCACATTTGGTCTGTCTGTTGAGGAAGAGCTTGTATGGTTTGAAGCAGGCTCCGAGACAGTGGTACAGGAAGTTCGAGTCGTTTATGGGGGAGCTTGGTTATGCACGGACGACGTCGGACCATTGTGTATTGTGAGGTACTTTGTCGAGGATGATTTCATCATTTTATTGCTCTATGTTGATGACATGCTATTAGTGGATCGGAATGCCACTAGGATAGCGGAGTTGAAGCGCCAACTGGGCGCGACCTTCTCTATGAAGGATTTGGACGTAACAAAGACTATTCTTGGGATGGAGATCAGCCGAGAGAGAGAGTCCAAGCTTCTACACTTGTCCCAAAAGAAGTACATTCACCGGGTACTTCAGCGTTTCGGGATGGACGGGTCGAAGAAAGTGAGTTGCCCCCTTGCGGCTCACTTTAAGTTCACTAAGGAGCAATGTCCATCTACCGAGGACGAAAAAGAAGATATGGAGCGGGTTCCATATGCCTCAGTTGTAGGAAGTCTTATGTATGCTATGGTATGTACGAGGCCAGACATCGCTCATGCACTTGGCACAGTTAGCAGGTATCTTTCAAATCCTGGAAGGGTACATTGGAGTGCGGTTAAGTAGATTTTACGATACCTTCAGGACACTGCCGATTGGAGACTTTCTTTTGGTAGTGACGAGCCAAAGCTGGTTGGATATATCGACGCTGATATGGCTGGAGATGTAGACACGAGGCGATCGATTTCGGACTATGTGATGATGTTTGCTGGAGGAGCGGTATCGTGGTAGTCGCGGTTGCAGAAGTGTGTTGTCTTGTCAACGACAGAGTACATTGCGGCGACGAAGGCTTGCAAGGAGTTGATGTAGATGAAAAAGCTGTTGCAGGAAATGGGGTTGAAACAAGAGCAGTATACTTTGCTTTATGACAGTCAGAGTGCTATTCACCTTGTGAAGAGTCAGATCTTTCATAGCCGGTCCAAGCACATCGAGACTCGGTATCATTGGATACGGGATGTGGTTGAGAAGAAGGACGCGGAACTTGAGAAGGTTCATATAAATGATAACAGAGCAGATATGTTCACCAAGATTCTACCAAAGGAAAAGTTTGAGTTCTACAGGCAGATCGTCGGGATGACGACCTCCTCTACATAGTTGTGAATGGAAAGAAATGTTGGAGTGGGTGGGGTTCCCAACCTATGTGGAGAAGACCCCATAGTGCGACGAGTGCCGTTTGTATGTCAGAGAAGCTCGAGGAGGTGACGAGGTCATTCGGAGACGAAGAAGAAGCTCGGGAGCTACCAGAGTACTTTCAGGAACAGGGGAGGCAGAGTTCTGGCTGAACTCTGCCCCCTTGGTTCCAGAACTATTCTGTCACGAAAACACAGAGTTCTGGCCGAACTTTATGTCGACGGGCTGAGACTAATTTCAGGATATTTTTATACCGTTGGATCGTATCCTACGGTCCAGGTTTTGCTGCGGATTAGGGGGTTTATACATGGTTTTTTCTAACCCTAATCACAACACAACATTGAGAAAAATAAAGAGAAAAGTGGCAAGAGTGTCATTGCAACTTTGGAAGAGAAGAAGGAGGATTAAAGGCCGTTTTCGAAGGAGGATCGTGTTCGGGTAATCTCTACTCGTCGTCTTTGTTCTTCGTAGCCTTGTAATCAATTATTCTTGCTTCCAAGTGTTGTGGGGATCCGTATTGGATCGGGAGAAGTTTGTAGAGGGTGTACTCTTTTATTTCATTAGTGAAGGCTTCTCAAGGGTTGGACTCCGATCGTCCCGTGGTTTTTTCCGCAAGGATTTTCCACGTCAAAAATTCTCTGTGCCTGCGTGAATTGTGTTTGGTGTTTGATTCGTGCGTTGTATTGCTCGGTTCTCTCGCAGGTACTCTCTAGTTTGGGGAAAGGTTTCCGCGCTTCTTTCCCAACATTACCAAGCATACCTCGAGTGATTTGGATTAAGGACGAGACGTTGTGAAAAAATGTGTCAAAATTGTTATTATTCCATTGTATTAGATATAATTTCAGTAATAAAATGACCTTTTATTGAATTCTTTCATAAATAATTATTGGGTCAAGTTGTTAACAAGTTGGTTGTTTGAAGAGGAGAATTTTTAGAGTTCGAATCCTGGAAACTAATATATGGTTTTGAATTTTGGGCCATTTTGAGTGAATGGTTGCATATTTCAAATTTAAAACTAATTAGTGCGTCTCTTCGTAATGAATGAATAGGGGTCTTTTCGTTTCGATTAGGTACCTTATCATTTTTAACATGTGCCTTTTCATTTTGAATGGATGCGACGAAGGGATGCCTGCCTGGCTCTATAAAAGAACCCAAAACCATTATCAAACACACCAAAATTTTCTCTTTACCTGGTACTCTAAAGATCAAGTATCCAGTGATGATTTTCTACGAGTGCAACGCAGCGAATCAAAGACTCAAAGAGAGGTATGTTGTATCCTGAAAGCAAATCGTATCAATCCCTATTGCATTAGAGTGAGAGGGAATATTGCTTTAAAATCCAATGCGCCTTAGTCCACTATTTTGTTCATCTTTGGAAATCTATTGTCAAAAAATAGTCCAAAAATTTAAATAAATACTTTAGTCTATCGAAGAGCATGAAGATCACAAGAAACAAACTCGTTAAATTAAGTTGTTTCAATGGAAGCAACTTCAAGCACGGGAAGAAGAAGGTCATTGGATATTGACAACTCTCAACATTATCTAAATTCTTAATTCAACAAAATTTGATGCACCCGAAAATGAAGAGAACGAGACAATTACTCGAACCAAGAAGAGTCAAAAGTGGGCGCATGACAACTACCTCTGTAGGGGTCATATTATGTACGCAATGGACGACAATTTGTTCGATGTGTACCAAAACTATGATACCATAGTGCACTTGATGCAAAGTACAAAACATACGACCCGGGAGAAAAAGCATTTTCTGGTAAACAAGTACTCAAACTTCAAATTTATTGATAGTAAGCATACAGAAGATATTACTCGTCCTCGATACAACGCGAAACTGGTAGTCAGTCTATAGTCAGCGGAATAGCGTATATTTAGATAAAAGTTTCTTGTCGGTCATCAAGTTGTCATATATCCGAGTGGTGTTAGGATTAGCAGTCAGTTTCAATTTGAAAATTAAGCAGACGGATGTCAAGACGGTATTCCTCCATTGTGAATTTAGAGAAGGAATTATACATAGAGCACCGAGGGATTTTATGAGAAGGGCAAGTCATATTTGGTCTACCGATTAAAGAAGAGTCTGTATAATCTGAAGTAGGCTCTGCGGCAGTAGTACATAAACTTCGAGTCATTTATGCGAGTATGGTTATGACCGTACGACGTCGAACTATTATGTGTTTGTGAAGTATTTTCTCAAGAATGATTTCATCATTTTACTGTTTATGTTGATGATATGCTATTGGTGGTCAAAATGCCATCATGATAGCGGAGTTGAAGTGCTAACTGATTGTGGTCTTCTCTATGAAGGATTTGGACGTAGCGAAGTCTATTTTTTGGATGAAGATCGGCACAGAGAGAGAGAGAGAGTCCAAGTTGCTTTGGTTGTCCCAAGAGAAGTGCATTCATCAAGTACTTTAGCGTTTCGGGATGGACGAGTCGAAGGAAGTGAGCAACCCCCTTACAGCTTACGTTAAGCTCATTGCGGAGCAATGCCCATCAATCGAAGAAGCAAATGAAGATGTGGAGCGAGCTTTCTATGCTTCAGCAATGGAGATTCTCATGTATGTCATGGTGTGTACAAGGCTATATATAGCTCACGTGGTTGGTATGGTTAGTAGATATCTTTTTAATTCAGGAAGGATACATTGGAGGGCGCTCAAATGAATCATTTGTTATCTTTAGGGCATTGCTGATTATAAGTTTTTATTTGGGAGTGAGGAACCGAAGCTGGTTAGATATACTAACGCTGATATGGCTGGGGATACGAGGAGATTGACTTCAAGGCTAGTTGCGGTTGCAGAATCGTGTTGCCTTGTCTACGACAAAGGCAGAGTTCATTGTGGCGACGGAGGCTTGCAAGGAGTTGGCTTGGGAGGAGTTATTATGGATGAAGAAATTTCTGCAGTAGATGGGGCTTAAACAAGAGCAATATATATTACTTTGCGATAGCTAAAGTACTATTTACCTTGGAAAGAATCCGATATTTCATAGTCGGTCCAAGCATATTGCAACTTGGTATCATTGGATACGAGATGTGCTAGAGGTGAAGGATGCGACGCTTGAGAGTGTTCATACAAAGGACAATGGAACGATGTGCTCATGAAGGTTTTGCCAAAGGAAAATTTTGAGTACTACAAGAGGATCATCGGAATGACGAACTCTTCCACCTAGTTAGGAAGGAAAAGATTTGTTGTTGATTAGTTGGGGTTCTCAATCTATGTGGATAACACTCCGGAGTGTGACGAGCGTCATCCCTATGTCGGACAAGCTCGAGGAGTCGAAGACGGCGAAGGTGACGCATTTGAGCACGCATAAGAAATATTGGAAAAGCTGTATCAGAGTCAGCGGTATACTGTTGTCGGTGTATCGCCGTTATACTAGTAATATAGCAATTTGTCCCAAAACAATCATGATTCAAATTGGCCTTATTTCGGTATACTGCCGGTATACCAGAGTCGGGGCTGAAGGCAAATTTGGATGTTTTGTTAATACCATTGGATCGTCATCAACTTTCCGGATCTTTTCGAAAATTGGATGTTTTAACTAAGGCCTCGTTTGGTTCGCGGAATCTCCAGGTTGGGAAAGGAAAGTGATTACTTTCCTATGTTTGGGTGCCAGAGGAATTGAGGAGGAAAGGAAAGTGATTCCCAATGGAAGGGAAATTAGGGGGGAAAGTGATTCCATCCATCCAAGCAAGGAATCTCTTTTCCACATTGAAGTAATCACTTTCCTTTCCACATTCCTTGGCATTTCCAAACATCGGAAAGGAAAATCAATGGAAAATAAAATTTTCCAAAGGAAAGGAAATGACAAGGAATTGATTTCCTTTCCCTTCCATTCCGCGAACCAAACGAGGCCTAAGTGTTTACTAACCCTAAACTCAAAAGACTACAATCTATAGAGAGTTTTCTCAATGTTGTAATTTTCTAAGAAGAGAAAGAGGTGATTTGGAGTTTCAGGAGTTGATTCGAAGAGGAATCGTTTCGAGGAGTTCTACAACGGTTCTTCCTCTTCTTCTCGTCTTCAGTAATCCTTTTAATACTTCTTGTAATTTATTTCCATCTAGTTGAAGTATTACTGTCACGCCCCGGTCCCGTAGGACCGATCGTCATCGCTAAGGCATGATGCCGCATGAGCCTAGATTGCGCTCGTGCAAGACGGTTTCATAACGGCCGATTACAACAGCTTGCGACAGGGTCGTCGCACAGAAGTCTCAAGTAGAAACATTGAATATACAAGACAACACAAGCATTGAAACAAAATCTGAATCTTTTATTGATACTTGAAATAAAATTACAAAGGCGCGTAGCCAAGATTACAATCACTCAAGCTCATTTTTCTCTCTGATTACAAGCCACTAAGCTCTCTTTCATCTCTCAGTACAATTTGACGGGCCAGCGGATGCTTCAGATAGGCGATGTCCATACATTATGTCCCGTTTAAGTTTTGACTCCAAACGGCCGCACGCCTCGAAACGCCAAGGAACTCCCTGCCTCGACGCATCCAAGCGAGCTCCGCGCCAACGAGCTTCTACCTGTGCCTGCACATGGAAACTATGTGGGTGTTAGTACTCAACTGTACTGGTGGAGTGAGCTCCTCGCCCACCCATACAAAACCAAAATATTCATTTACTCTGTGCAACATAATCCCTTTATGATTGTCTTTCTATTCTTGTCTTAGGATCGATTTTAGGACAGAGACTCTTAGCCTATTTGTGTCTCTAGACCGTCACCGTGCCATTGCACCGATAACTTGCTTATCGTTGTGCCTCTAGACCCTTCTTGTGCCAATAACATCAGAGTATCAACTCGTGCTTGTCTTTCCGACTCATACTTTGGGATGCATCAACTTGTTTTGTGTTATCGACTTGGTCCGTGCTTCAAACATTCGAGGCTGTACCTCAGAATTCAACAGACTTAACCAAACTTGCCTTATGGCCCTTCCTGACATAACTCGAGACTACGCAATACCGACTTGTGGAACTTGTGTTGTCGACTCAAACACGCCGCCACATTCGTGCCGAAGCACGTGTCCTTGCTATAGCTAAATCTTAGGCTCCATAATGGTGTTGCAACCGTGCACACCTACTTAACTCACTTCGTGACGTGCTTGTACTATCTTTGATTCGATCGACACTATGCATGCGGATTGCCGCTTAGCACACCAGCTTATCTATATGAAAGGTTACTAGCAATGTCAAGCTATCTTGGACTTATAGCTGGGTTAGACGGTGAATTCTTTTGCGCGCATGCAAAAGTTTCCGAATCTCCCGTGTCGATTCGCTGCTGGCGCGCGCCGATTCCTTACTGGCGCATGCTATAACTCGCTTCGCCCGGGCCGACATGATCCCGGTGCCCTGGCGATCATTCGAGAAGACTACGCCTTGTGCACAAATTGTCCATGACCACGCACCTGCGACGACTTCTGGGCTCGACGTAAATGCAAGGCCTACAGATGAGACAACTTGTTTTCTCTTCCTTAAACTTCTTTTATCCATGTCCATGCTTTCCACTCTTCATGCGAGACTCCCAAGCCACGGGACCGGTCTCGGCGACGAACGGTCGCGTGTACTTTACATTTTTTGAAACACGGGGAATGACTATTGCATAGCCTTCCAGTTTGACTTGATACAGGGAACGACTACTGTATAGCCTTCCAGATAGACCTGAACAAACGTGTTTCTTTGTGTCCTATAGACCGTGGCATACTTATCCTTGAACCGACCGTGGCTCGTGCCTTAGACTGACTTGTGTTCTATGCGACACCATCGCCCAAGTCATACTTTATATGACGAGCCTTGCTATCGTGGGGCTATGTGGCTAGAACAACCGCATAAATCGTGGGACAATGCTTGCTATGACTTCGATAGCCCAGCATAACTTTGCCTAACTTAATTGTGCAACAACTCGACGAGCAAAGGCTATGTCAAGCCTTGCACCGTGGGAACGTGTCGTGCACGCGTTCGACTTGAACAACCAAGTTTTTTGGGTGCCTAAACTTATGCCACAAGTCGTGCGATACAACTTAACCCGTGGGACGAGCAAAGGCTATGTCAAGCCTTGGACGATGGGATCGTGCATGCTTTATTAAGCATTTATGCGTGTGACGCCTATGACTTATGCTAAGTTCATAGCTTTGTGGCAACATCGACTAACTTTTCTTCTCCCAAGCCATGGGACGAAGGATCGAGTGTCATTTTGAAAGCACGTTGTGCAACGATTCTAAGCCGACCGTGGGACCTTTCCATGTTCTAACTTAGTCTGACCCAAGTTGGGATTATTCCCTTAGCTATGTGGATTCGTCTCTTTTATTATCAAGCCTACTTGTGCATTTGAAAACTTTCGTTTTATTAGTGTGAAGGCCAAGCTGAGGCAAGTTCACCGAAGCCACCCACCTGAGCGAGGAGTTGCCTCGACCGAGCAGGACTTCGAGCAGGCCGCCGCATGGCTAAGTCCGAACGCCGTTGACGTTTCGATTCCTCCGATTGAGCTGAGGGGACGGGACATTACAATTACGGTGATCCGTGTGGATCGGTGGATGAGTTTATAAAGGAGTCAATGTATTTGGGTGGACTCCGATCGTCCCGTAGTTTTTTCTGTCAAGGTTTTCCACGTAAAAATTTATTGTGTTTGTGTTGTGCCCTTTTGTGTTTTTTGGCGTATTTGGTTTGTGCGATTTCTTCGGTCCTCACCAAGTCCTATCGGTTTGGGGGAACGTTTTCCGCGTTCGTTCCCAACAAGTATGTGTTGGTTCTTCTTTGTATCAAACTCTTGTACATGTTTTCTGACTGTGAGAAGGCTTTGTGCTTTATCTTCTACAAATGAATTCTCTAGAAAGATAAAATTTAAACTTAGAACACCAATATACGGTCTATCCACTTGCCCAAAAGCATAGGATGCCTGATTTCTTATATTAACTTGTACTGTTTTTGTCAAAGGATAATGAATTTGTTGATGGAAATCCATTCCTAGTATGATTTTAGTTCATGACAGTAACTCACTAGCTCATTGCCAGCATACAGAAATGAGTGGGAACATGGACGATGAAGGGAACAACCCCAATAACTCTGGAATGTCATCAAGACATCGCTTGCGGTGGACTCATGAACTTCATGAGCGTTTTGTGGATGCTGTTGCATTACTCGGTGGACCAGACAGTAAGTACTCTACTTTTCAAAATTATGGCTAAGCGTTTAGTTTTTAGGGATACCAAGTCATATATTAGATCTAGCTTCTTTTAAAAAATTATCAGACATCATCAACCAACCCTTGTTGTTCCTCACTTTCCTTTTATCTTGAACATACATGGGATACTGTATCTTAAATATCAGTTCCTCCACATTTACTTACGTTGTAAGTTGATTTAAATATCCTCCTCGCCATTTATATTATGCCAGACAAAAGGGCCGTTTCAAAATGTATCCAACTTATGCAAAAAAAATGTCACATAATTTTGTTTATGTGTATTTTGTTATATTACCTAATAAAATGTTAGATATATTTAGTTTATTTAATTAGAATTGGAATTTTTATACGACTTTGGCACTCCTCTATAATCAAATGTGCTGAAAGATTACTGATGAAACAAACATTCTCATTCCAATTCATCGTGATTTCCAGTTTTTTTCTTCAAAAAAAAAAAAATGAAGGTTTAATCTCTTCAACTTTCTGTCTGCTTTCACATCTGACATGCCTTTTCCTTTGTAGGAGCCACTCCTAAAGGTGTTCTCAAACGTATGAGCGTACAAGGCTTAACAATATACCATGTCAAAAGTCATTTACAGGTATCCGAGTGCATAGATAACACATAATTACAGCTTTGCACGTCCATATGCTTTAGTGTTTTGTATTTTGCCTGACTTCAACGTTTGATTATCCAGAAATATCGGCTAGCGAAGTTCCTTCCTGATTCTTCTCAAGATGGTAGGGCCAGTAACTTTGGTTGCAAGAGTTCTATAATGGAGACTATTTGCTTTGATGGTGGTGAAGTTTATTTGTAGGAGAAGCATCTCCATATAAGACTAATTGACCTCCTTCAAGGGTGTCTTATCTAACCATCTTTTTCACTTATGTAGGTAATAAGGGTGAAAAGGGAGAGCGAGGGGACCTAGTTTCAACCCTTGAAAACACTTCGTAAGCATCAATCTCTTTTACTTCGTTGAGAAACCTAGGATGTGAAATTTGTTCCATTCAGTAAAAGTAGACTAGAGAAAACAAAAATAGGAAACATATTTTTTTATATAAGTAAAGTTTCAAGAATTTGGTAGGGGACAGAATGTTGAACTGTCGATGAACAAATTTTGTTACATGTTTATCTTGTATTGTTCAGTTATAATTTGCATATAATCAGATGGAGAAATGAATATTTATCGAGCTATTTTTTTTCCCTTTCTGTTGTTAGCGGAATGCAGATAAATGAAGCTCTAAAGTTGCAGATGGAAGTCCAGAAGCGGCTTCATGAGCAATTAGAGGTAAGTATTCGGTTTACAATGTGTGGATGCAAGTTAAATATAATCAAACAGATGATAGGATGAGTGAGAATTAGGAACAACTTTCACATTGTAAATAAAATTCCGTGTCTACCATTTATTGTAATCCAACTATTCCAATATGTCTGAATATTCTAATAAGCTAGAAATATAACAGAATATTTGTGGTTTGTGATTACATGCGATGCTTTGTAGATATAAAAAGACCATTTATTACAATCTCAGGTTGTTTGTCAGAAATCAGTACAATATAGGAGAAAACATAGAAGAGAGAAATCTGTTGATTGCACAATAACTAAAATATGGGAAGTGTGGAACATCTACAAATTATTAAGCAGACTACTTTCTAACCGATAAGGACCAGATTAAAGCAGAGTTAATGTAGACTCCATCTGTTGGGCCAAGTTCCTCCACTTTAAAAGTATAGACCTACCTATATCCTCCTTGGGCAGTGCGATTTGGCTTTTATGGGTTACTGTTAAGTCATCCATCGATGATATATATCATGGTATGGACAACTTTGATCTCATTTATTGTGATGGATAAAACTTATCCTTCCATTTGTCTGGATGTGGGTACATGTTCAAAGTTATTCTTGTACCTGCACCAGTGTCTATGAAGATCCTCTCTATAGATATCTATAACTAGAACTATCAAAACGGGCTGGCGGGGCGGGCCAACCCACAACTCGCCAAAACCCACTATTTGGCAGGACGGGGTGGGCCAACCCACCATTTTGACGGGCCTGAAAATCCCAGCCCAGTCCAACCTGCCGGCTGGCTGCGGGCCAGGCGGGCCAGCCCGCTTCTGTAGCTTCACTTGTAGTACATTACTTTCTAGCTTAAGGATGAACTCTTCCACAAGGAAATACAATCTCTGATTCTCAATGGCAATGCAAAATTTAACCCATGATCAAACTAAATATACCCCAGGTTCATTCATAACACATATATCATTCCAACTTGGCAGAATACAACAATCAAAGATTCAAAATAACACATATATCATTCCACGTGGTTCGCTTTGTAACCTTTGTTGTGTTGTAAATATGTTGACACTTATGACTCCTGAGTCCTGACTCCTGAGTTGACTTGATATAAGTAGCAGCCCGCGGGCTAGCCCGCCCCGCCCAAGCCCGCGGCCTGCATGGGCCAACCCACTGAGGTCCGCTGCGAAACGGGCCTTTAAATGTAACCCAACCCACCTTTTTGTATGGCGGGACGGGCCGGCCCGGCCCAACGGGCCTGGCTCACCTTGACAGTTCTATCTATAACCATATCTTATTGAGCGGGATACTGATCAAGCTCCTACTGAACCATATATATATATATATATATATATATATATATATATATATATATATATCTTATCTCCAGGGGCGAAACTATATTGGGGCTGGGTTCAGCCCACTCTAAATTTTTTTTCCCTTTTTTCTATATATATTTTTGCTTTTTGTCTTTTTATACGAGTCAGCTCATACCTAGTCCATCCTAGCTCACTCTAGCCTACCCGAGCTGGAATTTCTGGTTCCGCCATTGCAGTTATCCATTCTTGCAAAAAGTAAATAAGCAACCACCGGTTTGACGGTTTCGTTTATCCTGCTAAAACATATCCCACTCCGGCTTTCCTACTGCCACCTAGGGGTGAGCATTTATCAGTCTTAAACCAGAAACCAATCTGAACCGAAATAGTGATTCGGTTCGGTTTTCTACAATATGGTTCGATTTTCGGTTTTAGTTTACGAAATTTTGGTTTTTTCGGTTCGGAGTTCCGATTTGAAATTTGAGAACTGAACCGAAAACCGAATTATAGATATTTGAAATTAATCTCTATAATTTTTTGTAAGTTTTCTTGTTTTATGATCTCTTCTATTCCTATTTTGGAAATGTATGATTTGTTATCTTCAATTTGTTTTTCAGTTGAAGATAGTGGTTTTGTTTCAAAACCCTCAAACGTGGTCTTTTTTTCTTTAATCATTCTAATTTTAATCCAATTTTAGCTAATCTAATCACAATCATTTCTATAATATATTTTCATAATTTCATATTTTGAGTTTTTAGGTTTTTGTTTGCTAAATTGGGAACAAAGATAGTCATTTTTCATGTACTTGGATTTTTTTGGTTAGTTTTGGCAAAAGTCCAACCCATCAAGTAAAATCCAGTCCAGACGAAATAACCGAACCGAACCGAAAGTTAATATTGTTCGGTTTGTGTGAAAAGTCGGTTCGGTTCGGTCGGTTTTGAAATAGGTTCGGTTCGGTCAGTTTTGAAATAGGTTCGGTTCTATTCAGTTTTCTCAAAGTCGTTTCGGTTTGAACCGAACCAACCGAATGCTCACCCCTCCTGCCACCCCGCCTAGCGTCCCTACCTGTTTCAACAAATGATCAATATTTTGACATGCTTCATCAAGTGATGTTCCGGTATTTTGAAAACCTACCTATGGTCCATCCAGGTGTTCCATATCTAGTCTCATACTCCTAAGGTGCAGGAGAAGCAAAGGCATCACTCTAATACCCATAAAGTGTAATTATTGTAGAATAGAGACCCAATTCCGAGCGATCGGACCCATCAGTACTTGACTACGTTGCTCCAGTCGATAAAGCAGGATCCATACTCATACTCATACATAAATGGTTTAAGGCAATGGCGGAATTGAAATCAGAATGGGGTTGCTCTGGAGCATGTGAATGCTCCATGAAAGAATAGAAGAAGTTTTATGCCTTCTCCCAATGGATGGGGTCAGTAGGGCTGCAAATGAGCCAAGCCGTTCGCGAGCTGCTCGAAGCTCGGCTTGATAAAAGCTCGTTTGAGCTCGGTTCGTTTAGTAAACAAGCTGAGCTCAAGCTTCATTTTCGAGCTCGTTTAATAAACGAGCCAAGCTCAAGCTTAGAAGTGCTCGGCTCGATTAAGCTCACGAGTAGGCTCGTTTATGAGCTTACGAGCTGGCTCGTTTAGAAGCTCGTTTAGGAGCTCGTTTAGGAGCTCGTTTGTTCTTTGTTTAATTCTAATTATATATAATTTGTGTGTATTATATATTTATATGTCCTTAATAATTGATATTAAGGAACTTTTTTAATTAATTTTTTATAAATAAATTGTTAATATTATAGGTACTTGAATTCAAACCTAACTAAATTGAAATCAAGCTCGTTAAGCTTGAAATCAAGTTTGATGAGCTTGAAATAAAGTTGAGCGAGCTTGAAATTAAGCTTAACGAGCTTGATTTTGAGCCTATCAAGCTTTTTTATCAAGCTTGTTTATCAAGCTTGAATCAAGCTTGCTTATCAAGCCAATCTCGAACTCAAACCAAGCCAAGCTCAAGCTTAACATAAACAAGCTCGAGCCAAGCTCAAGCTCTAAAATACAATTTTTATCAAGCTCGAGCTCGAGCTTGAGCTCGATTAATTCTAGTCAAGCCAAGCTCAAGCTTACAAAAGCTTGGCTCGGCTTGGCTCGTTTGCAGCCCTGGGGGTCAGCTATGGAGTATGTGAAAGCTGCACAAATGAATTGACGAAGTTTTATGACTTCGCTATTAATCTGACATTCATAATGAATTTTGAGTATACATCTGATCACTCATTTAAATTGTCTACAGGTCCAGAGGCAGCTTCAGTTAAGGATAGAAGCCCAAGGCAAGTACCTGAAGAAGATCCTTGAAGAGCAGCAGCGGCTTAGTTGTGTCCTGTCCGAACCAGGAGCCGATGACATCTCGCCCCGTATTGCCACTGACTGCTGCCTAGACTCCGATAAGAGTGGCCACTCCACCCCAGCTCCGACCTCCGAGCCCCCTCTTCAATGCAAACTCACAGGCAATGACCGCGGAGTATTTGGTGGCCTCGCCTGCAATGATGACCCTTTCTCGTCCGGTCATGAACCACGCACTCCGGACTCCAGCGGCCGCAGCCGCTCCCCATTCAGCAGCCCAATGAGTGACCGACCCGTCAAAACACATCGACATGGTGCAACGGGACATCCAAAACCTGATTTGGTGCTTACTCACCACATTGTGGAGTCGAGTGCAGGTCGAGGTTTCAATCTTCCGAGCTTGATGTTTCCCGGAGGTGCTGACTTCGACCTGTCTTCGATGCCTGACGATGACCGTTTCGGAAACAGATTCAGGAGTGATATATGATTTAGTCATTTGTGCTTAAGAATGCCTTCTCTGTTTGATACTTCTGTACCAAAAGACTATTCGTTGGCAATGGAAGAGTAACTACAATGTCAATGTCAAGTGATTATATTTGCAGTTCCTGAATTGTTACTGCATACTGATTTCTAGGAAATGAACCGATGAGCAAATTTCGATCCATCGTCTAAAGCTTCAGAAATTTTCAAATAGAGGGAAGAAATTTACATTTGTGTAAAAGATGAGAAGTTTCTAATATTTACTAACAAAGGAACGAAACGCCAAATGAATTTGCGTGTTTTAGCATTAGAACGCCAAGTCTATTGATGTCCTGGAACCTAACTTTAGAATGCCAAGTCTCACAATTTATTTATAATATTTTCTTGATTATCAAGAACATTCTTCCTGTTGTTGTGAATGATATGATATGAGTACGAGTGGAAGAGGGAGAGGGATTTACATGTGTGTGGGTCCCGTACGTTATTTATAAGGACACATCCAAAATGTATGTACACACGCACATAAAAGTATACATACATTTTTTTAATAAATGAGTAGACACCCGTCACCGGTGTGCCAGCTTGGATCCAGTATGGATCCATTATATCCGGGTCATAGATCTGGACTAGATTTCAACATTTGGGTGAAAGTCCAGTCCAACTCGATCCTGAGTGACCGGACTGGATCAACATAAACCTGAGCTGGTCAAAATCCGATCAAAACCGTCGAATCGGCCCGACCCACTTCACAATATGATTTGTGGGTAGCACCTAGTTGAAAATAGACATGGATGAGAGTGTGTGACATGCAGAGATCGAACTAGACGAGCACAACTATAAGGAAATTGTTGTTATTTATTATTTATAGTGTTGTAATAAGATGCAAATCTTTCGGAACATGTCTCCTTATGATCTTTGGACAAATCAATTGCTCCCAAAAGTCTCACGCAAACCTTTTGTAATAAGTGACAAAATAAAAGAAAAATAAAATAATTTTGGGTAAAGTGATTTCGATTGAAGGGGCATCATTTTTTTTTTCCCACTTAACACCCAATAATAAATCCAAATTGATATTATAATTACTATCTATAACCCTAATCCCCAATCCTTCTATTTTAAAAAAAAAAATAGTTTCTATGATCCATTTGCTAATTGTAAAGAGAGAGTGATTGATCCCTCGTGATATTTGATGACAACTAATTCCCATCAACAAAATGCCATAATTATAATCCATTGGTCATGCAAACACAAAATCTAAATCACAACTCCATAAATATCTGATCCAAAATTTTAGTATTCAATTCCGAGAGTGATAGGGTTGGCTCTGACATAAATTTGGATTGAATTGATGGCGGATCATTGGTGGGCCAATAAAAAAAAATAGTGATAATTTTGTTAGATTTAGTTTGATCGTGTTAGTTTTAGATACAATTGCAACTGTCTATGAAATAAATTTTTATTTATTTTAGAAAAATATGAAAGAGAGAAAGACTATATTGTAGCCGAATAATTGATCTTTGGCCCCCAAATATGTAGATTGAGTGTCCAAATCTTCTGAAAATCCATCTAGAGAGAAAGATTATGATTTGTGTGTATCTTAGTCCCTAAGATATTGACAACTACTATTTGTGCTTAGCCACAAATCATGGTTTACAATGCTCTTCCTTGGCACTTTAACATTGTCTTATTAAAATCTTTTCTACGAAAAACACATCTTTGGAGAAAAAACAATCGTAGTGAAAGAAAATAGTATAATAAAGTATTCTTCAGAAATATGATTCTTCAAGAATTCAAGTGGGTGCGGCTTACATTTTCTCGTTAAAATTTCGGAGGATGAACCCAGTAGGCAAAAATCTCTAGATGCATTGGATCAGCGTTTACTGTGAGAATGATCCACGTTGAACTGTCGTACCCGATAACAACTGTAAACTCCCAGTTTTCGAGTTCATAGTCATTCGATTAATATTCAAAATTTTATTTAAGTTGAATTATCTACTAAACCATTAATAATAAATTCTAGTTAAATAATCACATTTATAATTAGTATTAATTAGAAATAGTCCTAATTAATTATATTATTGGCCCATTCCATTTGGCCTCTCACATTCAAAGTAGTACTACTACTATTCTTTTTTCTTGCCACAACCAAACCCATCACCTTCATCAACTAACTGATCACCCACACCTCCCTACTTTTCTATACCAGAGCCCGCGCGCACCCTAGTAAGAACCTCCACCACTCTTCTGCCCGAGCGTGCTGCCATGCTCGGCCGTGGCAGCTTCTAGGGTCAGAGACCACTTTACAATATAACCAACTTAGACTTGTGCCTAGGGCTCGTACCCCAGTATTTTTATATAATATATATATATGAAGCAAAAAAATATATATATATATTTTTTAATTATTTAATTGACATAGCGTTCCATATTTAAGGAGAACAACAATGATCTCATTTCCTTAATTATTTTATTGATCTAGAGTCATGATTTAAGAGGAAAAGCATTTGTCTAAGGCCCCCAAATGTCTTGAGACGGCTCTATTTAGGATCTTCACCGCACGTCCCGACGGTCGTGCCAGCTCCTGCAGACTACAGCGGTATCCGCCAGAGAATTCGTTGCACGTCGAGGTTCTTGCCGTCCCTAGTACGCACACTTGTGCATTCCGTCTCTTACACCGATAGCTTGTTATTTTCAAACCAAACATTGTTAACTAGTATACTAAAACTCGATAGCAAAAAATATACTAAAACTCAAACAAAAATGGTCAAAAAAATTAAGCCAATATTTTTAAATTGTTACAAAAGAGGAAGCAAAACATTATACATAAAATATGCAAAAAAAATTGATTATGTGAGAGGTGAGATTTGAACTTGCAACCTCTTAATTGAAAACCCAAAACACTACCACTTGAGCTAACTTATTATTTGAAAATTAGAGGGTCAAACTAATATATATTATAAACTTGTAAAAAGTTCTATATAATATGTTGGAAAATGTGAATGTATATTTGTTATAATAATAATATCAATTTTTTCTATCAACGAATCTATGAAAAGGTGTACGGATCTTTTCATTGGAAAATGCGTACGAATCTATTTATTGGAAATGTGTGCCCTTTCCATCGTGTTTCTTTATTTCTATAAATACACATGTGTTTGGAGCATTCAATAATTCATTCAATTCATCTATATTGCATTAGTTAGTCTAAGAGAGAGAGAGACAACCAACGTTGCTTCGACGAGTTCCTACGGTGTGAAGTGTTGCTACCGAAGGAAAGAACCGTTGTATCCTGGGAGACTAATTGCCATTAAACCGTAAGCACCAGTGCGGGGCGAATATTGTCTTAAGGATATTGAACCAAGTTCAAGCCTCGGTATCATTTTATTTATTTTACTTATATTTTAATTTCAGAGTCTAAATACAGAGTTTGAGAATTTATACTAACATAATAATCAACATTTCTAAAAAAAAATTTGGAGGGGGGGGGGGGGGGGGGGGGCGTGGCCCCCCTTGGACCCTACATAGATCCGCCCCTGGGTGCCACCTCACGATGAAGTGGCTATATGTCGCCCCTCCTGCTATTATCATGCACTTGCACACTTTTTTGCGTATGATGATAGCAAGGGGGATGACACATAGCCACCACCCATAAGAGCATCTTCAACCCCATTGTGAGTTTAGAAAAAAAAAATGGTTGCCACATAGGAATGACAAGCTTTCATTTCAAAAATTCTTCTCCAATATAAATGTAGAATAAATCATGAAGTTGACATGACAAGGACAATGTGAAGTTGGTTGTCTCCACATCATCAATTATGAATAGAAATATTTATAAAAAAATGAAGTGAAGGAGTTGTCTTGAAAGTTGTAAAAAATATTTTTTACTTGTCTTCTCAATATTTTTGCATTGGAGAACACTTTTTTATCTCATTGTCTTGTGTGAATATCATCTTGCCACATAGGAAAGACATTGTCTTGTGTCTCATGCCACATAGAAATCACAACACAAAACAAGACAATAGGGTTGGAGATGCTCTAAGGTGACACCTCACCTCCCTTATTCTCTCTCTCTCTCTCTCTCTCTATATATATATATATATATATATATATATATATATATATATATATATATTCCCAATAAATATATATATATATATATATATATATATATATATATATATATATATATATATATATATATATATTTATTGGGAATATATATATATATATATATATATATATATATATATATATATATATATATATATATATATATATATATATATATATATATATATATATTGTTAGAATTCTTCAACAACACTTCGGTTTAAATCTGCAATAAAAAAAAATAATTAAATTGTTACCGGCCTCCAGGGAAGTCGTACACGTAGCACTGCCCTAAGAGTTAGCTCGGGTCTATGTGCAGACTGAATCCGAACGCCCCTAGTGGTAAAATCCCCGCTCCACCGGAATCTCGTTGCCGTACACGACGTCGAGAGAATGATCCCGACTTAGCTCCGCCCAGAGCAATAATGGAGAACAGCAGTGATCTTGAGAGGACGAGAATTTTAGAGAGGGAAATGAATTTCTGTCTGTAAAAAAATGAAGGAATGAGGCAAGGTATATATAGGGATTTTCCAACGTAGGAGAATAATGACAGATTTAATGAGTCAATTAACATAAACGTTACAGAACGTTTTTCAGCACAAGGTTCATTGAACCTGGACGGAATTTGAATAGTGAACGTTATGGAATTTAAAAAATTTGTAACGGTCAGAATTTTTGGAAAGGAGCAAAAAATCTTTTCGGGTCTCGGCCCGAACCTGAAGAAGGAATCGAATCGGCATTCGGCGCCCGCAGATGTGGGCACGTACCCGCACCCGTTACGCGCGCCAAACCGAACCGAACCGAGCCGAGCTGGGCCGGGCGGCGGCGGCGGCGCGCGCATGTGGCCCATGGAGCTCCCACACACAACTTTTAATGAAGCAAAAGGAGAAGAGGTAATATATACATAGTGGAGGTACTTCCACTAGCCGATGTGGGACTAATGCTTTAGGTGGGAGTTAAGCTTTTGCTCACAAGCTAAAGCTAAGCTAACAATCCCCCCCCAAAAGCTCAAGTTCCAGGGTAATAGAAGACTGAAAGATAAAAGAAGAGTAAGAAAATTTCTGGGCAGTTGTATACTATGCATAAATGAGATAGACTACAGCCTTGAATCTCACGTAGTGACTATTGTCTTTGTCTGAAGAAGAGCTTGATGGACTACACCTTGAATCAGTCTTCTTGAACCAGACTCAGAAAATACCACACATAGTACGCTAGAGGTACTTGGGTCTATCGGGTGGCGCGTTTGGTTGGCCATGCGCACTTTTACACATTCATGAGAGTTGTCTAGGATCGTCATGTCCTATAGTCGCGGCCCTCACAACCTCTCATATAGATAAGTCCTTAAAGGTTGGTGATAGGAATCAACCCTGCATATCATGCTTGGACTTATTAAGAGTTTAAAAGGAACACTGTCACCATAGGGATGGGGTATGAATGTACACATGTACAGCCTCCTGGGCTTTTATTTTAAAGAGAATTTAATCTCAGGTCAGTGTTCCATAATAGTCACCTAGTCCAGCTTATTTCTACCCATTGAACCGACTTCTTGGGATATCCAGTCAGACTCGGTTGGGTTGTCACTGCTGGTGACTATACTATAGGCTTAACCCCATCTCCCTCGATAATTCTAGGATCAATGTCCTAGACAGACCCTTCGTCAAGTGGTCTGCAAGGTTCTTTTCTAACTTTATATAGTCAAGAACCACATATTTGCCCAATAGGCTCTTTATTGACTTGAAGCGCAGCTGCAGGTGCCTGTTCATCTTAGCATTTACAGAATCATGCTTTAGTAGTTCTATAACAGATTTATTATCACATTTTACAGAAATTGCAAGAACATGATGAACAGAAATAGGTATATGCATAATAAGATTTCTAAGCCATTCGGCCTCTGTACATGTAGTATCCAAAGCTATCATTTCAGAGTCCATTGTACTTCTGGCTATGATAGTTTGTTTACATGATCCTCAGGAGATTGCAGCTCCTGCTAGGGTAAAAACATATCCAGTAGTGGATTTCACATCATATGAATCAGTTATCCAATTTGCATCGGAGTAACCTTCTATGATATCAGGGTGTCTAGTATAATGAAGTTTATAATCTAGAGTACCCTTAAGATATCTAAATACTCTGTCCAGTGCAGTCCAATGCGACTGATTTGGGTTACTAGTATATCTACTTAGTCTCCCAATAGCAAATACAATATCAGGTCTGGTCCTATTTGTTATGTACATAAGGGACCCTATCATCTGTGAATATCTATGTTGTTCTATAGGAGATCCTTTATTCTTCTTGAGAACAACTGTAGGTCCTAAAAATCAAGTTGCACCCATCAAAAAAGCAATGAAAATCAAATTGCACACCCTTCAAATGAACTGCGCAGGAGACAGACTGCGCAACAACTCAACTGCGCACCCATCCGAGCGCGCTAGCTGACGTGGCAACGTCATCATTATCTGACAGAAAATCAGATGTTCTGACAACTGACAGCACGAAAAGCGAGGAGTCTGTTCGTTTCTCGAGCCGCACCGCACTCGATGACAGCTGTACAACCAGCGCAGTCTGACAGCTCAACCTCAGCGCAATCCGAGTCTTAGCGCAACCCATTGGAAGCGCAGTCTGATGCTAGCGTAGTTCAAGTGGCACAATCCATCAAGATAACTGATATTTTGTACGTGGCATACATGCCATCAATTGCTCACCATGTGGCAACCGTCTATACACGACCATACGCATTTCAATCAAACAATGCCACGCGTCTCGTACAGTTGGCCCACGATCGAGTAACTGCCAGCGCAGTTCGCTGCTTGCGCAGTCCAATGCCTGTGCAATCCATCCTGCGCAATCCAGAAATAACTACTAATTAGTTATTTTCCAGAACTCTATAAATAGAGTTTCAAGTCCTTCATAATGAAGAGGAAGAGATAATCAGAATCAAGAGGAGATCATTATCAGAGAGAGATTAGGAGTTCTTGCCCAAGTGTTGCTGCTTTCTTCAGAGGCTATCGTCTTCAAAGTTCACATCGTCCAAGGGATAAAGCGATCGTCTTCAGATCGGATTCCTATAGTTGTACTTTCTCAGAATTCAATTATAATCTTCTTATAAAGTTTGTGAAATAAAGAACACTTTTATTTTTGCAAACAAAATGGCGACTCTGCTGGAGACGACTTTCTCCTCCGACGAGGAAGTGACAACTCAATGTGACGTTGCGTCTATCGGAAAGACGCAGAAGACGCTGGTTGTGAAAGTCAACCAGACTGTCTACGAGGCGATGATCAATTTTGGGGCTACTCGTCGCACTGCAACCTCTTCCAAGAGCAAGGTTCGTTCAGTATGGACTCCAAAGTCCTCTGCGCAGTCTTCTGCGCGGTCCTCTGTGCAGTTCTCTGCGCAGTCATCTGCGCAACCTGCTGTCTCTGCTGCCAAGGAGCCAGTAGCTTCTACTGCCCATGCACAACTCCCTCTCTCTTCTGCTAAGGCACAAACCACTTCCTATGCTGCTTTGGTAAAGTGCAAGACTCATCTTCCTCTGGCGCAGTTGGCTGCAACTTTACCTGCGCAATCCATTACTCCTGCAACCAGAGTGCAACTCAAACACTCTGTGGTCAAGACTCCTGCTGCGCAAGCTGCAACTCTTGGAGTTTCTGTGGCCAAAAGGCCATCTGTCAAAGTTTTCCATGCGCAATCAGCTAATGCACCTACTGCCACAGCCCTAGTGCAAGCTGTTCCAGCGCAGTCTACGAGGGATAGCCCTTTGGCTAATCTTCTTTCTTCTCACAGTAAGGGGAAAAACTCTGCTCCTCTTTCCAAGCACCCTGTTGCTCCAGTGCAATCCACTGGGGGTAGTCTGCTGACTATTCCTCCTCCTCTTCAGAATAAAGGAAAAGGCCCGTTGGTCTTTTCTTAAACTTCCTCGTTCCACGACTTGGAAGACAACAGAGGAAAACGCTCTTTGGCTAACCCTTTCTCACAAAACAAGGGAAAAGGTCATTTGGTCTTTTCTCAGTCTTCCCAGGTTTTTACCTCGGAAGATCTATCTGAAGTGCCTCGGCACCAATCAGTACAAGAACTCTCTCAAACAAGAGTTCTTCTCTTCCTGCCAAAGAGAAATGTACTGATCAAAGAGGTATTCTGCCTACTCCGGTAGCGGAATTCCAAGATCTCCCAACTCTCCGGATATCCCGCTCAAAGCAAGGAAAATTACTGGTGTCTCAGACAGAAACCCCTGGAGGTGAGTTTGCTGATCTACGAGTTTATCTCAATAGATCTCGGTCTACGTCAACTTCGGCGAAACGCAAGCAGCCAATGTCGAAGACGAACCTGCATCAAAGACAAACTCCCAGGATCAAAAATCCTGACACCTATGCTAATGAAGTGAGTACTTCCCTGTACACTCAAGGGACAAAACATCTGAAGAACCGGAACCATGTTCCGAATGTTGTCAAAGAACATATCCCTCAAACTTCTTCTCGTCCCGTCGTTGTTCCTGACCTCCGAGAGCATCTCAAGCAAAAGCGGGACAATATCTCAACACCTCCAGTTCAGCTACTTGGACACCATTGTAATCACAAGGTTGTCATCAAGTGTTGTTGCCAGACAACAAAGCGATCTGTCTTCGATCGTCTGAATTTTGTAACTTCGGAACCAATGTCAGAAGACGAGGACGAAATGTTGTATGCTTCTGTCAACATGGCTTCCCGAGATACTGGGGGTAGAAAATGCTCCAAACACGGCAAGCCTCGTAGACCCAGTCAAAGATATCTGGATCTACTCCAAGAATCTTCTGAAGGAGTATTCCAACATACCCGATCCCGAAGCCGAGATGCAATCGGTCAAAGGAATCTTCTCCAAGATCCTTCCGGTCATCTTCCTCTTTCTCACTCAGGAGATGATTCCTTCTCTGATTATGATGCATACAACGAAAGTTCTGAACAGACAGTGTCTTCTACTGTACCTAGAGAAGTGACAGCTTATATTGTCACTGAAGACCCAGATGCTTCTAGTTCGGCTAGTCAAGAACAACGAATAGCTGCACTAGAAGATAAGCTGAAGACCATAGCTGAAATGGTTGCAAGTATGCATTCTATCATCGTGGCCCAACATACAGTACCACCGATCGTACCTGCTGCAAATCCTGAGATTATAGCATCGTCGGTGCCTGTCAATACAGGGCTGGGGGTAGTATCTCCTGAAATATCCCCTGTGTAAATTCAACCCACACCCAGTCAGTCAGGAGCTGGGGGTAGTACTTACCACGCTGTTCCTCCTCCTAACACTATGATTCAGCCTGTTCCTTCTTCATTATCGGAGGATGCTAATGAAGCTGTCAAACTCTTGCGCACTCAATTCGAGGCTTTTAAAGAGAAGGACAATTTACAGAGATTGGGGATCAAACAACCCTATCCGGTTGAATAGAAGGAAGTCCTATTTCCTCCAAAGTACAAGATTCCCACAATTTTGTTGTTTGACGGCAGCACTTCCCCGAGCCAGTTCATTAACCACTTTGAGGTATTGACTGTTCAGCTTCAACCAAATGACGCTCTTCTTACCAGGGTATTCGTCGGCTGTTTAGCCTGTGTAGCATACGGTTGGTACAGAAGCTTGCCTGATGGCTGTATTACTTCTTTCTCGGGTCTTAAACAAATCTTTTTAGAACGATTCTACGAAAGAATCAACGACATGACCATGTCGGCCCTCAACAAGATCAAACAAAGACATAATGAAACCGCTGAGAGTTTCATTGAAAGATTTCGCCGAGAAGCATTAAAGATGCCTCCTGGAACTCTGGCTGTTGTCACTATAGATACCTGCAAGGCAAATCTTTTGCCTATTGTTTGCCATTAAAATTCTTTTATTGCAAATTTCAATACAAACAGAACAGTGTTACAATATAGGACTTAGATGTAGTCCTAGGAGTACACTTTTGTTTAATCTGGGTCCTTAGTGCCAATGGAGCGAGTGGTAATGCGTTGACTCCGTTGACGGGCTGACGACGGTTATCGGTTCTCTGAAGGTGTAGATTGCTCTGGGTGCTGGAGCTTGCCGAGAGGAGGAAGACGTTGAGTGTCTGTATCTGCCTCTCTGGTGATTCTCTGTATGTTCGTTGTGTATTCTGTGCGTTCGTTGTCTGTGTGAGAAGGAAATGATCCCTCTATTTATAGTTTTACAGGCTGGCTGCTCATGCGCGCATATAGGATGCGCTGGTGTGTGGGAACGCCACGTGGGGATTTGCTGATGGAGGCGCGTGGGATGCACCCTAATCGAGGGGTAGAATTCTTCATACTGCTGTTTGTGAGCCGGCACGTAGCAGAGGAGAAGATCTTTCTGTTGCTAAAATCTTGGATGAGTTGAGTCAAAGGACACGTGTCATCGACCCATGGCTCGAAGATCTCGGATTTGGTGGGGGGAAGTGATCTGGTGAGCTGCGCCTTGGATTGGACGCAGGAGGAGGCTGCGACTCGTAACCTTTAGGAGTTACAAACCGTTCGGGGCACATGGCTTTTGAGGCGCATGCAGGCGACTTTCCTTCTGTCTTTTGGGATCAGAGAGCAGTCTGAGGCGCATAGCTTTTGAGGCGCATGCAGATTTAGGCGCATGGCTGCAGAGACGCATGCGGGAGGTTGAGTGGCCACGTGGCAGTAGCCGTCGGGATGAAGTCATGATGACGCTGACGTTGCCGACGCTTCATTTTCTGAAAAAGCTGTCAACTGTTCAGACTTTGGGAGGTGTGCTGCCAACTCTGTCAGTTCAGCATTTAATATTTCTGACATTCGATGGACAGCTGAGTGGGCGCGTCGATTGGCGTTCCACTCGGTATGGAGATGTGTGGGGGCGCATCCTCTGTGATGCGCCTGGTACTGAAGGGCGCGTCTATGTGATGCGCCTGATGCCGAAGGACGCGTCCGTGTGATGCGATGTCTGACTTGCGCATCCGTCATATCTTTTAATGATGCGGCTGTTTCGCTCCTCGAGCGCTTTAAATAGCCGTTGGCTGAATTCGAGGCGTCCGATTCATCCATTTAATGCAAATTCATTGCACGGAATTTGGAGAGCCATCCACTTGGCGCGTGGGTTTGATCTGCCCGGCCTATAAATAGTGGCATAGAGAGAAGGTTTGCTCCTCGTTCCCTCACGTACTTCCAACATGAACTTGGGTATTCGGGTGAATTCTGTTGACGAAGTGTTCCCGAGGGTGAAGATGAGACGCCATGTCGTCGTTGATGCACTTGGAGGTGACTGTTACATCCAAAAGACGGAGTCGAGGGCTTCTGAGGCAGGCGGAAGGTGCCTGTTGCATCCAAAGATAGGGATGCTCGGGCCTCGTCTCCGTTATTTCGGAAGAGCCGTAGATCGGAATGGCGGTGCTAGGCTCTTTCTTCCTTCAAAGTGGGTGTCGCCCACTCTGGTTGTGTTGAAAGCTGCTCCTTTAGCCGTAGTTTCGATCACGGTCTTCATTCGCCTTTGGAGGCTCTTTCGAAGCCTCCCCTGGCCACAGATTTGCGGTGCTCTTCTCTTTCTTGGTTCCAGCCAGAGGGTTAAATGCTTTGTTTAGTCGAAGCATTTATCAGGTGAGCCTGGCTGGAAGAGCGGCACATAACTGGGCTGCTGAAGGGATGCACATAACTGAGTTGGATGCACATAACTGAGCTGCTGAAGAGATGATGGGATGCGCCTGGTTGGAGGCGCATGGTATCTGCTGCGCCTAACTGGCGACGCATGGTGACTGCTGCGCCTATCTGGAGGCACATGGTGGCCGCTGGCTGTAGACTTAAGATCTTTCCTTTGTAGAAATTCTCCTTTGTACAACCTTTTCTAGACATGTAATAGACTTTTGTATATAAATAAAAAGTCCTTTTTCAAATGTCTATACTTATTGACTTTGCTGTGAAGTGTTCTGTCCGAGTTCTGGTGCATGTAGTGTCTGGCGCATGGGCTTTCTGATTGTGAAATTCCATGCTTCTACACCTATTATCAGCATGTGGACGGGGTCAACTCAGTTCCAAGACTGGCCATCCTTCATTGTCAATGCTAAAGCAGCTGAAGTTAGTACTGACAAGTTCAAGCAGCTAGGGGTACACATGTCTAACCCCGACCGGGACGAACACCCGACATCGAGTAGCGATAATCGCAGAACAACCGCAAGGGAAAAGAAACTTTGAACATCAATTTGAAAAGCAAAGAATCTCTGGTTGTTAACGTGGCTCCACCTACGTCTACTTCTACTCCTTCTGTCCCTCCACCAAGGGAACCTCGTCCGAAAGTAGAGTACTCCTTTGACGAGAACGACACCGTGAGCATCTTTGATTGCTTAATCAAAAGCAATAAGCTCCAACTCCCAGACCCGAAGAAGCCTGATGAGGTCGGTAAGACTAATCATCCCAAATATTGTGTCTATCACAGGTTCATTGGGCCTCCCACTCGAGCATGTTATGTTCTCAAAGGCAAGATTCAAGAGCTAGTCAACGCTGGTGTTGTCACTCTGCAACAAGACGAGAAGACTATTACCGCGAACATGGTCTCAGTACAGTTCGGTAACTTCCCTCCACAGATGGTACAGCATGGTGTCATCCCTATCCCCAAGGCTACTCTTGAGATCGAGAATCTCCCTCCTCCGCGAAGTGAAGGTCTCGTCCCCTTATCTCTTGACAATGGTGAGATTATGTGGATTCACCCTGATCTTGCTTCGGAGTTCGAAGTTCCCTCTTCCTCCAAGAAGAAGGAACGCTCCAAGGACAAGACAAAAATCTGCAATATGGTGTCTTTTGACCCCATAGTTGAAGAGGAAATCCTGCTGGGCACCAGGTCAGGGAAAGCCTATCTACGGGAGTATCCCGAAGCTCAGGAGAATCCTGCTTCTTCTTTTAAGTCTGCTTCAGTACAACCTGTCTCTAATGAGGATATCCCTTCTACATCCTCACCGGTTGTAGTACCCATTACCCCCAAACCGACGACAGCCGACAAAGACAAACAACAAGTCCGCTTCGACAAGCCTTTGAAGAAGTCATCTCCTTCTGGACTTGAGAAGCCATACAACTTTGATATCTTGGCTCAACTAGCCAATACACCGGCTAGGCTGTCAATTTTCGAGCTCTTGCGTCTTTCTAAAGAGACTCGAGAAACTCTGAGTGAAGCTCTAATGCAGGCAGAAACCTGTCTAACTCTTCTCAAGAAGCCAGAATCAGAGCCTGCCTCTTGCCTCCATTGTCACAGTATGTTGGAATTAATTCCAAATATTACCTTCACACAGGATGATATGTTGATGGAAGACAATAGGCATGACCGTCCTTTATACTATACAGGATACATTGATTCGATGAAGGTTGATCGTATTCTGATAGATCCGGGGTCGGCACTCAGCATTATGCCAAAGACAATGTTAGATACACTGAAGATCCCAGTACATAGTCTTTCTGGCACAATCACCACTATCTTGGGATTTAACCAGGGAAGAAGTGAACCTCTGGGCAAGATTCGCCTAAAACTCCAAATAGGCAATCTTCGCACAAAGGTGACCTTCTACATCATAGACAACCATGGTTGTTCTTACAATGCTCTATTGGGGAGACAATTCCTGTATAACACAACATTGTTCCTTCTACTCTCCATCAATGTTTCAAATATGTTGATGACAATGGAGAGGTTCAAAAGGAGGTTGCGGATCTCTATCCTTTCAAAGGTGTCGAAGCATATTGTAACGATGCTCGCATGTATAAAGATGAGTTCATGAAGGTAGTACTGGCTCTAGACACTGAAGAAGAACAAGAAGCAGTGCCCAAAGACACCCTCATCATACCTGTCAAAGGGCGTGTTTCTCATCCTCAGTCCTCCAAACCACTGGCTATTCACTTGCCAGTCCAGAAGCAACCAACCGATGGTGGTCAAGATCAAATGGAGCTCACCTCTTCTGAGCCACTTGTTATTGACTTACGTCGTAACAAGGATAAAAGGGAGCTCACCTCTTCTGAGCCACTTGTTATTGATTTATCTCATAACAAGGATAAAAGGGAGCTCACCTCCTCTGAGCCACTTGTTATTGACCTTCGTCGTAGCAAGCCTCCTCCACGTTCTTCTTCTCCCCCTCTTGTAATCAATTTGACCAAGCCTGCTAAGGCTAAAGGTCCTGTTGTAAATACAGATGTACAAATCAATGAAAAAGCATCTCCTTTCCAGTATACTGATGTCATTTATCATGCTAAGTGCTATTTGGATATGTTAGATAGCTTTCAGTCATTTATAATGGGAGTTGTACAGTCTCTTCAAACAGAGGTCTCACTCGAACACCCAGATGATTCATACTTTGTTGTCCCTTCTCGAAAGAGAGACGAAAGTCCAATACTTTTTAGTAAAGGACCAGAACAAAAATTTAGCTATACGGATGATAGCAAAAGCAACGATACGGGACATCTCCAACTTCGTCGTTACAGTCAACAATCAAAAGATATCATCCGAAAGATGGGTTATGATTTCAAGAATGGCCTCAACTACGGTAAGGGTAGACGAACTCCTATCCGTACGGCTGTTCCGAAAGGAAAGTCAGAGATGTATTACAGCAGAACCAAAAGAGTTCTCGGATATGCTTCACCTCCGGTATTATCCCCAGCAGTCTCCGAATCTGATAGTGAAGAGCGCTCTAATTCTTCTGATTCCAGATCATGGGATTCTGATACCAGTATTGGTCAAATTCATCGATTGATTGTATCTTCCAACATGGTCTCCGCTGAACTTCCAGAAGGCTATGACGAGGATATTGAAGAAAATCCCGAAACAGATCCTTGGGCTCAACGAATGGATACCCAATGGGAACTCCGATTCGAACAACGAGAACCTCCTACCGAAGATCAATTGGTTCAAATTGATGTAGGAGAGAGCGGGTCACCTCGTCCAATATTCATCAGTAAGAACCTTCCAGAGGCAGATAAGCAAGAATTAATTCTTCTTATTCGAGAATATATTGATGTTTTTGCCTGGAATTATAAAGACATGCCAGGTTTAGATCCCAAAGTTGCTACTCATAAACTGAATATCTTGCCTAACGCAAAACCAGTCAAACAACATCAAAGGCGATTCAAGCCAGAAATGATGGACTCAATCGACGATGAAGTCAAGAAGCTCATCGCTTGTGGCTTTATTCGAGAAGAACAACATCCTGATTGGGTAGCCAACGTCGTTCCAGTCCTGAAGAAAATCGGCAAAGTTCGAGTTTGCATCGACTTTCGGGATCTTAATGAAGCCTGTCCAAAAGATGAATTTTCTCTCCCTATCACGGACGTCATGATTGAAAACACATGTGGTTTCGAGCGAATATCCTTCATGGATGGATTCTCTGGGTACAATCAGATTCGTATGAATCCTGAAGATGAAAAAGATACCTCTTTCCGCACTCCTCGGGAGTCTACTGCTATACGGTGATGCCATTTGGTCTCAAGAACGCTGGCGCAACTTACCAACGAGCTATGAGTACCATCTTTCGAGATCATCTTCGCAAGACTGTCGAATGCTACGTCGACGATATTGCTGTCAAAAGTCGTCTAAAGGAAGATCACATCCAAGACTTGAGAACTATCTTCAATCTGATGCGCCAACATCAACTCAAAATGAATCCCACCAAGTCATTCTTGGGTGTCTCTAGTGGTAAATTTCTCGACTTCGTCATTACCTCTAAAGGTATACACGTGGATCCCGAGAAGATCAAAGCCATTCAAGAGATGCGTCCTCCACGCAACCTAAAAGAGCTACGAGGATTCCAAGGTCGACTTGCGTACATCAGGAGGTTCATTTCGAATTTGTCTGGACGCTGCAAACCATTTACTCAGCTAATGAAGAAGGGTGTATCTTTCATTTAGACCGAAGAATGTCAACGAGCATTTGATGATATAAAGCAATATCTCATGAACCCACCAGTCTTGGTGCCACCAATCTCAGGCATACCATTCTTAATGTATGTCCGTGCTATAGACCATTCATTAGGTGCTTTACTTGCCCAAAAGAACAAAGAAGGTCATGAACAGGCCATCTACTATCTCAGTCGTACTATGATTGGTGTCGAACACCGTTATAGTCCGGTTGAGAAAGAATGCCTAGCTCTTATGTTCGCCGTTCAAAAGATAAGGCATTACATCATCGGCCAAACTATTCATGTTATATCTCGAGTCAATCCTCTTCGGGTACTAATAAAGAAGCCTAGCACACTCAATTCCCGACTAGCTACATGGGCAATTCTGCTAGCCCAATATGACATGGTATATGTACCACAAAAATCTGTTAAAGGTCAAGCGCTGGCGGATTTCTTAGCAGCTCATCCTGTTCCGGAGACTTCCAAACTCTATGATGAAATTCCAGATGAGACATTGGAATCAAATTTGATCTCCGAAGAATTTTCTACTTGGCGTCTATTCTTTGACGGTGCATCCAGGATTGGACCAAATGGTGCCATTATCGCAGGAGTTGGGGTTGTTCTTGTTTCTCCAGACGGGTCAACTATCCAAAGAGCCTACTCCCTGGATGAACCTTGCTCCAACAACGTAGCCGAATACAATGCTCTACTCATTGGCCTTCAGTTAGCTAAACAACTGGACGTCGAATATCTTAAAGTTTATGGTGACTCCTAGCTGGTTGTTAACCAGGTTAGAGGAACCTATGAAGTTCGCCATCAAGATTTAGTGCCTTATCATGAAACGGCAATCAGCATGGCTACATCATTCAAAGCCTTCTTCATCGAATATGTCCGCCGAGCTTGCAATACTGAAGCAGATGCTTTGGCCAATCTTGCAGCAGTCTTAGCCATCCCTATCAAAAGACAACAGGTGGTGGTTGTCTCCAACAGGGAATTGTTTTGCATCGAAAACAATCGTAATATTGAGTTCAGTAACTTCACTGAAGTCAATGTTATCAACGAAGATTGGAGAGCTCATTTCATCGACTTCGTAGTTCACGACATACTTCCTGAAGATCCTAAGGAGGCTACGAGTATTCGCCGACGATCTCTCCGATTCTACTACAATCAAACCACCAAGACTCTCTATCGACGGACTTATGACGGTCTTCTCTTGCGCTGTCTTGCTGGTGATGAAGCAAAACAAGTATTACGTGAAGCTCACGATGGTGTTTGCGGAGCACATCAACCCGGTCCTAAACTACAAGACCGTATCCGACGCATGGGTTACTACTGGCCCTCTATGGTATCAGATGCTATTGAATATACAAGGAAATGTCGAACTTGTCAAATCCATGCAGATTTTATCCATCAACCATCAGAATTTCTTCATCCAACTGCCGCTTTCTGGCCTTTCGAAGCTTGGGGCATGGATATCATAGGTCCCATCAATCCTCCTTCTTCTAAGGGACATCGGTTCATACTAGCAATAATCAATTATTTCTCCAAATGGGCCGAAGCTATACCTTTGGCTGAAGTCAAGACCAGTAGTGTCATCAACTTCGTCAAACATTATGTCATCTACAGATTTGGTGTACCTTGACGAATCATTCACGACAATGAACCACAGTTCATTAGTCAAAAGTTTACCAGATTCTGCGATGATTACCGGATTGACAATGTCGCTTCGACAGCTTACAATCCTGCTGCTAATGGCTTGGCCGAAGCCTTCAACAAAACTATCATCAAGCTCCTCAAGAAGTTTGTGTCTACTAACAAACGAAACTGGAGTGAAAAGCTTGAAGAATGTCTTTGGGCCTATCGTACTACGGTCCGCAACCCTACAGGCTATATACCCTTCTCTTTGGTGTACGGCTGTGAAGCAGTTCTACCCCTGGAAATTCAAATTTCGTCCTTAAGGATTGCCATCGCTAATGAGCTGACAACGGAGAACAACGATCTCCTTCGACTTCAAGAATTAGAAGCGCTTGACGAGAAGCGGCTATTGGCTCAATAGCATATTGAGTTATACCAAGCCCGCATCTCGAAGACCTTCAACCGCAAAGTTAAAGTCAGAGCCTTTCAGAAAGGAGAGCTCGTTCTAACGGTCAGACGTCCCATGACTATGACTCACATGAGCAAAGGCAAGTTCGATGCAAAATGGGAAGGGCCTTACATTGTGAGCAAAGTCTTTTCAAATAGAGCCTATCAACTTTCAGAGCTAGACGGTCGAGTTGCTATGATGCCTATCAATGGCAAATTCCTTAAAAAATACTATGTATGAATATAACAGGAATTTTATGTAAATATGATCAGACAGTTCATAAATAAAGTTTGATTTTTTTTTCATAAACGTTGTTACATAATATCAAGGACGGGAATCACTATCGTCCTTCTTGAAGAAAGGACGAGGACCACTACCGTCCTTTTAAAAAATATAGTCAGCAAAAGAACCGAGAATATCCTTGCCCGATTTCACCAGGAACTTACAAGCAGCCATCCTCATGGCCTCCTCTTCCTCAGTCTTCCCTGGTTCAACCAGGAAGTCCAGGATATCCCACGGTGGCTGGGGTGCAGACGAACCTTCGCCTGCCTCCGTCTGCTTTGGCTGGGTCGGTTCGACAGGACGTTCTTCAGTGCCTCCTTCAACCTTCGAGACAATCTCAGCCTTCTTGGATGCATCTCCAGATGACATCTTTGTGTTGAAAAGTGAAAGTGATGATTCCATCTAGATTTATGTTCTATTTATAGGCAGAGATTCTTGAAACAATGAAGCGACGCGTTCTTCGCTCGTTCATTACATTCATTCGACGGTTCACTCGTTCATTACATTCATTTGACGGTTCACCCGTTCATTACATTCATCCGACGGTTCGCTCGTTTATTACATACATCCGACGGTTTACCCGTTCATTACATTCATTCGACGGTTCGCCCGTTCATTACATACATCCGACGGTTTACCCGTTCATTACATTCATCCGACGGTTTACCCGTTCATTACATTCATCCGACGGTTCGCCCGTTCATTACATTCATCCGACGGTTCGCCTGTTCATTCCATTCATCTGACGGTTCACCCGTTCATTCCATTCACTTGACGGTCCATCCGTTCATCCCGACAATTCATTTCGTTCGTACATTTTGATATTCCATCCATTTCATTCACATCAGCAACTTGTCATGTATTTGTTACCTTTGATTAAGTTGTCTACTGAAATAATGATATTCAATAAATTATATTATGCCATGTCTACATTACCTCTGAGCAGATATAATAAATATAATTATTTTCTAAATCAAAAAATATATCATGTCCCGGACCTCTGAATATATTTTCTATCGCTATTATTTATATCCGAATGAGATATGCAATAAATAATAGAGCCACAAAGAAAATGTCTTTTTATTGATCAAAATTAAAAGGCATTACAAAAAGACATGTCACAAAACAGAAGATACAAAAAGTCTTCCTATTCAGCTGGTGGGGTCATCAAACTAGCCATCTGCTGCTTTAAAGTTTGAAGTCGCTCCTCACGAGAATCCAACACTCGCCTCCTAGCTTCCTCCATTCCAGACTTATCATCAAAAATCGGCAAGGTTACTAGTCTGCGGGAGATTTTAGCTTGATGAGTTGTGACATACTCATTTCTTTTCTGGGTTAGAGCGTCCAGTTGCTGAACTGCAGCTTGATGTTGTGTGGCCTCATCTTCCAGAGCAAGCTGAACAAGTCTCAACTCTTCTTGAAGACGGGCAGATTCTGCTTTTAGCTCAGCAACTTTCTTTTCTTTCTCCCCAGCAGCAGATGCTATTATCTCTATTTGAGAGTTATACTCTGAAGACTTGGTAGCGAAAGTGTCCAAGAAAATCTGGAAATCAACTTTCGCAACTGCAGCCTCTTGAGATATCCTCTCAAACTCAGCATGTACCAAGGGTTCCACCTCCCCCCGATTCAGATCTTTGTGGATCTTAACTGATTCCTCCAGCTCATCCAGTATGTGTTCAAGATAAACAGCTTAAGCTTCATCACCTTGATTTCGGAAGGCACTGATCAGATAAGAGGTTGGACCTCTAACGGTGATGAAACCAACATCTTCTTTCTCCATTACCCTTTCTACTAAGGGTCCTAGTGAATTGAAGAAGAGGTTGGTGAAGGAACCAATTATGAATCTGTTAGTAGCTATCGCACCAGGTGTAGCAGCTACTCCCATGGACGTCGAAGCAGCAGGTACCTGTACAGATGGACGTTCAACTTCTTGTACGTGAGTGGAGGTCTCTCTGGACAAAGGAGCCATGGTAGAGCTAGTCGCCCCTCCCAGATGTTCCTCTGCGAAATCAAACAAACACCATCAGTTGGCTGTCATTAGCAACTATCGAGAAGGATCAAAAGTAAGAGAAATCGTACCATTGCTGGGTCCAGTGACAAGTTTGTCATCTGCTGACACGGGTTACAACCTCGCAGAAGTAGCTTCAGACATTACTGCCTGGCTACTACCCGTTTCGGAGCCACCCGAAAAATGTCGACTACTGGTGGCTATCGCCTTTATTGGCACTATATCAGTGCATATGGGAAGAAGTGGAGAAGATTCAATTTCTGCATGGATAAAAATTTAGATGTCAGCCATTTAATCTATGAAAAGAAGATTGATAATATCATTCAATACCTTTGGGATCAGCAATAGTAACTTCCTCAGGTGCTACTTCTTCAACCGCATTCTTTTCTGGGGATACATGTACATCAGCATTCTCTTCTGGATTCAGAGTATCATCAACAGCCTCTGCTGATGTATCTTCATCACTTGCACTCTCCTTTCGTACTTCTTTACTATCAGTTGCGGCAACTGGATATACATCATTATTGAAGCCGAAGTTACAGTCATTCAGAGCATCGATCATTAATCGATCTTCTTCAACACGTAATGATTGAGGAGAATCTGGAAGATGGACGATTTCTGTTGCAAGTGTTGGAGATTGTAATGCTTCGGGAGATGTTTCTGGCTCATTTGGCTTCGCAGCCACATCTGCTGTCTCCGTGATTTCCTCTCTGGTCTCTACAACCTCGTCCTTTTTCTCTAGACTGAAAGCTTCCTGCCTGAGTTCAAGGACATGTGTAGGAGACGACATCATGACTCCGGCGACAGCACTGGTCACGACCGATGACAGGATAGGTCTTGGAGGTGTGACTACTTTCTTTCTTCTGAAGACTATTTTCTTTCTGTGTAGAGGTCTCTCTGGACTCTCTACATTTACAACATCTATTTGTCTTTGAAGAGAGGTCGGAGTCGTCACCTCTTCTCTTTGAGTCGACTCAGCTTGCTGTCGAGATTGCAACCGGGTGGTAACCCTTTTCGATGATTCCAAGACAAGCTTCTTCTTAGCAACTGGAGAAGAAGGTTCTTCTGCCCTTCTTTTCTTCTCTTTGGCTGGAGATCTGACAACCTTCAAGGAGACGCGCAGCGGCTCGTTGACTTCTTCAGGGAAGTTAGCTTCCCTCGAAGCTTCCAGCGGTGCATCAACTGGTTCATCCTCTTCATCATTACCGAGAGCCGACACAACAGATGCTCCCTTCTTTAATCGTATTGCTGTCACAAAGCTATCTGCTAAACTAAAGTTCTCAGCAAAGTATTTGCTGATGTGTAGAAGAGTGAATATGTATACAGCATCCGAGGACCATGATCGCTCTTCATCGGCATCGAGAATGTTGTTCTTGTGTCTCGAGCATTATAGTAAGCCCAAGCCCGGGCTCCATCGATTAGATAACCTTTTTTCTGTAGGCATGTGATGGCGTTGCCTACGTGGAATTGGTCATAGCCGAATTGGCGCACAAAACGGCTAGGAAGATAAGGCTCCAGATAACACTCATCTTCAAACCGGTACACCAAATGAGATGGCCGAATCATCTTCAACCAGTCGAAAGCTGTGTGACCCAGAGGTTGTGCCCTCCCAGAGTCAACAAGGTTGGTGGACATATGCTCGTAGCCAGCTGGAGGGGGAACACAATGTAAGTTCCATCCCTTTTCGAGATTCAGAGCACGCCTGCAATCTCTTAAAGTGGTATATATCCACTTGCTTTTGGAGAATCTCCTCAAGAAGCAGCCGCTTACCGCTCCCATATCGGGGTTCATCAGGGTAGGATAGTGCAGAAGCAGCCATCCGAACAGATATATGTATGGTAGCTCCAGCCGAGGAAAGCTTCCTTTCTCGCATTTCCCTTTAAGCATCGAATCGACAAAAAGGCGGAGGCCAGCATTCATTCTGCAAGTCATCGCTGACAATAGATCCATCCGGTAGTCGAGGACTAAGCGGACGGCAGCAAATAGTACGCCTTAATGAAAGCGATCGACGGCGCTGGCTCCAGGGACGACGAATCGTCGAAGCTAGTAGGTGAGAAAACCCGTCAGCTGGGCTTCCTTTGACATGGGCCTATAGCCCATCCTCATAAAACTTTCAATAATGTCTCCTATCTTGAAAGGAGGATATTGAAGATCATCATCGATCTTGATATCCATATTCTTGTTCTCCTCCATCAACCCTATCACTTCGCTGCTGCTAAGTGGTCTGAAGAAGGTAGGTTTGCAGTTATCGTGCTCCTTGGTCTTCTTCTCAATGATATGGTTAAGAAAGAGATATGGCAACCATTTGGTTGAGTAACAGGTGCCGGATGTACCACTCTTGTAGTACAAGGAACAAATCTTGTAGTAACATAGCAGCTCTTCAAAGACGGCCACCATGTCAGCATTCTCCTGACGTAGTTTGTCCAACTCGTCATTGGTCGGGACAAATTCCTCATAAGGGATATCCTCCATTGGCAGGCTCGAGATGTACTTTATCTCGTGTAAATCCAATCCGATCTCTCCGCATGGGGTCATAAAATTCCCCATTCTATAGTTGTATCTCTTCGCCAGTGAAAGAAATAGATGCGGATTAGGCGGGAAACCATAAATGGTGGCGTACACCGCTTGGTACAGGTCAATCTCTTTGAGCCGTTCTTCAAATTGAGCCAATATCCAATTGGCTATACAGCTCCACCTCTTGTTATCTGGATTCACAAGACCTGTCAGCCGAAGATCTTGATCTGGATACCTTTCTTCAACCTTCGTAAACTTATTTATGAATATCGAGGTTCTGACTGGTAGCAGCAGGGAAGAGTTTTCCGGTGGGATGCAACCGGGTTTCAGTCCTCTGAGCAGGGAGCTGTGACGCTCAGAGGAACTGTAGAACATGTCTTTGTTGTTTGGCCCCTTCTTCACACAAATATTCCCCGTTCGGGCTTGCTGAAGTGGAGTTATATCCTATTCCATCCTTCGGGGATAACTCGCAAAAGCATAGCGAGACAATGGAAAGCATCTGGAAATCTCCGGTAGAAGTATCATCTTCTCGCCTCTTTGAAAAAGTCTTTGTTCCATCCGAGGTCTCGGCTGAGAACTCTTATCAAGAGCCTCACCAAACAGAAACAGAGGCTTCTTATGAATAACGGCGTCAGCAGTCTGCAGAGGCTGTCCGTTCATCAGACTCAGCAATGTTTCTTTCTTTGTCTTGTGCCGTCAGGATGGCTTGCCGAGATGACGGCAAGGCATAGTGAGGATATGTCACATAGGAAAGATCTTCCTTGAACTCAGGTTCAGCCAAAGATCCTGCAAAGACCTCATAATTGGGATCTTCTCTGAGGTTAAGATCAGCATATGCAAAATCACAAAGTTTCTTTAAAAAGAGTTCATCGAATTGCGCTATGTGCAAAGTATCAGATTGCGCCAATCAGCTTGCGCAAGTTATCAAATTACGCCAGCAAATAGTCAACATGTGCAAGTTATCAGTTTGCGCCAACACATCTACTTGCGCAAGACATCAGGTTGCGCTAACCCATTTGCGCAAGGCATCAGGTTGCGCTAACTCACTTGCGCAAGGCATCAGTTTGCGCTGGCTCAACAGACTTGTGCAAATCGATGGATTGCGTCGAACATCTGCCAGCGCTTTCCAACCGATTGCGCAAGAATATAGTTTTCATAAAAATGAAAACTATTGTGTGTGTGCAACCAAAACCCTAAACAGGGCGGCGCAATACCATCAAATCTCTAAAAAGAGAGAGGTATGAAGGTTCAAAAATGTCAAGAACCCTAAAAAGGATTTTGATCGAGTTCATCATCTACCTTACAGCGCTGGGTGGCCAATCTCATGGCGCAAAACTCGTGGCGCAACTCGAGTCGAGGGTTCGGCCACAGACTTGCCCTTCTCGGTGGCAGTTCTCTTAGGGGCCATTGACGTCGACGGCGAGAGGAAGGAGAAGTAGTCGGAGAAGATGAGCTCTTGTCTCTTGAGAACAGTAAAAACAAGTAAAGAATGAAAGAAAGAAGAATGGAAACTATTTATAGTTTTTCAAAAGTAACAGTCACCTCAGATTGTGCCGAAAAATTAGGAACTGATTCCTCCAAACGCGCAGTCAAAGCGCCACTTGCGCAACTTGATTTTAAATTCGAAATTCAAAGTATTTCGAAACTTTGAATATTTTCAAATTTCGAAAACTTTGAAGGGGGTCTTGTAGGTCCTAAAAATCAAGTTGCACCCATCAAAAAAGCAATAAAAATCAAATTGTGCACCCTTCAAATGAACTGCGCAGGAGACAGACTGCACAACAACTCAACTGCGCAAGCTGAACTGCGCACCCATCCGAGCGCGCTAGCTGACGTGGCAACGTCATCATTATCTGACAGAAAATCAGATCTTCTGACAACTGACAGCACGAAAAGCGAGGAGTCTGTTCGTTTCTCGAGCCGCACCACACTCGATGACAGCTGTACAACCAGCGCAGTCTGACAGCTCAACCTCAGCGCAATCCGAGTCTTAGCGCAACCCATTGGAAGCGCAGTCTGATGCTAGCGTAGTTCAAGTGGCACAATCCATCAAGATAACTGACATTTTGTACGTGGCATACATGCCATCAATTGCTTACCACGTGGCAACCGTCTGTACACGACCATGCGCATTTCAATCAAACAATGCCACGCGTCTCATACAGCTGGCCTACGATCGAGTAACTGCCAGCGCAGTTCGCTGCTTGCGCAGTCCAATGCCTGCGCAATCCATCCTGTGCAATCCAGAAATAACTACTAATTAGTTATTTTCTAGAACTCTATAAATAGAGTTTCAAGTCCTTCATAATGAAGAGGAAGAGATAATCAGAATCAAGAGGAGATCATTATCATAGAGAGATCAGGAGTTCTTGCCCAAGTGATGCTGCTTTCTTCAGAGGTTACCGTCTTCAAAGTTCACATCGTCCAAGGGATAAAGCGATCGTCTTCAGATCGGATTCCTATAGTTGTACTTTCCAGAATTCAATTGTAATCTTCTTACAAAGTTTGTGAAATAAAAAACACTTTTGTTTTTGCAAACAACAACATTACTATCATATGGAGTAAGGTCAGGTTTTTTGTCAAAATACTCAAACTTTCTTAGCATTTTCTCAATTGAATGTGCTAAAGATAGAGTATATCCCTCATTGCATTTGGACACTTGCATTTCTAGGATCAGGTTTGTCTCACCTAGGTCTTTCACATCAAACTGGTTAGATAAATAATTCTTAGTATTATTTATCAATTCCAGTGAAGATCCTAAAATAAGGATATCATCAACATACAAGCATAAGATAACACAACTTTTATTTGTATTTTTAGAATACAAACATTTGTCATATTCATTTGGCACAAAACCAAATTCTATAATGACTTTATCAAATTTGTTGTGCCATTGCTTGGGAGCTTGCTTTAGGCCATAAAGAGATTTTACTAATCTGCAAACCTTCTTTTCTTGACCTTTAATTTAGCAATAAAACCTTCAGGTTGCTTCATATATATCTCTTCTTCTAAATCTCCATTTAGAAATGCTGTCTTTACATCCATTTGATATATCAGCATATCATGAATGGATGCTAAAGCTAGAAGGGTTCTAATAGAAGATATTCTAGCTACAGGAGAGTAGGTATCAAAATAATCTAATTCTTTCTTCTGGGTAAATCCTTTGGCCACTAATCTAGCCTTATATTTTTCTATGGTACCATCGGCTCTAAGTTTTTTCTTAAAGATCCACTTACAACCTATTGGTTTGCTGCCTAAAGGAAGGTCTGCTAAAAACCAAGTATTGTTCTCCATGATGGAGTTGTACTCATTGTTAATAGCTTCTTTCCAGAAAGAGGCATCAGGAGAGGATATGGCTTCTTCATAAGTTGAGGGATCACCTTCTATCAAAAATGTGAAGAATCCTTCTCCTAAATTCTTTTCAATCCTTTCTCTTTTACTCCTTCTAGGTTCTATGACTTCTTCAGTTTGAGAATTATTCATTTGTTCATGAGAACTAGTAGACGGAGTAATAGAAGGGTTAGAGGAAGATGAAGGGGTTCTATCCTTGAAAGAAAAAATATTCTCAAAGTAAACTGCATCTCTAGCTTCAATGATTGTGTTATTAGAGATTTCATTTACTTCAGAATGGGTTACAAGAAATCTAATGGCATTACTATCTAGGGCATATCCTATGAATACAGCATCTACAGTCTTAGGTCCTATCTTCCTCTTTTTGGGTTCAGGAATTCCTACTTTAGCTAGACATCCCCAAACTTTGAGGTAATTAATCCTAGGAGTCCGACCTTTCCATAACTCATATGGTGTCTTATCATTAGTCTTACTGGATATCCTATTAAGAATATAACAGGCTGACAATAAGGCTTCTCCCTAAAGATTATCAGGGGCACCTGAGCTGAGAAGCATGGCATTGACCATATCTAAAAGAGTGCGATTCTTCCTTTCAGCAACTCCATTGGATTGTGGTGAATAAGGAGCAGTTACCTCATGAATAATTTTATGCTCTTCACAGAAGTTAGTCATTTTATTTGAGGTATACTCTCCACCACGATCTGATCTAAGGATCTTAATCTTCCTATCCAACTGGTTCGCAGCTTCAGATTTATAGACCTTAAATCTGTCTAGAACTTCATTTTTGGTCTTAAGGAGGTAGGTATAACAATACTTTGAATGATCATCTATAAAAGTAACAAAGTATTTTCTACCACCTCGGGTCAAAACCCTATTGGAATCACAAACATCACTATGGATAAGTTCTAGGAGTTCAGAATCCCTATAGACAGTTTTGAAAGGCAATCTAGTGTGTTTGGCTTGAACACAAATCTCACATTTGTGTTCATCATCTATAGGAGTCTTAGGAATAAGATCTAAGTTCATCATCCTTTTGATAGATCCTAAGTTCACATGACCTAGTCTACCATGCCAAATATTTGATGATTCAACATTTGCAACAAAAGAAGGATTAGAACTTTTATTCATAGTACTTAAAATAAAGAGCCATCTTTCACAAATCCTTTACCCACAAACAAATCATTCTTAGAGAAAACTACTTTATTGGCCTCCATTACAATTTTGTATCCTGAGACTACAAGGAGAGATCCACTAACAAGATTTCTTCTGACAGACGGCACATGAAGCACATCATGGAGAGGTAGAATTTTTCCTGATGTCATCTTCAGATCTATTCTACCTCTTCCTACAACTTGTGCCGTTGAGCCATCTCCTAGGGTCACGCCTCCTCCACCTGATTCCTGATAGGTTGAAAAACAGGAGCGATCAAATAAAACGTGAATATTAGCTCCAGAATCCAACCACCAATCATCAGAATGGAAAGACAGGTTTACTACAGGTTGAAAGCTTACAGACCTGAAGGAGCTGGAAGACCCATTCAGAATCATGTTAGCCTCTGGCTTGCCTTTTCCCTTGAAGGAGTTCTGGATAGGTTCTATCTTCCTTTGGAAGCAGTTGATGGCTGTATGGTTGGTTCTACCACACACAAAACAAAATCTTCTTTGATCATGAGTCTGACCAAAGTTTCTAGGTTTTTGGGGTTGATGGTTTTGGTGGTGATGGTTTTGGTTTTGGTGATTTTCGTGAGGAGGTTGAAAACTCTGCTTCTTTTTGAAGGAGTTTTTTTTTATTTGAGATGGTTGTTTGACTTAGGTTTTGCATGGCTTTCTACAAGGTTTACCTTAGCTATGGTATTTGACCTAGCTTTGGTCTTGGACCTATATTTCTTTTCTGTTCTAATTCTCTGTAGAGCTTGAGAGTATGTAATAGATCCTTGTAGATGTAGAAGGTCCTTTGCCACTTTAGACCAGGAAGGAGGAAGTTTATCTATCAAGCATCATATTTTGTGCTCAGTAGAAAAGACGGTTCCCTTGGCTTGAACCTGCCTAAGGTGTTCTTGGAACTCATAAATTTGGTCATTGATAGGTTTGTTATCTACCATGACATATTGGTTGAATGTGGTAGAATTGAATCTATCAATTCCAGCATCATCACAACCATACTCATCTTCCAAAGCATCCCAGAGTTCTTTAGCGCTTTTATATTCAAAAAATATGTCGTAGAGTGACTCCGACATAGCGCTTAGGATTCTGTGGAAGCAGTGGTAGTCAATTTCCTTAGGAGTCTTAGGCTTGGTAGAAGAGGAGGACTTGGAAACCCCTACGTCAGCCTCAGTCTCATCAGAATCATTTGAGATGGGTGTGGACCCATCAATGGCTGAATTAGGCCTAAGGTGGTGAGCCAAAATTTCATCTTGCTCTGCCACCTCTTGAAATATGTGCCATTGAATTTTGCAGGCTTTGCAGAGAAAGTCTCTTCCTTGGAAGTCATATTTCTAAGGTCTGAAAAAATTGTATTTACTCAATAAGATGGTTTTAAGCTAAAATTAACAATTAAAATAATTTTAGTAATAAACCTTTAAATTTTTAGTTTTTCAAGTTTTGATATGGTTGGGTTAGCTGTAGGGGCCGGATCCCAGCAAGCGGAGGTTCACTAGGAACTCTTAAGTACCGGTCGCTTAGACGATATTTTGCCTTGTTGACAGAAGGGCCCTTTCGCCTTGTTCCCAAACAAATCTTAACTTTAGAACTTAAAAACTAAAAGAATTTTTACTAAATTAATTAATTGTTTGATTTGGCCTAAATTAAAATATTGAGTAAAAGAAGCTAGAATTGATAGAAAAAGAAAATTTCTACGGTGTTAATTCTAACAAGATTAGTTGAACAATAATTTACTTAAGTGATGACAATTATATAAGATCAATTGTCCAAAGAGTATTATATATGACAATGATCAACCAATGTGAATATTCAAAAAACAATTGTTAAGAATGTAGCAAATTTACTTAATGTATAACCAAGTAACTACAATGGATTACAACGATCAACCAGATACAATTGCTTAATGAATAAATTTTAGGACAAAATTTATAGGCTTTGTAAATGGAAAACAGAAACTTAAAGGTTGTAAATTAATTAGTTATGGTGGCTTTTTACCAGAAGCTTGCAATTGAACAAGAAGCAAAAATTTAGATGTTAACAGAAGCTTACTTATAGTAGCAAAACTTTAGATGTTAACAGAAGCTTTTGTTTTCAAAACTTTGCAAACAGAACCTTTTTTTTTTTTTTCAAAACAATTGTATAGACAGTATAGATAATAACAAATTGTAACAGTAACCAATTTTAAGACAATTGTAAAATGTAAATAGCAACGAATTTATTTTTTCCTTTTTCCGTATGAGCAGTGACAATCAGGAAGACTAATAATTAATTTGTAAAATTGATCTACCTCTTAGATTGTTAGAATTCTTCAACAACACTTCGGTTTAAATCTGCAATAAAAAAATTAAATTGTTACCGGCCTCCGGGGAAGTCGTGCACGTAGCCCTGCCCTAAGAGTTAGCTCGGGTCTATGTGCAGACTGAATCCGAACGCCCCTAGTGGTAAAATCCCCGCTCCACCGGAATCTCGTTGCCGCACACGACGTCGAGAGAATGACCCCGACTTAGCTCCGCCCAGAGCAACAATGGAGAACAGTAGTGATCTTGAGAGGACGAGAATTTTAGAGAGGGAAATGAATTTCTGTCTGTAAAAAAATGAAGGAATGAGGCAAGGTATATATAGGAATTTTCCAACGTAGGAGAATAATGACAGATTTAATGAGTCAATTAACATAAACGTTACAGAATATTTTCAGCACAAGGTTCATTAAACCTGGACGGAATTTGAATAGTGAACGTTATGGAATTTAAAAAATTTGTAACGGTCAGAATTTTTGGAAAGGAGCAAAAAAATCTTTTAGGGTCTCGGCCCGAACCCGAAGAAGGAATCAAAACGACATTCGGCTCCCGCAGATGTGGGCACGTACCCGCACCCGTTATGCACGCCAAACCGAACCGAGCCTAGCCGGGCCGGGCTTCGGCGACGGCACGCGCGTGTGGCCCATGGAGCTCCCACACACAACTTTTAATGAAGCAAAAGGAGAAGAGGGAATATATACATAGTGGAGGTACTTCCACTAGTCGATGTGGGACTAATGCTTTAGGTGCGAGTTGAGCTTTTGCTCACAAGCTAAAGCTAAGCTAGCAATCCCCCCCCAAAAGCTCAAGTTCCAGGGTAATAGAAGACAGAAAGATAAAAGAAGACTAAGAAAATTTCTGGACAGTTGTATACTATGCATAAATGAGATGGACTACAGCATTGAATCTCACGTAGTGACTATTGTCTTTGTCTGAAGAAGAGCTTGATGGACTACACCTTGAATCAGTCTTCTTGAACCAGACTCAGAAAATACCACACATAGTACGCTAGAGGTACTTGGGTCTATCGGGTGGCACGTTTGGTTGGCCATACGCACTTTTACACATTCATGAGAGTTGTCTAGGATCGCCCTGTCCTATAGTCGCGGCCCTCACGACCTCTCATATAGGTAAGTCCTTAAAGGTTGGTGAAAGGAATCAACCCTGCATATCATGCTTGGACTTATTAAGAGTTTAAACTCAACCTATCCATATCACAAAAGGAACACTGTCACCATAGGGATGGGATATGAATGTACACATGTACAGCCTCCTGGGCTTTTATTTTAAAGAGAATTTAATCTCAGGTCAGTATTCCATAATAGTCACCTAGTCCAGCTTGTTTCTACCCATTGAACTGGCTTCTTGGGATCTCCAGTCAGACTCGGTTGGGTTGCCACTGCTGGTGACTATACTATGGGCTTAACCCCATCCCCCTCGTTGATTCTAGGATCAATGTCCTAGACAGACCCTTCGTCAAGTGGTCTGCAAGGTTCTTTTCTGACTTTATATAGTCAAGAACCACATATTTGCCCAATAGGCTCTTTGTTGACTTGAAGCGCAGCTGCATGTGCATGTTCATCTTAGCATTCACATAATCATGCTTTAGTAGTTCTATAACAGATTTATTATCACAGTTTATAGAAATTGTAAGAACAGGATGAACAAAAATAGGTATATGCATAATAAAATTTCTAAGCCATTCGGCCTCTGTACATGTAGTATCCAAAGCTATCATTTCAGAGTCCATTGTACTTCTAGCTATGATAGTTTGTTTACATGATCTCCAGGAGATTGCAGCTCCTGCTAGGGTAAAAATATATCCAGTAGTGGATTTCACATCATGTGAATCAGTTACCCAATTTGCATCGGAGTAACCTTCTATGATATCAGGGTGTCTAGTATAATAAAGTTTATAATCTAGAGTACCTTTAAGATATCTAAATACTCTGTCCAATGCAGTCCAATGCGACTGATTTGGGTTACTAGTATATCTACTTAGTCTCCCAATAACAAATGCAATATCAGGTCTGGTCCTATTTGTTATGTACATAAGGGACCCTATCATCTGTGAATATCTATGTTGTTCAATAGGAGATCCTTCATTCTTTTTGAGAACAACATTACTATCATATGGAGTAAGGGCAGGTTTTTTGTCAAAATACTCAAACTTTCTTAGCATTTTCTCAATTGAATGTGCTAAAGATAGAGTATATCCCTCATTGCATTTGGACACTTGCATTCCTAGGATCAGGTTTGCCTCACCTAGGTCTTTCATATCAAACTGGTTAGATAAATAATTCTTAGTATTATTTATCAATTCCAGTGAAGATCCTAAAATAAGGATATCATCAACATACAAGCATAAGATAACACAACTTTTATTTGTATTTTTAGAATACAAATATTTGTCATATTCATTTGGCACAAAACCAAATTCTATAATGACTTTATCAAATTTGTTGTGCCATTGCTTGGGAGCTTGCTTTAGGCCATAAAGAGATTTTACTAATCTGCAAACCTTCTTTTCTTGACCTTTAGCAATAAAACCTTCAGGTTGCTCCATATATATCTCTTCTTCTAAATCTCCATTTAGAAATACTGTATTTACATCCATTTGATGGATCAGCATATCATGAATGGATGCTAAAGCTAGAAAGGTTCTAATAGAAGATATTCTAGCTACAGGAGAGTAGGTATCAAAATAATCTAATCCTTTCTTCTGGGTAAATCCTTTGGCCACTAATCAGCCTTATATTTTTCTATGGTACCATCGGCTCTAAGTTTCTTCTTAAAGATCCACTTACAACCTATTGGTTTGCTGCCTAAAGGAATGTCTGCTAAAAACCAAGTATTGTTCTCCATGATGGAGTTGTACTCATTGTTAATAGCTTCTTTCCAGAAAGGGGCATCAGGAGAGGACATGGCTTCTTCATAAGTTAAGGGATCACCTTCTATCAAAAATGTGAAGAATCCTTCTCCTAAATTCTTTTCAATCCTTTCTCTTTTACTCCTTCTAGGTTCTATGACTTGTTCAGTTTGAGAATTATGCATTTGGTCATGAGAACTAGTAGACGGAGTAATAGAAGGGTTAGAGGAAGATGAAGGGGTTCTATCCTTGAAAGGAAAAATATTCTCAAAGTAAACTGCATCTCTAGCTTCAATGATTGTGTTATTAGAGATTTCATTTACTTCAGAATGGGTTACAAGAAATCTATTGGCATTACTATCTAGGGCATATCCTATGAATACAGCATCTACAGTGTCACCCCCAGTTTCCAGAAATAGGGGTATTTTTATCATTTTTTTTATTTTTATTATTTTAAAATTATTTATTTATTTATTGTAATAATTTGGGATTATTTGAGTCGGGTTCGAATTTCAGCTCAATCCGACTTGAAACGGGGACCCGGGGTAGTGTTGACCCTAGTGGACCCACACACTAGTTAGCCATGGCCCACATGTCATTTATTTTAGTTAGTGACTAGGCTAATTTATTTGGATTAGGATTTGTTTGATTAGTGTGTTAGAATGACCAAACTAGCCCCGACTTAAAACCCCCTTTTTAATGCTTTGTTAATAGGCTAGAGGGGGGTGTTTTTGTCATTTCAAAATAGGTCATAGCAGCCCTCTAGTGGCCGGCCACCTCTAGGTAGGATAGGCATGAGCCCCTTTGTTATTTCCATACTTTTCCATCTCATTTTCTCTCTCTTATTTTTCCCCAAATTTCTAGAGAGCAACCTCTAGTGATTTTATCTCCAAATCCATTATTTCTTCCACCAAATCTTCTTCTCTCCTCCTCTACTCCATGAAAGGAAGGTGCTAGCCAAAATTGGAAGGATTCGGAGCTCGTTTGTGTCCATTTGGAATCTCTACGTGTCGGTATCGCTCCGGGAAAGCTTTTTTTCGATTCGATCTACCGGGAGGTATAAATCCCTTCTCCTTTTCATTTCCTCATGCATATAGGTCTATTTTGAACCCATAGGAATGACCCCCATGGTTTTGTGTCCATTTGTGTCCATTTCGTGTCCATTTGGACACTTGTAGAGGTGTCCTATGTGTAGGTTTGTGTCCATGTGGGAAAACCCCTACTTGGACACATGGGGAATTATCTATATATAGATTTGATGTTGTCTAATGTTTAATCCCAGATTTTCATGTGTTTAGGAATAGTTTTCCTATGTATCTTATTGTATCATATTGTTTATATCTATAAATATATATATATATGGTGATATATATCAATCTCTATATGTATATATACATATATGTATATATATAATATGGTTTATATATATATGAATATATATTATGGTATATATGTGTGTGTTCTTGTATTGTGGATATGGTTATGTGGTCGGCCAAGTTTGGAGAATAGTGTGTGTGTGTGTGTGTGTAGAGGTGGTGTTTGATTATATGTGTATGTGTGTGTTGGTGTATAGAGAGAGTTAGAGAGGGTAAGAGATTTGAAAGTGTTTGAGAGAATGGGAGTGGGAGAGTAGTTAGAGGGTGAATTAAAGGTGAGAAATTGGTTTGGAGTTGATTTGTATGTAGTGTTTGTGTGTAGAGAGGGTGAGAGATGGTGGAGAGTTTGGAGAGGGGGCAGGACAGCCCAGGGGACTGCTGTGAATAGCACAGCAGTAGCAGCCATGTTAGGCACTGCTGTGCAGTGCCATGAGGGGGAGGGAAGGCCCCACTTGACAGCCTAATTTTGCCCCTACACACCACCTGAGAGCAGCCCCTATATCCTATGTAACAGTCCCCATATCTGTCCCTCAAACACAGCAAAGCCAACCCCAAAACAGGTCCTAATTTCAGTTCCCCCTTGCACCCTATTACTGTCCCATGTGAAGTCCCCCATAGCAGTCCCACATTGCCTCAACTTTCAGTCCATAAACCCCATGTGACAGTCCCCATAGCCATCCTAAACCAGTCCCTAACCCTCCACCTAAATCTGTCCAACTTCCCTCAAACCCAGTCCCACATTCAGTCCATGGTAAATCAGTCCCCATGGACCACTGTCCTGCACAGCCTATATCCCAGTCTCCTTGGTCCTAACTAACCTCCCTACAAACCATAATATTCAGTCCATTGATTTCCCATGTACCAGCCCTATATTGCTGTCCACAGTTAAGCCAATATCAGTCCAGATTTTGCACATGTTGGAGTCCCTATGTGCAGCCCCATATATGGCTGTCACTTTGCCCATTTTCAGTCCAGGAAATCACCCATATCAGTCCTTGTTTGCACAACATTCAGTCCATGTATATGTGCAGTCCCCTATAGCCCAATATTCAGCTTTTGTTCACTCAATGACAGTCCCCAAAAACTCCTATTAGCAGTCCTAAACTAGTCCCTTAAACCCAGCTTTGATAGCCCCAATGTGCTATCCAGAATTTGCCCTGAACATCACTACATTTCAGTCCTATTTGCTCCACATTTTACCCATATATGGGCTGTCCCAAAACACCATTGAACCCCCACTTTTCAGTCCTAAAACCCTCCATATCATTCCTTTCTTGTGAGCAATTTGTGTGTGAGTTAGTGGGTGTGAGTCTAGATAGGATATATATGTATTTGTGTGTGTGGGTGAGATTATGAGAATATGGCATGAGCCTTATAGGTGCCCTATATAAGTCTATATATATTAAAGAGAGTGAGATTATATATGTTAGTGTAGTGTGTGAGCTTATATAGGTAATTGTGAGTGTGAGTGATATATGAGTATAACTAATAACCTATAGGTATTAGCCTATGTCTAAACATATAGGAGGGCCTATGTGAGTGTTGTGTGAGCTTGTGTGAGTGTAGGGTAAATGAGAATGGTATATGAGGTAAGGTAATGGGTAATGGCCAACATGTACCATAAGATGACTTAGATGACCTAGATACTAGGTTTTCTTGGTAGGTAATATTAGTATAGGATAGTATCTAGCTATCCTAGGAAACCTAGGCTAGTATTCCTAGGTTAGAGTGCTATTGTGCAAGGTATTGGTATTTACCTTGGTAAGGTAATGTAGGTAATACATAGAATAGGGTATTTGAGTTTGGAGTCTAAGATATAGTTAGAACTTGGTTTCCTTGGTTGGTAATGATCAAATATAGTGCTCATAGACTAGTTTTGACGTCGGTTGACCATTTTGACCAAAAGTCAACAAAAGTCAACCGAGAGTCAAACTTAGCCTTTAAGCGACCAGATTTGACCAAAACCAAACCAGAGTTGACCAGTTGACTGAAAGTCAACAGTTGGTCAACATGTGACTTGTTTGACCTAGGGTTGACTCTGTGTTGACCAGAGTTGACTTTTTGACCAAAAGTCAACTGTAAGTCAACCCTTGACCAATTGACCTAGATTGACTTGGATTGATTTTCTGTGACCTTGTTTGACCTTGGTTGTCCTAGTATGACCCAGTTTGGCTCAGTATGACCTAGTACGACCTAGTTTAGCTTGGTGTGACTTAGGTTTGACTTAGATTTGACCTAGATTAACCTAGATTCATTTAGAATGCATTGTAATGCATCTTACTATCTTTTGGACTCATAGTGACTTGTACTGTTCTATAGGAGACAGACACCACTCCTCGGACAGTATATTCTCTTCAGACACTCAGGATATCAGGCGAGTACATTCTCTGACCGTTTCATACTTGTATGGATTTACATTCTTGCTCTAGATTACTTTACTTGATGCTGACACGATCATTATCACGGATTGGTACTATATGGATCTTCTTCTGAGATGTTATCTCCTTGTATTCACTAAGTACATATTGTGATGTGCGTTTCACTTATATGTTGTATTTATTGAATACCCTTATCATTGTACATGCATTGTGCATATTGTACTCTCAGTATCACATTGAGCCATTGTACAAGCCATTGTATAAGGTAACGTAACTGAATTGGATCCTTGTGTATTGATTGGGGAGGGGGAGTAGAAATGGTTATGTGATCAATCGTATTGTATAAGAAATTATATATGTCCATTGTACACCCACGTACAAAGGAGTCCCATTTTATTGTATAACCTAACCCGTTTACATAACCATATTGTGCTCTAAAATCACATGTTCCTTACAGTTCTTACTTATCATATTTAGATATTTTCTGTTATCTAATCTCTACTATTTTTCATATATCTTCTTCTTTCAGCGTTTCATGTACTTTACTCTATTGCATGCTTTATATTTCCTAACTCGATATGAACTGCGTGAGATGTTTTGTGCTCGCTCCCGTCCTGACTGGATCTGTTGAAAATATTACAGAGGATGAGGAGGAGGCCTGCGTAGACACCTACTATGGGACAGCTGTAGATGCCATGTATGACCCAGATTTCCAGCCTGATCCACTAGCTTAGAGACTGAGGCTCCCTAGTCTAGGTTTTCTATTTCTGTCATTTGAGATCTAGATTGTATATATTCTTTCATTTCAGTGTTAGAGTCTTGTATTGAGCTGGATGTTCTGATTTGTTATGTCAGTAGACACTTAGACTCTCTGGTTGTATTTATGTGGTTTTTCCTTCATTCCAGTATTTATCTACCTATCTTCCTATCTTTCATTCTGCTTTAGATGTGATTGAGATTGTATATTGCTATGTCACCTCCATTCGGAGTGTATATACTGTACATGTACCTTTATATTGTTAGATGATTGACCTAGGACAGCGTTCTACCGCCGACACTGCGGCGTAGGCTGGGCGTTGTTACGTTCTCGTACCCCTACAGTGGGTGCGGGTCGTGACATACAGTCTTAGGTCCTATCTTCCTCTTTTTGGGTCAGGAATTCCTACTTTAGCTAGGCTTCCCCAAACTTTGAGGTAATTAATCCTAGGGGTCCGACCTTTCCATAACTCATATGGTGTCTTATCATTAGTTTTACTGGGTATCCTATTAAGAATATAACAGGCTGACAATAAGGCTTCTCCCCAAAGATTATCAGGGGCACCTGAGCTGAGAAGCATGGCATTGACCATATTTAAAATAGTGTGATTCTTCCTTTCAGCAACTCCATTGGATTGTGGTGACTAAGGAGCAGTTACCTCATAAATAATTCCGTGCTCTTCACAGAAGTTAGTCATTTCGTTTGTGGTATACTCTCCACCACGATCTGATCTAAGGATCTTAATCTTCCTATCCAACTGGTTCTCAGCTTCAGATTTATAGACCTTGAATCTGTCTAGAACTTCATCTTTGGTCTTAAGGAGGTAGGTATAACAATACTTTGAATGATCATCTATAAAAGTAACAAAGTATTTCCTACCACCTCGGGTCAAAACCCTATTAGAATCACAAACATCACTATAGATAAGTTCTAGGAGTTCAGAATCCCTATAGACAGATTTGAAAGGCAATCTAGTATGTTTGGCTTGAACACAAATCTCACATTTGTGTTCATCATCTATAGGAGTCTTAGGAATAAGATCTAAGTTCATCATCCTTTTGATAGATCCTAAGTTCACATGACCTTGTTTTCCATAAATAAATTCACTTTATTTATTGTGTTTCTGGGAAAATTACAACTATAGGAATCTGATCTAGAAAACAATCACTTTATCCCTTGAACGATACGATGAAGAAAACTTGAACTTCGAAGAACTTGGACAGCAACTGGGCAATCTCTCTGTTCTCTCTGAATTGAATGTAGTCCCTCATGAAGATGAAGAAACTCTCTTTTATAGAGTTCTGGATAACTGTTCTGAAGCATACGCTCAGTCAGTTACTTGACGTGTGCATAACTGCAGGGACGCATGGCGAATTCTGATGGAGACACATTAAAGTGTGGTTGAAAGTAGTAGAATATATCTAGGAGAGATTGATGGCATGGATGCCACGTTGCATAACTTCTGAATAAGTGGGTAACTGAGTACAGGACACGTGAGAACGTGTGTTGACTGTACGTTTAAAAGTCATCATGAATGCATTTGCTGTGATACGCTGTCTTTGTTGAAGAGGAGTCATACGCTATTTTTTGAAGACATATGTCTTGCATATGCTGACTTGGATAGTATAGAGTCATATAAAGCTGATACGCTCAACAAGGAGTCGTATGGAGTCCATACGCTCACTTGATTGATAAGGAGTCGTATGGAGTCCATACGCTCACTTGGTTGACAAGGAGTCGTATGAAGGCCATACGCTCACTTGGTTGACAAGGAGTCGTATGAAGGCCATACACTCACTTGATTGACAAGGAGTCGTATGGAGTCCATACGCTCACTTGATTGACAAGGAGTCGTATGGAGTCCATACGCTCACTTGGTTGGCAAGGAGTCGTAAGCATTGAGGGAGTACACACGTGGCTGTCCTCAATCTTCTCAAATATGCCATATCTTCTAATAACTGACAAATATCTCTCGAGCATCGTGTTGCAAATATGATGGCCGACAGACTGTCAGAAATGACAGTAATGATGACTGCACATTTATGATGGCTGATGAGCTGTCCTCGTAAGAGACAAAACCAATTCTCGAAAACCCATACGACGGTTAATCTTCATAGGGCAGCTGTGGCTTTGACTGAGCGTATGGCCTTGAGCGTATGGCTTTGGCTGAGCGTATGGCCTTGAGCGTATAGCTTTGACTGAGTCTTATGTCAGCGTGTTATAATTTTTCACACCCTACAAGACCCCCTTCAAAGTTTTCGAACTTTATAAATTTCAAAAGTTCGAAATTACTTTGAACTTAAAGTGGGAATAAGTCTTGACACGCTGGCATAATTTTGTTATTTTCCTCAATATCAGTGCAAATCTTTAGGGATTCTGTTTAAAGAACGGCCGCCGTTTAAACTTCTCTTTTCTTCTATAAATAGGTCTTTCAAAATCTAATTCATTTCTTTACTTCTGCATTTGTCTTTGAGAGAGAAAAAGCTCTAAAACTCAAACTTCTTCTTCTTCGACTCAATCTTCATCAATGGCGCCCAAAGTCGACGCTGCTGCGAAGGGAAAAGGGAAGGCTCCTGCGGAGTCATCTCGACCTGCTGTCGCTGCTACTAAGAAGACTGCTGATGAGCGTATTCGACGAAGTGAACGCCCATTGAAGCCCCTCTATGGTGAGGATGGAGATGATGAACAGTAACTATCCCCTATTTAGGGCTCTGGTTAAGACAAGATCATGAAACGTATCCCCTTTTTAGGGTCAATACGTCAGAAAATACGCTTCCCTCTTTAGGGTTTAGTCGTAATCCATATTTTTCGTTTATACGAAAAATATGTTTGGAGCGTATTCTGTAAGATACGCGTATCTTTGATAGAAATGTCAAAATACGCTGATTTGAAGGAATACGTCATGTCAAGTTGTCTCACTGAGATACGCTAACTCCTTTGTTAGCGTATTTTTGATGAACATCTTGTCAACCATACGCTGATACGCTTAAGAAAAAGATCCAATCATCCTCTAATCTTTGAATAAAAGTTGAGCGTAAACTGAACTTAAAATTTATCATACGCCTAGGATAGACTGAGCGTATGTTGATCTTTGAATTTGTCATACGCTTAGGATAGAGTGAGCGTATGTTGATCTTTGAATCTGTCATACGTTTAGGATAGAGTGAGCGTATGTTGAACTTTGAATCTGCCATACGCTTAGGATAGAGTTAGCGTATGTTGATCTTTGTCATCTCTTTGTGTTGAAGATTTCTAACTTCTTATTCTTCTTTTGCAGTGGATATTCTGGCTCAGGATGCACAATTTAAAGGATGTGTAGGAAACAACTATAATAGTGACCTATCACATGTCCGTTTTCCTCAATTTGATGGACCTTCCACAAGGATAGCTATTCTGACAAATCAGGAAAATGACACCCTGCTGAATTTGATGAGTGGACTGCCTCTACAGAGTGTGGATAGTTCTACCCACTCGAAGCCAGTATTTCTTTTTGGAGATGCTATTGATATAAACTCCCAGCCTGCTCTTGATAAAGTGTCATACTCATATTATAGAGATGGTGATGCGAATCAGCCAATGTATCTGACTGGTTTGTCCAAAAGCATCAACATAGCTCGCTTATTCCACGCGAGTCATCAAAGGCAAATGAAGTGGGATATCACTCCATTCCATCAAGCAAAAGCTGGATGGATAGGATACAGTCAAGGAAGATTCCGAAGTGGTACTGAACCACATGTCTCAGTTTTGCGAGAATTGCTGCCAGCTACCATTCCTCCTGAGGACTCGGCACTTCTGAGGCCAGTTAGAGTCCCAATCTTTGCAAATGAATTTGTTCAGCTAGAAAATGCTGTTTACCCAAAACAGTCTATGAGGCTTACTGGTATGGTGAACCCGGAGAATACCAGATGGACTGTTCTTGTAAGATGGATTCTGAACAACTTTAGGGAACAGTTAAAGGTGATAGGCCTATATAATGCCATCAAGTGCACCGCTTATGGTTTTAGGCCAAACCCAGATTTGTTCTTGGCATTAGCGGAAAGGTATAATTACCGTACCGGCACTTTCATGACTCCAAGAGGCGAGATGGGATTCGCCCTCCATGAGATGGCATACATTTCTCAGCTGCCAACAGGAGATTTGCCATATGAAGAGTATATTCCTTTCATTGATGAAATGAATAAAATTTTCGATGCCAACCCACTGGTTCTTCATGTATTTAAAGAATTAATGTACCATTACAGTATATGTAAGGCTTTTTATAAGGCACAAGGTGCAGAAGGAGGTTCCAACTGCTATTCTTCTAAGTGGATGGCATATTTATTCCAAGGCCGCACTGAAGAAGTTCAGAAGAAGAAGAAGACTGATCAATATGTCGGTCGCTTTAAACCCCTGAGTCAAGCTGAGATTGACAAACTAATCCAGGACACCACTCATGACGACATCATCATTGAAGAAGACGAAGACACCTACAAAGCTGATGATAAGTTGGAGACCTATATAAAGCAAGGTGGCCGGAAATTATCTGATGAAGGTCATCTGGCCGGATTTATATCCCTCTGGCTGAGAAAATTTGTAGTACCCGGCACCTGTTCAGCAGACAGGATGCACAGAGGAGTTGTTTTTGCAGCAGTCCGTCTGACTTTCGGGTACAAGATGGATTTGCTGACAGCAATGACATGTCGTCTGAATGTTGGCTTAAGGGCATATACAGACAGGATATTTGAATTGGCGAAGAAGAAGCTCACAACTTTTCCCCGGGTAGAAATGCCCTTTACATATTTATATGGGTGGCTGCTTCTCCATTTCGAATCTCTCATGACTGTTGGAATGGCTAGACCAGACGATACCTTTTTGGAAAGATACCATCACACACCAAAGTGGAAGTATGACACTCTGACAGACTGTAGAACCATATTAAACAGGGGAGAATTATGGAGTTTCACTTGTGTTCCTCCACCTGTTGGTTATGAAACCATGCCTGGGAAGTTGATTGATGGCATTGGTGCCAATGAGTTAGATGATATTCAATATGAATGGCTGAAGAGGATCAGGCCATCTCACTTGATCTGTCGCCGTGACGATGTCACCTATCTGGAGCCATATCTTCCGAGTAGGTTTGCTCGGCAATTTGGCTATGATCAGTTGCATGTGGGAAATGCAACGACATGTTTTGGCTACCAAGGCGGATTAATCGATGGTGCCAGAGCTTGGATATACTATATTGCTAAAGGTACCGGAGCTACTTTTTCCATGCCAGATTCGATTACTTATCGGAGAGGAGCTAAAATGTTGGCGTCTTATGCCAAATTCTATGTATCGGCTAATACCTTCGATAAAAATTCAGCATCTTAGGTAAAAGCTTCATCCATGTTGATAAGAGATCAACCAAATCAGCCCTGCCAAGAGATTGTCATGACCGAGAAGATCCTCTGGCTACTGATGAAGTTTATGATGAAGTTTTAGAGAATCTCTTCTCTGATGAACTTCACCAGCTATTACGTGTATCCATTGGAAGTGTTGAAGAGAGTGTATCTGCCGACAGTACACCGAAAAGGAAGCGGGGCAAAGATGCTTCTGGGCCTGCTCCAAAAAGGGTTACTCGGGCAGAGGCTCGTAATCGTGGAAGACGAATCAGAGATGCGGACGAAGCAGGTAGTGACTCCAAAGATGATTATCCTACTATTCCACTAACAAAAAGAATAGGAAGGAAGGTGATAGTTTCAAAGACTAAATCTGTGATTTGTCTCGATGCAGAGAGTCCCACCAATCGTGCCGAGCGATTGGCTTTAGAGAAGCAAGCTGCCTTTGCTTCTTCTGTAAAGATAGAACCTATTGAAGAGGATGTGCCTAAACCTGCTGAACCATCTATGCCTTCTGATATGGAGTTGATTCCGCCAACGGCCGATGATGCGCAGGTGATTAGTCAACCCGCGGTAGAGGCCGAGAATCAGACTAAAACAGCTAATGACTTACTGATTTCGAGAGAATCAGTGAAGGAAGCCACTACTCTCAAGCCAATTGCTGAAGTTTCGGAGAGCAATAAGAGTGACGAGGAACAGGTTGACTATGAACCTTCGTCTCGTTCCTTTGAAGAAGAGGACATGGAGATAGAAGATGAGTCACCATCTAAAACTCAAATTGATGTACTGAAGACAGCTGGTCAACATTCAGGGTTGACTCCAGAGCCGGAGAAACTTCTAGAAATAGAAGTCCATGTTCCGAGTACTTCTGGGGCGGACAGCAGTGAAATAAATCCAGTGTCAGAAAATACTCTGAACAGACTACGAGCTGGGCTGAATGATCCAAAAAAAATAGAATACGAACCAGCTTCAGGTAATGTTTTATTCAGCAAAGTTTTGTCTTTTCCTTGTTTTATTATCATTTAATTTTGATCATACTTCTTTGATTCCAACAGTTGTAGGAACTGCACCGGCAATGAGCTCGACTCAAGCCCCACTTGTCCAGACTGATATGGGTGAAGGGAGCTCACATTTGCCTAGTTCCCCAAAAGCACCCACTTCAACTCCCAGAATAGAGGCTCCTCCTGCTCCTCCCCTTACAGTTGCAGCGACTCCCGGTTTTGAAACAGGGATAGCAAAGGTCATGGGGATGTATTCAGAGATTATTTATTCATATCTGGATACATTCTCAAGGCGACTTATGAAGGATGAAACTATGCCTTTTTTGAGTCTTCGAGCGGCGATTAGTTTCCCGCTTTTAGCTTTGAGACAGGCTGGTTATGAGATCCAGTGTGTCTTCTTTGAGCATCTTCTGGATGATTTAGAAGCAACCATCCATAAGTACTGGGAGATCAAAAAGGAGGATATTAAGTCTTTGACTGCAGCTGAGATTGCCCAATTAGAAAGTGAAGCTCAAGCTCAGCACACTGCTTTGAAAGAATTCCTCGCTCTGTCTTCTGAAGAGTTACTGGCGAAAGATGAACAAATAATAACCACTCGTCAGAATATGGAGCGTTTGGAGAAAGATGAAGGATCAAAAGCTGAAGAGCTTAAGAAGTTGAAGGAGGAGCTGGCTCGTCTTCAGGAGCGAATTGCCTCCATGGAAAAGGAGCAATCGGAGATTGCCACTGCTCGTATATCTGAAGCTGAACGCTGTCAACTTTTACAGCAAGAGCGGGAACTGATGCAGGCTAATCAGATTGAAGAGACAAATCGTCGTAGCTCTATTATCGTGGATTATGACCAATGAATGGTTGGAGTTGAAGCAGCAGAGCGAATCCATAAAGCTCATGAAGAAAAGATGAATAATGTAATTGTTCGTATTCAGGAGATAATTACTCCTCCTAAATAGATCTTTTACATTTTTCATGTGTTGAATTTTTGATACCCACTTGTAATCAATATTTTGACTTTGATTGAAGAAATGAATATCTTGATTGATTTCAATTCTGTGGATGATATTTTTGTAGAAAATATGTTCAGAGGTAAATAATACATGACATATTTCAATAGAATAAAATATACAAATAAACTTTGTAATTTTATCAGATGATATTAAACCAAAGATAATTTTAGTTTAATACTGATTAGAGAAAACAGAATTCAGATATAAAGATATCTTTGGACTCTATTTTTCATGATCTTTGAACTCGGAAATCAAAAGACTAGATATCATTTTCATAGAATAGAAAATATGATACTGAGATAGAAAATTCAGAGGTAATATGGACGTGATTTTCTATACGAGATCTTTATTAAATCCACTGGGGATCTAATAAGACAGAATATCAAATTCTCTGGGAAGATGATACGTGGTAGAATATCAGTTTCCGCTGGGGATAACGATATCGAGATAATTTTTATAGGGAAGAATTAACTCTGATTTTTATATTTGCTGGGGAATAATGAAAATATTATATATTGATGAGATTTATACATAATATTTCTTTAAGAATTTGCCATTGATAGGCATCATCGTGACTTTACCATCCATAGAGGCAAGTTGATATGCTCCATTAGAGAAGACTTTGTTTACTACGAACGGGCCTTCCCATTTTGCGTCAAATTTGCCTTTGCTCATATGTGTCATGGTCATCGGACGTCTGACGGTAAGGACCAGTTCTCCCTTCTGATATGCTCTGACTTTTACTTTTCGGTTAAAAGCTTTTGAAATTCGGGCCTGATACAGCTCGATATTTTGTTGAGCATACAATCGCTTTTCATCTAGAGCTTCCAGCTCTTGAAGTCGAAGACGATCATTATTTTCTGTTGTAAGTTCATTGGAGATTGCGATTCTCAGAGAAGGAATCTGGATCTCAAGGGGAAGAACAGCTTCACACCCATATACCAAAGAGAAAGGCGTACATCCAGTCGCATTGCGAACTGTGGTGCTGTAGGCCCATAAACATTTACCAAGCTTCTCGCTCCAGTTGCGTTTGTTAGAAGAAACGAACTTTTTTAAGAGTTTGATGATCGTTTTATTGAAAGCTTCTGCCAATCCATTAGCTGCTGGATTATATGCTGTAGAAGCTAAATTATTGATTCGATGGTCGTTGCAGAATCGAGTAAATTTCTGACTGACGAACTGCGGTCCGTTATCATGAATAATACGCCGAGGAACACCAAATCGATAAATGACATGATGTTTGACGAAGTTGATGAAATTAGAAGTTTTGACTTCAGATAACGGGATTGCTTCAGCCCATTTGGAAAAGTAATCGGTTATTGCTAGAATAAACCGATGTCCTTTTGATGATGGTGGGTTGATAGGACCAATGACGTCTATGCCCCAAGCCACAAAGGGCCATGATGCCGCTGTTGGATGTAAGAACTCTGATGGTTGATGGATAAAGTCTGCATGAATTTGACAGGCTTTACATTTTTGAGCATATTGAATGGCATCAGCCACCATCGTGGGCCAATAATAACCCATGCGTCGGATACGATCTTGAAGTTTAGGACCTGGTTGATGGGCTCCGCAAACACCATCATGTGCTTCACGGATAATCTGTTGTGCTTCTTCACCAGCGATGCATCGGAGGAGAAGACCGTCGTAGGCCCGACGATATAGTGTCTTCGTTGTATGATTATAATAAAATCTGAGAGATCGACGCCGGATAGATGCTGCTTCGCTCGGATTATCGGAAAGTATGTCATACAACACAAAGTCTAAAAACGGACGTCTCCAGTCTTCAGTTATGGCTTCTGTTTTGTTAGAAAAGACATATTCCATAGTAGAATCGGAAGAAGACGAGGACACTCTGTCAAACCTTAATCCAGTGCTAAGGTTGGATGAAAATTCATCAAGGTTGAGAGAATTTTCGTCTGGATTATGGGGAAAACCCAAAGCCAAATTATTCTCAACATAGAATAATTCTTTGTTATGAACCACTATCACTTGCTGACGTCTGATTGGTATGGCTAACACAGCGGCAAGATTAGCCAAAGCATCGGCTTCTGCATTATAGGCTCGTCGAACGTGTTCAATAAAGAAACCTTCAAAGGAGGAGGCCATAGAGAGTGCTGCTCGATGATAAGGTATCAAATCTTGATGACGGACTTCATACGTTCCTCTGATCTGATTGATGATAAGCTTGGAGTCTCCATAAACTTCTAAATATTGAATATCCAGATGTTTAGCAAGTTGAAGACCGATGAGCAATGCATTGTTTTCGGCTACATTGTTTGAACATGATTGATCCAGAGAATAAGCCCTCTGAATAGTTAGTCCTTCTGGGGATACGAGAACAATCCCAACTCCGGCGACAATATCGCCATTAGGACCTATTCTAGATGCTCCATCAAAGAATAGACTCCAGGTAGGAGTTTCTTCAGAAACCAGATTCGAATCTAGAACTTCATCTGGAATCTCATCATATAATTTAGAATCTTCTGGAACCGCATGAGCTGCCAGAAAATCAGCAAGAGCCTGTCCTTTAACTGACTTTTGAGGAATATAATGCATGTCGTATTGAGCTAACAAAATTCTCCAATTAGCTAGTCTAGAGTTGAGAATACCGGGTTTCTTCATCATAATCCTGATGGGATTCACTCTGAAAATGACGTGAATCGTTTGACCGATAATATAATGTCGCGTCTTCTGAACAGCAAACATTAATGCTGGGCATTCTTTCTCAATTGGAGAATAATGCGGTTCAGCACCTGTCATTGTGCGACTGAGATAATAAATAGCCTGTTCATGGCCATCTTTATTTTTCTGGGCGAGTAATGCACCGAGAGAATGATCCATGGCTCGAACATATAGAAGGAATGGTATTCCCGAGATGGGAGGTACCAAAACCAGAGGGTTCATGAGATACTGTTTGATATCGTCAAATGCTTTTTGACATTCTTCGTTCCAGACGAAAGATACACCTTTTTTCAGAAGTTTGTTGAATGGTCTGCAGCGTCCTGATAAGTTGGAAATAAATCTCCTGATATAAGCAATTCTTCCTTGAAATCCTCGTAGCTCTTTTAAGGTGCGTGGAGGACGCATCTCTTGGATGGCTTTGATCTTCTCGGGATCCATGTGTATACCTTTAGCGGTAATAACGAAGCCGAGAAATTTGCCACTAGAGACGCCCAGGAAGGACTTAGTAGGGTTCATCTTAAGTTGATGCTGACGCATTAAATCAAAAATAGTCTTCAAATCTTGGATATGATCCTCCTTTCGTCGACTTTTGACTGCAATATCATCAACATAGTATTCGACTATTTTTCGAAGATGTTTGCGGAATATAGTGCTCATTGCTCGCTGATACGTTGCTCCTGCATTTTTGAGACCAAACGGCATCACTGTATAACAGTATGTACCGATCGGCGTTCTGAAGGAAGTATGTCTCTCGTCATCTGGAAACATTTTGATTTGATTGTACCCCGAATACCCATCCATAAATGACATTCATTCGAAACCACACGTGTTATCGATCATGACATCGGTAATTGGAAGAGGAAACTCGTCTTTAGGACAAGCCGCATTAAGATCGCGAAAGTCTATACAGACTCGGATCTTGCCGGTCTTTTTGAGGACAGGAACGATGTTTGCCACCAATTCAGGATGTTGTTCCTCTCGAATAAATCCGGAAGCCATAAGCTTGTTGACTTCAACTTCAATTGCATCCATAATGTCTGGACGAAATCGTCGTTGTTGTTGTTTTACCGGTTTAGCATTTGGCATGATATTAAGTTTGTGCATTGCGATCTTCGGATCTAGTCCTGGCATATCCTCGTAGCTCCAGGCGAAGACATCGATATAATCATGAATAAGCTTGATCATGTCTTGCTTATCTGTTTCTGAAAGACTTTCGCTGATGAATATTGGTTTGGGGGATCCCTCTTCACCAACATCAATTTGGATCAATTTATCTTCAGTAGGAGGTTCTCTTTGCTCGAACATGAATTCCCATTGGTTATCTAATCTTTGAGCCCATTGTTCTGATTCGGGTGATATTTCAAAATCATCCTCATCTTCATCATTTTCTTGCGGGCCATCGGCAGAGACCATATTGATGGATAGAATAGAACGATGAAGATCGCCAATACTTGTGTCAGAATCCTAAGAGAGGGAATCAGAAGACTCAGATCATTCGTCTCCATCGGATTCTGAATCCTCATGGACTGCGTTGATAAAGGAGATAGGAGCAATGTAACCTAAACCACATTTTGTCCTTCCGTATGTTAATGGAGGAATTCGAACAGGCATTCTTCTTCCTTTTCCATTATTGAGGCTGGTTCTGAAATCATAACCCATATTCTTGATGATATTTTTGGACTGTTGACTGTAGCGACGTAGTTGTAACCTTCCAGTATCGTCGTTTTTGTCATCTTCTTCCAGGTTAGGAGGATTCTGGGGTCCTTTATAGAAGAATATTGTATTTTCTCCCAACTTTCTAATAGGGACCACGAAGTATGATTTTTGTATAGACTCTAATGATACTTCTATGTGAAGAGTTTGAACAACTCCTATAGTTAGTGGCTCTAAGCTATCTAGCAATTGTAAATAACTTTGTACATGATTACAGACATCAATATACTGTAATGGAGATGCTTCATTAATATTAGATGCTGTATTTACAGAAGAAGGCTGAGCCTTATCAGACTGAGTCAAATTAATGACTAAAGGGGAAGAAGAAGAGCGATCAGAAGTTTTGTTTCGATTAAGATCGATAACAAAAGGCTCAGAAGAGGTGAACTCCCTTAAAGAAGATCGTGGATAAGTAGTACGTCTACTGACTGGAATGACTAGAGTATCTGGTCTAGCCTGAGAAGATGGAGGGGGAGTGGTGCGTCCACTGACAGGAATTATCAGCGAACTTTGTGGGGCTTGGGAAGACAATGCAGTAGTACGTCCACTGACAGGAATTATCAGTAAACCTTGTGGAATTTGGGAAGGTAATGAAGTGGTACGTCCACTGACAGGAATTATCAGTGAGTCTTCTTCAGATGGTTTAAGAGACTGCGGATGAGTGATGCGCCCTTTTACAGGAATAACAAAGGTGTCGACTTTTGATGTCTCATCATCGTTATCCATAGCTTGCAAGACTTTTGAGTATTCATCTTTGTACATGCGAGAGTCATTGAAGTAAGCTTCGACTCCTCTGAATGGATAGAGATCTGCAACTTCCTTTGAACCTCTCCATTATCATCAACATATTTGAAACATTGATGAAGAGTCGAAGGAACAATATTATGTTCATACAAGAATGGTCTCCCCAATAGAGCATTATATGAGCAACCATGATTGTCGATGATGTAGAAAGTAACCTTAGTGCGAAGATTGCCTATTTGAAATTTGAGGCGAATCTTGCCCAAAGGCTCACTTTTTCCTTGATTGAATCCCAGGATGGTAGTGATAGTACTGAAAAGACTATGTACGGGTATTTTCAGTGCATCTAGCATAGTTTTTGGCATAATACTGAGAGCGGATCTTGGATCAATCAGTAGACGATCAACCTTCATAGAATCGACATATCCTGTATAATATAAAGGACGGTCATGTCGATTATCCTCTAGCAGCATATCGTCCTGCATAAAGGTAATGTTTGGAATTAATTCCAATACATTATGGCAATGAAGACGAGAGACTGGTTCTGTTCCCGGCTTCTTGAGGAAAGTCAGGCAGGTTTCTGCTTGCAACAGCGCTTCACTCAGAGTTTCTCGAGTCTCTTTAGAGAGGCGTAAGAGCTCGAAGATTGACAATTTAGCTGGTGTATTGGCTAGTTGAGCCAATATATCAAAATTATAAGGCCTTTCAAGTCCTGTAGGAGATGACTTCTTCAATGGTTTGTCGAAGCGGACTTGTTGTTTGCCTTTGTCAGCTGCTTTTGGTTTAGAAGGAACCGTCTCAACAGGAACATTTGAAGGTCCATCGTTAGAGATTGATGTTGGAGTTGTAACCGGAGGGACATCAGGAGTTTCTTCAGGAATTTCAGCATAATCTTTTAGATATATTTTTCCTGACCGAGTTCCGGCAAGAACTTCAATTTCAGGCTCAGGCTCAGTGTCTATCGAAACCATGTTGCAATTCTTCATCTTGCTCTTGGCTCTTTTGTGCTTGATGAGAGTTTCATTCCAGAAACCAAGACCAACACGAGATTGATTGTGTCTCATAGTGATGGCTAAAGGTGCTTGGAGTCCTTTGCCTGAGTTTAAACCAGGAGCAGTGGCTAGATCATAACCCATCTTCGCCATTAATTCACGAGATTGTGAACTATATAGATGGAATGCAGGCTTATATCTATCTTCAAATTGAGGTACAGTTTTTACTTCCGTAGGGGATGAATTTCCTGCCAAGATGAAAGTAGAGGTTAGAGAAAGATTGGGTGTGATACTAGAAGTCACATTACACGACTTAATCTTTCCAGGCTTCTTTTTAGATGAAGGAGTCTTTCGAGGAGAAGAGGAAGACGTCTCGAACTCCGTCATTAAATCCGGGTGAATCCACATGATCTCTACCTTTTTAGTTGTGACAGGAACAAGTCCTTCATTCTGTGCTGGTGGAATGTTCACAACTTCAAGAGTTGCTTTGGGGATAGGAACAATCCCACTTTCCACCATTAACAGAGGGAAGTCATCGAACTGCATTGAAATCACATTTGCTGTGACTGTCTTGTCTTTAGGTGTCAGTGTCACAGCTCCTAATTTAATCATTTCCTGGATCTTTCCTTTTAATACATAGCAAGACCGGATTGTATGACCCAGCATTCTATGATATGGACAGTATTTTGGATGATCCGTCTTGTTGGCTTCATCCGGCTTTTTGATTTCTGGCAATTGTATCTTGTTACCTTTGAGCAAGCATTCAAAGATACCCTGAACATCGTCATCGTCGAAAGAATACTCTTCCTTCGGCCGAGGAGGTCTCTGTTGTTGATTTGTTGGAGCTGGGGTAGCTTGGGTAGTCATTATCTCTTGACTATTGCTCTGGAGTTTGACTTCAAGAGCCTCTTTTCCTTTGCGATTGTTGGGTCGAGCACTATTACCAGTACTCTGATTTGATTCCTTGGGAGTCATTTGTACCCCCAGGCCTTTGAAGGTTTCAGCACTGACTTTGGCGGCTTTGGCACTGACGATGAAAGAAGGTCAATCTTGGAATTGAGTGGACCCTGTCCACATGCTGATGATTTGTAAGAGATTCGACTTGCAAGTGTCAATAGTAACAGCATCGGGAGTTCCGAGAGGCATTTTGAGGGCTTCTTTTCTGAATCTTTCAATGAAGCTCTCCGTGCTTTCATTATTGTTCTATTTAATTCTTATGAGGGCCGACATGGTCATGTCGTTGACGCCTTCATAGAATCGTTCTAGAAACATCTGTTTGAATCCAGCAAATGAAGTAATACACCCATCAGGGAGACTTCGATACCATTCATAAGCGGTTCCTTTAAGACTACCGACGAATACCCGAGTGAGGAGGGCATCGCTTGGTTGCAACTGATCAGTCATTACTTCAAAGTGATTAATGAACTGACTTGGGGAAGTAGTCCCATCAAAGAAAGAGATGGTCGGAGGTTTGTATTTTGGGGGATACGATACCTCCTTCCATTGTATGGGATAAAGATGCTTGATACCCAATCTTTGTAAGCCATCTTTTTGCTTGAATGCTTCAAACTGAGACCGAAGATTTTTTAACTCTTCAGTGACAGCTCCGGAAGATTGCGGTGTTGTTGCTTGTTGAGTATAATTGGGAGGAGGGACTGCAGCATATGTATCACCTCCAGCTCCGGACTGACTTGGAGTGGGTTGTACAGGAACATTAGACTGTACCCTCGGAATAGTAGAGGGTTCCGAGTTTGGGGTAACAGGAGTATTTAATACCACTGGTGGTCCTGTTGGTTGAACTTGCTGAGTTCGTTGTTGAGCTTGCATAAGAGTATGCATAGCAGTCAATGTATCTGCCATAGCTCGCAACTGTTGTTCCAAGGAAGAAATCCTCTGTTCATGAGCTTCAGTGCTAGTCGAAGGCTCTTGATTACCATCTACCATATAAGCGGTAATCGTTCGAGGAATAGACGATGAAACAGTCTGTTCTGAATCATCGCTGTGAGAATCAATCTCTTTCCTGGGACTATTTACGGGAGTCAATACCGGGAAGTTGGACTCTCCAAGGAAGTCCTCTATGATCTCCGGATTATCACTTGGATGAGAAGAAGAAGAGACCCTGGTTGAGGCTCCGGTCCTGGATCGGGTGCCGAGGTAAACACCATCTTCAGAATCTGACATAGCATCAGATCGTATTCTATCCCCAATATTTCTGGAGGTCATGTTGACAGAAGCATAAAGAGGTTCGTCTTCGTCCAGTATTGGTTCATGTTGAATCCGTTCGAAAACAGATCGTCTTTTTGGAGAACAACAACATTGAATCACGACCCGAGGTTGGAAGTTACAACCATGCTTTTCATGGCAAATATGAGCAATGACATAGCCAGATGGAGTGTCGATTCTCCGTTTGTTTTGCAAATGTTCCCGGAGATCTGTAGGAATAGATTGGGAAGTACTTGAAGATAATTTCTGTGTAGAAACTTGTCTTTTATTCTTCTGTCTTCTCGGTTCTTGAGTGTATAAAGACCGATTAATTTGAGCGATATAGTTCTTGGCATATTCTGCATCAGGGTCTAGTATACTTGTCTCAGTTTGATAAGGCTTCTTTATACCGGAAGTGGAACCGAGATGATTCCGGTTAAGCTTGTTACGAAGATCCGTAGGAGATATGACTTTAGTATCAGTCTTGAATACTTGTAATTTGCCTTTCTCAGATCGGGAGATTTTGAGAGAAGGAAGATGAACATTATTCCGACTGGGAGTCGGTAATAATCCATCTTTAGAGGAAGTAGCCAAAAAGCATTTTCCTTTGTTTGATCTAGTAAAAGTACTAGTCAAATTAACTCCAGAGGTAAAGACCTTAGGAGTAGAGGAGTTGACTAAAGAGTCTTTCTCCTTGATTGGCACAAGATGTGCAAGTTGTGGGAGAATCATTTGTATGTTCTGTGGAAGAGAACCCCCAACCTGATTTTGAGAAACAGTCAAAGGACTGTATTGGTTGGCATACGCTGACTTCAGTTTAGAATTCTGGTCATACGCTGCCTTTTTACTAGCATACGCTGGCTTTGGCTTAGCGTACGCTGCCTGCTGTTGGCTTTTGTTGTACGCTGCCTTTACCGTACGCTGCCCTTTGACTGCCATACGCACAGAGTCATTAATGGCTAAAGAGCCGACTGCTATCGTAAGGGTAGAAGGGGAAGAGACTTTGACATGTCCAAAGATGGTTTTCCTTGGACACGCTGACTTGGTTAAAGAACCCACTTTGTCAGCATGACTAGGAGAAGCCACTGTTGCCGTGTTCAGAGAAGCCGAGGCGTGCTTCGTTGAAGTTGGAGACGTGTTCTTGTCAGCGTGAGTGACAGAAGCGTCTCGGACTGTCGAAGAAGACTTAGGAACATAGACAGAGTGTCCCTTCTTCTTGGCAGCAATAAGAGCGGAGGAAGCAGTTCGGCCCTCCTTCGCTTTGAGCATTTCTTCGTAAGCAGATTGGTCGAATTGTACGACCATCACTTTCTTCGTCGAGCCGATCGACGAAGTATCGCATTGAGTTGTTGCTATCTCGTTGGAGGAGATAGCTTTCCCCAGCAGAGTCGCCAATTTGTTTTCCATAAATAAATTTACTTTATTTATTGTGTTTCTGGGAAAATTACAACTATAGGAATCTGATCTAGAAAACAATCACTTTATCCCTTGGACGATGCGATAAAGAAAACTTGAACTTCGAAGAACTTGGACAGCAACTGGGCAATCTCTCTGTTCTCTCTGAATTGAATGTAGTCCCTCATGAAGATGAAGAAACTCTCTTTTATAGAGTTCTGGATAACTGTTCTGAAGCATACGCTCAGTCAGTTACTTGACGTGTGCATAACTGCAGGGACGCGTGGCGAATTCTGATGGAGACACATTAAAGTACGGTTGAAAGTAGTGGAATATATCTAGGAGAGATTGATGGCATGGATGCCACGTTGCATGACTTCTGAATAAGTGGGTAACTGAGTACAGGACACGTGAGAACGTGTGTTGACTGTACGTTTAAAAGTCATCCTGAATGCATTTGCTGTGATACGCTGTCTTTGTTGAAGAGGAGTCATACGCTATCTTTTGAAGACATATGTCTTGCATATGCTGACTTGGATAGTATAGAGTCATATAAAGCTGATACGCTCAACAAGGAGTCGTATGGAGTCCATACGCTCACTTGATCGATAAGGAGTCGTATGGAGTCCATACGCTCACTTGGTTGACAAGGAGTCGTATGAAGGCCATACGCTCACTTGGTTGACAAGGAGTCGTATGAAGGCCATACACTCACTTGATTGACAAGGAGTCGTATGGAGTCCATACGCTCACTTGATTGACAAAGAGTCGTATGGAGTCCATACGCTCACTTGGTTGGCAAGGAGTCGTAAGCATTGAGGGAGTAGACACGTGGCTATCCTCAATCTTCTCAAATATGCCATATCTTCTAATAACTGACAAATATCTCTCGAGCGTCGTGTTGCAGATATGATGGCCGACAGACTGTCAGAAATGACAGTAATAATGACTGTACATTTATGATGGCTGATGAGCTGTCCTCGTAAGAGACAAAACCAATTCTCGAAAACCCATACGACGGTTAATCTTCATAGGGCAGCTGTGGCTTTGATTGAGCGTATGGCCTTGAACGTATGGCTTTGGCTGAGCGTATGGCCTTGAGCGTATAGCTTTGACTGAGTCTTATATCAGCGTGTCATAATTTTTCACACCCTACAGACCTAGTCTACCATGCCAAACATTTGATGATTCAACATTTGCAACAAAAGAAGGATTAGAACTTTTATTCATAGTACTTAAAATAAAGAGTCCATCTTTCACAAATCCTTTCCCCACAAACAAATCATTCTTAGAGAAAACTACTTTATTGGCCTCCATTACAATTTTGTATCTTGAGGCTACAAGGAGAGATCCACTAACAAGATTTCTTCTGACAGACGGCACATGAAGCACATCATGGAGAGGTAGAATTTTTTCTGATGTTATTTTTAGATCTATTCTTCCTCTTTCCATAACTTGTGCCGTTGAGCTATCTCCTAGGGTCACGCCTCCTCCACCTGATTCCTGATAGGTTTAAAAACAGGAGCGATCAAATGAAACGTGAACATTAGCTCCAGAATCCAACCACCAATCATCAGAATGGAAAGACAGGTTTACTACAGGTTGAAAGCTTACAGACCTGAAGGAGCTGGAAGACCCATTTAGAATCATGTTAGCCTCTGGCTTGCCTTTTCCCTTGAAGGAGTTCTGGATAGGTTCTTTCTTCCTTTGGAAGCAGTTGATGGCTGTATGGTTGGTTCTACCACACACAAAACAAAATCTTCTTTGATCCTGAGTCTGACTAAAGTTTTTAGGTTTTTGGGGTTGAGGGTTATGGTGGTGATGGTTTTGGTTTTGGTGATTTTGGTGAGGAGGTTGAAAACTCTGCTTCTTTTTGAAGGAGTTTTTCTTGGATTTGAGATGGTTGTTTGACTTAGGTTTTGCATGGCTTTCTACAAGGTTTTCCTTAGCTGTGGCATTTGACCTAGCTTTTTCTTGGACCTATATTTCTCTTCTGTACTAATTCTCTATAGAGCTTGAGAGTATGTAATAGATCCTTGTAGATATAGAAGGTCCTTTGCCACTTTAGACCAGGAAGGAGGGAGTTTATCTATCAAGCATCCTATTTTGTGCTCAGTAGAAAAGACGGTTCCCTTGGCTTGAACCTGCCTAAGGTGTTCTTGGAACTCATAGATTTGGTCATTGATAGGTTTGTTATCTACCATGACATATTGGTTGAATGTGGTAGAATTGAATATATCAATTCCAGCATCATCACAACCATACTCATCTTCCAAAGCATCCCAGAGTTCTTTAGCACTTTTATACTCAAAAAATATGTCGTAGAGTGACTCCGACATAGCGCTTAGGATTCTGTGGAAGCAGTGGTAGTCAATTTCCTTAGGAGTCTTAGGCTTGGTAGAAGAGGAGGACTTGGAAACCCCTACGTCAGACTCAGTCTCATCAGAATCATTTGAGATGGGTGGGGACCCATCAATGGCTGAAATCAGGCCTAAGGTGGTAAGCCAAAATTTCATCTGGCCCTGCCACCTCTTGAAATATGTGCCATTGAATTTTACAGGCTCTGCAGAGAAAGTCTCTTCCTTGGAAGTCATATTTCTAAGGTCTGAAAAAATTTTATTTACTCAATAAGATGGTTTTAAGCTAAAATTAACAATTAAAATAATTTTAGTAATAAACCTTTAAATTTTTAGTTTTTCAAGTTTTGATAAGGTTGGGTTAGCTGTAGGGGCCGGATCCCAGCAAGCGGAGGTTCACTAGGAACTCTTAAGTACCGGTCGCTTAGACGATATTTTGCCTTGTTGACAGAAGGGCCCTTTCGGCTTGTTCCCAAACAAATCTTAACTTTAGAACTTAAAAACTAAAGGAATTTTTACTAAATTAATTAATTATTTGATTTGGCCTAAATTAAAATATTGAGTAAAAGAAGCTAGAATTGATAGAAAAAAAATTTTCTACGGTGTCAATTCTAACAAGATTAGTTGAACAATAATTTACTTAAGTGATGACCATTATATAAGATCAATTGTCCAAAGAGTATTATATATAAAAATGATCAACCAATGTGAATATTCAAAAAACAATTGTTAAGAATGTAGGAAATTTACTTAATGTATAACCAAGTAACTACAATGGATTACAAAGATCAACCAGATACAATTGCTTAATGAATAAATTTCAGGACAAAATTTATAGGCTTTGTAAATGGAAAACAGAAACTTAAAGGTTGTAAATTAATTAGTTATGGTGGCTTTTTACCAGAAGCTTGCAATTGAACAAGAAGCAAAAATTTAGATGTTAACAGAAGCTTACTTATAGTAGCGAAACTTTAGATTAAAACTTTAGATGTTAACAGAAGCTTTTGTTTTCAAAACTTTGCAAACAGAACCTTTTTTCTTTTTTGTTTTCAAAACAATTGTATAGACAGTATAGATAATAACAAATTGTAACAGTAACCAATTTTAAGACAATTGTAAAATGTAAATAGCAACGAATTTTTTTTTCCTTTTTTCGTATGAACAATGACAATCAGGAAGACTAATAATTAATTTGTAAAATTAATCTAACTCTTAGATTGTTAGAATTCTTCAACAACACTTCGGTTTAAATCTGCAATAAAAAAATAATTAAATTGTTACCGGCCTCCGGGGAAGTCGTGCACGTAGCACTGTCCTAAGAGTTAGCTCGGGTCTATTGCAGACTGAATCCGAACGCCCCTAGTGGTAAAATCCCCGCTCCATCGGAATCTCGTTGCCGCACACGACGTCGAGAGAATGACCCCGACTTAGCTCCGCCCAGAGCAACAATGGAGAACAGCAGTGATCTTGAGAGGACGAGAATTTTAGAGAGGGAAATGAATTTCTGTCTGTAAAAAAATGAAGGAATGAGGCAAGGTATATATAGGGATTTTCCAACGTAGGAGAATAATGACAGATTTAATGAGTCAATTAACATAAACGTTACAGAACGTTTTTCAGCACAAGGTTCATTGAACCTGGACGGAATTTGAATAGTGAACGTTATGGAATTTAAAAAATTTGTAACGGTCAGAATTTTTGGAAAGGAGCAAAAAATCTTTTAGGGTCTCGGCCCGAACCCGAAGAAGGAATCGAATCGGCATTCGGCGCCCGCAGATGTAGGCACGTACCCGCACCCGTTACGCGTGCCGAACCGAACTGAACCGGGCCGGGCGGCGGCGGCGGCGCGCGCGTGTGGCCCATGGAGCTGCCACACACAACTTTTAATGAAGCAAAAGAAGAAGAGGTAATATATACATAGTGGAGGTACTTCCACTAGCCGATGTGGGACTAATGCTTTAGGTGGGAGTTGAGCTTTTGCTCACAAGCTAAAGCTAAGCTAACAATCCCCCCAAAAGCTCAAGTTCCAGGGTAATAGAAGACAGAAAGATAAAAGAAGAGTAAGAAAATTTCTGGACAGTTGTATACTATGCATAAATGAGATGGACTACAGCATTGAATCTCACGTAGTGACTATTGTCTTTGTCTGAAGAAGAGCTTGATGGACTACACCTTGAATCAGTCTTCTTGAACCATACTCAGAAAATACCACACATAGTACGCTAGAGGTACTTGGGTCTATTGGGTGGCGCATTTGGTTGGCCATGCGCACTTTTACACATTCATGAGAGTTGTCTAGGATCGCCCTGTCCTATAGTCGCGGCCCTCACGACCTCTCATATAGGTAAGTCCTTAAAGGTTGGTAATAGGAATCAACCATGCATATCATGCTTGGACTTATTAAGAGTTTAAACTCAACATATCCATATCACAAAAGGAACACTGTCACCATAGGGATGGGGTATGAATGTACACATGTACAGCCTCCTGGGCTTTTATTTTAAAGGGAATTTAAACTCAGGTCAGTGTTCCATAATAGTCACCTAGTCCAGCTTGTTTCTATCCATTGAACCAGCTTCTTGGGATCTCCAGTCAGACTCGGTTGGGTTGCCACTGCTGGTGACTATACTATGGGCTTAACCCCATCCCCTCGATGATTCTAGGATCAATGTCCTAGACAGACCCTTCGTCAAGTGGTCTGCAAGGTTCTTTTCTGACTTTATAGAGTTAAGAACTATATATTTGCCCAATAGGCTCTTTATTGACTTGAAGCGCAGCTGCATGTGCCTGTTCATCTTAGCATTCACAGAATCATGCTTTAGTAGTTCTATAACAGATTTATTATCACAGTTTATAGAAATTACAAGAACAGGATAAACAAAATAGGTATATGTATAATAAAATTTTTAAGCAATTCGGCCTCTGTACATGTAGTATCCAAAGCTATCACTTCAGAGTCCATTGTACTTCTGGCTATGATAGTTTGTTTACATGATCTCCAGGAGATTGCAGCTCCTGCTAGGGTAAAACCATATCCAGTAGTGGATTTCACATCATGTGAATCAGTTACCCAATTTGCATCGGAGTAACCTTCTATGATATCAGGGTGTCTAGTATAATGAAGTTTATAATCTAGAGTACCCTTAAGATATCTAAATACTCTGTCCAATGCAGTCCAATGCGACTGATTTGGGTTACTAGTATATCTACTTAGTCTCCCAATAGCAAATGCAATATCAGGTCTGGTCCTATTTATTATGTACATAAGGGACCCTACCATCTGTGAATATCTATGTTGTTCTATAGAAGATCCTTCATTCTTCTTGAGAACAACATTACTATCATATGGAGTAAGGGCATATTTTTTGTCAAAATACTCAAACTTCCTTAGAATTTTCTCAATTGAATGTGCTAAAGATAGAGTATATCCCTCATTGCATTTGGACACTTGCATTCCTAGGATCAGATTTGCCTCACCTAGGTCTTTCATATCAAACTGGTTAGATAAATAATTCTTAGTATTATTTATCAATTCCAGTGAAGATCCTAAAATAAAGATATCATCAACATACAAGCATAAGATAACACAACTTTTATTTGTATTTTTAGAATACAAACATTTGTCATATTCATTTGTCACAAAACCAAATTCTATAATGACTTTATCAAATTTGTTGTGCCATTGCTTGGGAGCTTGCTTTAGGCCATAAAGAGATTTTACTAATCTGCAAACCTTCTTTTCTTGACCTTTAGCAATAAAACCTTCAGGTTGCTCCATATATATCTCTTCTTCTAAATCTTCGTTTAGAAATGCTGTCTTTACATCCATTTGATGGATCAGCATATCATGAATGGATGCTAAAGCTAGAAGGGTTCTAATAGAAGATATTCTAGCTACAGGAGAGTAGGTATCAAAATAATCTAATTCTTTCTTCTGGGTAAATCCTTTGGCCACTAATCTAGCCTTATATTTTTCTATGGTACCATCGGTTTTAAGTTTTTTCTTAAAGATCCACTTATAACCTATTGGTTTGTTGCCTAAAGGAAGGTCTGCTAAAAACCAAGTATTGTTCTCCATGATGGAGTTGTACTCATTGTTAATAGCTTCTTTCCAGAAAGGGGCATCATGAGAGGATATGGCTTCTTCATAAGTTGAGGGATCACCTTCTATCAAAAATGTGAAGAATCCTTATCCTAAATTCTTTTCAATCCTTTCTCTTTTACTCCTTCTAGGTTCTATGACTTGTTTAGTTTGAGAATTATGCATTTGGTCATGAGAACTAGTAGACGGAGTAATAGAAGGGTTAGAGGAAAATGAAAGGGTTCTATCCTTGAAAGAAAAAATATTCTCAAAGTAAACTGCATATCTATCTTCAATGATTGTGTTATTAGATATTTTATTTACTTCAGAATGGGTTACAAAAAATCTATTGGCATTACTATCTAGGGCATATCCTATGAATACAGCATCTACAGTCTTAGGTCCTATCTTCCTTTTTTTGGGTTCAGGAATTCCTACTTTAGCTAGACATCCCCAAACTTTGAGGTAATTAATCTTAGGGGTCCGACCTTTCCATAACTCATATGGTGTCTTATCATTAGTCTTACTGGGTATCCTATTAAGAATATAACATGCTGACAATAAGGCTTCTCCCCAAAGATTATCAGGGGCACCTGAGCTGAGAAGCATGGCATTGACCATATCTAAAAGAGTGCGATCCTTCCTTTCAGCAACTCCATTGGATTATGGTAAATAAGGAGCAGTTACCTCATGAATAATTCCGTGCTCTTCACAGAAGTTAGTCATTTCATTTGAGGTATACTCTCCACCACGATCTGATCTAAGGATCTTAATCTTTCTATCCAACTGGTTCTCAGCTTCAGATTTATAGACCTTGAATCTGTCTAGAACTTCATCTTTGGTCTTAAGGAGGTAGGTATAACAATACTTTGAATGATCATCTATAAAAGCAACAAAGTATTTCCTACCACCTCGGGTCAAAACCCTATTGGAATCACAAACATCACTATGGATAAGTTCTAGGAGTTCAGAATCCCTATAGACAGATTTGAAAGGCAATCTAGTGTGCTTGGCTTGAACACAAATCTCACATTTGTGTTCATCATCTATAGGAGTCTTAGGAATAAGATCTAAGTTCATCATCCTTTTGATAGATCCTAAGTTCACATGACCTAGTCTACCATGCCAAATATTTGATGATTCAACATTTGCAACAAAAGAAGGATTAGAACTTTTATTCATAGTACTTAAAATAAAGAGCCATCTTTCACAAATCCTTTACCCACAAACAAATCATTCTTAGAGAAAACTACTTTATTGGCCTCCATTACAATTTTGTATCCTAAGGCTATAAGGAGAGATCCACTAACAAGATTTCTTCTGACAGACGGCACATGAAGCACATCATGGAGAGGTAGAATTTTTTCTGATGTCATCTTCAGATCTATTCTTCCTCTTCCCACAACTTGTGCCGTTGAGCCATCTTCTAGGGTCACGCCTCCTCCACCTGATTCCTGATAGGTTGAAAAACATGAGCGATCAAATGAAACGTGAACATTAGCTCCAGAATCCAACCACCAATCATCAGAATGGAAAGACAGGTTTACTACAGGTTGAAAGCTTACAGACCTGAAGGAGCTGGAAGACCCATTCAGAATCATGTTAGCCTCTGGCTTGCCTTTTTCCTTGAAGGAGTTCTGGAGAGGTTCTTTCTTCCTTTGGAAGCAGTTGATGGTTTTATGGTTGGTTCTACCACACACAAAACAAAATCTTCTTTGATCCTGAGTCTGACCAAAGTTTCTAGGTTTTTGGGGTTGAGGGTTTTGGTGGTGATTGTTTTGGTTTTGGTGAGTTTGGTGAGGAGGTTGAAAACTCTGCTTCTTTTTGAAGGAGTTTTTCTTGGATTTGAGATGGTTGTTTGACTTAGGTTTTGTATGGCTTTCTACAAGGTTTACCTTAGCTGTGACATTTAACCTAGCTTTGGTCTTGGACATATATTTCTCTTCTGTTCTAATTCTCTGTAGAGCTTGAGAGTATGTAATAGATCCTTGTAGATGTAGAAGGTCCTTAGGAAGGAGGGAGTTTATCTATCAAGCATCCTATTTTGTGCTCAGTAGAAAAGACGGTTCCCTTGGCTTGAACCTGCCTAAGGTGTTCTTGGAACTCATGGATTTGGTCATTGATAGGTTTGTTATCTACCATGACATATTGGTTGAATGTGGTAGAATTGAATCTATCAATTCCAGCATCATCACAACCATACTCATCTTCCAAAGCATCCCAGAGTTCTTTAGCGCTTTTATACTCAAAAAATATGTCGTAGAGTGACTCCGACATAGCGTTTAGGATTCTGTGGAAGCAGTGGTAGTCAATTTCCTTAGGAGTCTTAGGCTTGGTAGAAGAGGAGGACTTGGAAACCCCTACGTCAGACTCAGTCTCATCAGAATCATTTGAGATGGGTGTGGACCCATCAATGGCTGAATCAGGCCTAAGGTGGTAAGCCAAAATTTTATCTGGCTCTGCCACCTCTCGAAATATGTGCCATTGAATTTTGCAGGCTCTGCAGAGAAAGTCTCTTCCTTGGAAGTCATATTTCTAAGGTCTGAAAAAATTGTATTTACTAAATAAGATGGTTTTAAGCTAAAATTAACAATTAAAATAATTTTAGTAATAAACCTTTAAATTTTTAGTTTTTCAAGTTTTGATAATGTTGGGTTAGCTGTAGGGGCCGGATCCCAGCAAGCGGAGGTTCACTAGGAACTCTTAAGTACCGGTCGCTTAGACGATATTTTGCCTTGTTGACAGAAGGGCCCTTTCGGCTTGTTCCCAAACAAATCTTAACTTTAGAACTTAAAAACTAAAGGATTTTTTACTAAATTAATTAATTGTTTGATTTGGCCTAAATTAAAATATTGAGTAAAAGAAGCTAGAATTGATAGAAAAAAAAAAATTATACGGTGTCAATTCTAATAAGATTAGTTGAACAATAATTTACTTAAGTGATGACAATTATATAAGATCAATTGTCCAAAGAGTATTATATATGACAATGATCAACCAATGTGAATATTCAAAAAACAATTGTTAAGAATGTAGCAAATTTACTTAATGTATAACCAAGTAACTACAATGGATTACAAAGATCAACCAGATACAATTGCTTAATGAATAAATTTCAGGACAAAATTTATAGGCTTTGTAAATGGAAAACAGAAACTTAAAGGTTGTAAATTAATTAGTTATGGTGGCTTTTTACCAGAAGCTTGCAATTGAACAAGAAGCAAAAATTTAGATGTTAATAGAAGCTTACTTATAGTAGCGAAACTTTAGATTAAAACTTTAGATGTTAACAGAAGCTTTTGTTTTCAAAACTTTGCAAACAGAACCCTTTTTTTTCTTTTTTGTTTTCAAAACAATTGTATAGACAGTATAGATAATAACAAATTGTAACAGTAACCAATTTTAAGACAATTGTAAAATGTAAATAGCAACGAATTTTTTTTTTTCCTTTTTTCGTATGAACAATGACAATCAGGAAGACTAATAATTAATTTCTAAAATTGATCTAACTCTTAGATTGTTAGAATTCTTCAACAACACTTCGGTTTAAATCTGCAATAAAAAAATAATTAAATTGTTACCGGCCTCCGGGGAAGTCGTGCACGTAGCACTGTCCTAAGAGTTAGCTCGGGTCTATGTGCAGACTGAATCCGAACGCCCCTAGTGGTAAAATCTCCGCTCCACCGGAATCTCGTTGCCGTACACGACGTCGAGAGAATAACCCCGACTTAGCTCCGCCCAGAGCAACAATGGAGAACAGCAGTGATCTTGAGAGGACGAGAATTTTAGAGAGGGAAATGAATTTCTGTCTGTAAAAAAATGAAGGAATGAGGCAAGGTATATATAGGGATTTTTCAACGTAGGAGAATAATGACAGATTTAATGAGTCAATTAACATAAACGTTACATAACGTTTTTCAGCACAAGGTTCATTGAACCTGGACGGAATTTGAATAGTGAACGTTATGGAATTTAAAAAAATTTGTAACGGTCAGAATTTTTGGAAAGTAGCAAAAAATCTTTTAGGGTCTCGGCCCTAACCCGAAGAAGGAATCGAATCGACATTCGGCGCCCGCAGATGTGGGCCCGTACCCGTTACACGAACCGAGCCGGGCCGGGCCGGGCGGCGGCGGCGCGCGCGTGTGGCCCATGGAGCTCCCACACAACTTTTAATGAAGCAAAAGGAGAAGAGGTAATATATACATAGTGGAGGTACTTCCACTAGCCGATGTGGGACTAATGCTTTAGGTGGGAGTTGAGCTTTTGCTCACAAGCTAAAGCTAAACTAACATATATATATAAATATATATATATATATATATATATATATATATATATATATATATATATATATATATATAACCCATTCTTAAAAAGAATCATGAAATTGTTCTCAAGATTAATATGTATAAACCTAGCTTGCTTAATTCTACCAGCCAGTGCAGTTCTTGCATCCTACGGTCCCTCGTGAGCTCGTCCTCGCCGAGACTACCACATCATCGTACTGCGGCTACTGCCGCACACCTGATGATCAGTATCCTGCACTCCCCGACTCATTTCGTAATCAGTCATTAATACACAGTAAGGCTGTGTTTGATTGGGCTTTTTTTTTCATGGAAAATATTTCCATCGTAAATTTTCCACCAATTGTAGTGTTTGATAGCTTATATTTTCCATAAAATTATTTTTCAAAAAACTATCATTTTCCATATTTTCATCTAAAATGGGGAAAATGAAACTTGTCTAACACATAGGAAAATATTATTTTCCATGAAAAATAACTATTTTTCGGAAAATAATGGCAATCAAACACCCCAAATTAGTTTTCCATAAAAAAATTTTAAAATCCCATGAAATTTTTTCCTAGGAAAATTATTCCATGGAATTAATTTCTTTTCCACGTATTTTTCACCTTGCAATCAAACGCACCCTAAGGGTGCGTTTGATTGAACTTTTTTTCCATGGAAAATTTTTCCATCACAAATTTTCCACCAATGTGTGTGTTTGATAGGCTATATTTCCATGGAATTATTTCCAAAAAATTATCATTTTCCACATTTTCTTTCAAAAGTGTGGAAAATATTTCTGGCCCAGCCCATAAGAAAATAAATTCCATGGAAAATA